>JAWWEV010000043.1:17852278-18043700 GCA_035583235.1 Hafferia zeledoni
CGTGGCAAATGAACCTTAGGACTTAAATGGTGGGGCCAGTTCTGCGCACGCTGTGCCTCACCTAAAAAATCCACTGCCCAGGCTCGAAGGGCACACCCACGTGGGGAGAGCCCTTCCCAAATCTTCATTCGCGAAGGTTGGGCCATTATATATATGTCTTTTTCTACATGAAGTAGCTGACCTTGCTAAGAAGCACAAAACACTTTGACAAATGGAACAACTGGCTAATGTTCAGTACTACCAACGAGTTTTGGTACTAACTAATTTAGAATGTCTGAACTGATACTAGGTCCTTTGATTAGTGGCAATCGGCTGATAATGGTTAAATTTTTGTGGGAAAGAATAAGCTTATGGAGACAGAAGCTACTTGAAGCTTTATTGAAATCAGTAGGAAGAATTATAATAAAGGAATTGCACTAGAACTTTCAAAGTCTAGGTTAAGAAAGGTATTGCAATCAAGCATTTGTTGAGGGTGGTAGAATTGAGTGCAAGTGTATTTGTGGATCAGGCTTGTGGAGAGTCAAATGCTTATCTAACAGATCCTAGAGGTGTTTAAAAGCCATGCAACTGTGTCACTTAGGGACATGGTTTAGGGGTGCACTGGGGAAGCTCCAAAGCACTTATTGATGAGTATATTGATGATATCATTGTGTGGAGCAACACAGCAGAAGATTTTGAGAGAGGGAAAAAAGTAATGCAAATTCTTCTGAATGTTATTTTTGCCATAAAACAAAGTAAGGTAAAGGGACCTGCATGGGAGAACCAGTTCTTGGCAATAAACTGGCGGGATGGAGGCCATCATGTACCTATGGATTCAGATAACAGAATAGCAACTATGTCTCTACCAGATAACAAGAAGGAGACACAACCTTTCCTAGGCCTTGTGGGGTTTTGGAGGATGTACGTTCCAGGTTATAGTGAGCTTGTGAGCCCCCTTTACCAAGTGATCTGGATGAAGAACCATTTTGAGTGGGCTCTTGAGCAAAAACAGGCCTTTGAGCAGATCAGACAGGAGACAGCCCATGCAGTAGCTCTTGGGCCAGTTCAGGTAGGACCAACCGTGCAAAATATCCTCTACACTATAGCTGGGGAGCATGGTCTCATCTGCAGCCTCTGGGAAAAAACATCAGGAAAAACATGAGGTAGACCATTAGCATTTTTGACCCAGGATTATTGAGGATAAGAAGTCCACTACACTCCAGTTGCAAAGATATATTAGCAGCCTATGAGGGGGTTCAAGCTGCCTCAGTTGCTGGGATAGAAGCATGTCTGTTCTTGACATTGCATTGCTTATGCTGCACTGGATGTTCAAAGGAAACATCCCCTAACACATCATGCAAACAGCACTACATTAAAGAGACATTAGCAAGTTATATGACTGAACAGAGCCAGCCACATGGAACAAGCCAGCTTGTGCTGGTGATGTAACTTCCATAACATCTGCATTTAGAAATCCTTTATGCCTACCTGGTCTTCAGAGTGCCCAGGAGAGCTCCAAGGGTCAAGTGGATGCATTTGAACCATCTTGTTCATTGTCCTCCACAGGGAAGCTAATTTTCACACTTTAAGAATGCCTCATGTGCTGATCCAAAGTTCAATGATAGACTCATTGAACTCCAAAGCTGAGTATCTGATCTTACCTAAAATTGCACCTTTGATGCACTTCAGGTAGGTATAAAATGATGTTATTGTTATAAAACATTCTCATATGCACTCAGGTTGATGAAGGAGTTGCAAGGGCTATATTTCTGAGGAGAACATGGTGTAGGATTGTTTGGACACAGCTATCAATTTTACCTGGACTTTAGTTCAGTGGCTTCAACTTCCGAAGTACCTTCCTAAAGCTAAGATTTTACTTAGTTCTACTCCCAGCTCAGTAAAGTATTTCTTCTGTATGCAGTAAGTGGATTGTGAAAAGCTAGAGACATGCTGTATCTTAAAGTGTGGCAAATTAATACTTCTTATTGGATTATAGTGTTCTGTGACTTGTGGAATTACTTTTGAGCATTCCAGAAATTTTATTACATGTCTCCTCTCTATTCTGAATTTTGGACATTTTAAAAAATAATTTTCTGTTTTGGAGCTTTATAGCAAAAGCTGTGTAATTTTAGGAAATTGGTTCAAAAGAGGTTCACATTAATGTTTTCATTTCATGTGGATTCATATCCCCTCAGTTTAGCTTTGAGTACTGAGTTTAAACAAACAAGAAATTCGAAGGAAAGCTCCACCCATATCATTGAATTTTGTCTGGGGAGTGTTTTTCGCTTTGAGTCATAACCAGAATAATAATGAGTAACAACTGGTTTCCATCCAAACAACGAATGACCTGTTTTTGCTAAAAATTAGGCCTTCTCTATGTGGTAAAGCTGTAAATCCTGGTGACAGTCTTGGTCACCCAGGTTTAAATTTCGGTTTTCTTCTGCAAGATTGATATAATTTTTTTTTTTCAGCTGAAACCTGCTTTTGATATCTTTGTGATTTCATTCATTCATTCATTCATTCATTTTTATTGGAAGGATGATTTATTCACTTTTTCTCCTATGATATTTCTCTGTATGTTATGACTTCATCATCAGGTTAAGGCTACTGAATACAGGTTCTTTAACAGTCTACTGCCAAAGGAAATATTTACAATTGCAACTGGGGAAAGAGAGACTCTATGTCTGCCATAAATTTATTGGTGGCTACAAAAATGTGTCATGACTCTTAGTGGTGCCATGTCTAATTTAAACCTAGTGTAAACCTTTGTATAGACAGTGCTCTGGCATTTCAGTTAAATCTGCAAGACTAGTTATTTGGGTAGAAACATATGACCTCATTCTAAGATGTCAGTGTTAGTACCAACTTGCCAAAATTCTTTGTGGAAGACTTAAAAGTCAGGCATCATTCTACAAGGGTCTCATCCATACCCTGTATCTTTGTTTCCTTTGGTTTTGAAACATTTTCACCAAACTTATACAGAATGCATACTTAAAATTTTAGAGATGCCATATGCATTGCCATGGGAAATAAATTTGGTTTTCTTGTTTATTTTTTTCATTAATTTTTATTCAGTTACCAGAAATCTAATTCTTGAGAATTTTTTAACTTTAGCTCCATTATTTGTGCTGTTTGATTTTGTTCCTGATATTTTCTTACTCTTGTGCATTTAGATTTTAGTTAAGATCACTAATTTTCTAGGATTCTGATCTATTAGTTTAATCTAGTATCCTTTTCTGCCTGTATATGTTTCATTCATGTACAAAATAATCCCTCAATTGGTTAACAAGTTACTAGCTCTAGAAAAGGCAGATTTTAACATGTAATTGTTTCATGAAGATAGGATTTTTTCCATCTTAGGCTGATAGGAAAATGTAAAATTGTTCAAACAGACTTTTGAATGAATATGATTATACTTAATAAAAATAATGATTATATACATTGTGAAGTGAAATATAATTCTATATAGTAATAGCTAAATAGAGAATGAAGCCTTGATTTCTTTCAAATATATCTTGTCCTATGAACAGAGTGGTGAAACTCTTCAAAGCAACAATCTCTTTGTGCAAACTTAGAGCACAGTAAGCCAACTTTCTTGCCACAATATGCCTCCTAAAATGTAGTGGAGGCTTCTGAAGACAGTGATGATATTCTTTTTCCTTATGAATGAATGTGTCACATATGGAAACACTGGACTTTGATCTACTGTCTCATACACATACATATATTGATGTGAAGGCAGCTGTTGTCTTCCCATTTGTACAGCTTCTTCTGGAAAAAAAGAGTAGCCAGAGGTAGCATGTTGTTACTTCAACACTATTTGGAGTTTGTTCCTGATCACTTTCTTTCTCAAAAGAACTTTAATCACTGAAAAGAAAGTGCCACTACAACAGATTAGTTATTCTGGAGATAACTATAGGGGGTCACCAGACATAGGGGGAGCCCCCTACACCAACTGGGGTGCTGGACTGACGGCCTGAAGAATTCAGGCACAGCAGACTGCAGAAGGCTTACAAGAGTTCACTCAAGATAGTTACACAGACAGCTTAGTAGTAGTAGAGGTAGTAGTCATAGAAGTAGCTCAATTCCTAGTAACACCCAGACTTCTTATACTCTCTCACATCCAACATGTCATGACATTATTGGCTAGCCCATTCACCTCGCATTCACCAAGGCATCTCATTGGTCAGAGAATCACACACACACTCCAGGTAGCTTCTCTTTGCTTTAAGGGAGAACTCTAATCTGCTTTCCTCAAGGGATGTATTCACTGTCACCCCCACAGATAACAGCTTGTATTTGGTCACCATCTTTCTGCAGTCCTTTGGTCCATTGGGTCCTCTGTGACCATTGGAACTGCTAAATGCTAAATGAGAGTAACACTTGTGATTTGGTTGTATGATGGAATAGAGTCTGTACTTTCCCAAGAACAATGGCAATAGAAAGCAACTTGCCAGAGCCAGAACACTTAGTCTTCATCTTGCTCCTGGCTGGTATCTGATGAGCCTTCAGGAAGGAGGGCAGATAGATGGTAGCAATACAGCTGAGATGAATTGTCATACTCAGAGACAGGTTGTGTACTCCTGCTTTTGTATGTCTGTGTAGTGAACTGAGGAGTATGATATCCTTGCTGGTTTTAATTTACTAAGTAATAATAAAAAACACAAACTTCAGCAGGAGGAAAATATATGGATGTTTGCTTTTGGCTCTTGGCAGTTCTATAGAGACTTTTCTGAAACTAATGTGGTCTCATCTTCATTCCTATTGCTATCTGTACTAACCAGATTAAACTAATGTAGCTATGATTCCTGATCTTGTAAAAATGTCTTAATTTGCAGTGTAGTGAAGTCCCAAGCCCTTGAAAGGGCAAAAAATGAGATGACTAAATTTTCATGAAGAGCCACTTTAGTAACAAAAAGGATTGTAGTAGCATTTATTTTTATTTTCTTTTGTTTATATTTTTCTTATTTTAATCTTTCAGATTATGTACAAATATCAAAGAATTGTTTCCTGCTTTAAAGAAAGGATTTTTTCCACTTCCCCTCCTCCCTCCTCATATTTTGCTAATTCATTCTGATCACTGGAACTAAAATCCCAGAGGAAATATTGTTATTGGATTCATATAATAACAGATTTATCATTAGTGTTGTGCACAGATGTTCAGTGGGTATTTAAAGATTATGTGTAAAAAAGGCTATTGGAAATCTTGTATGAGGGATTAAAATATCCCTTTGGTTTTTGCTCTCAAGAGATCTCCATAAGATTTGAGTAACCCTTAGAATGTTTCAGATTGGAAGTTCTGGGGGAACAAAAAAAATAACATTGTTTCACCATCAGCAAGAACCTGGATCAAATTAATGAAAGTCAAAAGAAACTGCATTTGCATAAAGCTTAATACTCAAGAAGTGTCTGCTCATCATCAGGGGATAAGTGCTGATAGCACAATTCAGTATTGTGACACACTCTGTAATACTGCCATTCTTTTTTGCTGACTTTTTATAAGTAGTTTGCTGCTCGTCTAATATATACAAAAGCAAGTTATGTTGAAAATTAGTACAGTAGATTTTTGTTCTTTCCTGTCCTATTCCTTAACAGGTTTGGAAATTTAGCTATAAATAGGTTAATATTTTGCACTAGTCATTGTTCATTAAAGAATTTTAATGATTAAATGTTTTACGACAATTATGTCTAATCTGTTAAGCATGAAATGTATTCAAAAAAGGACATACATGTTTCGTAAGAGTCTCTAAGAGCGAAGTGTTATAGACTAATAATAGAGGAAAAATTAGATAGAAAATTGAATTTGAAATCAAAATGTTCCAACTGGGAATTTTATTCTCTTTAAAGACTTCAGTAAAATGTATTTATTAATTTCTTCACTCTCTGCTGACTTATTTTCTCTGCAATTATCAATTGTACTTTTTTTCCCCTGAAACTTTATAAGTTTGTTCTAAGTTTTTCATTTAATGACTTTATTACAAATTATGGAGAATACACACAGAAGCCATAGAAAGTTGTCCAATAATTTTCACTCTCATACTCAATTTTTCATTTGCTTATAAGTTTACTAAACTTTAACTATTTGAACTGAAATATTACCTCCCATGTCATTTCATTGGTGAGGGAAGGGGAAAGAAGTTTCAATTAAATGCAGTTTGTCTGGAGATTTTGAGGGTGGGAAAACTGCATCTAATTGTCAATATCAGTAGGTAATGCAATGATTTATCTTATATTGTCTGTCAAAAAATGCAGTGTCAGAAATACGTTTAAGGGCTACATCTGTGGATATTTGGCCAAATTGCGAGCCTTCTTAAATTTCAGAGTCTCATTAGAACCACATTCACTAGAGAGTTTATTGGTATTGGGAAACTATCTGAAGATTTCATTTGAACTGGGCATGCTGAAGTCCAAGGCTGGAAAATTTGAGCATAATTTTCCTTAGAGTTGTCACTTTCAGCTATCAGGGATTATTGCCATATTTGATACTAAAAGATGGGTATGAACTTGTCCTTTGTTTCCTGTGTTGTTGATGAGAAAGGGAGGATGCACCAATGTGTAAAATCAACAGTTTAAAAGAGCTAAAGGAAGGCTAGAAAGTACAAGATTAGGGTGAAGAAGGCTAGATGAATTTACTTAGGAAAGTACTGGACTCTTAGCAATAGTCCTCCTGTCCTTGAGACATAGAAATAATAATGCCAGTAAATCTCACAGAGGTGCTGTCAAGAGTTTTGCATGATCATCTCCAATATATTTAGATTTACTGATGGCAGCACAAAAAAGATCACGAAGAAATAGACAATGATGTATTCAGAGGTGAATGACATTCAGTGAACACAGGACTCCTTACTGAGTGATAGAAACCACAAAGTATCAATTACAGTATTCAAAGCATCTTTCTATCATAACTACTAAATAAGCAGGTAGCCTATGGAAAAATAATTGCAATCATAGTATTTAAAAAAAAATCCTTAAAAACTATCAGATATTTATGAAGCCCTGATTCATAAACTGTACTCAAATCTTAGAAAAGAAGTGAAAGGAGCATTCACAAATCACTAAGATGTTCTGAGGTTTCCAGTTATCACTGTCAAATTTCTCTGTATTTTACTTTTTGCATACTGTCTTGAGCATAAGCAGGCAAAGATCCTCTCTGCTTCCTGTCAGGAATTCAGTGTATATGTTACCATGCTTCATGCTATTGTATAGGATTTTCCAACCTTCTTCATCTGAAATCAGACTTTTTTTTTTAACATACCCCTTATTCCATGTATGTATTTAGATCACAGTAAAATATTTGGGAGGCATTTAGAGTTAAATTGTGCTTCATCATTTCAGTACATTATTCGGAAAATATTGCTGTTTTAATTGTAGATATGTGCATTGTCGACAAAAGAAAGAGAACCTAGTGTACCTTATATGTCCTCTGTTGACTCCTTTCTCTAATTTGCAGCACATTTTCTTTACACTAGTTTGTGTGCTTAAATGTGTCCTCATTTGACTTTTGGCTCAAGCAAATAACTCCATAAATGAAGGATATGCCTACTGAGATCACTTCCTGCTGAAGTCTGGTTTCTTGGCTGGAAAACTGACCTCTCTTGTTCCTGCTGGAAAGTATTTACAATGGAGAAGTTGTAGTATAGTGGCAAAGCTATTCCAGGACATGTTCACGAGTATAAATAGACATATGAGTAGTTATGTTAAAGAATGACAGAAGGCAATGAAACCCAAACCTACTAATAATAATTTTCAGCCTAGGTTTTAAATTGATATCCCATCCAGGGAATGACCATCCTCTATTTCTGTTTATGAAGTGGCCTTTGTTATTACCCAATGAAAGTTATAGTCATACAACAAATCACAGAGAACAGGGAAGAGAACCACAGAACTACATTGTTCTGGTAAAAGCTAATATTTATGTCAAAATTCCTTTGAGTGCTTTTAATATACACATGATCACTGTGTTGTGTTTACTCTCATGCTGGTGGTCGCAGCACTAGTGCTGCATACAACAGTGCTGAAACTCAGGAAAAGCAGTGTCTGTGAGGCATGCCTGGTCTGTGGAGCAGGGCCTGAAGGCACAGGTACAGAGGTGAGGAGCTGGAAAAAGCTGGGAAGTGAACTGATGCTTGGTTGCATTGTTAGACTCTTTATTTCTCACCTCAGGACTGGTGTGAACCATTTTGCATGACCTTTCTTAAAGGTGATACAAAAATGGGTTTTCCAGAGTTGAATCTCTGATTGCTCACTACTTATTATCTTCAGGTATTTCTGTTGGTGAGGAAGAAATTTTTACTAACTGCTCTGTTTTTAAAGGAAAATACAGAAGTCTTAAGCAATGTGTAGCCCAATTTAGTCTTTCATGTAAGGAACTGTGTAGTTAAATCTAATGGCATGTGTTCTATGTGGTTGATATTCTGGAATATTTACTTATTACTAATTGGAAAATCGCCAGTAGATTCTTTTGAATCCTTTCATACATAACTGTAAGATTTAGAGGTACACATATTAAAACAGTTATTTCATGTGTTCTGCTGCTTGTCATGACATCTCTTATGCATATCTACTTCTCTTAATACTCTGGTAATTGCCAAAAAAATGTAACATTTGAGTGAAAGCAAATAATAATCTTTTTTTATCAAAGATAAATTTTACTTCTTCTTTTAGTTGCTGGTCTACCTTTCTGAAAAAAAAAAAAAATCTATTAGGAAATCCTGCAAAAAATATTGATTCTTCAGAAACATTCCATTAAGTATATGATATAAATAAAGTCCTTTGTCCATATGAATTAATGTGTTTATAATGTACTCTTATCCAATGTATACATAAATGTGCAAATAAATATTTAGTTCCTGCTCATATTACTGCCGTTATATACATTGCCTTATTTTTCTCAGAAACAGATTTATATTCCCACTGGCTTCTTCGTCTTTCTGAGCTAACTAGAGTCTTGGGCAGCCTGCCAAGCAGATGAGATTGCTAACTTCCATATTTACACAGCTGATAGTTTGTGCTCATTGTCTTCACATGCCTTTGGTGTATTACGTTTCTCTCACACAGAGATAGACTTTTAGTGCATTGGTGTGAACCTTGAGTCAAAATGAGGTGCTCCAGCCTGTGTCCTCCTGTACCTAACACCTCCCTGGCTTAAGCTCAAATTGGGTCTCCAAATCCCCTTTATACACTTACACAGCATGTATGTACGAGACAACATGACAGACTGCTGATACTATGGATGTTGCTAAAACTCTAACATTAAATTGTGATGAAGGAGATCATACCACCATTTACTTCCAGATTTATATTGGTGAAAAAAGAGACATATCTCCTGGCTCCCTCATGAAGTGTATTGAGCTTGATATTTACACTGTTATTTCTGTGCAACAGAAAAGTCTATATAAGGTGAGAGTCCAGCATCAGTAATAACGGCACTGTGCAGTTCTGTAGAAACAACTTTCCCTTTATGTAGGTATTCAACACTATGAAACATTTGTTCACAAGAGCAAAAAGACCCAGTGGAAAGGCATCTTTTCAACTGGCATATTTTCAAATACTTCTGATGAATTAAACTGACCTTTAGAAATACATATCTGGGCTGGCACTAAAGCATGTGTATATATGAAAAAACAGTAAGCAGGGTTGCTTAGCTATTGTTTGTGCCCAAGCAGGTACCTGAACCAGGTACACTCTGCATGCACAGTGGTGAGTGATGGCAGCTCCTCTGTTACACTCTCTTCCCGGACGCAGAACAGAGTGTCGAGCTGTGCAATCAACAGTGCCAAGGCCTTTGAGGCAAGGAACACTGTGATCTTTCTTAAGGCAACTCTGACATTTTAGTGATCTAAAAGGTTATGTTGAATTATAACACTATCTGTAGATGGTCCACTGAGGGAAGGAAGCAATGGGGGGAAAGTCTTCGGTTTTTTGGGGGAGATTTTTTGAAGAGAAGCATTCCAGGTAATTTTTATATTAAAGACTAGAACAGATAGAAAATTCTAATAATAATTCAGAACTTTGTTACCTAAGTAAGACTTTATATGCATACATAGATATTTGCCTGATCCAGTTGTCTTATAAGCATTTGCGATATTGCAAACCAATTAGCTTAGAGACAAAGACCATAAGTATCATGCTTTTGGTGCTTAGAATGAGAACCATATTTCCAGAGGAACTCAGATTGTGTTCATAAGCTGGAGTGATTAAATTTTTTTGAGGAAAGTTCAACCTATGAACTGGTGGATGTATTGAAAATCCTCATTTGATAATTCTTTGAAAAGTTTGAAAAATATTGTTTTGGAGCAGTTAGAAGCTGAGACCCAAGCTCTTTTGAAGGTGGAGCTTGTCCAAAGAGATAAATCCAACCGTGTTTCCAAAACTTGCTTTATAAAATAAGCAATAGAAAATATCAGTTCCAAAGCCTTGATTCCTCTTACTTGGTTTTAGCCACTTGACTGAAATGTTTATATTAGAACTAATATTGTCATCAACTCTGTACAGATAGTACTGAGAGTGAGAAGCGCTTCAGAATTAGTAACTTCCAACAGGGAAAACTTTCTGTAGGTACTTTACCCAAATTTCTGTCAAATCTACATACAAGTTCTCTTCTTTCTCTTTATCAAATAGGTGATGGAAAATAAATGATCTTGTACCTAAAGTACTGTAGGTTCATTAACAGAATAAAATGTAGGTAGTATCTTGCCACAGGAACAGGACTATTGCCAGAAAGTAGCAGTGAAGAAAGATCACAAAGCCTGTACATATTTATTTGCCTGGTATCTCCTAAATACGTATGTGTGATGAAGACTCAAGTTACATCAAAGATTTTTACTTTTTTTTTTTTTTTTTTTTTTTTTTTTTAAATGGGCCAGAAAAGAATAATTGCCTTTGTTGGAACTAACAGTAGCTGGCTGGTATACAAAAATTTTGTTAGCTAAGAGATGTTTGAAGGTTGCTTATGGTTACATGTTGTCTTAGTTATATGAAACAGTGGGGAGAAAGAAACTCAACTGATGAAAAAAAATATCTTCAATCAGTTTGGTTAAATTGAACAGTTAATAGTGGGGGATAAAAAAGATTAGTATAAGAAACAACGTTAGTATTGCATCTTTGGAATGCAGCAACAGATGGTTTCAGGATAAGTACAGGTATAAATCTTTCGCAATGGTTACTAAGCCATGTAACAGCCACAAAGAAAAGGAATGTCGATGCTTAATAATTTGGCAACTGAAGGCCATTGTGAAATTTGCAGCTACTTCACTAGAAGAGCAAGAAAAGGGTGCCGCTCTAATGACTGCCTGTCCCTTGTTAGGTGTTCAACTGGGATTGAAAGATTTCAGAAAAAAGATCATGTCTGGTTTTTTCAACTTTCTGAAGGAGGCTTCCTCATGATTTTGTTATCTGAGAACAGAAGCTGGAAAAACTAGTGCATACCAGATTCTGCAGAAGCACGCAAAACTCCATCTGAAGGAAAA
Organism: Hafferia zeledoni; assembly: GCA_035583235.1. NCBI lineage: Eukaryota > Metazoa > Chordata > Aves > Passeriformes > Thamnophilidae > Hafferia > Hafferia zeledoni. The sequence goes on from JAWWEV010000043.1 coordinate 17,863,726, forward strand.
CTTAGTAAGATACCAAAGCGCAGCATTAATTTGCAAAGGATTATCTTATATTTTGTTTTTGAAACAAGTACTTGTAAAATGCACAATCAAAAATGTTTAATACACTGTTAAAAATGTAGGGTAATACTCAGGAAATATTTGTCTTTATTATTTTGATGTTTACATCCTTTTGAACTAATATGTTCTATTTTTTCTTAAACAAACCTGCAGTAATACGTTGAACCCTGAAATGGTTAGGCAGCAATTAAATTGAACAGACATTTCCCTTTATCACTGTGTATCTTCGTAAGGATCCTTTCTATGATAAAAGGGAATGCCAAAGAAAAGAGAATCTATATTTATTCCCAAGGAAACCTGAACTCTCTCTGTATATGTTGCTGAAGCTACTAGGACCCCCTACCTGATATCTTATTTTTGAACTCTGTCCTTCTTTCAATTTCCAGGGGACTGTTTTCTCCACTAGGAATAGTGAAACGTTTTAGATGATGCAATGCTATATCAACCTACTTTATAGAAAAGAGGTACAATACTTAGGTGAAAATCTGCATTAAAATTCTGGATTTTGTCAGAAAAATTAAGACAGGATATCACAACTTCTGTTTATAGACATAATTTATCCAGAATTCTACAAATAACTACAAAACATCTGAGACGCAGTGCAGCTCTACTAAGAAAAAAACCCCGAAAAATCCTTTTCTTGGGTCTTTAATGGTGACTATTCTGAAGTAATATATCATCTGAGTTCATATGGTCTCTAAAACAATCATCAGGGACATGAAATGAAAGTGAAAAAACCCCAAACAGATAAAGGGTCTACACACTATAAGTCTTAATTAATCAAAAGATAATACATTAATATATTCTACCCCAAATTTTCCTGTTCTTCAGTGGATCAAGAATGAATATTTGTAAAATTCTTTGAAGAGGACAAGGTCTGTTTAAACACCACACATTAGTCATTGTTATTATTATGGATAGCGTCGTTGACTTGATTTTGAAGAGTTCCATGTGATGACTACTTCAAAATAAATTACTAGTGAAGTGGCAACTGCACAGTGTATGAAGCAAGCTCAAAACATTCAATCAGCATGATGCTCTATATTCTTTTTGAAAACACACTGATTTTTACTTTTTCATGTCTTTCTTATTGTGAACAAAAACATCTGTCTGGGATTTCTAAGAATCTGGGGAACAAATGGAAATGAGATGCAGAATTCCTATGTCTTGATTGCACTTTTTATTATCTGCAGGTCAGACTACAATCCAAGATCCAGCTGATATTTTTAAGGAGAGGGCCCCAAACAATTTACACATGAAATGTGTGAGAGCATGCCTATACCACTCTGAGCAGCACAGTGCTGAGCCCTCAACTAGCTCAAAAGGGACCCATCCATCCAAATCACAGAGCTCAACACTCTAAGATGGGGTCTTGAGGACAATAAGGTAGGGTTAGACCACTGCTGTGCCCTAGCAAGTAAGCCTCTTTGTGGCTGACATATCCATGCCATTCCTATTCTGACTGCAAATGCTATTGCAGACAAGTCAAAGATCTTGGCAAAAATCACTGTTATTTGATGCAGACTTGGCATCAGTGCTCAGAGATAGTACTAATCTGCCTTTTTTCTTGTTTATTTTGCTCGGAATAAAAGTGGGAGGTGGTTTTAAAAGCCAGGGTCAGATATGGAATTGTTCTTCACAGGAGAATGAGGCTCCTTAGTGGGGATTAATTCAAGCCCTTCTTGGTTTCTGTCAGTCAGTAACTTCATTCTCTAAACTTCTAGCTGTTTTTCCTTGATCATTTTTTGACCAGAATAATATTTTGAATCATCATTATATTTACAAATAGAATTTGTACTGTCCATGAAAAAATCTGAATATACTGATTGAATACATATGACTCGTACACCCACCAAGAATAATTTTAAATTCAGAAATCCCCTTTAGAAAAGAAACTGTTTCTTAAATTAAGAGAGAAAAAATATTGGATAGACTAAGCAAGAAATAATTTGTTAACTAATTATTCATTGAAAAAAAAAGGAACTTTTATACAGATTCTTCCAATTCTTTTAGGTCAGATTATTTTACAATTAGATTACAGGATTATGATTATTAGGATATGCTCTTTTTTCATACTCATTCTTTTTTCCTTTATTTTTTTTATTTCAGTAACTTATTAAAGACATTCTCCAGCATGCAGTTTAGTCATGTAATTCCTGTAATACACCAAGATCTGAAGAATTCAGACTTTCAATTTGAAGTTCATAGTTTTGTAAATAAACACTCTATTTTTGTGATTCTGTGACATGGACACTTGATCTTTTCAAGATATTCTCAAGATTTAACTTGGCCTTACTTTATATTGTGTAAATAGTGTCAAGATTTGTTTTTAATAACAAAATTTGTAGTGGTGAAAAATGTCTGGACAAGGTTTTATTTGGAGGAGACTTTTAATCTATTAAAAGAAGATAAAATTTACAAAGAATATTGTGCCCATTCACATAATGTAAGCATTTACTTTTCTGCTCCTCCTCTTAAGCATCTTTAATGAATCACCTGCTTTGTTAAACACTGTCAGTTCCTCAGAAAAAAACTCAAGTTCTTAGGAAGGAAAATTGTACTGATGTCATGATGATAGTGAAATCAATCTGTTACCGGTCACATGACTTTCAGAGGTTTGTTAGAAGTAAATGACATATTTGTAAAGGAATCCCATACCAAAAAGGCTTGATTCAAAGCTTGAAGTCTGTAAATGTAGCTGAAAAGAACATTTAGTTCTTAATTGTTTCATCTCAAATTAGGTAACAGCTTTATTGTGAGATAAGGGAGATTCTGCAATAGTAGTTTAGCTAAAATATATGATCTTTGCTCTGCACAGGGGTGACAAAAAATTAGATGCAATACTTACTAGAATAGTACTTTAGAGTTGAGAAATCAAAATTGCAAAATGATGCTTAACAAAGCTTAATGGTCATTAACTGTTTAATACTCACAGCACTCTTGTGAGAGGAGGTAATTGTATTTTCCATTTACACTAAGTTCTTTATGCAAGATTCATAAAGGAAATCAGCATATTCCAAGGCACATGTAAGAAGATGAGCCGTATTCTTGGCATGAGGTCTCTGCACTACCATTTCTGGTAGTCTTGAGATCCATGAAGGAAAAAGGACAAGTGAGGTGAGGGCAAAAGAAGAGAGAGAAAGAAGAGCTGGAATGCCAGGGAACAGGCTCTGGGGAAAGGATTGAAGAGTTATGGCACACCCTCTCTTGATGCCAGGGTTCTTGTGTGAGAACAGACGCAGAAAGCAGAAAAATAGGGAACCAGGTCAAACTGCATGAACTCAATTCAGAGGCATAGCTACCCTTTTTAGAGCTGGGTGGAAAGGTCTTGAGGTTTTTTTTCTTGATACCATAGACAATTGCTTGAAACCTTTCTTCCAGGCAGTGCAGATTTTTAACTGAGTTCTTACAGCCAACTCTGAGGCACAGAACTTCTTGCAGCACTTGAGAAGTGTGGGGGCTACACCTGTAGGGGAGTGGCAGGATACAAATCTTTGGAGAACATTGCAGGGCTTTTAATCCCTTTCAAAAGTATTTATGTAGTATGCTGTAATCCAGCTCTTTGGGATTTACAGTGTATATACAGCTTTATTATCTCTGTTCCACCAATGAGCATACTGAACTACAGATAGGTTGACTGACTTGTCCAAGGCCAAACTTAGGAGTCAACGTTAAGATGAGAAAATAGTATTTTGGTATCTGTGAATTCTCCTACACTGGAATTTTCAAATTACTTTTTAATTAGCATTTGCCTGTATTTCCTAATAACAAAAAACCCCTAACCAACCAAAAGAGCTCACATAACATAGAAAGTAAATTTTTTTACAAAATTTAGATGTCTCTTATTTGAAAAAACAGGGTAGTAGTACCATCTCTATACAATGTTATGTTGACTATATATATGATAAATCTTCATATTGTGCTAGAATACTTTTTTTTTTTTTTGCTATTCTATGAATTACTTACTTCATGTGCACTCTTCCTTTAATAATCTTTTATGAGGTTGTAAATAACTTCCCAAATTCCTACTTGGGCATGTATATTTTTACATATGTTGACAAAAAAATATCTTCTCTTTACTCCCTTAAGTTGTAGCAGTCAGAAAAATCATTTCATGTTTCTTTGCTCTGCCAGTATGGATTCCCTTTCAGGGAAAAAGAAGGGATTTCTAGCTTCCCAGTGGGATTTTATGTTTATCTCTAGCCTTGAAATGTTCCAGCAATACCGTATTGTACACCCAAAAAATTTTGCAATTGAAGAGATTAAGAATAAAAAATAAAAAACCAGGTTTTTATGGCATCTGGTGACACTTCTAGAAAAGGCTCTCATGGTATCTAAGGAAATCAGTTTTATAAATGAAAGGCTACAACATGAAATCACAATAAAAATGCAAATGCTTTAAAGTATTCTAAAATGTCTTTTTGTAATAAAGGTGGCATTTTGCCATTCATATAGTATAATGTTTTAGTCTAGTATAATGTTTTATTGTCAGTAATTTGGTTCTCCAGTTGGAAGGTAATGGAGCCTGCCCAAAATGATTTATAAACATACATATAAATATATCATGTTCATGTGTGACTCCTTGAATGAAAATAATCCTAGTTATTCAGCTGAGATCAGTGCTTTCATAAATGCTTCTCAGAATCTGGCTTAAGGTACCATGAAACAGCCTGATTTTCATATGGTAAATGTATGTGTAGTAAATTAAATTTACTTTTTCCTTTAGATGTCATGTATATTGTGGATTTTTCCTCCCTATCACATAAAAGTAATTTAAAAAATAATTCCCTGTTACTTCAAGATATATTTTTCTCATACATCAAACAATACAGATTCAGCAAGACCTTTTCTACAAGGATATTTATTTCATCTCTTTTTGACTGTAGCAAATATAGTAGGAAAAAAAGAAAAGGGTCATGTTTTATGGAGTGACCTAAAACAGAATTAGATGATTCTTGAACATGAAACCTTCAGCTATATGGCAGCAGACATTTGTGTGCATGCTTGCATCAAGTGTGATGAAAATGCTGCTTCAGGAAATAGCTACCACCCTATCCACAGTCTAGTCTACTAAACAGTGATGTTGTTGATGGCAACTGAAAATGGCCAACAAATTAATAGACAGTTGTGGAAAAATCCTGGAAAGCTATGGGTTTTACTTGCTTGCTTAAACACTGTGAAACATTCTGTCAACCATCATTTCAAAAAGTATTGTGGTTGGTTTGTGTGTGGGTTAAGAGCATGAATGGCACCTAAAGTCATTACAGAGGTTACAAAAGTGAAATTGAATAGTACATTAAAGCTCATAAATGTCAGTTCTGGTCACAGGGCAATATTCTGCAATATTATCAACATTGACTATTAAGCAATGGAAAGAAAATGGCAGACCCTGATATTACAATTTATTACAGTCTCCAGATTTGTCAAATAGTTTCAAATTATACTCCTTCTCTAAGTTTCCCAGATTCAGTTTAAAAACTAATGTTTTAGTTTTTATAGCTCCTTCTTTATTCTTTCTGCTTGAAAAATGATCTCCTTTTGAATTTGTTTGGTGTTGTTAGCTGGAGTCAACTTCCAGGATACTTTGAGATTGCACTTATTTGTTTGACATATGTTGGAAAAAGCAGTATATGGACCATATCTCACCTACAAAGCAAATTGGTTTGTAGTGTCTGTTTCTCTTTGATAAATGTATCTAGCATTTTAAAAAAGCAAGTTAGCATTCTTTTAAGGTAGTAATGCTACCACTTTCCTGTAATAGTAAACATCTGCCTTTTATTTGAAGAGTTATCAGATATTTTTTGTTCATTTGCTTGTTTCTAAAGATTGGTAAAAATCAACTTTCAAGCAGAAATTTTCCAGCTGACTTGGGCCATAGCAAAAATTTTTTGAGATTAGTGTTAAGGGGTCATTGCCACAGCTGTCTGTAAATGGCCGTTTATTGCCAGCTCACATTCCAGAATTAGTGCTAGGACTTTCCCTACTGCCATTCCACTCACTTCAGGAGTGGGGGAGAGAACTTTCCTTGCATTTTAGCAGTGCTAAGTAACTTTCCCTTTAGAGATGCTCTTGACATAGCACTCTGCTTACTGCAGGTAATGACCAAGTTTCCCATGCAACAAAGTATGATCTGAACTCTTCACTTGTATAATGCCTTTTTATTACTTCATGCAAAGTGAGTGATTCACTGAGCTTGAATACACCATAATGGATGAGACCTGATAAGATGCATCCAGTGGTCCTGAGGGAACTGCCATAACAACTGGTTAAGCCACTATCCAACATATTTGAGAAGTTGTGGCAATCAGTAAAGCTGACACTTATTGGAAAAGGGGAAACATAACTCTCATTTTCAGAAAGCCAAAGTCATTTGTGACAGCCAAAGGTAAATCGTGCCTGATAAATTTGGTTGGCTTTCTATGATGCCATTACTGTGTTGATGGATAAGAAAATGATAACTGACATCATTTAAATCACTGCATCTTTGTACAAAGCATTTGACACTGTCCTGCATGTCTCTAAACTGGAGAGGCATGGATTTGACAGATGGATAAGGAAATGGCTGGATAGTTGCACTCAGAGAGTTGTCATCAATGGCTCAATGTCCAAGTGGAGCCCAGTGACAAGTGTTGTTCCGCAGGGGCAGGTATTGAAACTGGTGCTGTTTAACATCTTTGTTGACAGCATGGACAGTGCACCTTCAGCCAGTTTGCCAATAACACCAAGCTGTGTGATGATGTTGACATGATGGAGGGAAGGGATGCCTTCCATTGGGACACCTGACAGCCTTTTGAGCTTTGAGCAATATGGTCTAGTGAGACCTGACCATGCAAAGAGATTTGGAACTAGATGATCTCTAGGGTTCCTTCCAACCCAAACCATTCTATGATATTATTCTATGACAATTCAAGCTGTCTCTTTTAATCCTGCCAGAATATATGTGTGTGCATGTCCCCAGATGTGAACTTTAGATTGTTAACAGGAAAGTTGGCAGATCCGAGTGGGATCACATCACAGTGATTTTCAGGTCTGATCTTTAAAGAAGTGTAAACTGTTAGTCATTTTTTGTTTTCATGAGCCACAAATCACTTGAATCTTGAAAGGTCCTGGGAAAACATGTTTATATCTGTACCTAGTCCCTAAATTCTCTCTCTATTACTGTTTGCTGCCCATATTTAGATATCATCTGATCATTCAACTGTTTCTCATGTTCTGAAAATCTGAAAAAAATGTAATCTCAAGCACACCTGAAATCAATGTCACATTGCTGATGAGCATCTGAGGAACTTAACAGCGTGGAGAATTAACAGACCAATGTTATCAAAAGAAGCATGGTTTCCTTTGGTTCTCTCTCTTGTCAACAGAGAGAAGAAGACATTTCCTGGAGGCAATTTTAAGATTTCTCAGGGTTACGTGTTTAGGAAGTCTATCCTCCATGGCAATAAAAGGAGCCTATAAATAGGGAGTCTTTCATTGAAACTGGTCTTGGTGAACAGCCTCTCTCCTACACCAAAGCAGGATGTGAGAAGTCAGGGACACCTCTGATAACACACTTTTTGTTCCATTGTACTTCTGGAAAGTTATAACAAAACCTGTATGGTTTTCAAAGCACGTTAAAAGGTCACCCTCAGTTCTGAAATTTTCTTAGATTTAAGACAAATTATAGAGTCAAGACCATTGCATGTTTTAAGAATAGTCACTGAGAATTGCTTTTTGTCACTCACTTGACACTGTATACTCAGTCAGTTAGGCCAGCTGTTAAAGGCAATTTAGCAAAGCACTTAAACATATCATATGCGTAGCCAGAGGGTATAAAATGGTAGAATAGCTTTTCCTTTTCTCCCCCTGGGGAAGAAGCAAGGCAGTCTGACCCTAGTCCTCCCACTTTGTCCCTAAACTACAGAGTGATCTGTTGTGTCAGGTCAGGTGGAGATAATGTAATTGAAAGAGCACGTCTGCAGGCACATGGACATATACACATAATAAACATTTTGAAATGTGGATGTCCCCTTACAGTGAATAATCCTATTAAAACTCAGCACCCGCATCACATCCTCTGATTCAACAACACTTTGCAAGTCGACTTATACAGAAAAATACACCAAATACACTCTTAACAATTCCTCATCAATGTACCATATTATTTTGAATACTGTGGAGAACTCCCATTATTCTTGGGGTTTCTCGCAGATGCAGGGACTGAGACATAGGGTCTGGAGGCTGTAAATACATGCTTTCATACTTTATCACTGCTTCTTTCATGTAAATGGAAAAATAAAAGAAAAAAGGCAGTTTTTCTCAGGTAGCCAGAGTACTTGGACAGGAGCATTGTTGTAGAATTGTACAAATGTAATTCTTATTTTCTTAGCATTTTTAAGTTCAGTGTAGGTTTTCTCTCATAGTGTAGACTTTGTGATAACAGCTGTGGTTCAGGAGGGGAAAAATGTCATATTGGGAAAATGTGTAGACAGATCTATCAGATAAAAAACTAAGTAGAAAGTGAATTGAGAGTGACAGCAGCAACCCACTGGAGGTAACAAGCTAAAAAGACAGGAAGCCAGTGAGACATGACAAAGAGAGTAAATGAAATTAATCTTCTTCCTGCTGACAACAAATTTCAGGCCAGCCACAGCCACCCAGGTTTGCATTACCCATAATTATATTCTGGTTAAATATATTTCCAAATGAACAGGAACTTGCTGTAGGTTTCAATCAACAGGACTTTTGATGTACAGGAATAAAAACTAGGGGGTTTTTTTCTAGATAAGTTTGTAGATGTATTTTCTATAAAGCATTAGGCTCTTGTCATACATGGTATTTTACTATCAGATGTTGCTGGCATCAGAAATGAAAAGAATTTTTTGAAAAGTCACAGAGCAGTCACAGAATGTCAAAGCAAGAATAACAGTGCATAGCTTTGAATGACAAAAATTTCCTTTCTCTTCTCTTAATGATTTTTGATTTAAGCGTTTTGGCTTAATGTAAGATAAGCATGCAGGCTATAACTGTATTGCATTTCCCTCAAGAGATTTCAGTGAGTGGTCACTTTTACAGAGTTGTAAGCAAACACAAATCAGAGCTAAATGTCTGTTTTAAGTAAGGCATGATCTTCCATTTCTTTACACTGTCATGATCACAACTGAGAGAGAAAATCAGAGAATCTGGGAGCATAGCACAGGATGGAAAGGTGTGACTTCAAATTAGACATGCACTGATTGAATCTAAACTATGAATAATTGGAAACAATCCCACTTGCTCTGACAGGAATAATTGCTTTTATTGGTGCTTTTCCTCTGCTGAGTTTGCCTGATATTTCCCTATCAGTCATTCATGACATGAAATTATTTCCAAAGAGATAATCTAAAGAATTCAGTACTTACTACTAATATGTATACTGCTCATCTTTATAAATTAATATGTTTAGTTTCAATGAAAAATATTTCAAAATGAGATCTGTCAGACATACTATATCATGATATTTTTTCTTTTTATATATGAACCTCTATGCTGAGACAGTTAGATGAGTAGTCTTAGTTGTATTGACCAACACATCTTAATATGAATGAGAATCTGTTCCATTCTATCTGATCAACACAGACATCACTAATTAGTTAATAATCTAATAAAAAAAGAGTACTGTATGTCAATTTTTATTTCCCTGCTTAATTGGTTTTGGACAGTTGTTTTCTTTTTCAATTTGTTTTATTAATTGTTTCTCTAACATGCAGCTACTAACCACTGCTTTTATCACACAGGAAAAACAGCGATCTGTTAGAACTCTTTTAAAGTGCTGTTGCTTTCACAGAAATGATTTTTTAAAAATTATCTATAACATATATGGGGAACACAGAGACCCAAAATTTCACCCAGCACCCCTTTGTGTGTGCTCATGTGTAAAAATGGGCATACACTTGCACTGGAGAAATAAAGAACCATTTGCTGTGGATGTCAATGGATGTCTATATGAAAAGGTTAGACAAACATCTGCCAGGATTGCCATAGGTATAAGCAGACCAAATAAGGCAGGTGGACTGGATGACGTTTCTAAATACCTTCTTATCTTTATTTGATGATCCTGCAAAGCATAATAGTATTGTAGAAGCACAGGTTTCATATCACAGGACACCATTAACTTGTCTCACTGGGACCGCTACACCTGAATTATTTAATTAATTCATCCAATTATGATGTTGTTGCCAGAAATACATTGACTGCAAATTCCACAAAAAGCTGTGAAAGCTCTGAAGCAAACTGAAATCTGAAAAGCACTATGTGTGATTTCTCTTAGTAAGCATTAAAAGAGTAGACCTGTTTGACCTGTGTGAAGACATATGATTAAAGAAAAACCATTTAGAAATTAGGTGGGTATATAGTAAAAAAAAGGCGGTTCAATGTAAAAATAAATATCATGCCCAAACAAATATCAAACAATAGGAAAAAAAAAATTCTGGAGGAATAATATGAACACCTTGTCATATGAATGAATTCTATAATTAGATGAAAGTTTGAAAAAAATGTGTTTTAAAAACAATGACTTGCTATACAGTGACAGATAGAGGTTAACAATTTTCTAAGGCATCTCTTCTCTTATGCTGTGACTGTCCCAGTTGGAAAGTAAAATAGAAACCACCCAACAACATAATCCTCAATCTGACTAGGAGGTGTAAAACATATTAGAGGTGTCAGATCAAGTTCAGAGTTGGGATACATCATGTGTTTAAATGGCCAACCCCTCATCCAAACTGTAAGACATGTGCTGCAGCCAAAGCATTGCAGAAGGTAATGATTATATATAATAGATGTTACACAGGTCAAAAAATTATTTGAGGAATTCATCTTCCCAGAGAAGACAGGTGAAAGTAGGAAGAAAATTCCAGATTTTCTCTTTTTGGTAGAGACATATATAACAACTTCAAAAACCAGCATGTTTTAAAACAAAGCCACACTAAATTAATTTTTTTGAAGTTAGGGTGAATATTTCAGTTCATTCTTAATGCCAGATATCTGAAACAAATGTAAAAGATGCATGATTTCTTACACAAGCTGAAAAGCAAAGTGCTGTGTATCTCCTAATTATTCAACAGATTTTTCAGCAAAGATTTTCCACTGAGGTTAAGACATCCCTCAAATCCTACTCAAACCATCAAAATGGGGTAAAAAAAGTGAAATGGTCTAGAAATTATCTGTTAAATTAAGAATTAAATATTTTAAATGACCAGGATTTCTTTAAAAATATGTGGAACACCTTACAAAGTTATAGATCTTATCCAGAAAAACAGTGCAATGAGAAAATCCCTGGCCCGACTGAGTTTGAGACATATTTTTATTCCAGGTTCGAGCGATTCTGACTGTTGGATGAGAGTGTTGCAAGTTAACAGTTGCAGAATAACGTGTTGTAATGACACAATATAAAAGTACAAGTCTGGTTTAATTTATGGGTTCAGTCTGCATATAAAAAATGTTTAACCCATTGTCTTCAGATTCCTTGTCTTGTATGAGGGTTGGATTTCTCCTGAAGGGCATGTCTGAGATTGAAATCCCTGTTTATTCCTTAGAGGTCCAAAAGGGAAATGAGACAATCGCTTGATTTTCTTGCCTTACAACATGTCCAGAGCCTGGACATCCCTGGAAAGTTGGTTGCACTTTGTTGTTTGCACTGGCAGTCTTTTGCAGGGTCTCTGTTTGGCTCTTCCTTGGCAATGTTAGGTTAGTGGTTGGACTCAATGGTCTTAAAGGTCTTTTCCAACCTAAATGATCCCACAAGCATATGATTCTGGGAATGGTCCAGACTCAAGATCAAAATACTGTGAACTAAGACATGAAGAAAATAGTTATAGCTCTATTCAAGTCAATGTTCTATGGTTACAAGGGAATTACAACAAGATGTTTTTACTTTAGCTAGGCATGAACTGCACCACACCTATGTGGTTGTCACACATGCTTTTACTATCCACACAGCAGGTATGGATGTACCCTAACAGAGACTTGAGGGAGAAGGAACTATGCTAGGATGATCTAACTTCCCAGGGGAATGGTAGTGCAAATACATAACTGTAGGGTTTTGAAGCTTCCGCAATCTCTTCCATATTTGTCACCCAGGATTATTAGTCTAAGTCGAACCTTGATAAATTTCATGTTTTATTTCAGGAGGGATACAGAGAGACTTTGCCACATCTTATCTGAACTAAGCATAGGAATTCTTCTGCAAAAAAGTTGAGCTAGAATTGTTGGGCTGTATCTCCATGTCTGATTTGATTTTGTTTTCAGTCCAGACCATAGCCAAGCAGGTCAGTAAGTGAATAAAAAAAAGGAGCAGAGGAGGGAGTGAAAGGGTTCATGTCAGGAAATTACTAAACTTAGTTTTCATTTCTTAAAAGTTTAATATGGCAACAGTTCAATATTTGGTCAAAGGTTCAAATAATTTGCTATTATTTTTCAGTGTCCTTAAGTCTTAGGTCTGTAAAATAATATGAGGAAAAGTTTTAACTTAGAGTTGTAACTTTTAATATACCACAGTTGAAATATTTGATAAATAAAGACTTGTCTTCACTGTATCTATCACCTGAGAAAAAAGTCCTTTAGGAAGATTGTGATGATATACTTAAACAAGTCTTCAGAAAATATCTCCAACTCATTTTACTTCACTTGCATTCAATTCTTTTCACATTTCTAACTTATGAGAAAGCCATGTAAATTTGTAGGTAACCAGAGAGCTTTTTATTAACTTTGCAAGGTTGGTGTATTATGTGTTTTAGTGAATTTATGTAAGATATTGAATGCTTACCATATTCTCCTGAGAGTATAATCATAATAAAGTACAGTGGAAGACAAGCAACATTGGCTTTTCTCAGGTGTAGGATATGCCTCACCAACACATATATCTGAAAATCTGTAAAAATATGTAGTTATAAAAGGCCTTTTGCATGGAGATTTTCAAGCTATTTGCTTCTGACAGGAGTCCACAAAAAGCTATTTCGATAGTCTAAAATATCCATCTTGGTTCTACATATGTCTTTGAGTTCTGGGGTTTCTTCCAAGTACAAAAGCAAATGATGTCTTATCAACACTTATAAGGCCAAATTGCTTTGTGACTGTTTGTATAGAGGGTTCTGCCACCACTGAAACTGCTCCAGCTGTGATGTCAGCTGGGTTGACATAGCCAAGTTAAGCACTTTTGATGACAGTGTTAACTGCAGCTCACCTTCTCCCTAGTGCATTGGTCCCCAGAATTGCTTCTGTAGAAAATTCAAACACCATCCACAGCCTACAAACACTATTGTAGCCCTATGACTTAAAAAAGAGACTTTGTCTCCAGACCTTGGTTCCTATCTAGTATGCAGGTGTCCTACTCCCTGCTGGGTTTTTTGCTGGGACCAGTGGCCTCTACGTTGGCAGCTGGGTGTGCTCTGGCAGCCTATGTCTGCTGGGGAAGCCATGCTTACAGAAACTCTTACCCTGGACTGCCTGCCATATCCATTGATGGTGGAGATGGTCCAAGGCACCCCCACCCTTCTCTTAGTAGCCAGCACTAGCTGTACTGAGCCCAAAGAAGAACTGCAGAAGTATATAGAGAGCTTGGGATGACAAAGGCAGCTACAGATGAGTTAAATAAGCTTGAGCAGAGACCAGATGTAAACTTTTTACAATGCTAAACAGCTCCTGTGCCAAGTATTCTACTTGACCACCCCATTGCTGTCTGAAGTATTTTTTCTCTTCTTTCTTTATTTTTTTTTTCTAAACAACAGATGGCAAAGCTGTTCACAGTCTCTGTTTAGACTAATGTTTGCTGTATTGTAAATAATCATGAACTGAACTTTTAGTCCAACCGTTCCCCAGTCCTCAAATATTTGATAAAGTGGTTCTCAGAGAAAGTTCATATGTTTCTGTTGTTACATTGTGTAGTTTTTGGGATTAATTGTGTCAGGTGGATGAACAACCTGCCAAACTCCAGGAACCCAAAGAACACAAGGCCTTGTGAGATTTTGCCATTACCACTTTATTGCAGAGTAAATATCTGTGCTAGAAATTGCAGATTGTGAAATTGCCTTCAGGTCTAGTGTATCAACAATAATGTATCATAGTTTTCAAGGTCTGACATAATATGCTTTGGTGATTTACTACTTTGAAGTGTGGTGACATAACATGACAACCATATATATGAAAGGATAATAAGTTGATCCACATTTTCTTTTTCTGTGTGCCTTTGGAACTTGAACAGGGATAGCTCATCCTGTTCTTTCTCTAATTTTATTATTGTACAAAATCAGAAGATACTAATTGTGAAGATGGTAAAATTACAAGTGTCTTCATGATGAAAATCATATAATTACATTTAAACAATTTTATTTGAGTGGTACAATGTCAGAGGCTGCACTTTTTTTTTTAATAGCAAACATAAATTCCAAAACTAAAATGTTTCACAGTAGGACATGAACTTCACAGCTTGAAGAAACATCTAATGGATTTTCTATTCATAGTCCCTTGGAAGTATTGATATGCTTAATTCTCTATAGGTTTCCAATCCTTTATCAGGAAAAAAAAAACAAACCCAAACACCAAATTCAAGTTCTATCTAAAGATAAATAGTTAAAGAAAGATCAAATAACTGGTGTTTGGTAAGACTTGGATGACAGTTTATGGCGCTGTCACACTGGGAGAGAGGAGGAAGAGATCCTGCATAGTGCTGAACTTTTGCTGTATCATGTGAGAAAACTGTATTTATGTTACTCTAACTGGTGCTATTAGAAGGGTAGTAGTTTGTTAAATCCTTTTGTTGATCTTCCCTGCATAGAACAACCTGCAAAGCACAGAGATGCAAAAAAATTCAAATGCTACTCACTGATTTTATTTTCTTACGATATGATTAACAGCCCTTGCATTTTATTGGTGAATTCTAGTGTGGGCTTTCAATCATAAGCCTTACATATGGATTGTAACTGGTGTTAGGCATGCTGACTAAGTCTAAAATGTGGGGCATATGTTCTTCCATAAGAAATGTAGGTTTTTTGACCTCCTATGGTCCAGAGTAGAGACAATGCATGTTCAAGTTTCCCTTCAGTTCCTATACCCAGGTCTCTTGCCCTTGAGACCAACATATAGTTGAGAGTAGGAAGACAGATTCCTGAAGTCTTGCCTCACTGTGGGGTCGGGAGAAAGCTGACTTTGACTTGGGATGTGGGAAGTGCTACTTGTCCTAGAATTAACGTCTCGCTAGGTAAACATACTTTTGTATGATAGTGCTCTGAACTCAGAAACCTGTATGACTGCTTCATAATTTGTGTTCAATGTTATGTCAGTTTTCATTCAGGTAATTTTCTGACATTATCAAAAGTATACTATATTTTATTGTTAGTATCCATACTCTTAATGATTGGTATAATAGAATGAGCAAGATAAAAATAAGCTAATTCAATCACTCATGTTTTTGCCAAAGCCAGTTGGCTTCCATTTTTTTCCTTAATTAAAAATGCAAATCACTACCCAATATAATGATCACCTTCCACATTGAACAACCACTCAGATGACAGAACAGTAAAGTGTAAAGAATATAATAACCATTAAAATGTCTAGAAAGAGAAATGAAGATCCATAGGAAAAAAACCCAAAGAACAAACCCCAAAACAACAGTGCTTTTTAAGTATTGCAAAGGATTAAGGTGCTACAGTCCTGGACAACAAAAATACTGCAGAACTAAACACCATACACTGTATAGGGAAATTAGGAACTCCCTGAAGAAACTTCTGTAAGTTTCTAAAAACATAGAGGTATCCTGGTATCAGAGAATTACTGTTAATTGTTTATCTCCAGCATATAAAGAACTTTCTCAGAAGTTATGACAAAAAAAAGTGACATTAGGGAATTTCTTTATTAGAAGCTTAAATTCTCTGAATGTTATTAAGGGAGTTGTAGCATGAAAGTAGACATATGATATCCAAGAAGGCAACTTTCCTCTTGGAACAGAGGTGAAGCCAAGACACTTATTTCCAAAGCAGGGGACGGAAATTCTGCCATCATTTCATTATTCCTGTTATCTCAAGTGACCAACCGACATTTAGTCATTCATTCATGTGAAGAAATACCAGTGTGTCAGATGGGTGCTTTTTAGCTTTGTGCATATTAATGGTCTGTTTATGCAGGACCCTTGCTCCTGAGGCAGTTATGACCAAACACAACTCCCTTCTGCAGCTCCAGTTGCAGGATCAAGGGAACAAACACATGTATAATTTTTGATCTTTACCAGTTTCATGGTAGCTGAAGTCCACTGACTGGCTTGGTGTTACACGTTCACAGCCGGTTAGCAGCATCACAACCTTTACCTTCACCTAGCTTTGAAATCAGTGCCAGTGTTTCTGCTGAGCTTTCTCCTGTGGAAAGAAACCCATCTCTTGGTATTCCTCAGTGACTCATCCTGATTAAAATAGAAGCAATTAATAAATGCTGTAAGGCACTGAGTACCCTAACCTCACTGCATCAATCAGTGTAAATAACCAGGGTAGAAGAGCAGAGCTGCTCTTAACCACATTTAAATATTTCCAAACAAACAAAAAGAATTTATTCAAGTTATAAAGTACAATATAGGCCAGTATGCCAATTTAGCACTATGAAGTCAGTTATTTTTGTCATTAATGCTAACATAAACACATAAGCAAGAACCTCAGTGTACTTCTAGTAGTATATGCAGCTGCTGAAGAAAACTGAATGAAACTGAAAAAAATTCTCATAAACATGTTTGCACACAACTTTGACTCAAGTCATACTTCAAGTTAACATTATACAAAGATCTGTAACATATAAAAAGTTTTGCAATATATATAGAAATTAATGTTATGCATATAAAATGAGAAATACGGAGTGAAAATTGTAAGGTAATTAAATATAGCTTTCTATATAATTATTTTATTTTATTTTACTTAAATGACAGATTTTTTAATAGAATATAATCAAAAGGAACCTGGGATAATAAAAACAAACAAACAAACAAATAAATATTGTCTTTATCTTTTGAGAAGAATAATGTAGAATGGTGATCATAATGAAAATTTAATAAACCAACTTACTAAAATTAATTTCTTTAAAATGCATTTAACTCTGTAGGAGCAATACATGATGCAATTTAATATTATTTTCTCTCTGAATTAACTGATTGAGTAAATTTTGAGTAAATTCTGAAGTACTTATGCAAGTTGTCTCACTCAAAGTCAAAATACAGAAAAGTTTGTAAATAGAAATGACATTTCTATTTATCATCTCAATATAACACCTTAACGGCATAACAGGAGTAAAAGAAAGCACAACTATGGTTATACAAGCCCTTCTGCAAGTCCTTATTCTGAGTTAGAAGTATGAATTGTGTCTGAAACCTTGTGAAAACTTTTCATCTGTACTTGTTGATCTAATGAAGTGTAACACTTGTTGGTCTACTTATGAACTTTGCCCTGCGTATGTTCTAGCTGCAGTGAAATATTACTCACACTGATTTTACAAATACATGAAAAATTATTTTGTAAACATTGAGACCAATCACTCTTTCTTATAAGGAAACATGTGGAACTGGTTAGAATTTTCTATAAGAATTTCTTTTTTGATGCTATGGTGATGTTTTCCACTTGGTGAAAATTTCTCCTCTGCATCCAGTGAGAGAGACATGTAGAGCATCATTTTTCCCAAAAACATAGAGATAGTTATATAACTGTAGATGACAAAGAAGAAAGACATCCACATCCTCATTCTATCACAATTCACATTTATCAAAGCTGGCATAGCTATAATTTCATAGTGGCAGGTAAATATGACCTTTAAACTTAATTCTTTCTATATTTTAAGAATAAATAGTGCGAGACATCTTTTCCATTGGGAAGTGATAGAGGGAAGAATGTATTTTGACCCAGTCAATTCTCACTTCTGATGCCCAACATCTTCACTTAGCAGATGGATACCTGGAGCAATTTTCTGGCTTTCTTGGAAGCTCAAAGATTCTGATAGTGTTCCTGACAAATCTGTAGTTTAGTTGAAACAACCGTTTGCTTCCAATCACTTTAATGATGCTTATTACTTCTAAGAAGTAGATGGGAGACCAGCAGGCCAGTTTTCCATATTTATTTCTGAAGGCTTTCATAGTAGCCCAATGCTATTGCCTCAACAAGACACTTCAAAGGTAACTTTCAGTTAACAAGCTAACTTAAGATTTGAAATAACCTTAACAGGCTGCACACTCTATTAGAGGATTTAGGCGGTTCAGAACCATCTTTTATTTCCTTACAATCGCTGCAAGTGCATATATATAAACAAATAGATGGCTTTACATGTTCTTCACAAACATGTCATTGCTGAAGGTGATCATTAGGAACAGGCAAAAGAGGACAAGTTTCCATAGATTTTCCAGTCTGAAGAGGTTGCTGGTGATGAGAAGAGTGATAACAGGGATTGCTTAACTGAAGACAAAGGAGATGAAAGACGATGTCCAGAAAGGCATCATGAGGTTATACAAATGGATATTCCAGAACAGTAGTGTGCAAAACTCTGAGATACTTTTCATCCTATAAGCACGTTGGTATGCATAAGTACATGCACCTCTCAACACCTTGTTTTCCCTGATGAGATGCCAGAGTCACCTGAATTCTTATTCCTACCACGTTAAGCATGAATGCAAAGAAGCACAAGGGTTATGACTATAAATATAGTGGTGTATAATCAGTACTACAAGGTGTTGCTATACCTTTTCAAGGAACATAATTGAGTGTCAATAACAATGTTTTCATAAGTGCTGATACATGTGAAAATGCATCAGTTTTAATTCAGTGGCTCACTGTTTTGCTATCCAATAAAAGAATGTTATGAATTTGTGATACACTTTCTACATGTAGCAAAATAAAATAATTTTAATGAAGCAAATTGGCACACAATAGAGGCTCAGTAATAAATATTTACAGGTGAAAAAGGCAATACAAGTCTTGAACTAAATGTAGTCAGTGAAAGTATATTATAAAGCTAGTATATAGTGAAGTATATAGTATATAGTAGTATATAGTAGTCACTGGAAGGTCCACAATATCTAAGGAAAAAAAAACAGAAGGAGAGTGCAAGGGTTAAAGAAATCTTAACGAGGTGATAGTCTGTACAGAACTAGGAGTCAGCAGAATAGTTAAAGAAGAAAGTGACCCTCAGTCTATTTAAAACTGAGACTGAAGAATCAACTGTAATTACCTTTGAAAGTTGCAGGCAATAATTATTTACACTTGAGACAGGAATTATATATATGGCACCAATGAGTTGTGCACTTTTTTTTTATACATATTCAACAATGAAATATTCATATTAGATATTTCTAAGAGAATTAAGGGATTTTGTGTCTACCCTAAAGAAGGAAATGCAGATTCTCAGTTGCTTGGCATGGCCAAAATAACCTTAAGATTACTAAGCTCTTGAAATACAAGTGAAACAAACTTTAGGGAGTGAAAAATAACCAAACAAACCAAACTAAAACCAATAGCCAAAGCAATATAATTATATAAAAAAGATAAACTGAGGATGAAAAACAGAGAAGGGGATTGGATTCAGTGAGTGGAGAGATTTCTTTGTTTTACATCCCTAAATTAACTAAAGTTAAAAAAACCCAAACAAACAAACAAACAAAAAAAAAAAACAAGTTGAAAATTGTGTATACACCAAGTAAAAGTGGAAAATATTTTTTAAGAACAACAAAAAAAATTGCACTAGCAGGTATTTCATTCATATGTGCACCACAGTATAAAACCAAGATAATAGGACAGCTATATGTAACTAGACTGTGAATGCCTATGGCATGCACAGAATTTCCTGGTTTGTTGTTTGGGGTTTTTTTAATTTTTTTTTTAATTTAGTTTATTCATCAGTAGGATGAAGATCAATAGGATGGACATTGGTATTCTGCAAATATTGAAGAACCATGCACTCCAACTCTAAAATAAACTAAAAATGAATGGTGTTAATCATACAGTTCTGTGTTTCTGGCAATAAAAGCACAGTGGAAATCCTGCAAACTGGCAAAATGAGATGTAACTATTGAAAAAGTACTTCAAAACTTCAGAGGTAGAGGAATGAAACTGAGAGAAACTGCAGGAAACTGTAAGGAAACTGTAAGGTCTGAGAACCAGTCTGGGAACCCACTGTGTAGGTATAAGTGTTTAACACTCAGGTACTGACCTATGACCCACTGTGTACCTCTGCACCTCTTGAATCAAGGACAGGGAACAGAGTAGGACAGGGAGCAGCAAAGCACATGTCCCTACAATGCTGGCAACTGTGAACTGATAGAAGTCCTATTTGTACGGTTTTCACAGGTATGTCTTGTGCTCTGCATATGTTGAAAGCAGTTTTATACTGATATAATCATACATTAGTATAAACGGCATAATCGTGTCCTTATCATGCGTGTACACAGTCATTATGTTTATAATTCTTCTGTCAAAGGAGTCCAAAAAAGTGCGGTTGTTTTGTACTTGACACTGAATACTTGATATAGCATTTCTGAAGGTCATAAGTAATGGTATAGGTATTTTTCATGCTGCATGTATGCCTAATATTGTGTGCACAGAGCAGAGATTTCATGTTTGAAAACACAATTTGGCTTTTTTTTTTCTTTTTTCATTAATTTGTTAAAACCTGATATTACCAAATATACATGGTATCTGAGGTATGACAAGTAATGCCCAGTTTCTGTAGACTTACATAAATTAGAAGAATTCAAAGCACATAATAATGTCTCAGTGTATCTATTTCAGTGCAGTACAAAAGGCCTAAACTGGCATGTTGCTAATGACTAACACAAGGTAATAACTGTTTTTGTAATTCAAGGTGGTTGAAGGGCAAGCAATTCAGTTGTTGTAATAGCAAAAGTAAGTCATTAACTCATGGAAACTCTCAGCTAACTTGAAGAGTAAAGAAAGAACTAAAAAAGCACTTTAATTTGCAAGGCAAAAGTGGACATATTTGGTTTTAATGAGTTTTGTTAATTACAGAGACAGGAAATTTTACTCTAGAAATATAATCTCTAGTGTTTATAGAAACTTCCCAAATCTCTGACTCTCCTGAAAATCTCTGTATTTTCACTGAACAAATGTGAAAGGAGCAGTCTGTGACAGAAGTCTGAACAACCATTCTTGAACAAGAAACAAGAACGTGCTGCTTATTATTAGACTGCTCTACATTACTGCAGAGCTTTGTGTAACCATGGTGTAATAATGTGTACTGTGGGAAAAAAACAAACCAAACAACCAAAACACCTTAAACTATATAAATATAATTTTTGTTTAATTCTGTCAATACTTATAGTCAACCTGTTCTTCACATATTTCTCTGGTCCTACAGTCATTTTCAGAGTTCTCTGGGTGAAATACTGCTTTCTCCCTGGTTACCTTTCACAAGAGGTCAAAAGGCTGCTACCTTCCAGAAGGATGTTGGAGTGATGTTACTAAGGCTATAAACTGAGGTTCAAAGATCTCAGTAAAAATAAAATAAAATAAAACACGGCAAGGAATAGTCACATAAATACTTGATTACACTCTTTCCTTGTGATGTATTAATGACTCCAAGAAGTATCAAAGCCCCATTTTGGCTAAATGCTATGCAAACTTACAGAAGCCACCTGTGACACAGACAGTTGCAGTAATTACAACAGCAAGTCCAGTATTGTAGAAGGCAACAGTAGGAGTGGAGACAAATCTTTAAAATAAGTAATTATACATGTGTTAAGGACTGACATGGTATATATTTGCAAACTCAGCAAAAACTAGTTCAAAAGGTACCACTGATAAATATGCAAGAAGAGGAATATTCTGTTTGTCAAGCATCAGCCCTTCCCCCTGGCATGCCCTGTTCCCCTGATCCTTTCTGTGAGCAGCACACCATCTATATGGCCTGCAGTCCTGATGTCTAATGTCAGCACCTCTTCAGACCTGACTCACTGCACCACTACAATTTTTGGGTTCCTTTCATGTGCCTATCTTATAATGAGAACAAACACCCTCCTATAAAATTGAGCCTGCACATTTCTTCAAAGTTCAGTGTTACTGTGGTTCTACACTCTGTCCATGGCATATTTTACAAAGTTATCTCTATTGTAATTATTTTTAGATGTTCTTCTGTGTGCTTTACAAAGATATATCACTGTTTAATTTGGCATTTGGTTTTGAAACAGGTTAATTAAACCAGTAGAAATACATTTTTTTTTTCAGAGTACATAAGGCTTATTTTAGTTTGGTTTAGGTAAATTAAGAGGAAATGTGAGCTAAATGAAGTAAAACAGAAGAGGAAAGAAGTGAAAGCAAAGTCTAGTCTATATGCTAATATTCTACCAGCACAGGTAAGTAAATTAAGCACATTAAAAAATCACTGCACTAAGCAACATTACTATCCTAGATGAATAATATTAGCACAAATACATCAACAGAAATGTCCTCACAACATGGTTTATTACATTCAGGTACAGTCTATGAGAAATTCTGAAATTTGGGTAAATACAAAGTAATTCCCAAAGTGGAAATTAGAGTAAATGGAAGTTGGTACAAATGGAAAACTCTAAAGTATCCTGGTACTGTTTTCAGTATGGATAGGCTATCAGATTCTTTTTGCTCTAATTAAGTATCTGAAGATGGATTCAAACAAATGTGAGAGCACAAACAGATCTTTGGAAATCTCACTTGGCTTGTGATGGCAGTCCTCCCTTTTTTCAGAGAGGTTACTGGCCTCTGATTCACCAACAGTTTCTTGTGCTGTGTTACAGTCCCTTATAACAAGGATGTAGTGAGTAAGAAGTCAAAAACAAAAAAAAAGGAACGTTTTTTTCCCTCACAGTGCCTGATTAAATGATGATGCTCAGTGATGCAGAATGATGTATAAACCAGAGGTATTAACAGTTTTGAAAAGTGGCTATTATGGTGGATGGGTTCATATTAAACATGTGGCTTGGTTACAATAACCAGCACAGGAAGCCTGAGAAGCACACAGCTAGAAACCATGAGGCTGTCCAAGAAACAATCCCTTCAGGCATGCTCAGTTCCTTATATATCAGTAGCCCATGCCAAGAAGAGCTGGTCAAGGCAAATATAATCTCTTTTATGCTGAGGTGTTTGCAAGCCCAGACTGTCTGGTCTGCAGTAGCATAGGAATTGCTTATGTAACAGCTTTACCAGCAGATCAGAGGTGAGTAGGCAATTGTTGACAAATCAGCCAGTGGTGAAAGGGGCAAGCACTTACAGAGCGCATCTCTCTCTGTTCCTTTACTACCCTGCAAAAGTTTGCATTTAAAAAAAGCCAGAGCACTGCTGCTCCTCAGAAGATGTATTTGTCTTAAGAGTGCTTCAAGTCAATTTCCACATCATGATTTCCAAATAAGTATTCCCTTTTTCTCCATGTAGCTTCTGTCCTTTGTCCTGTCTTAGGAGACTTGCTTTGCCAGCATAATTCCTGACAGGATGTGTCCACCTGCATCCAGCTCAACTCTGGTTTTAAAGACTCAGGCCCATATATGTGTCTATGTGAACACACAATGGTAAATGCATGAAGGGTTGTGTATATATTATATTATTCTTCCATAATATAAATATATCCTATATACCATAGCTTGTTGAACACTGTATTTATCTCCAACCTTTCTCCTGCTGTCAAAAACTGATGTTAGGTATTCTGAGGTAAGACAGCATCTGTAATAGTTTTTAATAAGAAGAAAATGACAGATTTTATACACCAGGTGTTCCATATGTTGATGTTTGGATAGTGATTGCTTTTAAAGTGGATGGCTGTCCCTTAAGCTTTAATGAAAGTTCCTCCTTATGGCTTAACTGTATGCAGCCTGGTTTATTTTGAAGTTTTCTTTTTCTTCTATGATAATTAAATGTAGGTGTGTTAAAAGTTTAAAAGGAGAAGAACCACTATCAGCTTTCTGAACTGGTAGCAAAAACAGTATACAGAACTAGATTCTTATGCATAGTTAGGAGAAATGTTCTCATTGACTTTTTGCCTTCAAGAGGCTTTGGGTTAAATGAACACTTACATCAGATAATAAAAAAATATAAATATGGACATATAAGTATAATGCTGAAAAAACTCTCGAATTTTTTTATCATATTTGATTTTAATGCCAACAAATGAAAGTTGTAAAACTCTGCTTGTGGATTCCTGGAATAATTAGTAGTAATGAGAGATAACAACTTGAAAGTTTGTGATATTTGATACAGGTAAATACATCCAAGAAAGAACTATAATTTCCATGTGTAAAAGTGATTATAGAGCTCATATAGACTTGTCATTTTCAAACTTCTAGAAGCCAAAGAGGTTCATAAAATTGCACTGATTCAATTACACTGGAAAATGCTTCTTTATCCAGCATAGCGTGCACAGACACACTCTTTGTTCCTCTTTCTTTACTTTCTAATATTTTTCTATCTATTTTATAACACGTGTGACATAATAGGGCAGCAACACAGAAGGTAGAGTGTGTGGTGCAGGAGGAGAAGAAACTCACAAACTATGGCATTTCCTGGGCCATATGGAAATATCACTCCATGAGCCTGATCTTGGGTGAATGCTATTTGGTTTGCAGATCCTAAAGATAAACGGATAGCTAAAATCAGGAAGTTCAGTTCCATGAGTGCAGGAAGTTTTCTGCTCTATTCCACTTTTCCTATTTCCATAAGAAGGTTATGTATTCAGAGGGGAGATCCATAAAGTCAGTCATAGGCTCTGATAGCATTTCCATCTGTTAGTTTCACTGCTTCTACATGAGATTTTTACTCCCCGATTTGTCTTTTTTTTTTTTTTCTCTCGAAAAAGAGCTTCACAGTATTATTGCAATGTGGACACAATAAAGCATATGGAAAGCATAAAACATTGTGTATGTATGGTAGGATATCAGTGATTTAGTTTAGAGATCCATCATTGGTGCCAGTGACAATTTGTGGTTAGGGCTCATCTCCCCTCTGAGCCACGTAGGGAGTTTCACCACATCAGTTTGCTATGTTTGGTATTTTGCTACTACTCACTAGCATAGAAATTGTCAAATAAAATCTGGGCAAACACCTCATATGTTCAAACTTCCATTTTGGACATTTGTTGCTCCTCAAACATTACTTTTAGACAAATTTGAAGTATACTCCTTAGAGATAAGCCCATTTTTCTGGTGTGTCTTGAGTGCTAAGGGAGCGTTGAACTCTGAAAGAGAAATGTTCCAAGCAAATTGGGTTAATAAATAATCTCAGTTTGATTTACAGAGCCGGATTGCCTTTTTGCTCATACCAATTGTATGTTGTATAGACATATTAACGTGAAGTGCTTTCTTTTTGTGTCATGATTTCCCCTCCTTCCAATGAAAAGGAAGCACTATGAGTACCTTCTTATGTTCTTTCCCCTCTTTCTTCCTTTATTTTTTTTTAAATAATTTTTATTAGAGAAGTAGAGTTATGATGTGTTGTCATGAAGAAATTAAGAACAGATAAGGAAGGCATCATTTGTGATATGTGGTGATTTTCAGTGCATTTCTCTAGCATGTGACAATTGAAACCTTATTTCAGTAATAATTAGCATCTTGTTTCATAAGAGGTGAAAGACCCTATGATCTTTTCTGTATCTTCTCTGTATTTTCCACAAACATGACAATGAAAGTGAATGTGGATTACATACTTGGGAAACTATTTCCTCTTTCCAGAATCCCTTTCCGAATGAGAGGTATGACTAGTCTTACAGGAGTCTTGCTCCAACAAGCCTAGTGAGGCTTTTCACTGACTTTTAGGTTAAAAAATTTGTTGGCAAAAAATACAGGCCTTTTAGGCATTCTTTATAGGCATTCCCATTCCTTACAGGCATTGAGGTGAGTAGGAATATTCTACAATTCAGACTTTAAAAATTCTTTATCTTGTCAGAAGGTTCCTGATGATTTTGTATGCTTTGTTATACATAGCTTTATTATACAGATAAGCCTCAGATTTCACTTAGTAACATTTTCTTCTTTTCTCTTGGCTTCTTTTGCTTTTTTACAAGTTTTCAGACCCTCATAAAAGTTTACCAAACTGAAGCTCTTCTAACAGGGAGCAGGAATTGTGCTGTATCTCAGACACAACAGTCATTTGAGTAATTGTGATCACAGTAGGGTTAAAATTTTTGTCTATCAAGTGGTGCAGAAAAGAATTGCAGGAAAAAAATGAAGTAAATAAAGCAGAAGTTCAGGCTGTTATTTCTGTCAAATAATTGTGTTTGTTCCTCACAGAACAAACACGAGTTTTTTTAATCTTAATTAATTTTACTCTTTTTTGGATCATAATGAATCAAGATTTTAAGTTTAATTTTCATTGAGGTAAATATTTACAATAATGGTCAAGATGTTCTTTATAGAATCACAGAGTAGTTGAGGTTGGAAAAGATCTCTAAGATCATTGAGCCCAACCATTAAACCAGCATTGCTATTCACCAATAAACATACTCCCAAATGCCACATCCATATGACTTTTCACTAGTGGTGACACTGACACAAATGTATCTCCATCCTTTCCTGAAGTTTTTGGGGAATATCATGAAAAGATGCCTGAGCTGAGTGCATGAAGTAGCCACAAGGAGAATCTGACCTTCTCAGTCATTGACTCTTCTCTTTCCAATTTGCAAGTTTGTACACAGCAAAGCCAGGCATCCTTGCTCCATATTTCTCATTCCCTTGTTTCCTTCCAGGTCTAGGTTTATCATGGACATTTCTTTGTGATACTGTTAGACATTTCTTTGGAAAAGTTTTTCTGGCAATACTTAGTGCTCTGGATACAGCATAAACTATTGTAGTGTCTCCAGGCTAACAAAACCTGGCATGTCCTGGTGTGCATTTAGCTGAGGTCTCTCAGCCTGAGGTTTCCATCATGTCTCTTTATTGTGTGGCATAGACATGGCCTTGGGCACACTCCCACAGGCATATGCAGAAGGAGGGAGGGGTCCTCTTCTGCAAACCAGTATGGTAAACCACATCTTTGACTTCACTTAAGTACTGTGGGCCTTTGCTCCTCCAGTCTCCCAGTACACGTGGCACTATCCTGCTCCAAACTGTACAGGTGCATGAGGAAAAGGAGGAAGCTGCCTGTGTTCTTTTCCCTACTTGGCACACCTTGCATTGCAAGCCAAGATTTTGCCTCAAGCATGTGTTCTAAGAGAGAATAACCTACAAATAAAAGCAAAGTCTTTCTTTCCATTGTGTCATTAAACAATAATTCCAAAGTAGAAATTAGGTACAGCATCTGCAAAATTTATTGTTTATATTAAATTTTGTCTGTTTTACTGTTCACTTATAAACCCTCTGGCTTTCATTGCAATAAAACTAAGCTTCAAAGTTCTGAAGCAACATGAAGTTTCCCAATGCTCCTAAAAAACCTCACCCAGTTTCAAAGGTGTCCAATTTCAGAAGCTGTTTACTAGGCTGAATAAAATATTTTTACTCACCTGTTTGATTTGTAGACTTATGTCATCCTAAAAGCTTCTTTTTTTTGCATGAGAGAAACTATGAGTGACCACAAGTGCTAGAAAAGTATGTCTTCCTAATGAGTGGCTGAGAATATTGAAATTAATTGCCTTGAATAATGTATAAAAATAACAAGTTAGCTATGTACTTTGTTTATATTTGTCTTTTTCTATTGATGCTTTTATTTGCATTATGGTTGTGCCTGATCTAGACCAAGACAGGTAATGCACCAGTACACACAAAGTTGCATTTCCTTTCCTAAAAAGCTGTTTATTTTCAGACCAGAAATAAGAGGTGGGTACAACCAATACATTAGGAGGAAGAGAAAAAAGGTAAATTGAAAAGATAATGCAGCTGCATGGGTAATGAGTGCCTAATGGTTTTGATTAAATTAATTTGTTTTTAATTAGTTATATAACTCTTGCTTGACTATCCCACATTGTGTTTGCAGAGTTGGCAGTTAGGAAAACTATCTCCCTGTTTGCAGATTTCATCTGGAAACTGTTTAGAAACAATAAACAACTATACAATACCATTTGAATGTAGTGTATTTTTTTCTCAGAAATCTATGGCTGAACAACATTGTTCCTCTCATTTCTAGCCCTCAAATCTGGTACTGAGGCACCCAGAAAAAGTGCAGGTTTTCACAACATTGTATTTTACTGGAATACCAAACACTGATAAATAACTGAATTATATAAACAAAGAAATAGTGTATTTCTAGATATGTCAAATATGGCACAGAAATTAATCAAATACATCTTGACTGTCTTCTTCCTTCAAACTCTCCCCCAGCATGTAGGAGGAAGTGGAAACTGCCATATAGAATACAAGAGCACAAGAGGGGAAAAAAAAAAAAGACAAGATTGAAGGGCTGACATCTGCAGCAAACTGAGTGTAAAGTGCTACATGAATAAAGTTGCTAGCTAAAGCCCCAAGCCCTTATTTAGTAAGATGCTGTTAGCACCCATATGGTTTTTCTAAAGCTTAAATCCTGTTTCCATGCTTGTATTCCTCATTAGTCATTTGTAGTGTTTTGCTGAATTGAGGCCAATAGGAGGACATTGATGAGTAACCCCAATACATTTAATCAGTACTAGTGATCTGAACTACATGCCTTTATTTGGTTTAAACTGTTATCCTAAAACATCGCATTGTACTAATTCTGCTGAGCCTTCTACTTGCTACTTTTAGATATTTATTCCTTTGGCCACTTTGAATTGTTAAGATAGGAATAACATATGAATGTATGTTTTTTGTTTGTTTGGTGGGCTGTCTTTTTTGGTTTTGTTTTGGTTTAGTTCTGTTCTTTTCTTTTGGTTTTATTTGCACTTTACTGACTAATCTCTTTTACAGAAACTTTAAAAAAGACAAGAGTTAAAAAAGACTTTCATGTTTGATTTGGGAGGAAGCCAGTGTCAACGCGACCAGTGATGGGAACACTGATGATATGCTGGGTGAGTCTTTCAAGTTCTGAAACATGAAACATGTAGCAGCCTGTTAAATGTAGATGAGAGATCCTGGCAGAAGAACTCAGCTGGCAATAAAACTTACTGCAGGGAATAAGAGAAAAAAAAACAAAAACAAAAACAAAACATGTCAGGTTTAAAAATTCTTTTTGCACAGGTCTCAAATCAGAGAAGGAACATTAGTTGTTGCTAGTGAATCTTCTGTGAACCCCTGATGTGCAAAAATATAAGCTGATATTACTATTTCAGTAATATGCCAAAAATATTCTTTGCTCTCTTTAAAACGACTCGTGCATGTGTTTTCCTTCATAATTAAATACTTTATAACTTCTGTTGTTTCATTACATGTAAGAAAAAAAGCCTAACAAATACGTGACCTCTCTCTCTTACTTTTCTTTGAATTCAACATTCAGAAAAATTGTTTTGTCTACCAGGTGGCCTAGTTATAATTGAGTTGTAGCATGTACCATATACCTCATTATTTTTACTACTACAAAAATGTAAAGTCAAAAAAGTCATGTGGGGTTCCCACCTTCCCTGATTTTATTATTGTGCAAGTGCTTCCCTCCTCCAGTCCTGCTTGCCAGTGTTCCTCTATTCCAGTCTCAGCAGGTGAAAACAGTTTCCCCTAAGCA
This sequence comes from Hafferia zeledoni, assembly GCA_035583235.1. Lineage (NCBI taxonomy): Eukaryota > Metazoa > Chordata > Aves > Passeriformes > Thamnophilidae > Hafferia > Hafferia zeledoni. Next base: position 17,893,350 of record JAWWEV010000043.1, read on the forward strand.
AACTCAGTACTCTATTTCTTCAATGAAACTGAAGCAGGGTATGGCTATTATATCCAAGCCAAAGTCTGACTGTGCTTTCTTGACTATAGCTTAAATAAGCAGCTGGAAGATGTTGCCACAGGTTTCTGATCAGGCTGAAGGTGCAGAATGTTATCATATTATGAAACCACACTGAAGTTTCATGGTTATATGCTTAAATTTATATCCCATGAAGGTATTTATGCAATGGTGCTGTCAGGTCTATTTTTATTTTACTTGGCAATGCTTATTGCACCTTTGTTTTGAAGTGTACATATACCCTAGTTGCCACGTTAGTCCTGTTTTAGTTGCTTCATGATCTGGACAGAAGATTTGAAGTTTTAACTAGAAGAGATTTTGTATTTGGTGTCAAAAAAATATTATGTCTTCATCTAACTAGGATTAAAAAACTAACACATATGAAATAATTTGTTCTAAATGTGCACTACAAACACACTATGTTTACCCCAGATAGACATGGATCCCACCTATGTGTTAAATTGATGAATTTTACCACCTCTTTCAGACAAGATGGACTTTTCAGTCCTGTCTAAGCTAATATAGACTCAGTGTCACTGAAGTCCTTGTGTCATCCTATCCACCATATTCATAGTCACTGACTATTATTTCTGAAACAAAATAAACAAATCCTCCTTTCTGCCTTTGAGGGTGTGAGAGGAGGAATTTAGCAGCAAAAAGACCAGAGGATATAATGTTTAAAATGGTGGCCTTCTATGAATGCAGTTAACTTGAGAACTATGAATAGAAAGCATAATTAAATCAGGAAGGAATAAGCTAGTGAGAAATACACCAGGGAAGAATAAATCATAGAAAAAAGTGCATCTTACAGTCATGTAGAAAGACAGAGTGTTACAATAGAAGTTAATTTAAAACTTGGATTCTATTGAGTACTGCCAAAGATTTTCCTCAGAAGGTAAAGTAACAGGTGGCTACCCATCTTTCTCCTTTACTCAACTCTGCTGATTTTCATCCTGTCTTTGTTAATCTATGTAAAACAAAATGAAGGGAATTAATTCTTTATTACCCTATGGCTCCGCTGCATTTCTTTTATAGCTTTAAATCCAAGTTATCCCAGCAAATTAATATTTCTGAATAATATTAAGCTCCTACTACAAAGAACCCACTCACCTCAAATCCCTAAACCTTTCTGTTGAAGAGAGTAACTGACTTTTAGTTTTTAGCACCAGCACTGAAGTATTTCCTATGGTTATTCATTAAGAATGAGTGAAAAACAATAAACAAGGGACTACAAAAGTACCATTCATAGCAATTATGTATTTTGAAACTGTCTGTTTCTGTCCATCTGTCTATCATTTGCCATATGCACTGTAATTTCTACCTGGTTTAGACAGCCAAATGACAGAGTTGTTCTGACTGGAAGGGACCTTAGAGGGCTTTTGTTTCAGACAGGGTCAAAACTGAAAGTAGATCAGGCTGCTCAGGACTTTAGCAGCTCCACCAAAGGTGAATATTTCTTGGCCTTTCTGCACAACCTGTTTCAATGCTTAGTTATCCTTACAATTGAAAACATTTCCTTTATATTCATCTCGAACCCTTCATGGTTTGGTCTGTGCCCTTCTCTCATCCATGCTCCATTGTGCAGGGTCTGGCTTCATCTCCTCAGTGCTCTTGGATACTGTGAGCTGCTGGTCAGTCCCACTGAGGCCAACCCTGCCCCAGGCTGAACAAGGCCGGCTCCTTCAGCCTCCCATCACCAGCCAAATGCTTTGGCTCACCTACCTTGGTGACCCTATGCTGAACTTACTGCACTTTATCAGCATCCTTGTCACAGGGGCCTAAGACTGGATGCAAGAATTCAGATGTGGTCTAACAAGGGCCAAGTAGAGTGGGATAATCACTTTCCTTCATCTGTTGGCTATATGCCTATTGAAGCAGTCTTGCATTCTGTGAGCCTCCATCACTGCCACGGCACACTGGTAGGCCTGACCTCTGGAACAGCTTTAAGTAATAACTTAGAGTGATTTGGCAATTAATGTTTTAATTGTTCTCCTCTCAGTTCACAGCATTTCCCAGGTCAGAATAAATGAAACTAGGTACAGAATGTGCAAACCCTTAGCAGGAAGCTGTAAACATTGTAATACACCTGAAAATCATGGGCTCTTAATTATGAATAGTAGAACAGATACTTACAGCATATGTGCTAATTTGTCATTTTATACTATATGATGCAGTCACTGTGGACCTGAAAGACAACTTTTGGGAATCTCTGCAAGCACCTTAGTCATTTAGTCATTTATATTTCTTGCAGCTCTACATTTAATGATCTTTATGTACTGATCACCTCAGCATGGAATATCACTCATCCTTTACAGTGGATGCCTTCTTTTGATGCTTTCCGTCATGTTAACATTTCAGTGGATTAAAGCTCTGTATATTTGGGCAACCTTTTGTCTAACATTTATACTGTGCTTTATTATGTAAGAGTGATTACACTGATGAAACAAAATAACTGGCCTGTGAACTGATTTACCCATCAAAGACTTTTAGTGAGAACGTGTATGATTTCAGTCAGCAACGTGAGAGACCAGAAAGAACTGTTACCACTCAAGCTGGAATATGAAGTGGGATATGAGGCTTTCCTATGCAGGTCTATGAAAATATTAAAAGCCAAGCATGTGACTGTTTTAATAAAGCATGGTAGCACATGAATAAAGACCTGTTGATTCTTTTCTGGGTAGGAATTGATTGTAGTTATGGCAGAGATACTCAGCAAGTATTTATTTTTTAATTGCCCTATTAATGACCACAGGTAAAGTCTACCTCAGCAGCTGCTATTTTTGTATTATCCCACTTCATCTAATTTTTGCTGAAATCAATGGTAGTTTATAGCATTTCACTACAGATGTGAGAAAGGTAAGGAAGGAGGAAAACCAATTCTACTATTGAAATGTCAAAAAAATCAATGTTTATGAAATGTACCATGAGAGAAAATTGTTGAAAGATCACAGTACATTCCAGTTAATTTAAAGGAGTGGTGTATTTTGGTTTTTTTCTGGTAGCATGCAATTTTTTTCTCTTTTTTAATATCATTGAGCCTTCTTGGAGATGAGGAAGATTGTGACTACATTGTCTCCAGGCTAAACTCCCTTTTCACAAAATCCCTATAAGTACTCACTTGTTTCTTGGTTTTTGTTTTTTTCTTTTTTTTCTTTCCCTTCTTTTCCTCTTTCTGAGTCTCGGTAGGACAGTTTATAAATTCAGAAAAATTTACACTATATGGAAAGAATAATAAACTCCAAAGCCTTCTACTGGGAACAAGATTTTGTTTTCCATCATGACTTTTGCAAGTTGCAGTTAAAGGCTTAAGACCCTGTTTCTGCTCAAGTACTTTCATGGCCTGGCTTTATATCATAACCTCTCATTGAACCGCTGCAAAGGACCAGTGCACCCCTAACTGTGCTAAATAATGGGAAATGTCTCTCTAAGAAATCTGGAACATGGAACATAATGAAAGCAGGAGGTGTACAAATAGTGCAATAACTAATTAAATAGACTGTCATCTACAGTAGGTAGATCTAATAGACATCATGGCACTCTCTCTTCAGCAACTGCTTAAGGTCCAGAGACTGGCAGACCTGTGAAGTGAGCAGTCTCAATTGTTCATTGTTTTGTTCTTTTTTTCTTTAAATTTTCATGTTCTTCTTGTTATAGTTACTTCTGTTTCAGATTGCCTGTATAAAGTTCATTGTTCCTCTTTTGCAACAGTACATCTACAAAGCACTGGAGCTAAGAGAATCATGTGGAAAGTAACCAAGCTTACTTTCTGTAAGACAAATCCAGGTTTCAAATCTCTGTAACAAAGAAAGAAAGGGATCCTGAGATATTAGAGTCACTAATGTCAGAAGCTACTGCAGCCTGCAGGACCCAGACAAGGTCCTTGATTTTTGGATTTTCTGGAAGTGATTTTACATACTTTTGTATGGACAAAGTTTACTTCACCATAAAGTGGAACTTGAAAATTTTTGCAAAAAAAAAAAAAAAATTTCACTTGTCAGTGCTAAGTGCACTATCAACAACGTAAACACAATCCTCTAAAATAACTGTAGCTTGTAAAAATGGAAATTCTTTTGAAAAAAATTAAATGCAATATTTACAATAAAATAATATAAAATCCAGGCCACTTAACTACTCTGAAAACTTTGTACATCAGTATCTAGAAAACACTTGTTTACTTATTTGATTTTAAATGCAAGTTGTTGATGTGGGCTACCATGGAATTGGTCTTTTAAATGAAATCCAACTATTTTTCTCTACTTCAAGCTGAACCACAGGTGGACATGTGCTATGGAATATTAATCAAATCATTATTGGTTTTCTTCCAGAGTGAGTTTACTTGTTCTATAACTAGACTAGGTGCACAAAACAATCCTCCCCATGGCTACATGCATTTATTTAAATTGCCTCAGAAGGTGACAGTGATATATGATAATATGAAGTTTGTGTTGATCAACAGCAAACTCCCCAAAAAACAGTAAGTACAAGCAGTGCAATAATGTGAACAAATCATTCAGCTAAACAAGCTGACAGGTGGAAGATCTGGTTTTAAATATTGAGACTGCAATCAGTTGAAGTGCTGAACCACAGGCACTCCTGATTAGGCTGTGTTTCTAAGTGTAAATAGGAAGGGGCTGCCTAGACTGGAACATTTTCTCTGTTAGGGAAAGCCAACATTTATTTATCTTAATTACAGTGGTTTTTGAATACATTTGACAAGACTTCCTGTAAGATGAAGTGTTTGTTTGCAAAAAGAGTCAAGATGGAAAGTGACTGTAACTGGCAAGTGAATAGGCAGAATAAGAAATATTGTTTAATAACATACTTGAAATAAGGATTGTGTGATTCAGAATGCTGAGGACATCCACCTCATGATATTCATGTTTCCTTGTAATAAAGTTGTACAGCAGTTACAGTACTTTGCCGCACTGGTGCCACAAATAATAGCTTGGAACTTACTGTATATTGGGGCAGCACACTCTGTCCAATGTTATTTTTTCCCCTTAAAGAGCTAGAAGATCAAATGGCCATTTGAATGTTTTCATTATTCTCAATAGTATGCATATGTGCCCTGTAGTTTTCTTTGTAGTACAGTGGTTTGGCTTCTCAAAAATTATGATCAGTATATCAGCCAGTAATTTGAATTTTTTTAATGATTGCCCTATAAACCCTTCCTGTGATTTTATCTGGTTTGTTTGTTTATCTAGAGATCTGCATTTCTTCCTAGGCTTTAACATCTTCTGGTTACTTCAGGCAACCAGTTCATATGTCAGATTTTTGTTTGTGTTGACAGTATATCATGATCCAGAGTAACTTACTGGGGTGATACATGGCTGTCCCAGCTTGTAAGTAGTGGGTTTTCCTGTGGCTTTTCATTGAGTGAAAAAAAAACAGTGAACACATCCCTGTGCAACAAATTTTTTTGTTAAGTGGCATACTCCACAGCGCAGTATCCACTTTGTGCAATAACAGTATTTTGTGGTTATATTGGATTACTTTAGACTTCAAAGTGAGATCCAGATGTTTAGGAAGTCAGTTAATTTTCTTATACCATTTCAAATATCCTGAAAATAAGAAAGAATTAATATTTTCTGTTGTCAAGGAAAAGTGTTTACAGGCAGGACCCTTCCTCTTGAACTGCCTTCCACATCACTTATAGGTAAGACCCTGAACTTCAATGGGCAGTACCCAGTGATTAGAAAATTAATAAAAGTAGAGGAGGAAAGGAAGATTTCATGTCAATTGGGATAGTTTCCAAAGTGACTCACCCTAAATCATAGCAAAGGCTCTGATCTCTTGAAACTGTTTGTTGTGCCAGAATTACACAGCTGAGCACTCTCACCCTCTGTTTCACAATCTCACTCTACAGCAGTTTACCGAAAATAATCATGGTAGTGCTCCACCCTGAAAATAAAGTACTGAAATCAACCTGAGGTTACATGAGGGAATTCTGCTGGCCCGAAGAGTGAAAACAAATGGGAATGAAAGAAGGAATTACCTTGCATGTAGGTGGATTCCCACAACTACCCTTAGAAAGTGATATCACTTTTTGACATTATCATTTTACTCTTTATGAGAAAGGCTTACCAAATGCCCACAAGCCATGAAGGCAACTTGAACACATTCCAGATCATGTTATACACTTGCAAGAGGATCAAGTATCAATGGAAGAAATATTTTCACCAAAAAACTTGGGTTTTCTATGGCAGAATTCTTGAAATCAGTTTAAGTGTTAGCAATACTTCCACAGTGCAACCAGTCTGAAAAATATCTTCAAGAAAACTGAATGAAAATGGAGTACATTAGTAATGCAGAGAAAGCAGAGAAGCTCCAGGTTACACATTGCTCTTTGCAGTGTGCCTTCTTACCGAAAGTGTTAGGACTTGTGTTTTGGTTTGTTTTACCTTGACCTTTATTTGGGAGAATGAAACTTGTGATCTTATGAGGAACAGGTATGGGAAGAGTCAGATGTATGAGTCAACTGTTTTACAAGTGCTGATGAAGAGGCTAAGATTTGCGTCATGCTGAGAGAAATCTTGTTTCACAAGGGGGTCAAGATCGTTGTTGAAATGCCTCATTTTGTCAAGGACCAAGCCCTTAGTGGTTAATAGAAGATAAACACTTGCTACGGGAAATCAACCATGAAATTAATTTAAAAAAACCCACAAAAAACAAACCACAGAGACTGATAAACTTGCAGACATAAAATTATCATTAAAACAACAATTAGAAAACTGAAATTTTACTCTGAAATAATAACTTTTTCACATTTCATTATACTAAAGAAAATAAGATTCTTTGCTTATCCTATGTGGCAAAAACTATATCCTAGAAGAGAATGCTAATATTGTTGTTTAGCATTACTTTGAGGAGGTCATCTACAACAACAAATGTTTCATGTTTAGGAAAAGAACACATCCAAAATGATTTATGGGAATACAGATAGCCTTAGCCCCTCCACAAAAAGCTATATGCGAAAGACTGAAGCCGAGATTTAAGCTTAAACTTTCTTCACATCTTCACTACTTTGATGTAAGCCTGTTCTGAGTCAACAGCACCCAAAGATAAGACAATCAGGCTCCTGTATACCTTTGCAGAAACTAAAACACACACAACTGTACACGTTACCAGTGTCAGGCTTTGCAACTTTACTGTGATCTCATATGACTTTTGTCATGTTGTCATGGGGCTGAAGCCATGGACATACCTCAGCTGAGAAGGTCTGTTCCAGAAAGTTCAAAGCTGGAAGACTTTACCTGTTTTTCACACTGTTTACACAAGAGCCAACACCAGCACATATGCCATATGTCAGCTCTTTAACAACTATGTGTGCAACTCAATATTAGCCAGTCTGATCATACTGACACTTCAGAGTCAATGAAGAATCATTAGATATATCACAGTTACATATTTTAAGATTAAAATAATTCCACTGTGGAAGGGCTTATTTGTATCTTCATTGCAAAAGGGAATGGCTGTGAGGAGCTCAGATATTAATTTTTAGTATTTTGGTAGTTAAGACTGGCTGTATGTAGGGATTTTTTGATTGAATGGCAGCAGGAACAGTACACGATATATTTAATGTACTGATTTTTTGATGCATGCCAATAACAATTTCCTTTTTAATTAAGCAGAAGAATAATATGAACAGCTTATTTCACCATTATCCACAAAATCCTAGAGTTCAGCAAGTCTCTGGAGTATGTGTCAAACTTCAGCTTAACCTTCATTGTAGAGTAACTGTCATAGAAAGGTACTGAGTGAAAAAAAGTTTTCCGGTTAAGGGGAATTCCCTTCAAAAGTCTATCTCTTGAATCTTTGCCTCTGCATTCCTACTTAGAGTATCAGTGAACTAGGAATGGGTGAGATGGAGGCACAGCAGGTGTGGAATGATCAGGAAAGTTACAGTAGTCTGTTGCACTTGCAATGGTACAGAGTATTGGCAAAATGCCTAGAGGTGCCTCATGGTACCATTAGGGCCATATCTATGATGTGTGTTTACACTTGGTCTTCAATCAGGCTGCCTAATTCAAAAGCCAGATTCATACAGCACCAGTCCTGAGCTCTGCCTCTCACAAGGGTTCATTAGCAAGTGTAGCATTGCACTGTCAGCAGTTACATATTGTTTTGTGAGAGTTCGTCTCCGCGCAGAATATTGTTGGTATGTCTCATTGTGTCAGTAACATGCCAGGTAAATAATTTCCTAGTCCCAGAAGCACCAGACACTGTAATGCAGAGCAAAGTTCTGCTGAAATACAGCATGAGTCTAGAGTAAGCATCTTTCTGAGTTGCTTTGTCAATATCTTGAAACTATAAGGAAATGTTAAAATCTCTGGGTTTGTACGTGGAAGGTGTACCAAGACATACTTGCTCTTAGAAGCAATAGCTTCTGTTAGCTCAGTTCTAAAAACACTTGCTCATGTGATTAGCTTCATTCTTCCAAGTGGTCCCTTTCTAGTTATGTGGGACCACTCATCCATAAACCCGATACATATGTGTGAGTATTAGCAGGATTGAAGTTTATAATAAGAAAAAGTTCACCTCTGAAAGCAGAATAAATTTTGAATCTCATTAAAAATATAGATCTGTTGCCTGCCAATCTGATGTATAAATTGATAAATGCCACAGTGATATATGGCTTTGACCAGGAAGGTAACAGTGAAAGGGAGTAATTGTTAGTGATTGTAAGTCACCCAAGGGCTTACCTCAAGCAAAGCCTGAGGGCACATGAAATTTTTAAGAAGCTGGTATCAACAACTTTCTGCTTTCCAGAGATCATTATTGTTGTTAGATCACAGTTTGTGAGTCTGGAGCTGAAGAAGGTGACATCATTTGCACTAAATACACATTTTGTTGAAGTAGAATGTGGCCAGTATAACTTAGCTTTGAGATTGATCTGTAAAATAAAAATTAAAATCTGATACCCTGGATGTAATTTCTAAAAAACCAAGCCATGATGCTTTTTCTCTTCTTGCACCATAGAACTTTAGAAATATAAATATTTTCATAGCAACATGTATATTAATAAAACATATTTTGTCATGTGTCTTTTTATTAAATTTCTTAATTAAACAACTGAGAAATTCTCTGATAATTTTCCTAAGGAAGAACAGGAAGTGGAGAAATGAAATCTGGAGATAGTATCACTTCAGAATTTATGATGTTTTGAAGTTTACTTTCTTTTAAAATAATTTATTTCTTTTTGCAACTCTTCCATTTAATTCCTGCATTTAAAAGTTCTAGGGTAATTGAATATCTAGGACATGCTTTCCAACCTGTGCCACATATAAGAGACAAAATAGAAATATTTCTAAAGATATGTTAGTGCACATAGTCTTCATTTGTAATCATGATATCTTACTATCTCACCTACTGTGTTGCTGAGACTCACTTTTCAGTGGAATATATTTGCTTACAAAGCACTTATAAAACTGCTTCTGTGAAGCAGGTTTTTCACAATTAGCATTCAGGCTAATACATTCTTCAGAAATTTCAGGCAAAGTGTCTGTGCTCTGTGCTCAGTAGTTCTCTTCATCATTTGCTCTCCTGCAGATCTTCAACAGCTCTCTCTCTAGTTTACCAATAATTTGGCATAACTTTTCCCATTTTCTTTGCCTGGCCTATTCCTTTTTTCACAGTGGCTTGAGGGACACTTCTGCTGCTTGGACATTCAACAACAATGTCTTCCTTACACTTTCCTGTATTTCCCCTTTGGGGAAATCTCAGACACAAAACACACAGATTTCCTTAATAACTGGTGTCCTGAGGTCGGTCGGTCTGTCACATGTCCTTTCCACGACTGCTTTACCACATAAAAGAAGCTTGGGAAAATCTAAGACCTTGACAAAGAAGTGTGTTCTAATCCAAACAGCTCTGCTAAGAACTGCCTGGCTGTTATTACTGGAGGAAAGATTTCTCTGGAGAATGTCATCTTGAGAGATTACATCTGTAAGCGTCATCACTAATGGGGCATCCATTTACCTTAGCATTTTTTCATTGATGTTTCATTCACTTCCTGCCTCTGTTCTTTGTTTATTTTAATATAGTCACTTCACTAGCTTCATTTCTCAACTGGATGCTGCCTTCTACTTTCTCATCTGGTCTTAATACATGCAGTTCAAAAGAAGTCATGCATTTCATACATATGGTATAATTTGTTTTCCTCTGTTCCTCCTTCTAGTCTTTATCCAACAAAGAGTTAAACTCCTTTAAGGGATATATTTTCTGTTAATACAGTTTTCTGTGATATGTGAGCTGATAATAAGCAGAAGATATTTTTCATTTTGAAGTCACAATGTTTCACTGCCTATCCATTCTGCTGTTACCTCTCTTCTCAGTGGAAGGAGAGGTGAAATTAGAAAACTGAAATCTAATTCTACGGATGTCTCCATAAAGGCTTCAAACCCAAGATCTATATTAGAGGGAGGTGTGCATGTGTGCCAGATATATTGCAATACATAACAGTACAGCTATATCATCCACAGTTCTATATATTTATATGTAAAACTATATGCTATATGTTAGATTAATATGTATACTATAGAAAATAAACAGAATTGAATGAAGTAGAATAGACAAAACTAGAACAGAAGAGAACAGGATTGTGATGAATAAAACAGTGCAGGTTTTATGACAGTAGCTAACACTGCATCAGATTTCTGTTCTGTCTTGATATGTTCACACTAGAATTTATAGATCATGCATGGGGATGAAGTGGCATGGGGGAATATTTACGTTTGTATAACTTTATGACTTTAGCTTAGAGACCTAAGTTAGCTACCGGATCACCTATGCTCCTGTGGGAAGATAGACATCTCCAAGGATTTACTGGTCTAGAAGGTTGGCCAAAATGCTCTGAAGTAACATTTGAAATAGCTATTTATACTACAAAAATACTGTGAAAAATTATGCTCTGCGTACTTCTGACTGAGATCAAAAACTTGAGATTTTTTTCATGTGAATTAATCCCCATTTTGCCTCATATGCATAAATTGGGACAGGAGTGAAAAGTCAAATCTCAGCATAAAAAGGACAGACAGTAGTCTTACTTGGATTTTGCTAGTCAAGGTGAACTTTACTTTTTTCATCATCTTAACTCCAGTCTTCCGGCCAAGCCTTCAAGTTCAGATAGATCTACTGATGGTATTGCCTTTGATATGAAGAATTAGTTGTGTTATGGAATTGCAATTTTTCCTGCTATAGATATGCTAAGAAGGACTCTGTGCAGTGATTTGCCCATGTGCAGTGGAAGTTCTTATCAATCAGCATTTTGCAATGGTTATGCTACCCCTTATTATCTGGTTTGGAACCTAGATGCACTAATACCTAGAGGAAAAAACCCTGAGATGTTATGTTATTGTTAAAATTCTTAGTGCAGAAATAAATTATGATGATGGGCCATAAAGGGTTCTCACTACTATATTCAGCTTCTGTCACCTTCACTCTTGTTCAGTAATAGTTTATTCAATAGGAATTCTATAGATATGAAGGAGGCAGCTCACAGAACAGAATATTATTTTCCCTGAGAAAAGCTGACAATATGTCCTTGAGATACTAAATGTGACAGAATTCAGTGGGGCATCTGCTAAGGCAGACACAAGTTCACAGTCTGGAGCACATTTTCACATATTATTATGTAGGGGAAGATTAGCACTGCACGTAAAATGACTTTCAGCCATCCAGTCTCAAATAAATATAAGGTTGTATCAGGTTTGCAAAGGTGAGTGCTGACCTACTATTTTTTTTCCATGGGAAAATACATGATTGCTTGCACTTAGGAAGTTTGGAAAAATAGAAAAATAATGGGTTGAAGTACATGTTCTATTTGCTTTATGTTGTAAAATATTTTAAGAGAACATAAAAAAAGAAATAATATAGTTGAAAATGTTCAAATATCAAATGAAGAAGTCATTAGAAATGAATGGGCTGTGTGCAAGGAAATCATTACCACAACATTCTGTAGGATACAAAAAGCAGACTAGTAGTAATTACAGTCCTGTGGGAAAAATCCGTAAGTGCTTCTCATGCCTTTCTGATCAAGGCTGGAGCATGATATTACCAACCTGTGAAACAATGGGGTACTTATTTAATTTTACCTGAAAGTATGAACTGTTTGTCAACTGCCTCACATTCTCTATGCTTACAAAACTCCTTGGTTTCCTGCTATGGTAGTCTTTCTGATGGAATCCTTAAGAAAGAACATATCTGTTGTGCTCACAGCAATGATGTGCTGAAGAGGAATGGGAATGAAGTGGAAATACATTTAAGCATTCAAACGTGAAAAAAATTATTAAATTTAAGGTTCCAGGGGTATGTGTTACTCTACAGGATTTAATTCTTCTCTCCTTCTGTTGTGTAAATGAAGAATAAATCCTCTGACTTCATTAGAGCAACACCACATCTCTTACAGTATGAGAATCAAGTCTAAAGGATACAACTACCCCTTGTTTTGAATTATGGCTACTAATTAAGAAACAAGTAGGATTTTAATCATTGTTGCTAAATCGTGGCCTTTCAGAACGGTCTTGCAGTTCCCAAAATGGTAATGCCCCAGGGACTTCATAGTTATAGACAAAATTCTAATGTTGTGCTTAAAATAATTTTCTTTAGGAATGAGATACTTGTCCTCCTTTAACCTGGAGAATTAACTACTTTGTAGTGGGAAACTGAGTTGAGTTCCAAAATGGAGAGTTCAAGAAGCACATTATAAAATTCAATCTCTTTCAGGAACATAGTATTGCTCTGTGACTTTTCTATGGCTTTTTCATTTCATATTTGGCACGGAAATATAAAATACCATTTGCTTACAATTCAGTTGATCTCACTAAGTGTAAATTGCAAAAATACATTGTTATATGTATATAGTGTATTGACAAATGCAGTTCCAAGTCCTCAAAGCACTGATTCAGCTCAGCACACATGACAAAGCTTATCTTGAATCATATACTTAAGCTAATAACTTCTGGATAAGCTTAAAATGGGAATTAACTTTAAGCAACTACTTAAATGTTCTGCTCAGTCAGAACCTTTTCCTTGAGTCTTACCCTCTGCCCCCATGCCCACATCAACTGCCTAAAAATCATCAGACAAGTACAGCTCTGTACTACAACTTAAAAAAATTCAGTTCACAGGTCAAACAGAAGAACAGGGTAATATGAATAAGAAAGTAAAATTACTAACTGCAATAAATAACAGAAATTACAGTGAGGAAGTAAAAACCATTAGGAATTATTTAAGTTTCAGTACAATGAAAATACTGCAAACTGGCATAAATAAATGAGTTCATTGCTTGTTGAGCCATGTTTACTTCATATCAGGTCTGAGGCAAACAACAGTTTTTAACACTCTGGTCAAACTGTAAAAAATGGGAAATCATGTTTCAAAAGAGCCTATTTTAAATATTAAAATAAAATAACAGTGATGACTAACATCCACAGAAAACAACTCCTTAGAGAAATGAGGCTCCAATATAAAATAAAGTTAAATGTGTTTAATTTAATTAATCTTCTTAAATATTTCACAAGATATCAGAAGTTTTCTAAAGGGCCTAGGGAAGCAACACCTGATTAGCTCCCAATACAGTTTACTTCAGTAATCAAGATCTTCCAGGCAGAATATTCTATCTGAGCACAAGAAAAATACCTTACCTGATCACCTTACTTGTGAACAGCATGCAATGAAATATAAGCTTTTCTTTTTAATCCAGTTCATGAGCCCATTGCAGGAACAATATAGTGGCTTAGGTCTGTATTCTGTCTAGATAAAAGAGGTCTATGGCTTAATGTTCCATTAGATTTTATATATACCATATACCAGACCTACACTGAATGGGATTATTTATTTAATTGTGGGATTGCCATACAACTTTGTCTCTGGAAATAGATTCCTACTAACTGTTATGACTATGTTTTTCATATCTGCTGAGTATCTGCACCTCCTACTGACTTCATCACAACTTGTGGACGACCACCATACCTTTAGGTTCAAATAAGAACCTGAGTGGATTAGTAACACTTGCCTCACAGCTCAGAAGTTGTTGTTTGTTATTATGCCACAACACAGTGATCTTTGGACCCAGCAATTTGTGAGGGCAACACGTCATTATGGTCATCTTCCATCTGCACCCTAACACGTAGCCTAGCTTTGTACTACAATATATATCTCAAGCAAATCATTATGTTAATTACCATGAGTTTGTCAAGATGAACATTTTCAGGCCAGAAGGGACCATTCTAACCAATTCTAACCACTTGTGTAATACGAGTGATACATTTGCCCAGAACTTTCTACATCAGACTAAAATTTTTGTTTAAGCTCAAGAGTAGCTTCTGGAAAAAAAAGTCTACTAAAATTTGTAAATGACTGCTAATAATAGCATCATGTAACATGCCACCTCTAAATGCATTATGCTTTACCTTCACATCTACACCAATGTTGTTAGGTCAGTCATTACAATGTCTCTGCTAACCTGTTACATATTGCTTCATTTACTTAGAGGCATCATTTAATTATCCCATTTATGGTGCACAACCCAATGCTTACGGCATTTGAGGATACACCCGTCTGACTACCTTCTTTCCATATATGCAAGTCAGTTCTCTTTGTGATTCAGTGCTGCTGCGTTTGCAAAAAACTGTAGTCTTCCCTTTCAGTTTTCCAGAAATTTGCTTTTTATGTTTCAGGTAGGTACACCATCATCATTAATAAACAACTTGACATCTTTGCTTACTGTAAATATGTCCTGCCAATTCTTGTGAGCTAATTGATTCACTCTGCAGAAGTGATAGATACTAAATTCCCCATGCAATCAAACTATTAAATACACTTATTTTAAGCTTCTGTGCTCACGTTTCACAAAATAGCAACTAGATTAGCTTTACCTACAAAAAACCAGCTAAAATAAATATTTTACGAATAATTTTTATACTGTAATGCATTTTGTTGACAAAACAGTCACTTGCCTGATGTATACCAGTTGCCACTCTCAGCTCCACAAGGAGAAAGATAGGCAGGCAATAAAATTTCTTTTTCAAAGACAAAATAATATGACTGATAAGGAATGACTCAAAATTCCATAACAGTACACCTAAGGATAAAATAATAATACACAGTGAATATAATGGCTCATTTATGGCTCAGAATTGTAATACATGTGTATGTTCTGGATAGGTGTACAATTTGCTATAACAACAGGACTTATCTCCCTAAATCCAGTATGTGCACTTTCACATCTCTGTTCTAATCATGAAAATTGCTCAAATTGCAGCTAATGTGCCACACTGCACCAAGGTCATCAGCCAAGTGTATAAACTTGTTTGCCATAAGTTTCTATTTCCTGTATCAGTGTGTGAACTTTTGGACTTGGGAGCACTTTCCATCTCCTGGGTTTGGGGGTTTGCATGGATACCTCTTATCCCCATGCTGGGGCCAAAACTCTGGGACACACTATTTCCCTTTATCTCAGAAAAAATCAGTCTTCCATAGAAAAAAAAAACCAAATATTTGATTGGTGCTATACACTCCAGTTTATCCCAAAGTCTTTCCTTGGTACGATCCTTTCTCAGTCATGTAAGTCTTGTTGGTTCAGGCTGTTCATAGGGCAGTACAGGTCAAAGGGACCTCAGAAGGTCTCTAGTTCAGTTTCCTGCTCAGAGCAGAGTGAACTGCAAGGCCAGACAGATTACTTAGGGCTTAGTCAATTTGATCTTGGAAATCAGTAAGCAGGAATGTTGCATATATTCCTTTGACAAGTTCTCATCATGAAACAGTTTCTTCTTATACCTAGTCATATGTCTATTACTTCAGTGAATGTCTATTGTCTCTTGTCTTCCCTTGTTTCACCTTCTTGATGTCCTCCCTGTGGGTGCTGAGGGTTTCTACCTTCTCCTTCTGAAGTCATCGCTGCTCCAGAAGGAAGATGTCCAGCCTATTTCATCCTCTCCTGACAAGGCAAATGCTACAGGTGCCAATAATACGGTGGCCCTGTTCTGAACTCCATCCAGTTCATCAGTGTTTTCCTTATTGGAAGGTTCAAACTGGACAGGTACTCAGTACTTAAGACAGCCCAGCAAGTGCTGCATACATGGAGATAATCAATTCCCTAACTGACAGGCTGTGTCAGAAAAGTCTGGGATGCCATTGGCTGCCTTTGTTGCCAGAGCACTCTGTTGTCTCATGTTCAACTTGGTGTCTGCCAGATCTCCAGGGGCTCTTCTGCAGAGCTGTTCCCCATTCCTGTCTGTACTGTTACAAGGGTCTCTTCCTTGCAAAAGAGGTGGAGGGATCTGCATTTGTATTGAATTTCTTAGGCTATTCCTCCTGCAGGCCTAGCCCCCTCTGGATAGAAGTCATGACTTCACATATATTGGCAGCTGCTCTCAGTTTGCTGTCATCTTCAAACCTGACAGGAGTGCCCTCCATCCAATTCATTACTGTGACAAAGTGATTTGGTAGGTGTTGTGGGAAAGAATGAAATAGAGTGAGAACACATCCAGCTTTCCTCTTCCTTCTGTTCAGGTGCTACAAGCATCTATACAGACCAATGGCAGAAATAATAGTATTCCAATACCTAAAGGGGAATCAAGAAAGCTGGAGAGGGACTTTTTACAAGGGCATCTAGTGATAGGACAAGGGGGTTATGGCTTCAGACTGAAAGAGGAGAGGTTTAGATATGATATCAGGATTAAATGAGGCAGGTGAGCATGGTGAGGCACTGGAACAGGTTGCCCAGAGAAGTTGTGTACTCCCCATCCCTAGAAGTGCTCAAGGCCAGGCTGGGTGGGGCTTTGAGCAACCTGGTCTAGTGAAAGATGTCCCTGCTCATGGCAGGAGAATTGGAACCAGATGATCTTTAAGGTCCCTCCAACCCAAACCATTCTATGATTCTATGAGGAGGCTAACTTTTGCCCATTTTCTCTGCCTTTTAAGGACAGGAAGAAGTTTGGCATTACTTTGAGAAAAGAAAGTTGTTCAATATAGAATCATAGAGCATGGTTTCTTTGCATCCAGTAGACAAATAATCAAGATTCTTTGTGGCTTTGTGCATCATTATCTTTGCATATATATTCAATTACAAATGTTTAAGGTATATACTTTTGCTGTTTTCCTTGAGCCAATATCGTGTTTGTCCTAGACTTTGATCTCAGTTAAATGAGCAGCCCTGTGCTTACTTTTCAAACATAGGCAGCTAATGTTGAGGATGATATATTATTTTTTTGCTTGGTTTGGGTATTCTGTTAATGGCTTTAAAGAATCATTGCAGCTTCTGTGGGTGTGACCAGATAGAGAAATGCAAATCTTGTTGTTTGTTTTAATTTCAATGTAATTTCCGTATGCATTCAAAGCAAATTCTGTTTGTATTAAAAATTCTTGAGCACTTATGGTAATTTTTATACTTTCCATTATGACAGGCTCTGGCAAATTAATATTCTAGAAAATTCTGATCATAAACACCTACAAGTTGATCAGCATGCAGTTAGTAGCATCACTCATGCATATGAAGTTAATTCTTGACTGAATCCAAAGGCTTGGGAATACTACTTCTGTCTTCAAAAGGTCTGTCTATATGCACAGGTAATGGCACATCTTCTGCGAATTTATAGTAAATGTGTGCCACATGACAAAAGTTTTACTGCTTTCAGGTCTAGTGATAATTCAGGTGAAACAATTATGTGGAAATGGCTAGAAAACCTAGGACCTCTTGAGATCTGATAGCTGAAAGAATGTATGTCCCATACTAGATCAGCTTTCTAGTCCAAAAAAATGAAGGAAAAAATATGAGTTCATAACCAGTATTTTCATTCTGCAAAACATTTTGGTACATCAGGAGTATCAGTTGTCCTACTGAAGTGTGAAACATGATTCATTGATAAAGGTTTCCTACATTGATAAGAACTGAGTAAAAAGGCCATTTCCAAACATCACAATGGAAAAAAGAAAACAATTCTCTGAATATGCAAGTTCATAAGGAAGGGGAAAATCTAAATTGGTTTGCTATGTTGGAAAACAAGAAGATTTTTAGAAGCTAAGAAGTATGTAGTGAAAGCTAAGATCACTTTGCGTTCTAGTGCTCAGCTGGTGCTTATCACAGTAAATGCTGGAGCTGGGCCTGTCAAGGTGGTGCCAGCATTGCAACATTTATTTCATCAGTAGTCAGACTATCTGGCATACATATTTTGCTTCATCCTTTCAAAAATTCCTAACAATTTATGTATCAATACCTTTCTTAAAACAAGAAATAAATGCCACCTAAATACTGTGCTAAGCTATCACAAACTGGATAATTGCATGTCTTTAGCAAAGCTGCATGTAAAATAAAAATTACCTCCGTCATCTATTTCTTACTCCCGAATACTACCATAAGCAACATTGATTGAGGAAGCAGGTGGAGGCTAAATCAAGTAGATTTTGCATTGTGCTAGGCCCCTTAGAGAAGAGTTTTCCTGCACAGTTCATGCTCCAAAGAGTTTACTGCCTGAAAGACATAACTAGCATATGCTACCAACAGGAAAGAGAAAGCAAACCCAAGTTTTCAGTATAGAGGAGCCATTTGAATTTTTATACATTCTTTTTTCTTATATTTAGTGTAATCATAGTAAGAGTTATAAGTGGCTTAAACTGAAAAAAACCCCAAAGCCAAGCCAAACCCCAAATCCCAGTAACAACAGGCAACAGTTTTGTTTTCTTTTCATGATTCATCCTTAGTAAGAAAAGTATATTAAGACAATTAGTATTTCTCTTCATATCACGTTAAAATCAAAAAGAAAATGTATTTGCAGTGTTTTAACACATAATTCTTCATATCTAGAAGTATAAATACTGGCAATTTACCAGTAACATTGCTATATTTTTATGCTGGCATGCCCCATCTTGCACTTAAGAAAGAGCAGTTAGAAATTCTTTGCAGTATTTTTCAAAACCTACAAGCCAATTAAGCAATGAGAAATGGATTAATCAAAATTATAATGCAGATAGAATGTCCATTGATTACAATGAACTCAGTAACAAGTGGACAATAATTCAAGATCCACACAGAGCAAACATAATGGCACATATTCTGCAGCTGGAATACACACATATTCTAGAATACTGCTATGGCAGTTTCTTGTCCTCCTTCAACCCACATTGGAACCTTCACTATACAACAGATAATCTGAATGCTAAATTGAACATTCCTGAATTCTCAGTACTGATTGAGATGGAATCTTGTTAGAAACCTTTTAAATTTCCTTTTAAATCAAGATTTGGTAATCCATTTTGGAATGTATCACAGACAGAAATCACTCTTACCAATTCTGTATTTCCAGTGCTATCGTGGCATGCAGAGAAATAAAATGATAGAAGGTACAAGTAATGATACATGCAATGATACACAATTTTTTATATTGTTAAACTTTAATAAAGTTCTTGGATAGAACATGAATTGGATCTCTTTAAGTCAATTCCTCCATTCTTACACTAAGTAACTTATAGGGGCTTTATGGCAATGGACCAAAATGCTGAAGTTATACATTAATATTAGTACAAAAGACTTGTATTTCAGGAAGTTTCAAAGTACATTTTGTAAAGAGACATGAAATTGAAATCTGCCTATCTATACCTCTGTTTTGTGTTCTGTAGATGCTATTTCTGGAGTGTAGAAGATCATTACTGAAATTAGGCTGCGAACACAGTACCCCACTGTTTTATCTTTTCTCAGTGAAGCAGGTTTTACTGGATGGAAATTTCAGAGAGATAGGGGACATTAATAGCTATAGCTGTATCTATTTCTATGTAAAACATGATTACAGTATGCCAACACTAAGAATATTAGCTTACAAAGTGTTTAGAATACAATGATTATAAAGAGGAGATATTATATTAAATCCTATTTCCACTTTAACTACATTGTCATTTCTCAATTTTCCCTGAACAAGGTAAGCATGTTAACAATTCTAATATCATGGAACAACATACCATAAATTAAATCTCGGCCTCTTCAGCAATGGAGTGGCCCATATATTGTTTGAGCTAGTAGAAGAGGTAAATTATATTGGCTCAAATACACCAACAAAAACCCTGAGGACTGCTTTATCCCTTTCACTGTTACCTATAATTAAACAAATAATCACTGTAGAAAGATTATGGGATTTTCTGAATGGAACTCATACTATTTAGCTTTACATGTCTGTGAAATACATGATTAAATGTGGGCAAGTCATTCTCTCTCCTATTTTACCAACTTGAAAGGAATCAGTATTTTGCAGATATTCTTAGATGTCCGCTTTATGATGATTTTTTCTTTGGTGATATTTGAAGACAGGCTGAGATACATATTACTTACTATGATCCTTTTTCATGCAGTTCAGGTGTAAAAGACAATGAAAATTTTTTGTTACTAAAATAAAATCTAGTCTAATTCACTAAAGATAAAGGAAACTAGGAGTTCCCAGTATCATACTTAGGAATAATAAATACTATTATAGCAATGAGAATATTCTCAGACTATGTCTATGAACCTCACAGACTCAGGATGGAGAAAAACCTTAAGTTTTTCTAACATTATTTTTTAGTTAATGTTGAACATTATTTTTTTTGGTTAATGTTGCCTGTATGCTTCTTGTTCTTCATACAGAATCTGCCTCATTAAAACACATATCTGATCAAAACAGAAAAGCTAAAAGGAGACAATCTAGCAAGAATCCTTAAAAAAATATCAAATTTCTTTCTCTATTGTCCTGGGAAAGCAAAATTACTCTTAATGTAGGAACTAGAAATTAAAATGAAAACTAACTTCGCTGAAGCTTGATTGTGCTACATAAGATATGGCCTTCATCTACTGCAAGTCTTAAATATATATTTGATGTTAAGTAAGCAAACACTATCCTTGACTTCACGGACATTATTTACACTCTTAAACAAGTTCACATATGCTTCATAGATCTGAGCCGAAGTATCCAGAGCACGGAATCTAAAGGATAAAACCAGGCAAAACTGTTACTTTTCCATAAACTTAACCTCTGCTCCATTAGCTGCTTAGGTAATGGAATGATCAATAACTCTTTAAAGTTTTACCCAGGTTAATCATTGCACAGAAACAAGCTGAAGATTAAGTGAAATGCCTGCCTGCACTTTTCACACAGGTAGAGATAAACCTTCAACTGTGACATTTAAATTAGTGAACCTAAGTTGAGAATAAACATTCCTGTAAGTGGAAAGCTTTTTCTAACACTTCCCACCCCTCCTCAAATACAACAACAATAAAGCTTATCTTACAGGCTTATCATATAGGCACTTTATTTTTTTCCAGTTAGGAGATCTTTACATCACTAGTAACAGGACCTCCTTATGTAAATCGACACATTAACATTTCTTTAACTCTGTTAATAAAAGAGAAATCATGCAATAGCTTTCTATTTTCATTGTAGTGTCAGATGTTCTTCCATTTCTTCCCTTTTCAAGTTCATCCTGACTACTTACATCTCATATATTTTGAATTTCTGAGTTCTATCCCACTCAGACCTTTTTATTATTCAGCAATGTGATTTCCCGGCTATTGCTGTTTTACCTTGCATTAATTCTTTTAAATTCTTTGAAAAGAGAAAATAATATGCCAACTGAAAATCTATGGCATCATATTGTGAATATCTATATAATATGGTATTACAGTTCTCTGTAGAATTCACAGCAGGTCAGACACAGAAATCTGAGAAAATTTCTCATGCATGTAAAAGTAATTATCTTAATTAATAGCACAACATGAAGGTGTTCTGGTATTTGGAACAATCTTTAGTTTAGAACCTAGTGCCAGTCTTCCTCGAATGTTGTAGCTGGACTTGCATTGAATTTTTTTCCAGTTTGTCTGTTGCAAAAGGGAAAGTATAAAGTAAAACAGAGAAGAACAGAAACAAAATCTACAGGTCAGTCTCAGGACTCTTGAGGATATTTTGCAAGTTTATCTTTTGATCTGCCCTAAAGTCTTCAGGTATGCAGGTCTAATCCTGAAACAGATGAAGCTGTAACTAAAGGGAGTCAAGTGCTTAACAATTCTTAGGCTTTTGCCTCTATTAAAATGTAAATTGCAAATAATCTCTTGCTGCAAATCTGTTCAGGGCTGATCTTCCTTCATCTGCATGGCCCTGAAATAAACAACTCTATGAATGGCTATATACTCTGTTCTTGGGTATCCTACAGAACAGAAACCAGACAAAAAGGTGGACAGATCAGCTTTAAAAGAGTCAGGATAAGCTCTAGCAGATTCAGGAAGAGAAGTGACAAATAAAAATTGACACTCTAAGGGACACTGCAATTATTTTATTCATGGAACATCTGTGACTGTCTAGTGCAGCTGAAAGAACAAGTAATGTTAATTGAGTGATCAGTCATGGCTTCAGTGAGTCACGCTAACAAAGACATTGTGGGATAGCAGCAAAGGCTTCTGCAGGACAGTTGAGAAGTTTGAGATAATTTTATTTTCTTCCTTCTCAAGGATTAACTAAGCTTCATGGTGATTTTATTGTCTTAATCTAAATAGATGAGACTAAAGCAAATAATTTTAAAACAATGAAACAGTGAATCTCTATGAAGAATATTAATGGAATTTGTTTTCTCCTGTGGCTTTTACCACACTTCAGGATAATAGGTGCTGTGATTTTTTATTTTCAAACATAGATAAATGTTGGCAAAGTCTTCCATTATTACAATAGAGGTTTTCAAGGTAATTTCAATAGGACCAAGCCTCTAGTGAGTTCTAACATTTTTCTTATATGGTTTGTGGAATGCAGATATTTTTCCTTTATTCTAAAATAATTTTTGAATTTCGTGGAATTTGACGTTTTCTGATTTTTGCAGAAAACATCAACTGCCTTTCCTCTTTAAAACAAGCATATTGAAGTCACTCTTCCCTGATCTTGGTAACAGTTTCTATACCACACAAGTATAGTACACTTTCTGAAAAGCAGTTATTAGCTTGTATGTACCTGGATTCAAATATAGAGTCTGTTTGATCTGAAGCAGACACTGAACCACACATTCCTGTCTGAAATGTATTGTAACTAACTGTGTCAAAAATCTTTTGGCATGAACTTTCTGTAAACTCTTCCTATGGACACAGAAATTACAGTGAATAAAAACAGAGTAGAAGATTTTCCTGAAGAATTCAATTATCTGTGGATAGTGGAGAAACATGAATAGGAAAAATTTGGCAAATAAAAAAACCCTGTAACTTTTTCAAGTGGCCAGTCTCTTTGCCATGTGAAATTTTCATTTCTGTCATGCAGAGTCAAGCAAAGACGGGATTTGAGCCTTGCTCTCCAAAATAAGATTTCTACATGTCCATTGAAAAATATTAATAAAATCATTGGTTAAGAATATTAAATTTGCATCTTAGATATGATGTTACAATTTCAATTAGTAGATGGTCAAGTTGACTGACATATGTTTGTCTCAGTTTTTAAAACATAGATAATAATATCAACCTACTTTTTAGAGTGTGTTGAAATCACTGGACTAATACTACAGGTTATTGATCTTTCTGATAACACATTGAATCTCTACCAAATTTATCTCCCCAATATATTACCTTTGGGTGTCCTGCACTCAAATTGCTGTCATGTAAACTGTGTACCACACTTCTGTCCAATGATCATATATATCCCCCACGAAATATCAAGTCTTTGAAAATGAGGACAACAAAAGAAAAAACAGGTGCCCAGACTTATAGTTTAAGCCTTTGCTTAAACTTTGCATTCTATTTAATTATTTAGTGTTGTCCAGAAGGGACCCCCAGGCACAAAAGCATGAGTAAAGCCCATTTGAGAAGCACAGATTCCTTATGTTTTGTTCCCCTGGTTCCTTTGGTATCATGTCACATAATCATTCAGATAGTAATGGGCATTCTTCCATGGTTTTCTTCTCCTTGGAGGCCTTGATCACCAACCCAGTAAGGTATGTTCTAAATCCAAAATGATTAGGATGCCCATATCATACTCAGAGGACTAAAGACACTGCTTTGATATCACTGATTGTCTCCAGCAGCTTGTATTTCAAATTACTTAAAATCCTGTATCCTAATGGTGTCTCAGAAATATAATAAAAATACATCCCGATGTACATTCTGTTTTCAGTAGACTCACTCATGATATTCACTGTCATGAATACAGACATTACATAGACTATGTATACAATATTGTAATTCTTCCTTGTCCAGATCTTTCTTGGCCATGGTAAAAGAAGTATCAGAGCTCAGGACCATGGTAGTTGCACGTGACTTTCTGGTTATGAAGCCTAAGTGTGTTTGGTAGTACTAAAATTGGCAATTTCATGCATAATTGCCTTGGTGTGAGAGGAGATAGAGTCTTATTTTAATACAGTAGTATAGATATAATCTCAGCCTTATTCATTTCAGTGTGAATCCACACAAATATAGGTGTCATCAGTAGAGAGGAGTTTTTGCAGGACCAGAGCCAGAACTGCTTAAATATTTGCAAAAATGATTCTTAACAAAATGTCCAATTAATGTTTGCTAATACACTTCAAATACATTACTTAATGAACAGTATTTAATTAGATGCATTTGCATATGAAGCAAGTTATTTTAAATAATTTACTCAAAGCAGAGAAAATTACTTTCACTAAATAATATATCTAGTAAAAAAAAAGTCCAGCCGGCGCTCATGATAAGCATTTCTCATGCTTCAGGACTTCATCCATGTGCCAAAATTGCTATGAACTGGAAGGGGTCCCATCACAGGTCATCAGCTGGCCACCGGTTCAGCTGAGTTCCCTTATCAGACTTTGTTTGTTTTCTTCAGCAATTTATCTATCTCACAGCTGTACCAAGGCAATGGTTTATATTCAGCAGATACAGAGTTTAAGAACAAGTTATCGGCAAATTAGTTGAACTCAGCAAGAGGGTCAACAGCCTACAGTTACTTTTCCACCAGTTTATATTTGCTCATCTCCTGGCACAGTTCTACCAAATGTGTCTTACCAAGTAACCATCATGCATGACGGAGCTTTGTTTTTCTGAGGATGACTGAATACTTGTCTGCCCATGGGAAATGGTGAATTAACTCCTTGTTTTGCTTTGCTTGCACATATGGCTTTTGCTTTACTTGTCATACTGTCTTTATTTCAACCCATGAGTTTTCTTACTTTTACCCCTCTGATTCACTCCCATTCACTGGCACTTAGTTCCTGGCTGGGGTCGAAGCACAACAAGCTTTAATGGCCACAACTGTACCATGCAATGCCAAAGTGATATTTGACATAAAGGTTTTATAATGGTTTGTGTGTCTGGCATAATTTGCCCTGAAAGAAAACCTCACAAAAGAAAACCTGATTAAAAAAATTAAATGTACAATAAACACAAGTTCTCTATTATTGCAAATTAATACATAAGTCACAACCCCATTACTAAAATAAATTACTTTTGTATTGTTATATACGGTAATACCTGATTATTATTATTAGTGTTATTTATCCCTTATATTACAAGAGCACAAGATGCTTATCAGAAATGTACTTTATAAAACATAATAGAGACATTTCTTCAAGAGCTTTGTGTTGATATAGCCTCTGAATGCTTCAGCTTTTCATAGTACTTGATGATCAGAATGGAATTTTAAAAATTCCTTCATTGTCTGGGTATTAATGTTTGCCTGAAATGTGGATAGTATTGGAAAGAAGAGAAAAGTCTCTTTCATAGGACTTCTCAGTGAACTGGAATATCAGGTTACTTCTATGGCTATTTATGCTTTGTTTGAACAGATCAAAAATCCTCTATAGCAGGCTTTGTCTTCATCTAGTGTAAATAATTGTATTTTTATCTGTCTTTCTCAAATATGGACATGCACTATTTTGTTCCTGGGAATGAAGTAGCACATTAGTGTCTGGATTCAGCTTCAAGTTTTCTAAACTACAAATCAAAACTGAGGTTTCTAGCAAAGTGTTGGGAACATTCCTGACCAATTTATTGTGCCTTACCAACTGGCATATCAGAAACTTCATGCATTTCCAAGAGAAGTCTGTGCTTTTGGTACATGTCCTCCTTGTCCTGTTTTTAGCATGGCACATTCTAGGCATCTTGTCAGCATTGTATGTTCTCTATCCCCAAGCTACTCTTTACTGTTTATCAATATCAATTTATAAGCCATTCATAGTGCAACGACCCACAGCCGGCTCAATGACTTCAGTGTCCCAGTATCACAAGCGCAGAGAGAATGTTCTCAGCATGGCACCTGCAGTTTCCTTCATGACAAGTCACTGCTCTTGTGCCTATGAGACCTTCTAAAGCAGGTGCCCTTCCTTGTCTCCTCAGCACTGGCAGAATATCTTAGGGTTTTGTTTATTAAAATAAGACCTCATAAAACTGCTGAAGCATCTGTGACCAAGTTAGAAAATGGTTGCTTTGCAGAGCTGTTGTTTTAGTCTACAGCAATCAACAGATTTGCAAGATCAATGTGCTGATGGAAGTTTTGCTGACTCCTACCAACATGGGCGAAATTTTTACCACTCCTAATTTCCTGTTCCCATAGCAGAGTCAATAAAACATGTCAACACCACAGCAGTGCCAGAATACAGCCTTAAACTATAGATGAAACCATTACCGAAGGTAAGTTTGAGCTAGTTTGCTGAGTTATAAGTTATGGTGGTTAAGGTACTGACATCCATTTCTATCTCCTGAGGATGTTACTGATGCAGAAACCTCTGGGAGACCAGTACAAAAGGCTTAAGGAAGAAACATCAAACCTCTGTATCTAAATCTAATGATGTTTGTATGTCAGGCTCTTTAGATCAACAGCTGAGCCTTCAGAAATATAGCGGAATATCCCCTCCCCTCCCCTCCCCTCTCCTCTCCTCCCCTCCCCTCCCCTCCCCTCCCCTCCCCTTCCATCCTTTCCTTCTGTCCTTACTTCCTTCTGTCCTTCCTTTTCTTCATTTTTTTTTTTTTTTAATTACAGTCATATTGAAGAAGAAAACTCCAGCTGTCAGGGGGTTTTTGTGTGTGCCTGTACATATTTTTGTTCAAGGAATAGTATATTACAGCTCTAATCCAGAATCTACATCTTGGAAGGTAAAACTCTTCATGAGTGTGTGTCTCATTATCCTCAGATGAGGATATTGGTGTCTCAGTTATGATGAAAGCTTGCAATAAGACTAGACTACCCATACATCCGAGGATATTCCATTAGCAAAATGTTTAAAAGAGAATAGGTAGAGGCATAATTTTAGAGCATTTTTGTCACAGTGTAATAAGAAAAAAAAAGTATTTCCACACACCAATTTGTTTAATTTCTGCAATCCAATCATAATTTCATTTTCTGCCTCAAAATGCAATGGGCCAGACTTTTTAGTGATGCAAGCTGATGTAACAACTGTAAAGATATTATATTTTGTACAATTAGGATGTAAGAAATAGCTGTAGAAAAAAAAAAAAGCAATTAGGCAAAAGAATAAACCAGTATTTTAGGGACATTTGTTCATCTGCTCACATTTAAACTTTGCCAGTGTAGATTGCAAGGCATACAAAAACAAAGAAAGTTAACATATTGCATTTATAACCATATACTGAATGTATTTCACAATCTGTTGAGTACATTTAAAAACATTTGGAATCCATCCAAGCTCTTATAAAAATTGATATATCTCTCATTAGCATTTTGAAGATGTCAGCCACTTTTATATAGGGTAATAGAAAGTAATCTGCCAAGGGAAATAGTTAGTGTACTGCTGTGTGTCAGAATAAATATGATTAACATTCTACCAGATGTGTGTCCTCATGAACTCCCAGGAGGGACTGCAGAAGTAGACCTTGTAGTCAATTACTGAAATTGGAAGTGCTCTGTACCTCCGATTTGTGTGCACCAACAGTAATGTTCACACAAGGCTACCAGAACCGCTGCTTGTGCACACTTCCATGCAGAGCATTAACAAGCAGATACACGCACATCATTATCCATGTCTTCTTCTTTGCTAATTGTTATTTTTTTAAGAGAAATTAACATGCTCTAGTGCTTCCACATAATAAACATACATTTAGCTAAAAGTCATAGAAAGTAGAAAAAAATATTGCTGATGTAGATGTTCCTTTTTGTTTATTAATGGTCTAGGAGTGAGATAATTAACTTGAAAAGTGGTGTAGGAAGAGCAATATGCAGGTATAAAAGGATGTGGTTTTTACTGATATATTTTAATTTTGCACCTTCATCTTGTGTTATTCTACAGAGATTTTTAAAACTATTTCAAGTGCAGAATGATAAGATCAACAGATTTATTATTGTTTTACACTTATCCTTGTCTATAAATAGCAACTGCATAGATTTTGTTTGAGTAGTGATGACATTGAACTCAAATTGGTGAAATTCAAAACTGATTCATAATTTGTGCAGGAGAAATTGTTTTGGTAAAGTCAACTGATTTTTTTTCAGAAATTTCTTACTTCAGATTCCTTTCCCTAAGGACTTTTTTCTCTGAGATATATATGAAAATATGAAAACTGTTCACTGATTCATAGGAATGAGGGCAATATGGGCTGTGTCACAAGCTAATGGTTCACTCGGGATACTTACAAACACTACAATTTGAGCAGACAGGAGCCTGTCTGCTCATGACAGTCCCAAGATAGCAGGATAAAACCTGTGTGATGGCATTACAACATTGTCAAGTCTGAATAAGTGCTGTTGGTAAGATTAGTGGTTCAAAAGCCTTGACTCGATAACTGAAGTTCTCTGGATTTAGTCACTTCAGAATAGCCAGATGAATGAGGTCTCATTTTTTATATATTGTATTTCTCTAAAATCATATGCGATAAGGATATGTCTGCATTGCTTGCACTGTATAAAGCCTTAACTACTATGAAATTCAAACTGAACTATATTAAAGGAGCAGCAGACATTGCCTGATGACTAGCATGCTGTTCATCTATCACCTCACATCTAGAGATGTGATGGCACATGTGGGTAGTACCTCCCATGGTTTCCAAACCAAGTGCTTGCTTGTCTGATGCCTGAACATTGTTCCTGGGATACCTTTAGAATGCACTGCTGCCCTAACACATGAACTAAAGAGTTTTTCCTTGAATAGCTACAACCCGAGTAGGTACAGATTTGAATCAGCATGCTGTGTGCTGAAGCATTTATGAAAATAACCTGAGTTTGTTTGCTGCTTGGTTGGGGCTTTTTTCTCTCGAAAAAAAAAAAAGCAAACAACCAAAAGACAAACCAAAACCAAAACATGCTTTATAAAGAAGTGGTTTTGACACAAGATTATGCTGGAAGAACCAAGCACAATTAATTACATGACAGAGCTCTACACTATGAACTTATTTGATAAAGATGAGCTACAGCTGTGATTATAGGAGCAAAACTGATTCCAGCCATTCCTTTCTGCTACCCACCTCCTCCCCCTCATCTCCATCAATTATCTCTCTTTTATCTGAACTAATTGCCAAGTTTCAATCACACCCAGACACTGTGAAGGCAAAGACATTGTGCCATCTGGGTTTGCTGTTTTGCTGAGAAAGAAACATTGATCTGTGTGCTATGTCAGTGCTGCACAGATTTTCATTTTAATTACCCAGGCAACCTCATTTACACACTGAACAAGACAGGTGACAGCAGAGACATCTGCATAACTTCACATAAGACAGATAACTTCACTTTAGGCCTTTGGGTCATTGAGAAGGTGGCTAGACTAACCCGTCTGATCTATGTAGAATGAAAGAATAGGGCTTCTGAGCTGATTCATTCAGAATGCAATAAATAGAAAGTATTCAATAAACTCTGTGTAAAGGCCTTACATTGGGAGAAGAGTGCTAAAAATATACATAGAACATGTAAATGAATTTTTGTAGCAGATTAAAAGTGCAGTTAAATTGGATTGTGACAGTAAGACAAGTCAAAGAAAAGCAAAATAAATGTGCAGTGGCATTTTCTTCCTACTTTTTAAAAACTTATTTCCAAAAGTGTTTTAATACTTTTGAGAGCAATGTAAAGAGAAATGTTCTACATACCCCAGAAATAATTCAACAGAGAAAGCAGCTTTTTTAATTTCTCCATCTTCTTTTATCCATATGTTTCATCTATCACATGAAAGACCATCTGTTAGCAAAAGATTATTTAATTTTCAGGCTGGTCACTCTCTGGAGAATTTAGGTCCCAGTCTCTAAGAATCCTATGGGTCTCCTTGACCCTCTGTACTTGAGTGTCCCTCTGGTGAATATGCAATGTGAAAAGCCTGAAATCTGGGTAAAGAGCTTTCAGGCAGCCACATAAACAGTTTTGAAAAGGTATAGCAGATTAGACCAGAGTCCTTTATGACAGAACAGAAGGATGCCCATAGGTACTTGCTAGTAGTACAAAACACTCACACCTCTCCAGAAATAAGTTGAGCTATAAGCTTCTGGAGTTCTTAAAAGGGTAACAATGAACAACATCTATAACTGCCGATGTAAGGTGATTGAAATATTTAGTTAATACAGAAAAGAATATATAGTTCAGGTGTACATGTAGGAATTAAATTTTAAACTCTCTATCATCTTCATTGCCTTTTTATTCCTGCTTTTGCTATGGCTATTTGCCCTTTTCATCAATACCCAGGTTTAATTTATTTGTCTGATGTTCTCAGCATCAGTAAAATAAAATTTGAACAGTGTTATTGGTATGGACTTGCACAGAAACAATGAGATCCTGTCTTAAAATAATGAACTTGCAATTGACTGGAGAATAGCAGAATTTGGAAGAAGCTTGAGAATCTGGGGCTACAACTGGGAAAAAAATCTATCCAAATTCTGCCTTCAAAAGAACAAAAGGATTCTTTAAAAGATTCATATACTTTTCAGAGGGTTTAAAAAACATGTCTACTTATTTATTATGATTTAAATATTTTAAAAGTGAAAGCTTAAGAATCACTATGAATCATAGAATTTTTAATTTCTAGAATATTCATTTTTATATTAAATCTACTTATATTTAAGTTAAAAGATACATTTTATTGTGTCTTTATTTTAATGTTGAAAGACAGGAAGTGTTTGAAGCCCTTGTTCATCCTATGTCAGTTCCTATTGCATCTGAGACATTAATCCTGTAAATCACTAAGACTGTGGCTCTTTGTAATTTAGTTCTCCAGCCATAGGAGAAGTCCCACCCTTTAAATAGTGTTTTGAGGAGGACTAGATTAAACATTGTGAGGTTAGATCACATGCAAATAGTTACAACTGAGAGAAAGAATTCAAACACTTTTCACTGGATATAATTGACTATGCTACAGTATGCAAATCAGGGTTTACATAAACAAACTAATACATGCATACACATATCTGCATATATGTTCATGTGTATACACACATATATATTTTGAGAGGGAAAGCAGGTATTTAAATTAGATGGAAAAAAGTCTAGCATTTAAATGTGTCCTAATCTGCCAGATGTCATCAGTTTATTTTCCATCTCATTTTGATTTAAGTTTTCCAAAACAAAGTATTTAATCCCTGAGCAAAACTGATAAAAGAGGTTTTAGACAGACAGAGTATAAAGAACCTTCCAAGGTTATCAGCTTGTGAGAGCTCTGCCACCTGTATCTTCCCAGCATTCCTTGGATCTTTCCTACTGTTTGATTTTCCACTCTCAGCTGAGCTGTTTTACATCCAGCTGTTAGAGTTTGACCAGGTCCCATAACCCAGGCCATGTCAAGGTTTGGACTGGAGCATGATAATCGAAACAGCATGCTGGTAAGATAGTGTTTGGAAAAGTTTTGCAGAAGATTTACGGCTGTACTTTTGCTGAAAGGCAAGCTGTGCTGGGATAAGGCACTATGAGAGTAACTTTTTGGTGAGTCTATGAAAGAGGTAGACCTGTGCTATTCAGTAAACTCCCTTGTAGATAAGACCTTTGAAAGCAGATTATTGAAAGAGATTTCAGAAACATTTAGAATGTCTTTTAAATATTTTAGATGAGAAATCAAAGGAATTGAAGCATTGTATACCCCTCCATTCCCAAATATTTCCTATATGAGCTGGAAATTTTTACATAATTATAGTTGAAAATTTAAATATTTTAATGGAAAAGCCATTAAAAAAAAAGAAGTGTGAATTTGATGATACCACAGATTCTTGGTACAGCTGAATTTTTCGATGGGTTGATTCACTAGAAAAGAGTCCCAAAACTTATTTGTTCTATAAGGGGCAATTCTTCCCATAACTATGCAAATGGCCAATTGTTCCTATTTAACATTTTTACAGCTCAGCTTTCACTAATTATGCTCCTGTTTGCAACACTTTTTCTCCCATGGAATCTGAATGTAAACAGTAAGTTGTGTCTGTTTGTTTGTTGCTTTACTGGTTTGTTTGGGGTTTTTTCCCCCCTGTGGTGATAAAAGCTAGAAAACCAAACAAAGGTCAAAAGAATTGCAAAATAGTTAAAACACCATCTAGGAAAAAAACATACTAAATCAGTTTTAGTTTTAGAGATGGAAGTGGTAACACTGTCTTTTATTAAGAGTCCTATTATAAGATGTTGCACTCTGCTACCTATAATTTTGTTGTGTTTCTTAGGCCAAATTACATTATTTTTATATGAATTGTAATTTATGTCAGAATGATTTGGATATTTCTGAAAATGAAGCTTCAGAAAATATATTGCTTCGTTCATATTACCTGAAGGAAAAGAAAAAGGTCTTTTTATCAGGGATGTGCCTTTTCCCACCCACAGGAAAGGCTTCACAGATTTGTCTAGTCTTTAAGTCTGTTTGGAGCTAACAGGTCGGAGGGGAAAGCTCAAAAACCCAATAAACAGTTACTTTTATCTGAGCTTGGACCTGTTTGTTTAGCACTTGCCAGTTAGGTCTTTTTGTCACTGTTGCAATCTTAGAGAACTTGGGGCTGGTAAATCCAGTGTTCAAGAGCTCCAGGGCTAATTCTTTTCAGAGAATGAATGTCGACCAAGTCCAGAGTTTAGGGTAGAGCTCTAACACATTTACCCTCTGACAGATACATGCTAACTCATGTATGCTATTGCCAGGTATTGGCACACCACTACTAAGACTTCTAAGACTTTCTGAGAACAATAATACCTTGCACAGGAAGAGCCAAGGATTCATAAATATTTTCCTTTACTCCTTTTGGGTTTGTTTTTTTTTTTTTTTTTTTTTTTTTTTTTTTTTTTTTTTTTACTTCTGCTGTTTAACAAGACTCTTCTCCTTGTTCCAGATTCTTTACCTTGTAAGCACATTTATGTATGGGCAGTACACCTGTCTACTGCATGTCTTCTGTAGGGTCTGCTTTGTCTGATTCTCCAGAAAACCTGCATATGATCATATCTACATGAATGTCTTAGCAGGAATACCAAGCCTACCAACACAACCACAGGCAGAGAACCTGCCCATCCTTTGTAGCCTGAATAATCTGCCCCTGGCCCTCTCTCATGCTTTTCCCTAAGCAGTATAAAGAAAAACATAAAGCAAAAGAGTGAGGGAGGAATAAGATTGCATTAATGAATAAATACAAGCAACAATAGGATTGAGAAGGAGAAGAATTAGGATCAACAGCTGGAAAACAGAAAATTGGACTAATCAAGCATGAGACTGTATGCTTGAGGGAAACAAAGCTGCACGAGGTTTGCAGTGTGTGGGCAATTGCATTCAAGAGCTGGTGAAGAGACAAAGTATAGATTGGTATGACAAGAAAAATAACATGAATAAAGAAGCAGTGGAGGAAATAGCATCTGGTTTGCTGGAAAAGAATGACCACTGAGATTATACAGCTTTCTGAATAACGAGCAAAACTGCAATATGATACAGCAGGCTGGAAGTAGGATCACTTGGAAAAGTTAGGTAGAATGGAAGAGACCAGTAATGTGGGAACCAACTGTGAAACCAGTCTATGCAAAGGAGATGGCAGGAATGCTAAAACAGAAGAGGTTTTGTTGTTGTTTTTGTTTTAGGAGTTTCAAATGACTCAAGGAGACAGCAAACCAGCCATGTTGGGACTAAGGACAAGTAAAGAGAAAAATTGGTGGGAACAAGAGACCAGGATGATGAAATGGCAATAGGATAGTTGTAGAGGGCTAAAAAATGACTAATTTCTGGAGTGAAAAGAAACTTCTCCTAGAGTCCAGGATGGACCCTTGATTTTAACTCCAAATTTCTTCTATCAGCAAATTTCTTCTTTTTCTATCTGCTGGTAAAAGCACTTTCTGAGGATAAGATTTACATTTATTTTTTTGTGCAGAGCATAAAACCTTGCAATTGCTGTGTTTTAGTTACTCCTTTAGCTTAAGACCCTGTGCTTAGGACACATGGTGAGGCACTGCGATGCCCAAAGGAGGAGTGTCTCTACTTTCAGGTTGCAGCTGAAAGGAAGTCACACATATACACACAAAATACATACAGAGATATATACTTATATATAGAAAGAAGAAAATAACCCCAAACTTAAAGTACTCAGAAGTTACAAAATTCCAAGATAAAATTTTTAGGGTAGTATTTCAGCCTCCTTATACACATAAACATTATGATATAGTCTTGAGTAATCTGATCATTTCCACAAGAATCCTCATGCATTTAGTGCATGAGATGCACATTCAAAGAGTAAATCAGGTGTTAATATTAAGAGGTTACTTGTTACTAAAATGAGACATCAAAAAGAAAAGTCAGGATTTCCTTATTCAGATCTTTGAATGTGGTTCTGAGGAATTTAATTTCTTCCCCCCTTCTAATCTGTGTGATGCTAAGCAAGTCATGCAAACCAGACTTTTCTGAGGTCATCACTCACTTCATGTCCTCATGTCCTACATGTCCATCATGAGACATAAGGACCTATGAGAAACTCTCTATACTCAGAACTGAAACTACTTACTGGAACCTGAACTTGAAAAACAAACAGGTGTACAGCATCAGCTTCTCCAGAAAATTAAATGGATGTTGCAAGCTGGCACCTTGAAGTACCATGGATACTCTACTTTTGAAAATCTAACTCTTCTCTACCTTGCTCTTACATTTGCAAACTGGAGTTTACAATGCTCTTGTTTAATAGGAGTATAGCAGAAACAAATTCAGAAATGTTTGTGAAGTGATCAAGTACTAATCTCTAGTATCAAAAACTATAAGAATATTCACTTTGAAATGAATATTCTGCCTACACATAAGGTAGGGATTATTGGAAGA
This sequence comes from Hafferia zeledoni, assembly GCA_035583235.1. Classification (NCBI taxonomy): domain Eukaryota; kingdom Metazoa; phylum Chordata; class Aves; order Passeriformes; family Thamnophilidae; genus Hafferia; species Hafferia zeledoni. The sequence continues at coordinate 17,928,540 of JAWWEV010000043.1, forward strand.
AGACTATGTATTTTCCATTGATAACTACACTTGATTAACCTAAACCATATTTTTAGACATTTTCTCAAATGAATATCTTCTATCATTTACATTAAGCAATAAAGTGCCTTTAAAAGCAAGAGCACATAATCATGTAATTACAGATAATGTCTTAATGTAAATATACAAAAAAGTTGATTTAGAGTTACATAGATAGTCTTAAAGGTGTTTTTTTCTAAACTCTGAGCAATAGGTGTTTAAGTCTTAATAAAGTTCTAACAGCATTTTATGTTCATTTGGGCATAGAAGAGGTATGTATAAGCTACAAGAGTCTGTGTCTTGTATATGCATAACACCTGTTTTTTTCACTGGTCTTTTTGTCACACTTCCTCACTGCTTCTCTTTCAATCATTTGCCAGTGAGTGAGGGGAACTCAGTAATGACTTAGCTGAGCTTTGAAAAATTAATCAAATTCCCTCTTAATCTAAAACAGAGTATCTGAACTGGCAGGTCTGAGTATGTGTGAAATGAGATAAAGCAAGCTTATGAATCCACAACTGAAATACAGTTTTCTAACATATTCAGTGTGTGGGACTCAGTACAGTACACTTCTCAATTGTTTGTTTTTCCAGTCTCTAGTCTTTAAAGAGAGTACATTATATGTGGTGGTAACCACAGAGGTAGGTCTGATGCCAAGTAAACATAATACAGTTCAGAAAAGTAGCTTAATTGTTTTCCCTCTGGTCAAGTTACCCAGAAATACTTGCTTTTCTTCACCTCTGCAGCAACAGTTAGATTAAATGACCTGTGTTCAAGATAATTAGAGCCATTTTCTGAGGTTCCATTACTGCAAAAGGCTTCCTTTCACAAATTATGTATCCTCCTTGAACGTGGTATTTTTACAAATGGAGATTTCTACAGAGAACAATCATTTTATGGTGAAAAATGTTCTTGCCTCATGGATGTGTTACATACCACATTGTGTGGGATAGCTGTAGGACATGAAATGATTTGCAAGTTAGTAAGGCAATAAAGCTACTATGGGTAAAAAGCAAAAGTAACTACAGTGTGTAGGACTAGCATCTTCTTGGTCCTTACTCAGATGTACAGGAAAAGGAATGAATGGACAAAGACTGGCCAATGTTCCTGGACAAAGTAATCAGTTTTCTTCCTTACCAGGACACAATGAATCCAAAGCCATGAAGTGTTGAGAAGAACTGCTCTATATTTCTCCCCACACACCCTGTGTGTTTTCTGTGCTCCTTTAGGGCTTAGTGCTGAGTTTCACCCAGCATGGGACTGTGCTTCCATGGCACAATCCAGAGCCTTAGAAAGTGTGAAGACATTCACAGCACTGTCAGAGCTAGGTGAAACAAATTAGCTTATCAGTCTCTGGTGGAAAGCTGGAGACTGTTTCTTTATTTATCTCTAAATAAACTACTATTAAGCTAAATTTGATAGAGAGAAAAAATCTGTCATCTGAGAAAAATTTTATAAAGCCTGATTAACTACAGTTTTCTGTAATTGGTCTAATGAGCTGTTTTTCAGTCAGTAATTTAGAAGGCCCAGCTTTGCTGATTCTATATATGCAAACCTATCTATTGATTAGCTCTGCTAAACTAATTGAAAAAGCTAACAAAATAGACTGAAGTTAAAGAATTCTGTGAGGTAGCGATAATAGAAATAATTCAAATATTTTGTATTGATTTAAAAGAAGTGCAATTAAATCTTTTTGGTAATAAGGAATTTCTTGTTTCTGCCAGGATAAATACATTGTGCCTCAACATAATGACTCACACAGCAGACTACAAGGCAAAATTGGCTAACAATCTACTGTTGGTCTTTCCTAAAGGGTGAAATGAAGCATAACTTACAACGAATTTGAAGTTACAAGGAGATTCTTTTGAGAGAAGTATGTAACTTGTCTTGTGAGCCGCACAAGAATATCTTCATGTACCTGAGTCACAGAAGTATATCCACAAAAAATGAAGAGGAGTGGGACCTGCAAAAATAGGTCACGGGAAAGGCATTACACCAGCTCTGCAAAAACCCTTGTTGCTGTTTCTGGGTGCCACAGAGCTATCTCTCCTGCTTCTTTCAGACCTCATCCAGGCATCTCCACCCAATTTCTCTTACACTGTGTGGTGTAGGCAGGAGGGAAGCACTTTGGTTGTCTTTGAGTTATATACAGACTTGAGAGCTTCGACTTGGTATCTAAAGCATATGAATGAGGTGCCAGAAGAGAACCACAATACGATGAAGTCATAGTGAACTTGCCTTATAATATGTGCACCTCAGGCTCATTTTCAAGCCTTAGTAACTCATTTTTATTCAGTAAGTTTTTAAAATTTTCCTTGCAAGGAACCTTGTGAAAATTCCTGAACCAACTGAAATAGTAATGTATTATCCAGGAAAAAAAGAGTTCTTTACAACAGGTCCTTTTGTGAGTGTTGAGGCAGATACAACTTTTTCAGCAGTTTTTGTAATTTAGTTATGACTATTTTCCATCTACTGTATAAAAATAACATGGACTGCCCTTGATTTTCTTAATTATAAATGTGTAGACTAGATCAGTCAAAACAAAGTTCCTAGAACCACTACAACCCAGAGGTTTGCTATTATATTCAACTGAAAACCAAACGATAGCCTGGATTCACTATGAATATAGGACATGCAGTTGTTTTATGCTATTGACAAACAGCCATTGGAAGATCTTGAACAGTGTTTTGTTATGACCTTGTCACCACTCAGAAAGTTGTATTTCATTTGAGAAGTAGCCATAAATAATTTTACCAGGAGGTTGATTTCAGCCTTTGTTTTCTCTGTTTGGAATACAAGGACTTTGGGATGGTAGTAGCTTCTGTTAATAATCAATTTGTTCCTGCTGGTAAATTTATTTGCTGTAATTAAGCTTTCTAAAAATTTAAAAATCTCCGTGGTATGGTTCTTGAAGTACAAGGTCAGATGAGGCCCTCTAATTAGGAAAGAGTTGCTAATGGACTACTGTTGAGAAGAAGAACCCAGCATGGAATTTGTCTTTTTATTTGGTCTGACAATCATAGTCCTAATTTGTTTTTCAGTGCTTTAGACCTAAGAAAAATGCTAGGTAAATGTTTTGACGGTTGAAGTTATTAGATATTAGTGTTTTGATATGGAGTACAGAAGTAAAAATAGAAACATTGAGGAAGTTTGCTGCAACTTCAGAATTATGTTAACTCTATGAAAAGTAAGAGCATTCCTGAAGCGTAAGTCATTTGTGTAAAATTAGCTCTGAATTTTAACCCTGACTAAAAGAGTACCATGTTTTCCTTGGCAATCTCTTTATTTAATCATTTAAGATTTTAAACCAAAACACAATGCAATGTGAACCCTAAAATACATAAAGTCACCAGTGAGTGACACAGTAATAGTTGAATGTTGAAAAAGAGATAACTCTGTTGTAATTAGTAGTTCTGATAGTTGTCATTTATTCATTAGCAGATTACATCGGGCAGTATTCTCCATCAACATCCTTTTCATTCCTTCTTTTGAAGAAAATCTTCACATTTACCCTTATCCTTAATTCAAAATCATTATTATCCACTGTGCATACAGGGCCTAGATTCTCTATTGCCTTGCACAGTGTTATTGTTTATATATTCTATATTATTTCAAGATGTATGTGACAAGCAGAATGCTTGTATATCTAACACATGTATAAAAAGCAGCAAATTAAATGCATACAAATGAATGTATGCATGAATATTGCTTATTCTTATTAATAATCCAACGCTCATAGTTATCTTTGTGTACAGACAGATTTTTTTTTCACCATAAAAAAGAATTCTTCTCATTTACTTTCTTTTATTTAGGAAATCTATTAAATCCACTATCACTGCAGTTAGAAATTAAATAGTTTCATATACAATGAAAATGGCTTTATTTTTCAGTGTCTATTTCTGTTCTTCTAATAACTTATTTAGTTACTACTTTTGCATGAAAAAGAACATAACTATCCCAATCTACAGAGTGTTATTCTGCACACTTTACAAGCCAAACCAACCAGATGTTAAGCTATAACAGGCTTTACTGCTTTTGAAGGCATGTATATGTTTGTGCTAGTGATGTACTTGACAGCAGTCCAAATATCCAGTCTTCTCTACAAACCTGACAAGTATTAAATCAAAACAAACAACCAAAAAAGCTCAGCAACTAACTTCCTGAAACAATGATATATAAAAAAATAATTAAAAACAAAAAAGAAAAGAAACTAGTTGAACATGTTCAGAGGGACTTCTTTTAGTGGAACTTTCCTTTCAGGGTTCAGGTGTTAATAAAACTTCACAGCCTTTTAGCAGTGACTGATGACTTAAATCTTACGCTTATGTTTTAATTATGGCAGTGTAATACATTTCTTTGCACCAAGTAGTGCAAGCCCATACTGGCATTTCTTCAAGTTGTAAGTGGTAATTCCCCTGTATTGTATAGTATGGCTATTTAAGCAGAGTTCTTTAAAGATTTTGCAAGAATTCTTTAGCTTTTTTTTTTTTTTTTTTTTTTTTTTTTTTTTTTTTTGTATGATAGGATACTCTATAAGCTGACATTTTGGTAATAAGGCTTTTGTATTTCCTACAGCCAAACATAATAGCTGTAAACATCACACAAGGTTAATTTCACCATTGACTTCTCTTGGAAATTTCCTTTTGAATGTGATCCCATTGTTCCATGTGTGGGGTTTTTTTGCTTGTTTTGGTTTTGGTTTTGTTTGTTTGTTTGAGTTTTTGGGGGGTTTTGTTTGTTTTTTTTTTTTCTCCTTCTGCATAAAACATCCCATTTCTGTCTTTCTTTTTAATCCTTGCTGTAGAGAGGTGCTTTCCCATCATTACATAGGAGACATTGTGTCCACAACAATAGCAGGAAGACAGGCGTTCTATCCCACAAGGAATGACCTGGAGGCATGAAATGCTAATTTAAAGCTCATGAAAATGCAGATCAATGAGAAAAAGCATGAGACCAGTCCTGCTCAGTAACTGTGATGGCTGCCACCAGACTGTTATTTGGGGAAGATTCACACCAAACATTCTGAGCTGAGTATAGGAGAGTGCGTTAGGTGGTAGATGGAACAGATGGAGTATTTGGAGCAGATGAATAGGAATACCACTAGTAGCAGTGTCTGGCATTTCCATGCCTTGATTTTGTCCTTCACTTTTCACTAAATGAAAAGTTGTGGCTGCTTTCTGCCCTTGCAAACCTTTATCTTTGACATTTGTTCTTCAAGGCTCTTCCTATTGAGTCTGAGCCAGCATGGAAACCTATATGAAGGACACACACACTATAACTCTGGGATGAACTTTGTTTAATGACTTGAATATTTCAGGAAAGAAAGAGAGAGGAAGACCAGTTTCTTTCAAACTCCCTCACTGGAGGAGCTGGAACTTAGCTTTCCACATTCCTCTAGTCTCTATGAAATTGTATAAGTTCACAGAAGGACTGCCTGGAAATTTTTCTACAGGCTGTCACAGAACAAGACCAGAGGGGTGTTGCTACTCCAATGGTATTTTTTTGAAAAACTGAAATGTTTAAGAGTTGTGAGTCCTATTTTCAGAAACCCTTTTTAGCAGTAAAAAAGTGAAGTAGCAAGTTCTTCAAGTTGCAAATGATATAACTGTAAAAGAACTTCCCAATTTTAATCTTCGATTATTAATTCCTCTTAACCTTAAATAAATCAATCAATTCCCCTTAATCCCTATAAATGCTTTTCCCTTTGAATTGTTACTTTAGCGTTTCAAGTATTCAGTTCACAAAGGAATAGGAATTAGTTCTACAGACATAACAAATTAGTCATATTGATCCTGCCAAAGGTGCTAAATTATTAATAATCAGCCCCTCCCTGCACAGCCAGCTTTAACCTCACAAAAGCCTTCATGAGATCTCTGATGCAACCATCTGGGCAATGTATAAAACCTTTTTATTCTTTCCCATATCTGTTTCATGGTTTAATCTTTTTCACTGATTTATGTTATTTGGGGTATACATGAAGGAACATATAAAAATAGATTTTACCAGTTTTACTTCCATGTTTTCAAAGGCAACTAGCATTCTTAAATGCACTAAAGTTCCGCTGAAGGGAAACAGATAAAAAAGAAGACAGAGTCAATATTCTTTAATGACGTTCCAGCTGTCTGAGTTCCTAGAGCTTAGTTTGCACACAGCCATGTCAGCACTCCATGTGAAATTAACTTTATTGGACTAAAGTGCCAATAGTGAATGACTGTATTACAACTGCTGATATGCATACTCTGGTGCCAGAGACTGCTTAGACAGAATGAATATTGTTGTTATAAATTACTCCTCAGAGTAGAGAAAAAAAAAGGTAAACACTTCTGCTCCATTCTCAGACAAGTGGCTGTACCGAGATTTAAGTCTGTTAAGTTCCCATTTTGAATGAGCTGTGCTTTCTCTATAGAGATACTGGAGCACTAGTTAGAGGTGGCCTTTCAACATTGTATGCTTTGTTTGTTCCACATGAGTGCAGTCTCTGTGCATTCCCTCCCCTATCATGAGCACTGTACCCTTGGGGAGATCACAAGAAGGATGAGAGAGGTTACTCCTATAATGAGAGTCATATTCTATTATCTTAATTCAAAGAGAGTTGTCTTTTTCTTCTGGAAATGTCTCGTCATTTTAGAAAAGCATACTCCAAAAGGGCAAAACTTTGATATCTTTGTACTGGTAAACAATATGTATAGTCAATGAACAAAAGATGAAAGTACCACTGTAAAGCATGATGGTAGCTTCATTATCATATGGTATAAAACCATTAAAGACTAAAATAGCCCTACTGACTCCAACACCTATTCATGTAATGAGGTGCTGTTGGGAGAAAAAAACTCATCTGAACAAGTTCTGAACTTTAACCTATAATTCATGCATACTGTGTAATGGTAAACCTCTCATGGGACCGTCTAACTCATGCATCTGAAGTAAAATTTTGCACCTTTCTTTTTCATGCTTCTGTAAGCCATGTTTCCTTTTATATGTCCAGAAACCTCTTGACAGTTGCATTTTACCCATTTATGAAACTGCATGTATATGGAAGAAGGATAGGCTCATGTGTTAACTCATGTGTTAGCTAGAGCAAGATGGGTCACAGTCAGATTTAGTTACTTAATAGAAGAAAATAGAATATTTCTGTCCAAATGCCATTACCTTGGTGTTCACCAGGAATTTAGCAGGGCATTTACAAACATTATTTTTTTCTTGTAATACATTTCTTCTCCCTCACACAAAATGGCCTTATCTATTAAAAAATGAATACAGTTCTATCAGGGCATAGCTCCTCACTAGCAAGCTGTCAATGTCCTATTGCCCAGATACCTTCCTCCCACAGTTCAGCCTTGAAACAAAGGACAGGTCCTGACTGGCTGACCACTCTTTTTTCAGGGGTTTACATGTCATATAGGAGCATGAAAATTTAAGTTTTGTACTTAGCATTGTGGCCAATTCTGTACTTTTTCAGCTCAAGATAAGTTAAACTGCTATCATAGCAAACAGGAAAACCTGATATTCAAATTTTCAGCCTGATACCAGTTCATACAGATATAATGGAAGAGTCACCAGAATCAAAAAGAATTAGTCAGTTGTGAATAAACAGATTACCCTGAATATCACATTATTATGAACCAAGACACTTCCCTGCTAACCACTGATTTATTTCCAAGTGAAGTTTTAAAATGAGAGATATATTTTCACTACATATAAATCATCATTCTTCCACTGAAATTAGGACTAGGTCCTTTTTGTTTACTAATCATAGTAAAATGGTTATATTTTTATTTTGTGTTGCCTTTTTTTCCTTTTTGAAATATAACAAAAAAAATCACTTAGATTCCTTTTAGAGCTCCCCAAAATTCTGATGCTTCACTCTGAAATTCTGCTTTGTTTATTTTTTCTTGTGCTATTTACAGACACAAACTTATGCAAAGATTTTAAAATGCCATGAAATTGATAGCTTCTGAACTCAGACATGGAAATGTCAACACAGTTTGGGTTTAGCTCAAATGTAAAAGATCTTTGAAGTTTATATGTGCTTAGATTTTGTTCCTAACTTTTGGCCAACACCCAGACTACAATGATAAATATAGCTTGGCAACATCATGTAAACCTAAGATATCTTCACCCAAATTAAGAAAATTTTCTGCCTTTGTTGATTAGTATTTTTGGGCCGTTGCCACTCTGTATGGTTAAACTGGTATGGTCTTGCCAATAGATATTTTAAACACTGCAACAAGTATCTGCATAATTTAAAAAGTACATCTTTTTGAGTCACATAACCTACACCTTTTTTGTGGTAGTACAAAACTCAAGGCTTAGTTTTTCTTTCTGAAGTGCCATCTGGGAACTTGAGGGAAGAGCTAGAGTTATGAAACAACAAATTGGTTAATATAAAAACACAATTTTCTTCTTTTATCTGCTTCTGGCATTAACAAACTAAGCTGATAAATAATTATTTTTTCTAATTAAAAACTTTCCATTAAACAGTCTTAGGTCTACAAGAAGGAAGCAAAGAAGCTACAGGTGATATGGATACTCTACTGATGACTTTTTAAAATTATACTGATTTTATTTCTGCTGTGACAATGTATATAAGACTTAGTCAAAATCATAAGCCATTCTGCTAACATCTGCAGACAAAAACATTGTGTATGAGTTCTGAGCCCCATAAGCTTACAATTCTTCCAAATCCATAATTTTTATCAATTTAGTTGCTTACTTCTCTATATGAGGAGCATAGAGAAGCCTGTCTGCTACCACTGGGCAGGACATTTTATGTTTCATTGGTGAAAATTAGCTATATCCTTATCTTGAAGTCTGTATAGGTCTTTACAGTGTATGTAGCAGAACTTAAGCAAATTCTACCCAATTTACCCTCACATCATATTCCTGTGGATGCCCCCCACACCACACATTATGGGCTTTAAAGAACCTGAAGTGCAATAAAATAATTACAGTTGCAAATCTTCAGAAAAATTGATTGAGTTACTACATTTCATTTCCAAGCTGACTTGTGGCGAAAAGTAATACAGGGCACAATTTTTAAAAGGACAATTCAATAACAACTATACAAAAGTGCCAAAGGGAGATTGTCAAGGTAGGTCTATGTGTTGACCTATTTTCCTCTTTATGCTTCCAGGAAGAATTCTTTGGCCCTCTTATAAAGTAAATTTAGAGTTAGGGAAAGGAATTAGGATGAGAGCAATAGAAACTGAGCTCCTACGTGTGTTACAGGATTAGCTGGAGATGTCAGGCAGTTCTGTACATTCCCTGCAGACCATTTAAGGTGTAACAGAGAGAAGAGACATTTGGAAGTGAGAGGTGGAGTTCCATTTCCATGTAGTTTCTGCCCTTGGCCTTTTTCACTACAGCATCTGGAATAAGGAAAAAAAATAATGCTACATTTTGTCATATTGACAATTACCAAACTGCAATTGGCTTAAACATCTGTATTCCTGTTCTGCACCCCACTTATCAATAAAATAATAAAACTTTTGCACATCAGTGTCTTCTGTTAGCCATCTTTTTTAACCATCTATGAATTTTTGTTGGGTTTTTTTTGTTGTTGTTGGGTTTGTTTTTTTTTTTCGTACAGGAAAAGAGCCAGACGTTCAGTTGCTGAGAATCAGCTCATTTTTTTCTGATGGGGTCAACCTCTCTCAGCTAATTCCAGTTCCAGGTCACGTAAGTGAATAGTTATAAAATAAGGATGAAAATCCACTGAAAGAGAGCTCATTTTTATCTGTCATTTACAGGTCTTACTCACTTTCAGAGTATAGATGTATACAGATATTGTATAATCTATCAGTACAACACAGAGGTGCAGCATATGGGCAAGAGAGGTGTCCTGGGGAGGGGGCTGGGTTTGGAGCATGAAATACTGTTTCTCTGCCCATTGCTAAATTCAAAGCACTTGCTAATACTCACCATTGTTAATAGACTGTACATCATTAACAGCAACAATTTATAGTAAAATGCTTAGGCATGCTGAAGTTAATGAAAATACAATAAAGCTTTTGCAGTGCAAAGAAACAGTCATTTCCCAGTTTACTGCACAATCACTTTATGAGATATGTGTCTTCTCCTCCACATCCTGCTGCCTTGTATCTGTCATGTTCCTCCTCCTTTGTCTCAGGCACAAGCAGGTATCGTACTAATAGCCTCATCTTCATTCACAGAAAGGAAAAAAAGAAAACAACAGAAATGAATGAAGGTGAGTCATTCAGATATCAGCTCTTTTCTCCAGAAACACCAGCTCCCTGATGCTACATGCTGTAGCAAGGTGCATTTAGCAGGCGGAATGCAAGTGTTAAATAACAACTATTTCCTGTCCTTTAAGAACAAGAGAATGGTTCCATCAAGCCCAGTATTTTTTCACAAAAAAGGACAAAATATATGGGAGCATGATTGCACGAATAGATGCTTATAGCACCTTTTATTCCACCAGTAACTAAGTGGGGCCTTTATAAGCCAGATGTAGTTCCTAAACATTTATTAATCTTTGGTGGTTTTCTCTTGTGAGGAGCAAAATATTGAGAATCATTCATGCTTGTATTTTTATTTGGTTGATATACTTGTGAAATGAAATTCAAAGGTTAGGAGAATGATACACACTTCAAAGCATAATCATATAGAAAAAAGACAAGGGGAGCTATTAATTTTTGTTGCTGCTCTAGCAAGGAGGATGGCTCACAGTTATTACCAACATGAATTATAATAAAGACATTTTAAAACCTACAGAAAGTATCTCCGCTGCATGCTGCAACAGGCATAATAAACCTGCCCAATTTTGGCTTCATGTTTCTGTGGGAGAGGTGTTAATGACCTATTGGAATTGAAGCTCATTACAGGTCTCATTAAACAAATGGGTGGAGTAAGCATTAAAATACTCTGAGTAGTAAAAACAGCTGTGCATGCAGGAGCCAAAACCCATTGCCACCTGACAAGACCACGTTGTCTAATGAAAAGCATGAAACTGAAAAATGGGTGTTCCCATTTTGTAAGTGATGGCATAGGCAGCCACAGGGAGCCCTTGCAGAGTAGCACACATGGGAGAGCTGTCTTTTGGAACAGGATAGAGAAGCCCCAGATAGCTCAAATACAAAGTAGTGCCAATACTAATCATCTACATTCATATATATGTGTTCCCTCAAAAATTCATCAAGGAAAAAACCCAACAATAATTCCCTTTATCATACAAAAGAAATCACTTTTGAATATCTTGGATTTACATTTAGTCTTCAAAAATATTTCAGTTACTTCATATATAAAATGAAAATAACAGAAAACTTATTGGAATCTTAAGAATCTAAATAACTATTGATAAAAAATCTTTTATGAGTATAAGTTATTCATTATCACCACTCCACCTGCCTACTTTCATAATGAGCACTGTCTGACAGAAAAAAACCAAAATCAAAAGCCCTCTTAAATTAATCAAACAAGTTAAGAAATAATTAAATATTAGCAACAAAATCCTTCAGGCTAGTTGCAGCAGATAATCAAGAATCATAAAGCATAACAAAAAACCTTTTATTTGTAGCATATACATTTATGGCAGGAATGGAAATCAAAATAGTCTTATTTCAGTGAAAATGTAGTAACAGATTTGGCAGGTGAAAGTGATAATGTTTTGGAATACAGCAGCATCTTCTGACAGAATTTGTGCAGCTGCTCCCTCCATCAGGCTTCTGAACACAGTTGTATTGTCCTGGGTATACTAGAACATGTTTACCAGAACTAGTTTATTATTAAGTGGACGTACATACTCAAAAATAGTGCCATGTGTATGCATGTATGTATCTTATAACGCAAAAAATGCATTTAAAATTATACCCCACTCTTTTGTAATGTTAAAACTTCAATACACTGTGGTATCAGAAATTAATTAATTCTAACAGTTCTGTGAGGTGTATAGGAGCTTTACCAGTATTCCTGTTTTACAGAGGGGGAAACCTGGGACAAAGTGGCTTGCTAAAGTGAATGTGAATTGGTAGCACAGCCAGCACGATGGTGTCTCTGCATGTTTCCAGTTAACTCATCAATGCTGCTCCTGTATGTTTAATTCTTCTGTGGCATGTACTGTGCCTTGTGACATTTTGACATCAAAGCCTACTTGAATGACACCTGGCCCAGAGCTGGTGATTTGTTTTGTCCGTGCACTTAACACCCTGACAGGATAAAGCCAAGAAAAATGTGACCACAGAGGCAAGTAGGAAGTCTCTGCCTCCCATGCAGCAGGTTTAGCCACTGCTGTACAGATCCTGTAATGTGATTACAGAACCCTCTTAGAGGGTTTTGCTGCTGACTCCATCCTAATGACTAAGCTTGCCTTTATAGACACTATGCTCAGGCTTGTTGCAGTTTAGATAGAGTCCCAGAAAGAATGCAGGCAGGAGGATTCTTCTTCAATGCCTCTTGAAAAGGTTTCAGAAGATAAATAGCTTAAAGTTCTTCAAGAGACCATATTTTACATTAGTCACAGTATTTGTAGAGACCAGTCTGTGTCCTCTGCACCCTTTTCTCTGCATCAGGATGCCAAAAGGAGAAGTTTGTTTCATTAGTGCAAATAATATGTTGAGCATCCTCCCAGGGACCAGTTTTCCAATCTACAGATATGACCATACTTCTACAACTGTTGCCAAAACAGTAGCTCCTGGTGATTCTGTGAGAACTGGCAGCAATGAAACGTGGTTTCCTACAAAACTCTTGACTTGCTGACTACCACCTTTGAAAGCTGGGACTGACACCTTAGTAAGGACATATATGAAGATTGTGCTGTATATAATACTAGCCTTGAACTTCAGCCCTTCCCCCAAGCATGGCTATTTATGAGAAGTTCTTATGTTTAGTCTCCTCTACCCGTTTATCTTCATAGCTGTAAGAAATTAATTGCCCTTCAGACCTTTACCCTTCCAACTCTATCACTAACTTGATCTTCCTTCTAGATGGGGGGAAACACACTGAACATGATTACATAGACTATGTAAGACTATTTCTTTAGGCGAAAAAGAAAAAATGCTGAAAAATACCTTATTGTTTTCTCTAGTCTGACTAAAGAAAAGTGCATTACTTGCTAAGCCTTCTGAAGAAACTTTTGGTCTGTTGTTCTGAGAAAGGAAAAGTAAGGTGGAAGGGTCACATTAGTGAGAAGGGCTGTGTACTTCCCTTTGGGAAGGTGCCAATGAATGGTCAATGCATACTTTTATGAAGGCAGAAAGTTCAGCTTATACACAGCCAGATTTGATTATCCAGTTTAAAGCAAACACATACAAAAGCAGTGAATCAAATCCAACAAGTCAAAATAAATTAGAGTACGTGTTGTCTATTGATAACAAACAATCGCATACATGAATGAGTTTTTTCCTGTGATAATCTCTTATGGGAACTTCTTTCACTGAGTGCATGCACGTCACACCTGTGAGAATTCTACTAAAATGCAGTGACCTGCTATGCAAACACCAGACTGTGAAGAGATCTTTTGTTTACCAGTTGCTGTTTCATGTGGTGCTTTAAGATGTATTAGACTTTTGCGTAGATAGGAAACATTTAAAAGTCTTTTCCTGTTTCTCAATGTATTGACTCAGTAATGGTCCTGAAGAGACACTTGGGAGAGTGTAAACATGCAGACTGTCACACCTGGGAGATGTATTTGTCAGAGCAGATCCTGTTTAGAAGCTTAATGGATGTATGAACAACCAGTAATGCTGTGGCTCTGCCTTTATAATAATGAACCAATTATGGCCATTATTTAGATATTAAAAACCACTTGACTGTATTGTACATGATGACTTTCTAAAATTTACATAGGACAAAATTAAAGGCATGAGTGCAGACATGCTAAAAATACCTATTTTACTGCACACTTCCTAATATTGTATGGGAAACAGTAAGACAAATGATACTTGTTCAGGCCCTTGGATGCTCTATTGAAAGTTTTCCTTTCCAGTCCCTCAGAAATTTCCTTCAGAAATCACAAGTCCAAAAAGCGTAGGGCAGAGCCAAGTCACCAACAGAGCACCACTGAGGCCTTGCACAAGCTGAACAGGAGAGGTGTTCGGAGGGCACTGAGGGAAGCCTCCCTACGACAGGGTGGTCCTCACGTGCAGGCAATAAAGGCATGGCTGGGGTTTGCATCACACAGCCCAGAGGGAACAGTTTCTCACAGGGTCTCTTTGTAGCAGATCAGAACAAGAAGTGGGATAGTACTTTTGATCCTGATACTGGCTAGAAGTGTCCTGATCATACCTGTAGTCCTTAATCCACCAGTATAAAAGCAACATCTTTGAAAAGTATTTTTTGAACTACTGAGTATGAAGACACATATAAGGTAGTATTTAGGTGTTATTACTACCCTTGTATATATACAGTACGTTGGTTTTCAAATGTCACTGAAGTGACTTCACTAAGGCAAAACATTAGATCTCATACTGTTCATATAGGATGGAAATTTAAAGCCCCTTTGTCAAGGGAATGAATGGGAACTGATTTCGTACATACTACACTCTGTTCTACTAAACTGAAGACAGTTTGCCAGCAGCAGCACTAGCATCTTCGCCACAGCTTAGTCTGGTAACTTTGTCCCATGAATACCCCTAACATGGAGCTTTGCAGGTAAGACTGTCAAAGAAATGCTTGCATTTGTATAATGAAACAGCTCATCTCTTGACAGATCAGAGACACATTATTAGCAATTAGTGTCAGTTTTGCAACAAGTTAATAGTACATATATATTCTAATAATTTTAATAATAATTATCACATAGGAGATATAAAAATATATAATAAATATTCTCTACTTTAGAAGAATAGTTTGAAGATTAACATCACTTTCCCCTCATTATTAATAGGAACCTCATGTAATTCTTTATCTGTATATAAATAATAACTACTGTTCTAAGGAACATGATGGGAATTCAAAATGTTTACATCAAATAAAGAACAAACTCCCATTACTTTTCTTGTTTCATTTATTTATGGTGAAGTTAAATTAAGATTTTTTTAGCTCCTCAGCAGAATCCACATCAATTTAAAGGAGATGAGAAATATTTAAGCAATTAGAAAATATTCTATGAGTTACTTTTGAATTTGGCTTTTTTATGTTCTCTGTAACACATATCTGATTTTTTTTTGTTTATGTATAATTTTTTATTACTGTCTCCTATGGTTCACTTGTCTCTGATGATTTTTTTTCCATGCTATTCAGCCAAACAGTCTCACCAGAGGAATCAACTGGTTAAGTTGGTTATGTGCCCTGTTGGATACAAATCAGCACAAATAAGGGTGGGCAGACATCTCAGTGGGGTGCGAGGAAGCCTGTGTGTTCCTCCCTTCAAATGTTGCCTTGGCTTCTGTGGTGAAGTTTTTACTAAATTGAATAAAAAGAGGAGGGAAAAGCATCAGCCAAAAAGATCAAATCAGAGCAGGGTCTTTGAGTTATTTTATGTGATTTCCAGTGAAAAGGCAACCACACTTTCTGATGGTATGTTCAGTCTACAGCATGCTGGACTGCAGACTGTCTCCAATAGATATGCACATCAAGGCTGATGCAAGTCCCAGTACAATTAGTGAAAGGGAAGGCCTTTCAAAACCAGCACAAGGGTCTGATGTGCTTTTTCTAGCTTCATAGCTGGATTCATAAGCTCTATGCACACCTGGGAGCATCACTGCAGCTGCAAAACTCTGTGTTAACTATGTCATTATGACTTGATAAAAGCTTTGAAATTAGCCATTGGAAAAGAAGCTTTTTAGCTACTCAGCAAGTAAAGAATTACAAATCATTAAGAATTGTAGAATAAGCACATTTTTCTCCCTCTTTTTCCTTATGCTAGAACAATTAATAAAGTAATTAACAGTAGAGGCATTTAAATCACCATAACTAAGCTCCAAAGTTAATTCTCTGAGAGAAGTTTCCCATAACTTTAATTTTAGCCTGCTTGCAGACTCAGGAAGACATCAGTGGTCTGACTAAATTTGTTTTATTCAGTCTGGATTTTAGTTTTTTAAAAAACAATAACTCATATTTTTATTCATCAGGAATTTTTCTTAAATCCTCAATTATATTCCCAAATATACAAAATATCTGCAAAAAGAGTAATACTTGATGAAACACTTTTCTGTAGAATAGAAATCAAAATACATATTCTTGTGTCATCAAGAATAGAAGAAGAGATACAAATATGTAAATGTGGATAAGTGGAGTATTTTCTATTCTAGTTTGGGGCATACAGTATTTACCTGTTATACATAGTCTGGACAGGAACATTGAGCACATTGCCTTACAAATCCACAGTTTAACATATTTTTATTTATCAAGAAAGTTATATGCTCTGGATAGAAGGGTAAGTTTTTTCCAATTTTGTTCCTATAAACTACTGAAGATATGTTTCGTATGTTTTACCTATAGCCCTACTTCATTTATGGTGAATAGAAATATAAATTAAATATTTTCTTTTTATTCATTACTATTTTAAGTTAATTACATAGTAAGTTTAAAAGCAATCACAAGCATAAATACATGGGAAAGCAAACCTATCATTAGTCTTAAAAACATCAGTTTTAAATTTTTAGTCAACAGTTAAAATAATCCACTGCAAGATAAAAAGATTTCTTTCCTTGTGAATTAATGCTCCAACTAAGTAAGTCCTTGTAAATATCTCATTGGTTATTCAGCCTTCCAGAGTCAGATGAAAAGACGTCTGTCTGAACACGATACTTTACAAAGTAGACCATACAGTCTACAAGTGAAAAGATCTTCCTTGTTACCAGTGAGACTTTTAAAATTACAATTCATATTTTCTAAATAATAAAATTATGGAACAGAGTCATAGAATGGCCTGTATTGTAAGTGACCTTAAAGGTCATCTAGTTCAACCCCACTACCATGGGCAGGGCCAAAAATGAGGAATGCTTCACAAATTTGTGTGTCATGTTAGATCAGGTTCAAAATATCCATCCTTGTTTCATGATACAAATTATACTACTGGTCTAAATTCCCCGAAATCACCAGTGATAGTGGAAACCAGGGCAGAGAGAGAATTTTGGAAAGAATCTACCAGCAATCACACTGGATGTTGAGACTTCGACATCACAGTAGGTAAAACTCTTTTTTACAAATGCTTTCTCTGAAATAGTAAATTGTATGTTAGATGTCTGCACATGTGTGTGCATGTGTAGTTGAGACACATATTGAATTACACAGATTTGTTGGCTCATGAAAATAAGTGAAAAAGTGTTGGCTTTGCAAAAGTATACTGTATTATAGCTAATGGGATTTGTTACTAACTTTATTGCTTCTGGGTTTCCTCTCAAATACCAGGCTGATGTCTCAATGTTATTCCTCAGAGATATCTGGTGGTGTATGAAAGAATTGTACATGATGGTACACTATTTGAGCTCTCAAAACACAGTAAATAAGGAAAGAACTTTTAATATCAGAAATATAATGTCCTTAAAAAAATCAGAGAATATACAAGGAAGTCATAGTGAATATACAAGGAATATGCTGTAACTTCTAAGATTGCCAAAGAAAATGGGAAAATTAATACAAACCTGATGTCATGATACAACACATTTTCAAAAATTACAGGTGACAGCAAGTGTGTATCTCCTGTTGAAGCCTTGTAGCTAGAGACATTCCCTTGAGTGGGCGAGATGGACTTTAGCATTTGATGAGAAATGCTTTGAACAGGAGCAGCGTGGCTGAGAAAAGTCATGTAACAATACACAGGAAAGGCAAAACAAAGGACAAAGGACTCTGCTTCAGAGTATTTTCAGATTTTCCTTGCACATACATTTCCCTTGCACTCTAATATAGAAGATCTTAATATTGCCCTTTTCTATCTATCAAGCATGTGTCAGATGTGGTGACTTTGTGGATTATATTTTACTGTGTTTATATAGGTAAGACAGATGCAGATATGGGCATGCAACCTGATTTTGATGTGGGAGACTAGTATAAGTGAAAGCTTTACAGATAGGTGCTTTTTTAATATCACCAAAGTGGACAGGAAACAATTCATAAATGAGGCTTTGGGAGCAATGAAAGCAAACAGAAAAAGCAAGATTAAAAATA
This sequence comes from Hafferia zeledoni, assembly GCA_035583235.1. NCBI lineage: Eukaryota > Metazoa > Chordata > Aves > Passeriformes > Thamnophilidae > Hafferia > Hafferia zeledoni. The sequence continues at coordinate 17,946,624 of JAWWEV010000043.1, forward strand.
ATTGAAAAATATCATACTGACCTACATTCTCTTTCTGTGCCTGAGTCACTGTTTTCTTCAAAACAGTGATGTGTTGGACACTGTTAATGTTACAGAAAATATACTGAAAATGAATAACACCGTGTGGAACCACAGTGCCCAGCAGATATGTGAACTGTACTGTGAAAACTGACAGGTACTTGACAAATTTTGTCTGCATAATGGTTAGAGGCAAACATTTTGATCTGACTTTGCAAGACAGACATATATCCAATGAGCATCAACAGAGATAGTGAATAGCTCTTAAAACCAATCTTTGCATTCTCCCAGGATTGCTGCATTCTTCAGGGTTAGCGATAACAACTATCTAGTGTTTGCTGTGAGAGCCCATGCCAGTGAGATCAGAGGATTCTTCTAATTGACTTCAAATAGAATAATCTGAGAGAGGGCTTTCTGTAAACACCACAGCAGTACTTTTTAGCTCTACACTAACAGCATATCTCTAACCTCACATGACGCCTTTAGAGGGGCCAAGTCGATTCATTATTTGCCAAAAATGACAGAGATCGGTGCAATTCAGCAGTGCTGCTAACATGGCACCACCCTGTACTTTTATCATTACTGCAAAGAGAAATGTAAGGATTTTGTTAGTTTTGTATTTAAATGTTATACAGTCCAAAAGGACATGCTTAAAAAATTATTGTTACTGGCTCAAAATATTAGAGACAGTTAGCTTTATTAAAACAAAACTACACTGCATCACTGATTGTTGAGACAAGATGTATTTCTGTAACCATTTACACATAGATACACTAAGTTTGATTTTCATATAGTTCAGCATGGCTAAAAATATGAAATTATTATCTTCACTGTGGAAATTTGTTGTTGAGAATTTTTGCCTTAATTTGCCTCTCCTAAATAAATACAGATATGTAAATTTTATAATAGCAAGTATTCACGCCCTAAGGAGAGAATGAAAGCATTTCAGAGATCAAGGTCTTTTCAACGTGGGAAAGAATTAGATATGGGGCCTTTTACTAAGCTCCTTTGATTCCAGTTCTAGTATGAAATTAGTTATGATCATTTACAGCACAAGGAAAGGCAAACAATCTTTCCTTTTCTTTCATTTTTCACATAGTAATAAGAAATCATACACCAGTACTAGGAGTACACAATATAAACACTTTTAACAGCTTGTCTTTCTTTCACAGAGTTCATCAGATTAGCTCAGCTGGTTAGAGCATGGTGTTGGTAACACCAAGGTTGTGGGTTTGATCCCTCTACCGGCCATTGACTTAACGGTTGTATTTGATGATCCTTGTAGGGGCAGTCCTGCAGTGTAAAGGAGAGCACTCTGGACTCTGAATCCCAAGGTCCTGAGTTCGAGTCTCAGTGGGGACCGTCCCCTGGCAGTTCAATGCCTCCCTGCCATCCCATCCCGTCAGATTTCAGATGCCAAGCAGGGTCAGCCCCGGTTAGTACTGGGTGCTGTGACAGTCCCGAGGACTTCACTTTCACTGTCACTGTCCAAGCTCACTCGGCCGTGGCAAATGGACCTTAGGACTTAATCAGTGGGGACAGTTCTGCTCATGCTGTGCCTCATCTAAAAAATCCACAGGCTGGAAGGGCACACACCCATGTGGCAAGAGCCTTTCCCAAATCTTTGTTCATGAAGTCTGGCCATAAATAATGATCTTTGTGGGTCCTTTCAGAGTATTCTCTGACTCTCTAAACTTAAAAATGCATGCATTAAACCCCATGCTGTGCCAAAAGAATTCTATGAGTTTGCAACAGTTTTTATCCAAGGTATAACACTATTTATCTACTGTCTAATGGTACTTAGCAAGCTGTGGTGTTTTCTCCTGCCTTCAAACACCTCAAAGAAACAAGTACATTACCAGACTCTTGCAATGACTTCAGCATAAGTAGAGAAAGTTCAGCAGAAACATACAGTTCTGTGATAGAGTCCAATTAATGTAACTGAAATATAGTTACAGTTACAATAAGTATCTTAGATTTTAGAATTATTAACTGTCCCTTTAATTTACATGTCACACACTATTTCTTGACAGTGTAATGATTGAAACCTCAGAAGAGGTGATTCTTGGGATGACCCTGTGCAGGGTCAGGAGTTGAACTTTGATGATCCTTTCAGGTCACTTCCAAATCAGGATATTTTATGATTCTATACCTTGATTTAGCAATCAGTACTGGAAAAATATGACCTTATTTGAATTCTAGATGAGGAATACAAACCCTTTTCGACACCAGGGAGTAGCACATTGCAAAAAGATTTTTTGCACTCAGAAGGTTTTCTAATTTTCATCTATAAGTTCTAGCATCCCAAAATGCTTCTCTGAAATTGACCTTTTGGATATGGAAAAGAATAGATGCCTCCTTAACGTGGTCACTTGTGAGCGGGCTCATTGTATAGAGTATGACAAGAGATGAATTTTAGCCTACTGAAGCTAGTTTCTGTAGGTCTCATACAGTTTGTGGAGTCAGACAGGTCCTTACAGAAACAGTTCCCAAGGTTCTGCTCTGCATAAATTCGTGAAGGAGCTTCTTACCTTCTATGGACTGTAGAAGAAACCTACAAAGATCAGTTTCACTGGTCTCATGTTTGCTTTTATGAATGTACCACTGAATTTCCCACAGCTACAGGTGTTTTTCTTTTACACCTATTATCTTAATATCTTCTTTGTCTTATAGTCTTGGATTTGTTAGTAAGCCTTTTAAGAAAGTCAGTATATTTCAACCTGTGTGACAAATGAGCAGAGAGAAGCTCCTGACATCCTAGCAGCAGAGGAGCTGAGAAGCTGTGCTGCTTGTGATTTTCATAGTCTTCAGCAGCTGACACTGGATGTCATCGGAGAAATTTTGAATGTGGTTCTTGCTAGTTATTCTGAAAAACACCTCTATTCAAGCAAGTCACTGAAAAATAGAACATATACTTCCTTTGGGGTTTTTATGTATGAAAAGACACTTTTTTTAACTTATTTTTACCGGTAAATTAAAATACATTTCCTCACCATCACAACAAATACCAGTTTTAAATGGGACATATTGCCTTCAGATAGAAAACACAAGCCAGTACAACACATTTATACTCATTCTTACTTCAAAGGTCCATTGCCATTTTACCTTCCTTATTGGTGTTATTTTAGAAAATCATCTGTACATCTGTTGTGAGGAAGTGGTTGTCATATTAGACACTACCTACAAAAGCAGACATAATGGGTAATATTTATTCTGTTTTATTCTGGCACAACATATGTCCTAGTCTAACTATGTTTTGAAACTGTATTATTTATCTCTTTTTTATTTATGAAAACAAAACACTTCTTCTATACATCTCTTTTATTTTCTGTCCAGTTGGAATGTTCAGATTCCTTGAGATGCACATTCTTTAACTAATCACCATAATTGTAAATCAATAATCAGATTAGTAGCTTCTTACAGAAAGCAAGGGATTTGCTCTTCCTAACTGACAGCAGTCATGTTGCTCATAATTAGGATTAGTCCTTTCCAGAGACTGAAGGTTACAGTGATATGTACACTAGGGCATTTTTTTCTCTGTAGGTATCTCTTCCAGCACTTTTTGCCAACTTGGACACTACTATACAACTTATATCTCTGCTCCCCAGATCACCAGAAAACCAAAGAGATGTTTGCTTTTTAAATAGATAGAACTTGGCATTTTGAAAGAAGCTCCCACCAGGATGGCCTCCCCTGCTGAAATATGTCAGTGGCCATCTCTCCTCATTATCCAAATGGCTTTTTTGATGAATGGCAGCAGCAACCTTTCCTTGTTATAGCTAGTTAGCTGAATGCTCATCACTGTTGTTTTAGCATAATTATCTTCAGGGTTAGGTGGAGGCCAGACTGTTCCCCGTTAAGGATACAATACTGGAGTAGATTTTTGTTCACAACTGTTAGCACCAAGGCATGAAAACAGATTGCGAATACCAAAAAATCCAATGCATCACTTAACAAGAACATTTTTTTATTCCTTCCTTTTTTAGAAGGTATCACTTTAAAAATTCTTTGAAGTGTGTAAACTTATAGTCATGTCAAATCAAATGCTATTAATCTGTTGAGCAGGAAGGAATTAATATATTTTCAAGAGTGTTTGTATCTCCCTGGCATGTTTAAACTAAACATAATCTCCTGATGTCATTGCATGTCCAAGAAAGGGGAGAGAAAAGGAAAGAGAGGGGTACACTTCATTAGTTAAGAAATGTGAAGTGATCGCGTTGCTCCAAGTTATAAAAATGGAAAGGTTTTGCTAGTTTGAAGCTTTACTTCCAATAAAGGGTGGGGGCAGGGGGAGAAATCTCTGTGCTAATCTCTTGATAAGATAACATGTTACATGTCCCCTCACTGTAAGACCTCAGTCCACTACCTCGGACTGCATGGCATGGCTGTTATGTAAGCTGTTATATGGATTATGAAACTGAGATCTGATTGCAATTCACTCATAGGGAAATAAGCCTCACAAAGTCTGTTCACATTTTCAGAGATGTACCTGGTTGTGGTGCTCTGGTCCTACTACATTGGTTATATAAACTTGTCAGATCAGCTGCAGAGGGGAGAGGTCCTAGGCACTGCATCCCCATGGGGAGGAGGGAGAAAGGGGAAGAAAAGGGGATGTCCAAGGTGTTGGACCTAGTCGTGCATGATATGTGGGGAGTTCTTTTTTTGTTCACTTGAGGGCTTTTTTTAGCACAAGAATTTGAGATTTCTTTTATAAGCTCAACTTATATGCTGTGGGATCTCTCTGCTCTCCTAATAAGTGCTGCAGTTTATTCTACATGAGCAAGAGGAAACACTGCTTTCAGAACCCAGAGATTTAACCTGAACAGATGCAGTATTCATATCCTTTCTTTTTCTACTTTCTTTTCCCACAGCCTAGCCACTTAGTCTAAGGTTTTGGAATGACTGCATCCAAGTGAGGTGTGTTGTTATGTACCTTTGTTATTTGTTTGTTTCATTGAACGAGACAGACATACAATGCACATGGGTTTAAGTAGTGTTGTGATGTACAGTCTCGCTTATTAGCTGAAGAATGAATTCAAAACAGAGCCTACCTGAACAGAGCAGGTCTCCCCACTGTTGTAGAAAGACTCCATGAAGTAGGGGCTGAGAAGGGCTGAGATGCCTGTATGGTTCTGACAGTGTATTGACCAAAGAATTGTAAACATGCATCAGGTTAAGAAATTTGTTCCAGCAATTTGCAGGACAGCCCCCACTCACTTAAAATGCTTTTTTTCATTACATGATTTAAATACATATTTTTAGTTTCAGTAGGAAGCTATCCATTATTCAAAAGACAGTTATGATGCAATTTATTCAGATGCAGAAAGCACTTTAAATTGATTTTGAAACTAATAGCAGCAAAGAGAAAAAAAAAGGTGGATGGGAGCACAAACTATCTTATAAAATATTTACACAAATAATTGTATATTTCATATCTTGGTAGACTTATATTTTGTTATCTGTAAAGTATAACTAATGAACATTAGTTATTCTTGGACATTAACTTTAATGAACCATTTCTTCAGTTCATAAAAATAGTGAGTAACAAGTTGCTTATTGAAAACATTTTCCTAACAGCATTAAAAAAAACCCAAAACAAAAACAAACACAAAAACCCCCAAAACATTTCATTAAGCAGTAAAAAGATAAAAAGTAAAAAGATAAAAAGGAAAAAAGGAAAGGAGAAAAGAAAAGAAAAGAAAAGAAAAGGAAAGAAAAGGAAAGAAAAGGAAAGAAAAGGAAAGGAAAGAAAAGAAAGGAAAAAGAAAAGAAAAGAAAAGAAAAGAAAGGAAAAAGAAAAGAAAAGAAAAGAAAAGAAAAGAAAAGAAAAGAAAAGAAAAGAAAAGAAAAGAAAAGAAAAGAAAAGAAAGAAAGAAAGAAATGAAAAAAAAGAAAAAAGAAGAAAAGGAGTTGTGGAGGAAGAACTTTGTTTAGTTCTGTCATATTGTATGCATTTTTCCCAGCCTTTATATTAGAAACAGCTTTCGTGTGCCACATAAATGAACCTGGCTCTAATCTGCAATTGATTGCCTTCAGGGCCATCATCTTAGCAGAACTAGTGGACATACGAGCTTTGACATACTGTACAGGAAGTCTTTTTGCAAAAATCAAGCTTGCCAAACCCTGAGGTTGTCAAACAGTCAATGACTGAGTAAAAGCTGAGTAATTCCCCATGTAGGGCCCACTAACATCAGATTACAAGCTTCTCTTATTTAATAAAAATTTAAGGAATGGCCTCAAGCTCAGAAAGCCATTGTGCACATGCCTGTCTTTAAGCATGTGTGAAGTCCTGCTAATTTGAATGTGAGTACTTCCTGCAGCAGAAGGCAATGGGAAGTTTGGGAAAACTATGTGTAAGATCAAATGTCCTCTTCTTTGGTCTTGATCTCCTTGTGAGGTCCAAGTACAATAGAAGGCTTTTTTCAAAGATCTAGAGTTCATATTCCTAGCATAGAAAAAATATACTTAACAAAAACAGAGTCCTGATTCAAAGGCTAATATTGCTTATCACAGTTATTTGGATGGACATTTTTCTGGATGGACTCCTGACATGTATTTGTGCATAAGCACTGTGAGTTCACAGCAGGAGCCTCCGGCTCTGTGTGTAACAGCTGAGGCATGAGTTCGGATCTCTTGGAAAACTTGATTGTTTCTATCACAAAACATGTGTGTAAGAGATTGAAAATTTAGGCAAAAAATTATTTAGGTAAAAATAATTTTCATGAATATGCAATAAAAATTCCCACTAGTGTTCTTATGCCTTTTATGCCTTGCTCTGAATTTAATGACATAAAATTTCCATGAGAAATACAAATAGGAAACTGAAGGAGAAAATAAACAATGATCTCCTTATTTTGAGGTTTTGTGTTATTGTTGTCACCATGGTGTCAGAAAGCCTCCTGTGTAAAAAAGGATTGTTTTCTAATCACAGATTTTCTTGGGTACTTCATAACTACCAAAAAGAAATTTGAAAAGAATTTTCTTAAAAGTTGGAGGCTTAGATAGAATCTGTTTTCATTTAGAAATAAAAGAATGTGGTGTTCATATCTATAAGAGATTACAATGGAGTGCTGCAATAGTTTATTGATCCATTTTCTCCTTTGATTTCTGAATTTTACAGTGTATGGGAGATGAACTGGTTTTGTCATGATGCCATAAAGGTCATTTTATAGTAATTCTTATTTTGGGTGCATCATTAGAGACATTTAGATGTGTTAAAATAACTGAATGGTAAATAACTGTATTTTTAAAAAGTTATTTTCCTAGCATATATATTATTTCTAAAGTTTTCTAGTATAATGATTATCTATACTCTCTTCAAGTCATTTTTAGAAATAAAATTCATGTTTTGTTCAATGTGGACATGATTTTACTCTTAAAACTGCTCATTCCAAAGCCTTGCATGTCTATGTAGAAAGTTGCAGTTGTATGCTTTGTATTTGAAAGAAAAGGAAGATGAGATCAAATTTGTGTTCTGTAGCATTTGGCTGTATATCTTTACATAAAATTACACTGGACCATTTTTAATGCAATATCTCAGACATGAAGTGGTTTGGTCTCTTTCTTTCCTCCCTAGAACAGAATTTGATACCTGGCTTTCTCCCAAAACTAAGAGCATTATAGTGTGGGAACTCAACCTGCTAAACCTGGGAGGGAGTGGATAATTGTTGTTGTAGGTGTTCACATATAAAGGCATTTATATTTACTCCTGTTTGTTTCCAGCAGCTCTTACCTTTGCAAATTTGGCAAGTCTTTCCATTTAGCCCACATCTCCATTGTTTACAGACTAACTGTTGAATTCAGCATTAGCATACAGAGCACTACAATGTTGTTGTCTTACGAATGTCCCATAAACGAGAATAGAGATTGCTGTTCATTGCCTAGGATATAATTTACTGAAGAAATCCCAATTGTTTGACTTCATCTGGAACCACTACAGAGCTGTGAAGAAAGTGTAACACACAGGCCAAGTAGTAGAACTACTGTCAGTGCCAGTGTGTGAAGAAATGGTAGCTGAAGAATTATTCTCTCTTAAGGTCATTAGCACTTAAAGAGTAGTAGGGAGTCCCACAGTTTTGGAAAATATATAATTTTTTCTGGAGTTCCTGGTTGGTGTGAACCAAACTTAACCATGCACATGATCACATTGATAAATATATTTATCAGTTAAATAAAATACAATAGCATTTTTGATCCATTTTAAACTGTACACAATGGGTATTTGTGAATATTTTCATCAAACTCCAAGTGATAATTTCCCAGATATTATCTTATAGAAGATCTCATATTTAAAATGCTTGCTTAAACTTAGAGGCTGTCTTTATTTTCTTTAAATCTTCTATCTGGCTTCAATCTTCCTCCAGTGTAGTACAAATGGAACATCAGAAAAGGGCACAAAGCATGACCCCAGTACGTGCAGACCTCTTGTACAATCACATATAGACCAGTTTTACTGCCCACTTAAATCCACAAAAGACAGAGAGTTCCACACTCACAACCTTATTTTCATGACCACGGACCTAATTTCAATGTAATTGGCTTATTCAAATCACATTAACAGGAAATGCAGACCAAAAAATGCAAAGAATGAAGACAGTTGCAGCCTTATCTAAAATCTCTTACACATAGGTAGTCTGTTCACTTTCTGAAACTCCTGGGAATCAGAACAAAAGCTAAAGGAAGTAACATTAAAATAGGGCTTCAAAGTTAAAGTTATAAGTACTTTTGGACCCACTTAAAGCTTCCAGTATGTGACAGGTATGTGCACATTAACAGCGTCTTTGTATAACTTATTTTTAGTAAAAGGTAGAAGAATGCTCCCAGGTAAAGTTTCCTTATACAGTATATGGGCTTTGAGTAATTTTTACAAAGTTTCTCTTTGCAGGGCAATATCACGAGTATTTGCTTAGAGTTGTGTATAAGAACTGATTCTTCAATGTATATAGTTTGAAAGAGCATTGTATAATATAATAAAAAATTATCAGTACACGGCAGTTTTGGTGGGACAAGACTAGGACATTCACATTTAAAAGAGAACCTCCTACACAACTATTTCTACTCAAGGCTTGTCATCTAATACATGTGACATAATTTCTTTTCTTTTGAAATCTATTACTAATTTAATAATACCATAACAGAGTAAAAGTTCAGCAAAAATAACTCTCAATATTTGCCAATTTTCAGCAGTTGTGTGCGAGTCTTGAAGAAACATTGTAACCAGCATAGCTTTACAAAAAACTTTAAGCATATCCATGTTTTAAACAGATAGTCAATTTTAACCACCTGACCATTATAAGCAGTTAGTACAAATAACTATTCAAAGGAAGGAGTGGACATGACAGAAAGAAAAAAAGAATAAGTTATATGTTTTCCCAAAAAATAAAATTAACATACCATGGTAAAAAATGGAAAAGCCCAGAAAACTGAACTAGGCAAAAATCTTGTAGAAAATGTAAGATGGCCTTTGAAATTTGAGTTATAGCAAATATGCTCATATAAGCAAGTAAGATTTTTGGTGAACTTAATTCTGTTACTTTCTAATCCCACAAACTGTTATCCAGCATGAGGTCTTTACTGTGCACCTCCTCTCTCCTGTGTTAACTACGTGACTTGCTAGAGTGGGATAGGACATCAAACTCCTAGAAATCTTATAGAACAGGATTCCCTTGTTCCCTGGGGTTTCCAGTTCCTTTTTCTCCTGATCATTTCTTTTCTGTTCTGGTTCTGGTGCCAGCTTCTGTATATGATCCCATTTATCTTCTGATATCCTTTTCTGAACCTCCCATATATATTTTTTTAAAATTTTGTTTATCACTTAACTTTCTGCACAATTGATTTAACTTACTCACCCTTTCTCTAAGTCAGTCTCCAACACCATACCTGTACCTGAATATCTTTCCATTTTTTATGTTAATACCTGATCTTTCTGGTGATTGTGTAGATCAGGAGGGCAGAACAGTGAAGGGAGAGAAGAAATGAGGTGTCAGAAGAAGCACCAATATTTTCCTATAGGCTGGTTGCTGACAATGTTCTCCACACACATTTTAGTTCCCTGTGTTTGCGCAGACAGTGTTCTGAGAGTTTTAGTAGAAAGAAGCTATTGATGGCACATGAAGTGAGACTTCCAAGAGATGCAAACTTGTGTACTTTTGAGTATATTCTGGAACAGACGTCAAAAGTGCAAAGTGACTGTCTCCCACATGTGAAATCATTGTTTCTTTCTCTGGAAGTAAGCAAGAATTGATAGTTCTTTAGCAAACAATCAATAGGGTAGCAACAACAAATTTACTTACATTGGCTTCCTTCTACCTGAATTCCACAGCTGTCTCTCCTCAGCCAAGCCTCAGATATTGCTTTACTGCTAGCAGAAACTGGCAACACTTTCTTCTTGAATGTTACTGTGAGCAATAACTGCAATAGTTTTGATAAAAGTTCCTATCACTGAAATTTTCAGCATAAACAGTCAACACTGGGCAAGGTTATAAACAACTGCAAATGTGGCTTCATAATAGGAAGGCTCAAGCTCATCATTTATACAGTACAACAGTTCGGTGGCATGGTATTGTTCTATAGCATGAATCAGCTGAATTTTAAGACATTGTTTGAATGAGAAGATGGAGGAGAACATGAAGGAAGTTTCCCCTCATAAACCCGCACAGACTGTAGTCAGAACATCAGTGTTTCTATCTTGAGAACCTCAGGTGTGGCAGAATCTGTGGTGCAGACAGGGACTTTCTGTGCTGTTAAGTAGTCCAGGGTTTGCAGTGGGACAAGAACATAATTTAGAATTGGTTCTCTGTTTTTTTCCTGATCTGAGCCTTAGGAAAGGGTGATTAAGAGGCTGCCCATTCAATTCTTTAGTGCTGACACAGCTGCAAACTATTTCTATCCATAAATAGATTTTGAAAATTAAAGCCTTTCCAACAAAATAAAAAAAATATATTAGTACTACTGCTTTCCTTTTCACTTGTCCTAAATTTTAAGTCATCTGTTTAAAAATACTATGGGCATTCTGGGAACTCATTCTGTATTTTTGAAGGACTAGCTACACATTTCCACATTTACAAGCATTTATTTTTCTAATTTCCTGTGTTTAAAACATCTGCTTCAAAAGTGTCTTTTTAAGAGTTTGTTTTCTCCTTGTGGTCATTACTGGTATGAACATAAATATGAATGTGAAAATATTGTCAGTATATACAGGGCACAGAGGGCTTGAGGCTATTCCTTTTATATTCGCAGCAAAAATCCATAGTGCCAAGTGATTCAGAAAGACAGGTATGATCAATGATTTTTCAGCACAAAACCAATAGCCATTTTCTCCATTACATTATTTCTCAGAAGACACAACACAGACAGCTGCACTTCATGCAATTTTATCTGAGGGATATCTATAGAAAGTTTATTGGGGCCTAAATTTAAAAAAAAAAAAAAAAAAATTATTTGTGTTGCAACAGAAGTGAAGGTAAGATAAAGAACAGTTTTTGGATGTTGCTGTTATTTGATTGCCTTTAATAGGTAACACTAGCTAAATTCCAGAGTATCTTGAAGCCTATTTTTGAAGCTGTGGATAAACTACTTCAGGAAGTGGCCTTGATTTTCAGATGCTTTGTCAGAGTTTAGGAAGTACTGCATTTTATTGCAAAGTTCTTAATGGGGTTTCAATGATACTGTAAGCCTTCTGAGTGGTTACTAACATATGAAGACAGCACTAGGCTTAATATTAGACATAATGTTATAACTTTCCATAAAATATTAAGTCTTTACTATGAAAACAATGTTAAAAATTCTGTATTCTGCTGTATCTAACACGTCTACGCTTTTTAAAGGTTAACCAACAATTTTGCCATTGAAATGTTCAGGCTTAATTTAGGTTATGATAACAAGTATTATTAATTCTAGTAGAAAAGTGCTTTGAAAGTTCAGCCATCCTGAATCTTTATCATGGCAAGAAAGTGCCATAACTTCATTACTCTGCCATTAAAGTAATGTACTCTTTTGACATACCTCAAATAACAGAATGGCTTGGGTTGAAAGGGACTTTTAAGATGTCTATTCCAACCCCTCTGCCTTGGGCATGGACACCTTCAACTAGACTAGGTTGCTCCAAGTCCCGTCTAACCTGGCCTTGAACATCCAAATTCATTGGGAACAGATATGGATGTTCTTCAGAGTGGTGTCTTTTTTTTTTTTTTTTGCTAATGTGATGTTAGCCCTTGGGATAACTGGGGAGGCACAGAGGGTTTATCTTCATGGGATATGAAATCCAGACAGGTGAAAGGCATATATGGGAGGACTAAGTGGATGTGAGAGATTGAAAACCCAGGTTGTTTGTGAAAGTAGTTCCAAGGGTTTTAGCAATATGAAGAAATGTCACTGGCTTGGAATGGATTACTTAGCAGAGTGAGGAAATATTTAGGAAGGACACATATGACAAACTACCTAATTTGGCTTTGATTTTGAAAGCTACATCTGTCTGGGTTTTGATTTCTCCATCTATTGTTTGCAGCTTCAACTGGATTTGTCAGGTCTGCTATTAGACATGTAAGCTCCTAAAGGCCTGGAATGTGTTTGTCTGTGGGTTTCCTGAAGGCCATTCTGAGCGCTACTCATAAATAATGCATTTGTGCAGTCTGCACACTGTCGTCTGGCCCAACATAAGTTCTTTTTCTTCAAAAGAGAATCACTAAAGACATGTGCACATAGGTGCTAAATTCTCTTCTCTAAGAAATATGAGAAGACCTCTTTTATGTGGGAGGACTCATAGTCACCTCAGCTGTCAGTAAATAGTTAGAATTCTGGCTGGATCACCAATCAGCCACGCCAGCATTCCAGTGTTCAGCGTGCATGCCTCTGCTTTGAAATTAGGCCTTTGCAACACTGGGCAGCTGCTGCTTTTCAAAAGTATGAACAAAATGTAGTCAATGAGGAACAGAAACTATACAAATAATTTTAAAAATCAGCCTGAAAATCAAGTGTGCACTATCAGTTATATGCTTTAGCCTAGCCAGGAGTGCTGCAGAAACTCATAGCAAGAGGCAGTAAAAGATGTAATCCAAATAATAATAATAAACAATACTGCTAGGATATATACGGATACTATTTAAAATATCATATGCAATTGAAAACAATATATAGAACGGTGTTCCACTTTTTTTCTGTACATTTAAATGCAAATAGAAAAAAACTGGTCTTCCAAAATGCTTATAATTATGCATACTAGAGATAAAATAGAGATTATGTATTCCAGCTCCTTTTAAGTGAGAATCGCTTGATCATCTTCTTGAGTCATTTACAAAGATTTAACTTTACATGACTCCAGGTTCAGTCTGGCACCCTGATCAACACTGAAAGTTGCACATGATTAAAATCAGGTAAATTTTCTAGCGTACAAATGAGACTTTAGAAACTCATGAGTGTGCCCAAAAATCGGCATCCATGAGTAAGGAATGTCCATATTTTTCAAAATTATATTCTAAGTACTGGTTGTGGAAAGAGAAGAACACTCAGAAAGTAGATTGCTTTGGCTTCATTGTCTTAAAATGTTTTGCTGCAACATATTATTGGTGAGAACAAGAATGTTAGAAATTACTTCACGTGTCTGAATAGTTGCAAAAGGAGAAATTAAATATACTGGATAGGACTTCTAATTTCTGTTTCTCTTGGTGACCAAATTTCTCTTTCTGTCCCCCATAAAACAACCTTTGAACACAGAATACTCTTCTGTATTTTGTAAAATTTTAATATAGCTCGTGAGACAGAATGAGGTTTACTTTTCTATATGTGCAGGAAAACCTCCCTGGACCCTGTGCCTACAGATGTATTCCAAAGGGCTGTGTGGAATATCAAAAAATGTATGTTTGATAATTATCTCATTAGATTATTTTGCATTTTATTAAATAAAGACAGAAGCAAAGAGCAAAAACCCTTGTTAAACCACATGGATACTCAGTGTGTCATGGTTAGTGTTTTAGAGACACAAAAATCTGTATGTCATCCCCCAGACATCATGGTTGAAAGAGCTGCTTCTACTTGCATTGGCCTTTGAGCAACCTCCCATGAGAAATTCACTGAGTGTAGAATCACAATGTCAGACCTACTCTTTCCAGGTTCCTTAAGCACCAGAAGGCAGCTTTGTCTGGAGACACATCAGAAAGATGGCCTTCAAGGTAATTATGCATGCTGTGATCCAGGCTGGGATTGCTCTTACAGGGAAATTCCACTTAACTTGTAAGTTAGTTGACATGAACATACATCTACTTCTTTTTCATATAATTCTAGAGGACAGTAAATAATAATAAAAAAGGATAATTTAATTGAATAGGTTTATCCTGTCAAATTGTAGCATCTGGTTTAAAGTAATTGAACTTCCATGCCCAAATAGGAAATGTTCAGAGATTTAAACAGCCAGCAATTTGACTCATACAGCAGTTATGACTTCAAAATGTCAAGGGGGATTAGTAAAGCTGTAAAGAAATAGCAGTAGCAAATTTGGTTCTTTAGATTCGTCATTTACCCAAGTAAACAAGATAAATATAATTTAGAGGCATAATGAAGATACTACATTTTTGAAAAACAAGAATCTGTTGTTACTTGGAGAAAATACTCAGAAAACTTGTAAGAACAGAAGTAAACCTTGATTTTGTTCTAGGCAATGCAGCAGCACAGTTCTATATGTAGCTTTTAAAGAACCATTCTCTCATAGTGAGTGTAAGGTATAAAATTCATCATCTTGGTTGGATGGAGACATGTCAAAATGCACATAGCATTGTCTACCTTCAAGTAAAGCAATGAGATTAAAACGAAAATGCTAATTACAAAGACATTTTAAGTACCAGCTGGAAGAGTGAAACCTGGACTGCTTACAGTCAACACATCAGTTGACAGTGTTCATGTATATCCCTGACTGAAAAAAATTAAACCACTAAATTTAAAGAAACAAAGACAGGTAGAGTTTATTGGCAATGGAACAGAAGATATTAAAAAGAAGGGCACTGTTTAGAAATAGTATATTGTGTCAGTATTTTAAAAGTCATGATTGAACAAGAAATACTGGCAAGTTAAATGCAAACTCTTAGGAAGTCATACCGAAATTATTTTGACCAGCAATTTGCTGAACTAAAAATAACCAACCTGTTTTTCAAATACGTGAGAAACTTTCTTGTGAATGGAAGGAAAATAAACTAGAGTTTTTCTACTTAGAAAAAGACGACTGAAAGAATGAATAGGAAACAAGTAGTCACCATTTCCCCCTCACTATTAAGTGCATCCAAAAACCCCATGATGCTTAAAATTTTAATCCAAGGGAAATATTCTTTTCATCAAACTTGTAATGAAATTACTAATTTTCTTGACACAGGATGTTGATAAGGCAAAAAATAGAGGAACATTGAGAAAAAGAAATTAAACTAATTCATCGTAACAGCTCCACTGGTGTCAGTTGAAGAGGACGGCCTGTAAGCAATCACCAGCTCAGGAAGCTCTTAAACCATTGCTGGTTGGAGTACAAAAGAAGTATACTCATTCTGTGTACTTGTTTGGGTTTGTATATGCTTGTCTTGAGTATCCATTTTTGGACTCCCTTATAGATAGAAGACCATTTATTAAACAGCCCTCTGATTTGAGTTGATACAATTGTTCTTGAGGTCTTACATTGAAAATATACAGCATGAAGTAAAATACAAATATCTTTTTGAATTGCTCTGATAAATTTCATTTGTTTTGTTAAACAGAAAAAGACTAAAACGCCCAAATACAGCTGATATTTATATAGCTGAAAAAGAGCACTGCAAATTGTTACTTCCACAGACTATAGCCACATTATAATGAGCTATGATATTTAATATCAAACATAAATGTTGTTTTCTAACTTTCCTGGCATTTTGCATGTGGTGAGACATTGGTCTGCCAGTTGATAATTAACTCTTCTAAAAACTGAGACTAGAAAATTTGTTTTGCAAATTTAATTCCTAGGAAGGCTCTTAGATGCTGAAATGTATGCAGAGGTTTTCATTAAAATCCTTCTCATTTGTTTTTACAGTTATTATTCTTACTGTTTACACTGGTGTCATGTATTTTTGAACTTGTTTAGGACTGAGAATGTGTTTGGCACTTCATGAACCAGAAATGTCAGTTTTCTGAAAGGAAATTAAAGCTGACATTATTGGGGTAGTGGGAGGATAGGTCTAAGTACGAAAGATTTGAATATATTTTATGTAAATCTTCAAGTACTGTGTTGAAATACCTTTTCTTATTTTGTACAAATTTATATTGCATCAAAACATCTAACTAAGACAGTGAAGAGGTAGGTATAATTTAGTGAGTATTAAACATCCAAACACCAGCTCTAAGTGCAACACATACTTTTTTCTTAAGTATTTACTAAAGCCCAGTATGTAAGTAAGCACAGCAGTTGAAGATATCCCAGCAGAAACCCTGTGAGTGTTTAGGTACATTGCATGTTCAACTAGTGCATTATTAGTCATTAGTAGGGCCCACAAATCTTTTTTTCCAGATGCTTGCTCTCAAATAGGTCAATAGGGCATGATGATAACATGATAAAAATAATAGTGATAGGCAATTCTAACTATTCTATATCATAGAGGCCAAGATATCACAGAGAATCATCATCTTCATCATAATCATCATCATCATGTAGAAAGAATGATCTTAATTATCTACATTTTAAAAGAAATGTGTACATGTACTCAGACAGTTATGTCTATTCTCATAAGTAATTATATGCTCATATTTTCCACAAACCATCAGGACTTCCAGTGTTTGTGAAGCAAGTGCTTCACATGATATACAGGCAATATTTTAATCATGTCTTCATCTGTCTTTCAGAATGAAGAGGATTGAAGAAATCAAAACCCAACAGAGGTGCCCTCCCAGTAACCTAGGAACCTGCTTCTTTTGGCCAAATAACACAAGTATTGTGTCTTCATTAGCAGTCAGAATAGCTTAGAGTAGTTCTGAGTCTTTAAAAGCTTCAGTTATGGGACCATCCTCTTAGAAGTGACAGTCTATACTTTTTAAAAAAGAAAGCTAGTTATCCATTGCAGTAACTCACTCTGATATGTGACTCTGGAGGAGCAGACTTCTGCCTGTTCATGGGTCTGCCTGAAAGAATCCTGTGAGGGATGGTACTGGAGAGACCTGGGCTCCGCGAGAGCTGGTTTTTTCAGTCATAACTTTATTCAAGCTCAAGAACAGTTCATATCCACAGAGGAAATCTAGCAAAAGTGGATAAACATGGGGATCCTGACTAAACTCAAACTGGCCCTTCCAGTCAGCACCCACAAGGGAGATCCAAGCAAAGGGCTTGAGTCTGCCTACCTTCAGAACAGATGACTAATCCTGTTGCCGTTCAGAACAAAGGTAAGCATGTGTGAAATGCACAGTCCAGGCTGTTCAAGGAAGGCTATGCAAAGCACTGAGTTCCAGTCCTGAGTGGATGCCTTTCACAAAGCAGTGTATGAAAGCCCAGGACCCAGTATGGTCACTATGAGGACTGATCTAGTCTCCGAAAGTCAAATGGTGACTTCATTTCTTTCTTAAAGGCTTTTGATCAGGACTGAATAAAATCATGTGAACAACAGATGCATACATTTTAAGAGTTAACCACTCCATCCCTATGCCATATTCAATTGGGTATATGTATGTCATCATTGCTGAAGTTTGATCTTATATTTAATACTGTTTTCCATGTGTTCTAATCACAATAAATGTGTTTGCTGAGCTGTTTAGGGTTTATAAAAACAAGCTTCTTTTTTGGAGTATTTATATTTGTATGAGGACTATTCCAATACACGTGAAAGGAAAAGAGGAAGAATTACCTTTTTTAGTTTTTACTTTTTAACAGAAACTACTGGTTATTACATTCATTTCTGTATTTTTAGTACAATTTGTTGAAGTGAAAAATACACAAGTAAAAACACTCATTGAAAAACAGATATTCAAAGCAAATTTATTTTCCTCAGCATGTTGTGAATCTTAAATAATAAAGAGAACATGTGCTGTTCAATTGAAACAAATAATTTTTCAGGACATTTACTTATGTCAAAACCTGTAGTTAAAGGGAAGGAAAACAAGCTTTACAAAAATGTGTGCTTTAAACATGAGAATGAATTTGCTGCACCACTTCTTCTATCCTGGTTTGCAAGGATTCTTAAGAAATTAGATTCAATCACAGTACTGTGCTCTGATCTGCCAGAGGAGCTTCCTTCAATATGACATTTAGAAGGCAAACATTGTATTATGTGATTTGTAACTTCAGACAGGATTTGCTAAACTATATTTTTTCTCTAAATATTAGTAAATCCAAGCTGTAAATAAGCTTAAATCTTTTGATACTTAAAGGTGAACTGGAATTTACTTTAGATGATTGGGTTTGATGCATGGATGGCTTACACATGCACTATTACTTTTTTCTGTTGAAATAAATTAGAACAGCTTTAGAGATAACTTTAAAGGTCATCTGCTAATTATCTGTGCTGAACATCTTCAAGTGATGTGACGTATTTCAGAGTGAAGCACAACCAAGAGTGGTTGTTGGAATCATTGAACTTTATAATCACAGTGATGGCAAATGGTAAAGGTTTACCTGGAAAAAATGAGCAATACTGACCACTCAGGTGACAATTATCTTCTTTTCTACCAAGGCGAGTGTCTTGTTTATACATCATATTATTCTTTAAACTTTTTCTTACTTTATTTTTTTTCTTTTTTTTTTTTTTTTTTATGGATATACATATGAGTAGCATGAACAACAGCATCACTCACAATTCTGAGTAAAATTAATGCTGGTAGGAAGAGTCACTCAGTAACGACAGCGTATCCTAGAAATACACCTAATGTACACTTAAAATAATTTTCCTTCCTCTGAGATTCTGAATTTGAAATTCTCATCCTCTCTTTGTTTTGTGATGGTTTTTTGAGGTTGCTTAGAAAACAAAATAAACCAAACTTTTTTTACTTCTCTTTTGAACTCCCTGGCCAGATTTAAATTAAATGATTTGTGGAAATATATATAGAAATCTATAAATGCTACAGTGACATGCATTTCTCCTGCAACCAAAATATATGAGTAGTGTGGGCACATTTTGCCCATCTGTGAAATGCTGGTATTTAGGGACAATTTGGGTCATCATATGTGTAAAAAAATGACGTAAATATTCTTTGCATACACTTTTGAAAAAATAAATATTTTCAGAGCCCAATTTAAGATTTGGTAGCTGAGCATCATAAAAAGGAGGCAGGCAAAATTCCTGACCATTTCTAAAAGTCTAGGCTTTATCCATCTTAACTTATCTAGTTAAATATGTGTTTCATTACAAAACCTACTTTGCACTTTCTCTCAGTATAATTTCAAAATTCCTTATCAAATGGCTGTATCCCCTTTACATAATATCACTATACCTTTCCCCTCTCACAGCATGACTGAAGCAAAATAACATCTATTTCCTAATAAAAACAAGCTTTTTATTCAGACATCTGAATAATTACGGAGAAACTTATTATACTTTGAGCCTGTTCATAGCAAATAGATCTGTATGAAAATTTTTTTTTGGAAAAAAAAGGTAGATCTAAATTGCGCTACTGGGACCCAACCCTCCTTTGGACACAGTTCAGATCTTCAGTTTTAGGAGTGAGGAACTGAAGCAGGAAGCAGACTGTGAATACCTCAGTGTCTCATTGGATGAGAGCTATGTGTCCCTGCAGAGTGGATAACCACTCCGTGGAGGAGAGTGTGAAACTACACATCTGCGCTGTGAGCAGACTTTACAGGACCAAACGCTGGATACAGAAGGGTAAATGTATTACATCCCTGTCTTGTTCTCATGCTGTGCAAAAACAGGAGGCTAAAACTAACTTGTACATTTACCAATTCTACATATATAAAGGATAAACAGAAGTAGTCACCTTTTCCTATGCAAGCAATCTTTAAAACTGGTGGGTTTAAAAAGCTTTGTCATTTTGCAAATGAACTTCAAGAATTAGTTTAATGATCTGTTTCTTAAAGAACTTGTATGAGTGGAAACTGGAAGTACAGTGTGAAGCTGTGAGGCATCTTCAATGACCTATGATGTGTATGGACCAACTCTGAGTCTCTTAGCCTTGAACCCCATCCCTAAAGTTAGATTGTTATCATGGGATGAAATATATTTTGTTCTATGATTAAAATCCTTAGGCCTCATATTATTTTCCTGGAATCATTCATGAAAATATCATTGGTTTACCGAAACATTAGCAAAAGGGAGACATAAAAATTTGTCCAAAATGATTTCAATTTAAAAATTGGAGATATGTTTGAAAGGGTCAAGTTTTTCTTTTCATGCTGGCTACATATTTGTGTAATTAATCTTGTTCTGTTAGCATTTCTTCCTTAAGCCACATTTCAAATTCTACTTTTGTGTGAGTTGTTGCAGCACTTCCATTCATTAGCTGACAGACTCCAAGTGAAAGTACATAAAAATTCAGATTATCAATCACTTTTCTTAGATCTTTGAGGAAAGTCTGACTGTAGTGTAGATTTCTTTGATTCTCTTTGGTCACTGAGGATTTCAAAATCCTAAATTTATCTACATCTACAAATGACATTCTCATATAAACCAGAAATGTGCAACTTTATGGATAAAACCCCCCACATTAGAATCTGTTACTACCATGTGTATGTGTCATCTTTATAAACGTGTTATTTGCTGAGTGGTATTTATACTGTATTTGCTCAGGGCAGTGTAAGAAGCTCCAAACCCCCCTTGGATTATGTGCGTGTGGTATCAAAACTATCAGCTTAAATCTATCTTCTTATTCTGATTGAAGAACCTATTTCTGAAATCTAGTGATATAATGATTAATAACTTCTCAGAGGCTAACAGGCACTAAGCTCTTCATACACACTCCTTGCTCCCCAGTTCTCATAAACAATAGTAGAATATGAAAGAATAAGTTCTTTCTTGGCATAATTGTATATTTAGATTCCTGACAGAATAACTTAAAATATTTTCATATGTTCCAAAAAGGTTTTTTCTCAATAAATAGGAGCAAAGATTGCACTAAAATATTGGAGGTCACCAAGATGACAGACCTGTTTCTTAAAATACGAAAATCAATCAAATTAACTGAGCTTCCTTGAATTCCAAAAATGTCATTGCTACTCCTATCTGACTAGGGTGCATTTCCCAGCTATTTTTTTCTGATTTTGCAGCCCCAATAGTATGATTACAAATTAAAGTTCCATCCTAAATTTGTTTATGTTGTTCCTGTTCTGTCAGTTTTCTGTCACCTAGTTCTTTTTAAAAAACATGTACACATGCATAAAGACAGCTTGAAGTACTCCTCTCCTTTTTTTCTGTTAAGTTAGTCTGGAGAGGTTTCAAAGTAAAAAGGAGCTGTGTCCATTCAACACAAGGTATAATTGAAGAACAGTGTCTACTCCATTACACAGCTCCTTCAGTGGGGCTAGAGACTGCCTTCTGCCCCGCTAATCTCCATCCATATAATCAGTTGTGCTTATGCAGACATAGGAGAGTTATTAGTATTTAACTGTCCAAGTAAAAACTTAGGAAACTTTATTTAGAGCATGTGGATGTGGGGAAAGTGTTTTCCCACATGAACTCAGAATCACCATTATTACTTGTGCTTGTAATTTAAAACTGCATTTATTTTTGGTATCCATGTACATGTGTGGAGCACTGAGTGTCAGACAGCATTCAGTGCTGTGAAGGTAGTTTTCTGGATGACAGTCAGTAAAGGACTAATCTCCAAAGAGCCATATGTCCAAGATCCAATCTTCCTACTGAAGCTCTGGATCAGTGGTCAAGTTGAAGATTTCTTTCCAACACGTTGTTTGAGGAAAGGAAAGGCACAGAGTGCTTTCCCATTGGGTAAGAGATAGTTATCTTTAATGATCTTTGGTGTAAGTCCCAATAATGAGAATGTCCCAACAATAGATCAAAGATATTATGCTATTATTCCCCTTTCTCTCTCTCCCCACACCAGAAAGAAATGTAATTTTATTTATGCTAATAACCAATTAAAAGTCCTCCAAATCTACTTTACCTGCAGTCCCTCTTTCTCTTTTTTTATTGGAACTTCTGCAGATCAGTGTGTAAACAGTGTTTCATATTTAGAAATCCCAAACAACACTTGCAACACTCTTGTCTGTGGCAGATTGCTGAGTACAGACAGTCACTGGTGAAATGCAGGCTGCAAGAGCTTGTACAAGTGGGAGTTGTAGCGCTGCACATTATCTGCTACTCCTAATACCTGCACCCATTCACTTTTAAAGAAATTATATAGCTAAAAATTCTAATAAAACCTGCTAAGTGCTTTAAAAGTCACTGGGATCTTTCTAGTTTCATATGAGTTAGCATATGCTGAAATAACCTAGTGTGGTATCAAATGAGTTAATACAGTTGTACCCTAGAGGTAGAGATTATTTCACAAATCTTGAAAATCATGATAGTTATTCAATCCTAGGCTGCTTGCTAAATGAATAGTTGAGTGGCAGGGGCAGAAATCAGGGTGACCAGTACGGATCTTTTTACTCCTGAGTCAAATAGGAGATATTATTTAAAATTATCAAAGGGGAAACCTTTCAGATAGTGGTCAAATCCCCTGTCTTCATATTGCTCCAAGTCCTTGCTAGCTGGAATTTAAACTCTGATCTCCAGCTTGATGGTACAATGAACTGCCACAGGACCTGCTGGCTGGCTCCAATTAAAATCTTTCAAATATTTTGCACTTTTTTTAAGATTGCAAATATTCTACATCCCTTTGCAACTGCTTTATTCCCATCCCCAACAATCTCCAGGCATTTTGTGTGTCACGCAGCCCAATACCAAACGTGCTGTTTTTGTTTGACCTATATTACAATGCAAAGCTACTTGGTTCTTTAATTCACTGCCAAATAAAGCTGTTATCTCTGGATAAAGGGAACTAGGCCAAATGGTGATAAAGTCTCAGGGATGAAATGAGATTAAACCAGTTCTACCTCACCTTGCTATTTGCTAATTATATATGTGCTGGTCAGCAGAGCTTACTGTCTGTCTAATCATATGTCTAAAGGTCAATTAAAAAGGGCTAATGCACACAAAATAATACCCAGTGAAAAGTATTAATTGGCATAGGGGTTATACCTGTTCTTTCTTTCTTTTTGTCTTTTCAAGACATTTTCAGGGCATGATACATAATGCATAAAATTACAGTGTGTTTTTAAAACACAAGAGGACATGCGCTTTTTATTTCATTAACATTCAAAGTGATTTGGCAAAAAATTATAATGTAGAACTACAACCAGTTCAAAGAATTAACTCTCATTTCTTTTTTAATTAACACTTGGCAATATTGCTCAGGAAAGCATTACTCAGAGAGCTCAAGTCACGTTAGCACCAGAAACCTCTCCAGGGCATAAAACAATGCTGAGAGCCTTCCATGGCAGCCTTTTTAGAACAGTGGCTCACTTTACATCTTTGCTGTCACTGCATAAACAAACACAGATCTCTCTATAAAATGGTTGACTTATAAATAAACTCAGTAGGCTTCTTGAGGGAGAGGGAAGGGAAGACCTAGGGTTCTAACAACTGCTGGCCTGCCCAGTTTGAAAACACAGCCAACAGAGAAAGCTGCAGACAAGGGCAGAGGTGTAATTAGGGGACATGCTGCTGTTTTCACACTGCCACAGTGTATCCAGGCAAACTGCGGGCTGCCCCTCCTGGCTCTTTCCTCTCCACCCAAGCTGCTTTTTCACAGACATCAAGGCACCTGAGCTGAACAAGTACAAGTGGTAAAATCAGGTCCTCTTGCTGTCCTGCCCCAAGTTCCTCCTCTGGAGGCAGCATCTGCTGCTCAGCAGGTGAGGGGGGGATTTGCAACCTCACAGCTGCTCTGCTTTGAAACACACACCTTGCCAGGCTCCCCCCATCCCATTTCAAAGGGGGAAGTCTAGTACACAGAGGCCACAAGTAAAGCAAGCTGAAAAGGCAAGGAATATGCCAGAAATGTAGGAGGGAAAAAGGCAGTGTAGACAGAAGAAAAGGGCTGTCAGAGAATACCTCTAGCTGCAATGGCCTATAGCTGACACAGGTGCAAGAGAGATGAAGGGAAAAACGGTATCAAAGCATTAAAATGGGCAAGTTTATGCACAACTGGTCTTTGGAATTTCAAACTGTTCACAGGTTAGGAGCAAAAAGTGGGGTACTTATGTTCAAAATAAGAGCTCCCGCAATCTGAAAGACAGAAACAGGAAGAAATGCCAGTTTCAGGCAGCATAATTTCTTTGAGGCAGGCCACATATGGAATAAGTTGTCATCAAAGCAATGAGCATTAGCAGATGTCTAGACATATTTATGAAATAAAATGCGCTGTTAAGTATAGCATGACATAGCAAGGAAATGAGATTGCATTTAAAGGTGGACTTGCCTTTTTACTAGAAGAATAGTTCCCTGCATCTTTGCAGGAGCAGACTGATACTCCTCAAAATCTAGCTGCTGTAGTATTTATAAATTACTGTTTCAAATAGATTGTGAGATCATTCAGTCAGAACTGCTAATGCAGAAATTTACATTCTAGCAGATATTTTCACTTTTTTTCACATCAGAAGAAGTGATCAGAAAGTCTGGATTCAGCCTATTTTATCTGTCTTCAGCGTCACTCATTTATTACTGGATACCATATATTTTGTTGTCAGGCACCCACTACCCTTAGGTACTGACACGCCTATGTCAACTATACATCCCTGGTACTCTGTTGCAGTAAGTGGTCACCATCACTGTTTACACACATGCTTTAATTTCTAATTTGCCTGGCTTCAGCTTCCAGTCTTCCAGCCCTACTAGATGAAGGAGCTGGTTTTGCTTTTACCCTTTGGGTTAACAAAGGGGAAGTCCTTCTTGACCAATTTGAATACATTCTGTGGTGTGCTGACTGGTGTGGTAGACGAGGGCGGGCAGCATTCAGTCTTCAGAAATGCTTTTGACACTGTCTTCCACATCATCCTCACAGAGAAGACGAGAGGACTGGGAGTTGTATGAGCAGCTAGTGAGGTGTACTGGAAAATGGCTGAATAACTGGGCTCAGAGGGTGCTGATCAGTGGTACAAATTCTACTTGGAGGCCTGCAACTAGTGCTGAACCTTAGAGGGCAATATTGGTACCAACACTGTTCAACAACATTATTAATAATATGGATCAGTGGGAGGAGTGTTGCCAGGAAGTGGAGGGGAACACTATTATTCAACACTAGTGAGACCATAACTGGAGTATTGTGTTCAGTTCTCGGCTGCTCAGTACAACAGAGACATGGACATATTAGAGAGAGTCCAGTGAAAGGTCATTAAAATGGTGAAAAGACTGGAGCATCTCTCCTGTGAAGAAAAGCTGAGAGTTGAGACTGTTCAGCTGTTCAAGGCTCAAGAGGGATCTTGTCAATGCATGTAAATATCTGAGGGTAAGTTGTAGGGGTAGCCCCTTAGTCCCGAGCAAGGGGGCAGCGTGAATGACGGTCCAAAGAGCTCAGGCACAGCTGGCATCAGAAGGCTTTGATCAGAAGGCTTACAAGACTTTATTCAAGATAGTTTAACAGACAGTTCCTCATAGCTCATAGTACTAGTAGTAGTAGAAGTAGTAGATAGTTCTAGTATTTCCTAGTAGATATAGATGTCAGTAACATCCACACCTTTTATATCCTCTCACATCATACATGTCATGACATTATTCGTTTCATCTCACATACACTGAAGCTTCTCATTGGTCACAGGACCCCCCACACACTCCAGGTAGCTCTCTTCTCTTAAAGGTGCACTCACTGTCACCTCCACATAGGTAAAGATGGAGCCAGGCTCAGATCAGTGGTATCCAGTGACAGCATAAGAAGCAGTGGGCACAAATTGAAATATGGGAGATTTTGCCTGAACATAAGGAAACACTTTTTTACTATAAGGATGACTGAGCACTGAAACAAGATTGCCCAGAGAGGTTGTGAAGTCTCCACCCTTGCATTTACTAAAAGTCAATCTGGACATGATCCTGCACGACCTACTCTGGATGTCCCTGCTTGAACAGGGAAGTTGAACATGATGATCTCCAGAGGTCCCTTCCAACTTCAACCGTTCTGTGATTCTGTGATCTGATACAGTCACTTTTTGTACAATTGACCTTATCTAAGGGGACAAATATTGTAAGATTGAGCAAATGAAATATGTGACAGCCTTTGTTGTTTGACAAGTTTCAGTGTTGCATACGGAAGAAATAAACAAGGAAAATATTCTAAATTTAATTCTAAACAACCCATGTAAAATGTGGATTACAGAAGTGTTTTGAAAGTCTGTTAATGAATAATCATGGTAAATGGCATTAGATTGAATGGGAAGAAGCAAATAACAGTATGGAAAGGAATCAATGTTAAATCGTGCAGTAGTTAACATCTTTGTTAATGAACTGGAAAGGGGATTAATGAGATGTTAATGAAACTCACAAATGAGTATCTGTAGACCTGTATCATACAGGACAAAAAAGTAGTTAAGGAAATTATCATTTATCACAGAGGAAAGTAAGTGAGCTTGTATACCCACATATAGGTTGTGCATATAAGGAAAATGAGAAAGTAACGTGAAGGAAAAATGTTAAAAACCAATAAAGGAAAGTAAATTAACTCAGGTTTAAGAGAGAACAGCACATAATACCATGGAGTTTTAGGCTTCTTACTGTCTCTTGAGGGGTCTGAGTTATCACTCATGCCATAATACATGGCTATTTCAAAATTTCCAGAACATTCAATCATATTATAGCTCTTCAAGGACAAGATTTTTAAGACAATTATTTGAATATACTATTGTTTTTATCTTATAAATAGGAAGTCTATGAATACAGGAGGATTAGTAACTAGAACCGGTAGGGGACTTTCCTAGTAGTTATTGTGTTAAAAATGATACTGATTGACCTGAAGTGATTATAATAAATTAGTGCAAGGCACCAGCTCTGCTTCCTACACCACCTCTCTTCTAGGCTCCACTAATTTAATGATAGGAACATTTTCACTGCCAGGAAAACCAAACTTTGATCACCTTTGTGTACACAGTACTTCCTACCTGAGTGTTTTAACTAGTATAAAAACTAGTCTTTGCCACAACTGCAAGAGGGAGTTCAAACTTACTGGCACAAAAAAAGGACAGAGGAAAAAGAGAATAAAAAGGATTGTGTGTTTGAATATAGGTCATACAATATGTATTTGATTCCAGAAAAAAAATTCTTAAGACTAAGTATTGAAATTAAATAGAATTCTAAATAAATGGGATAGCCATCTATGTTTTAAACTACTTAACATCTATAATCAAGAATCCCTAACAGGGGAATCATGACACCAAACTGTAAATGCATCAGCGCTGACCTAAACCCGTGTTACTCTCATGATTAATGTTACTGAGATCTTGGTGACTCCCTCTCTACAACAGAACTCTGCCTTTAACTACACTGTTAATCTGACTATAAGGCTCATAGACTGAAATGCTTCTGTACCATGTTGTCAGAGGTTTTGGTCTCCTTTAAGAGTCTAGGGCCTGGACTGAAGTATTCTCATGTCATATGGTTTTATGAACTCTGCCAGTACCCTTACACCTATGACTGAATGAATATTGTTTATTTAAGGGGCTAGAGGAGGTCTTGGGTTTGCTTTAAATATTTGACAAACTGTTGGCTAGGAGCTCTTCAAGCCAAGGAATTGCATCCGCTATTAAAGGTTACTCAGGGTTATTCAATCCTCCTAACTTTAGGCATATAATTTACTTGTCTTTCAAAGTCAAATTCCTACTCTGAATAATCCCCTGGAGGAGCTTGTCTTTTTGCAATAATTATATAGGAAGCCTGAGGTGACTAGCTTCATATCTTAGTCATACTTAAATGTATGAAGTTGAATGATGTTAAGGTCCCTTTCTTGTGCTTCTCTTTCCTATTTATTCTAATTACTTATTGGTTGTTATTTTGAAAGGCTGTTTCTTTAACAGAATTGCTATAGATACCTAAAAAAGAAGTATTCAAGTCTGTGGATTCTAAGTAGAATGTGGTGGTATTTCCTGAACAGAATGCCTGTAATGAAAAGGAACATGATTTCAGATACGCGTTGTGCTTCATGTTTGCTCTTGAATGACAGCCTATACCACCATATCCATCCCCACTTCTCCATCCAATAGGGAATTGAATATGGTAAACTGCATGCCTAAAGAATAGTGGCCAAGGCCCAAGAGTGGTTCATCAAGTACTTGAACCTTGTAGCAGCAATCTTTTAGATGGGTGATGTTGATGTTGTTCACAGCACTGCATTGTAGAGATTCCAGGGCTGGTAACAGAAATAGACCTATCCCTTTGCATCTAATTGGAGATCAGGTTCTCATCTTAATTTCCGAAACCACATGAACACTGAGATACTAGATTCACACAGATGGTATTGAGACAGCTATAGCATTAAAATACATGACTGTCATGCTCACTGAGCATGTCCCCAGACATTATGGAGAAGAACCAACCGAGCAAATAGGCACCTTAACAGTGTGGTGGCCATGCTAATTCACCCGACACAGATGTATTGTAAATATAGGAACATAGTTAATTAGGCAAAATACAACACATATCCCAAGCTAGGGGACAAACATGGAACTCTGCAAGCTGCTGCAGAGAGGCATGTACAGCCACATGAGCTGCTCAGTCATGACTGACCTGCCCAGCAATGCACAGTGAAGGTCTGCCTTAAGGATCTTGTCATTTGGCCTTAAAAGATTTGCCTGAAATTACAGAGGATATCTCTGTTTTTTTTTTCAAAGAAATAAATCCAAATCTTTTGAGGTCCAAGCTAACATTTAAACCACTGTGACATCCTTTCCTGAAAAACATCTTTGCACCTAGATCCATAAGTTAATAATACTTTGATATGTTACTGTTTAGAACACACACCTAAACCACTACAATTAGTTCTGCCTCTTTGCTGGTGAAAGATATTCAAAAGTTTTGAAGGAAATGGCAAAAAATGTCACAGTATTGACAAAAAAACCTAGAAGGAATGATATATCGGGGAAAGACTGAAAGAGTCAGATGATACATTTAGCATGTTTAAATTATAATCACGATGGAACATGGAAAGAGTTTGCTAATATTTGAATGATGCAAACACCATGACAAAATACTGATCATTTAATATAAAGAAGACTTTATAGCAATGAAAAATGGGCCTGAACTAAAGTAAAAACTGCAAGCAAATTTCTGGAAAGTTACAGTATTGAGTTGATCACATATTAGAACTCCTATGCTGTAAAATGTGTGTTTCAAGTCCCTGATACCTGTCAGAGTATGAAACTGACTCTTGAGAGAGAAGTTGGGGATGTTCTGTCTCTCTCTAACATTCAAATTCTGACAGGACATATTGCTGGAGTATTTAATACATCATGCTGGGGAAGACTTGGACTAGATGAGTCTTGTGTTATGTCAGTGTCTATTTCCTGAAACTAAGCAAGGGTTTTCAAGATTCCTACAGCCACTGACTAAAAAAATTTTGACTCTGGAATAGAACATAAAAAATATCAGTTCCTGGGATGTGGCTGATGATGCATCAGTGAACTTTCCCTGTCCCATTAAATGCTCATTCATCATGTGGGAAGAGTTTAATCCCTGTAGGAAACTAATAATCCTGTAAATGAAACTGACAAAAAAAAATCCACATTACCTACTAGAAGGAGTTGCAAACTCGATTAATCTCTTTCCTATTTCCATAATTTTTATGTTGCTTTCGCCAGGAAAAGAGATTGTTCTTTCTTCTCTGCAGCTGTTAGAAAGAAAATGCACTTCCATTCCAGATCAAGATCTTGGTCTTTTGTATTTCATCTTCTGTCTCAATTCTTCTTTCATGAAGGTGGCATATTTACAGTAAGATTTTCTTCCCTAAAAGAGTCAGAAAATCTGCAGTGTTTCCCACATCAACAACATCCAAGAACACAAAATCTGATTAAAAAAAGCAGACAATTAAAAATTACTGAGGACATGTTCCTAAAGCTTGTGGACTCCCATTAGAATCACAGAATCATAAAATCATAGAATATCCTCATTTGGAAGGGACACAAGAAGATCTTTAAGTTCAACTTCTGATTCCACACAACAAAACCTAGAAATAAAACCATATATCAAAGAACACTGTACACACGTCTTGAACACCAACAGACTTTGAACCTGGGGAGATTTTTCTAATGATTGACCACTTTCTCATTAAATTACATTTTCCTAGTAACCAATCTGAACTTCCCATGATATGGGTTTTCAAGCCGTTCTTTCCATCCTATCAATGGACATCAGAGATAAAAGACCAATACTTCCCTCTCTGCTCACCTTCATTATGAAGTTGTAGACAGCAATGAGATCAGACCTCAGTCTCCTCTTTTCTAAGATGAGAAAACTAAGTATCCTCAGCCACTCCTCCTGATCTTTGTTGTTTCCCTCTGGACACATTCTAATATTCCTATATCCTTTTTATACTGTGGAGCTCAAAACTGCAGACATTACATGAGCTGAGGCTGCACCAATGCTGAACATTAGTTATTCTGTACTTCATACACTCCAGAATATGATTTAACCTGTAGGATGCCAGAGCACATTTTTGACTCATACTGAGTTTGCCACCAGCAAACCCCTCATATCACTTTGTGCACTCCAGCCTCTTTCCCCCAGTTCTATGCATACAACCAGGATCACATTGTCTCAGGTACAGAATTTGGCACTAGTCCTTGTCAAATTTTCTTTGGTTGGTGCCTGTCCAGTCCTCTAGTCTATCAAGATCTCTCTATAAGGCCTCTTTACCCTCAAGAAAATCAACAGCTCATACAAATTTTTTTATTGCCAGCAAACTTAGCGCGAACTCAACTCCAGTGTCCAGATGATTGATAAAAGCATTGAAGACAATGAAAGGTCCCGAAAATTGAGTCCTTTGGAGTCCCACCATTGACTGGCTACCAGCCAGATACGACTCCATTTATTACAAACTCTTTGAACCCAACTCTTCGAGCCCAACTCTTCAGCCAGTTGTGACGTGTACATGTCTAGCTGTGTGCTGGACGTTTTGTTTTAAAAGATGTTGGGAAAGACAGTGTCAAAAGCTCTGTTTAAAAAAAAAAAAAAAAAAACAACCAAAAAAACCCAAACAAACCCAAACAACAATCAACCACACATCCACTACCTTGCCTCTATCCACTAGGCAGGTAACCTTGTCATGAAAGGATATTCAGTAAGTCATGACTTTCCCTTCATGAAACCGTGTCAGCTTTGACAGATGACTACATTGTCTTTCAAGTGTTTTTCAGTAACTCACAGAATAATCTTC
Organism: Hafferia zeledoni; assembly: GCA_035583235.1. Classification (NCBI taxonomy): domain Eukaryota; kingdom Metazoa; phylum Chordata; class Aves; order Passeriformes; family Thamnophilidae; genus Hafferia; species Hafferia zeledoni. Next base: position 17,977,992 of record JAWWEV010000043.1, read on the forward strand.
TCTATAATTTTACCAGGCACCAAAGTAAGACTGGCAGGCCTATAATTTACTAGAATCTGATTTCTTACCATTTTTGAAATCGGAAATAACATTTGCTAGCTTCCAGTTAACTGATATCTCTTCAGATTTCCAATACCATTGATAAATAACTGAGAAAGGTCTCACAGTAACCTCAGCCAACTCTTTCAGTACTCTGGGATGAATCTCATCAGGCTTCATGAACTGGTCCTAAATGCTTATACTGGGTCTAGCTACCTAAACAGCTTTTCAGATTTTGCTTACTTTTACTAGCCATCAAAGCACTTCTTAAATAAATTTGTTGCTTCTAAAAATACTTTATGATGTTTACTTTTAGGATATGTTACAGACTTTCAGGGTTATAAAAAAAAATCTCAAGAGCTTCAGCCTTCATCAAACTGACATATTCAAAGCCTATATAATACAGCATTGGGGTTATTTTGAGATTATACATTGGAGCAAATTAAAACATCAGATTGATTATATAGGTAAGCTTCTTACTGTACTTCTGTTGTTGTTGAAATCTGGGTAATGACAGTGACAAAATTAAAGTTCTTCTTCATTACTACATAAAAGAGGTAAATGACCTGGGAAAATAAGCTGCAACTTATTACTCATCATTAGTAATAATTTAAATGCTGCCTTAGTTCCATTCAGGGTGTATACCATGAAAGTAAGAATGTTTGTGACAAGTTTGACTGTGGAGTGGAGCAAAAGTATCATGATGTAACCAGTCAAATAAACTGATTTTATATGTAATTGCTAAATTGCCTGTTGTGGGTATGGAATTCACTAATTGTTTTCACGAATCACAGATAAGTGACTTGATAATTATGGCAGTTTTTATTTGTTTTGCAATTGTTTTCAGAGGTGTTGCTCACATCAGGTAGCCGTGGTCCTGGGTTATAATCAACATTGTGCATGTTTCTGTTCATTACTGTTCTCTTGGTATAGACTTAATTGACTCTCTTTCTACCATCTTCAGCGAGCTCCTTGAACAGATATACAGTTTGTTAACAATACATTTTAAATAATTTTACTTACTGACCACTCACATGCCTAAGGCTACAGTGGTGACACTGAGATAATGAAGCAGATTTGTGGCCTCTGCCTTTACCTCCTTGCCTTGGGAGCACTACTATTATCAAAGACATTCAGTTGTTTGTCTTGATAGACTTTAAACTTTGCAGCATTTTTTTTTCTTTTATGGTGAGCAAGTTCTTTGTAGAATAAGGAATAATGAATTTACCTAACTATCCCCTTTGCCTCCCTCCTTTATCACCAACAAAAGTATCAAAGAGTGGCAAAAAGGAAAGTAAAAACTGCAATAACTGATAGCAGATTCTAGTACAGGCTGAAGTGACAGATGTAAAGGACCCTTACTTGATGGTACCTAGTCCTATATAACTTACTCATGTCTTTGAATTTCATAGGTAGATTGAGGTCTGGTCTGTCTGCAAAATCTCTCTAGACCAGTCTGCCAGGAAGGTCCAGGAAATCTCTCTTTTTCTCTGAAATTTCAGAGTTCTCTACCAGCCTATATTTTTCATCTACAGGTTTTTTAGTTTTATATTTTACAGTTGTGGAAGACTCCTGACCAGTTATTTCAAGAAGGTAAAAACCCATGTTTCCATATAAGACTAGTAATTTAATTTCCATATTTTTAAAATTAAGTGCTTAATGTTTAAAATTTATCATGTGTATATACCAAATGGTTTTTTGGGTTTCTTTTTTTTTTATCTGTTAATTAAGATATATTAACTTAAATGGAATATAAAAATGGAATTTCATTGTCAAGTTCAGGGGAAATAAATTATTTTGCAGTAACATTGTAGTTTTGTGGTCTACCAGGAAATGCAAAAAAATTTTCTATATTGGTTCAACATGAAGCATTTCATCATCTATTCTTAGCCTAACAGAAAACTATATTATTTTGATATTATTATAAGTCTGCCTTACCTACAATGTTTACATTTTTTTAAAGTATATGAAGAGAAATTCTACTGTAGCAAGAGAAATTCTACTATAGCATAAATAAAATCCACCAGTGTGAATTAATAAACATAAGCAGACAATAAAATCGGTGAATTTCCCATTATTTTCAGTGGGGTAAAGTCCTAAAAGAACTGCAAGACACACAAAAGTATTTAAGTGTTGTGTCTCAGCACTCGGCAATGACTGAGGCTTTATAAGACTCTGGAGAGTCCTTGAACACATTCATAAATCTAAAGGAATCTATCTTATCTGAAAATAAGATCTGAAAATTTTCTCTAAATCTTTTTTTTGCTTTTTATCTCAAGGTACCAGCAGAAAGAAAAAAAAAATAGATAGAGCTGAATTATCTGCTTCATGAAGATGACTGAATGTCACAGACTTTTATTATTATTTATGTATTTAATACCAATAAGTAGAACTTCTAAGAATTATCAAAGGACTTCATTTGTGTTACATTATCAGACTAAGTAGGTCTGCTACATTAAATTAGACATGAATTTAACTCAAATTTTATAAAATTTTTTGCTTGTTTCAGTTTTGATATGTTTTCTGACTGGCAATAAATTTCTTTTTTCCCTTGGTGCAGATGTGAATTCCAGTCTGTAACATTTTTTATCTGGTGTTACAGGTCCATAATCTTTGAACAGCTCAGCTTGAGATCATGTTATCATGTCTACTTATGCTTATTTGCCTATGCTGATCCACTTGAACTTATTATTATAATAACTAGGCATTTCAGATATGCCTTCATGTTTAGATGTGACTTGCTCACTATTTAGTTGCTTGTATATACTGAAGTCATGCTCATTATCTTAAAATTGTCATGAACATTCAGAACACAAGCGTATCTTTTTAGAAAATGAAGCCATATCGTATGTCCCAAGAAGATGCAGCATATGCAAATATTCCCTTAAGTAAATGCGTCTGTTTCTCTCCTCCTCACCATTAAAAAACAAAAAAAACCCCAAACCAAAACAAAACAAAACAAAAAAACACACAAAAAATCAAACAAAAAATTCCTTTAAATGATAACTGACTTAAATAAAGGCAAACCCTCAGAATAGACCTTCACCAAGTCAGAATGGAAAGGGTGAATCAAGAGGACAAAACACTCAGATTGGCCACCAATCTCATCCTGAAATGGCTGCACTAGAAGCAGAAACAAACTTTTCTTTTTCTCCCTGATCTACTAGTAGGTATTTGGGAATGCAGGGAAGAATTTGAAATAAGTTCCTGTCATGAGGGAAGTTTGAATTAGCAAATTAAATATAGTTAATTAATGATATTTGCAGCCCATATTGTGCTAATTAAAACCAACTAATTTTTCTATAATTATTTGCATACTTTTGTTTTGCAGCTATGCATTTGGAAGGATAACACTGCCTTGAGATGCCAGTTTTTTGGCATCACTCTGTACTAATGAACAAAGTCAGATAGTCTTAAGCTGTACTGGAGCTTCTTGTTCCTCTGTTTCAAATAATTTACAACTAAAGAACTGTGAAATAGTAACTACTTCATAGACTCTGTTGAAGAACTGTTTGTTTCTATAGTGACAAACAAAATCTACTTTGTCAACCTATTCTAATATTAAAAAATGAAGTCCCTGTAGTCTTTCCAGATCAGAAATTAGTTGGAAATGCCATAAGTGACTGTACCTATATAGGCACAATAGGGCTTGAAGGATTCATACTTATCTGAGTGCCTCAATATTTAAGACACTGCCAGATCAAAATGCTCAGAGATGAGAAAAATTCAGCAAAATCAATTAACAGAACTTGTTTGTGATTGCAGCTCTGGATTCTGATCCTTTTAGTTTTTCAAGTCACAACAGCAGTGAAACATATCAGCTTATGTTAACCCTAAATATTTAGCCAGACTTAAAACCTCTTAGCAGTCTAAATAAAGATATGTAAGGGAAAAGTAAGTTAATTTTTTTGTAAGAGGCAAATTTACAAGTCTAGTAGCATATTACATAGAGCAAGGCAATAACTGAATTTTTAAAGTTAATTATATTAAGGCTATCTTAATCTGTAAAGACCCTTCAAGATAGTAGTTTGACATCCTCTGAGTTGCATGAGCTTGCTCAATGCTGTGGAGATGAGCTCAAGCCACCATCTTCCATGACTCCTAGTTAACTGGGAAATATATTCAAAGTCTGCTTTCTCTGACATTACTACCCTGTGGCTTTAGGACTGATGTATTACATTTCCCTGCATAAGTAAGTATCTATGCAAGAGCATTTAGCCAATGGTAAATGCTTTTATCAAAGCCTTTTCACCACAAATTCTTTGTGTAGGAGAGAATGAAGAGGGTGGTCAAATTAAAATAGAAAAAAATAGGGAAACATATAAAGCATTCTTTAACTGGGCTAGCTAGTCACTGACATCCCTAATCACTCATTGAACCCATTGGCATCCATAATAATTTAAAATTGCCAGAAGCCTGGGAAAAATTGCTAATTGCTGTAATTATTGGCCATTAAGGAATTTCCATGTTGTTTCAGTTCATGGGCACTGATACTTTGGGAAGTTTCTATATTCTTCAAAAGTGTGTGCTGTCTCTGCAAAGATCAAAATCATAGCAATACATACGGCATCTTTCTTCCTACACATGATTCCTATAGTCTGGGTAAATTCTTCTGTGGTGTGCCACAGTGAATGGCACTTGCCAACTGAGACGTCAGAGAATCCAGGGCTCAATAAAGGTGTGGATGTGAAAAAAAAAAATCCCAGATTGTTAATTAAGTGGCTTCTGGATTATCCAGTATTGTCAAACTATGCACAGCACATGGGAAGGCATAACAAAATCATTTATAATAATAATAAATATGGTTTATGAACTTGCTCTCAAAACAAACCACAATGTATATTTTTTTTTTAATGGAACGAAGAAATTAAAATCACTACAATGAGTTGGATGAGACTATAAACCTCTTTAGAGAAACAAACCAGTCCTTTCCTGAGAGGAGGAACACATTACTTGTTTGCGTTGGACAATAACGTCAAGAGATTCTGATCTTCTGAAACTCCATCATATTCCCTGAGGGTAGTTTTCACAATCAGCACTTGCATCAATACTGCATTTGTTTGGATTCTCAGTGAGTCAAAGTGGCAGAGAGCTGACTGCAGATAAATAAATCCCTTGTTTTTCACCTGAGTCAGAGAGTTGATCTGACTTGGTAGATGTACAAGTGTGACATCTCAGGAAGGGAGGAGGAACACTATTTGTAGCAGCAGCCCAGTTTTATAGCTACTTAGTTCAATGATGAAACTGCACCCTTGGACTGTGTTTTTCTTCCTCTTTCCCATTTTCTTGAAATGTCTGTGGCTGCCTGTAGGTCCTTGTCAGTTTTAACTTTTAACCCCCTGGTAAGAATAAGATTCTCTCATATTCCTGGTTCTCATCAGCTGTAAACATAGACTCAAGCTCAGAGGTCTACAAAGTCTCTCTCTTCTAAAAACAGTTGGATGTTTCAGCATTGAGAGAAAAATCTATAATCAGTTTCCATCACCAATTAAAGTTAATCAAGGTTTTGCATCAAAGTCAGATCGAGTTCTAGATGGTTCTATCAGCTACAGAAAAAGCAATATTATTTTATACAAATGAATTGCAAAAGCACATTTACTGTAATTTAAAAAAAAAAAAAAAAGGATGAAAAACTTTTGAAAATATGTGCCAGAGTTCTTCATTCTGCTTCACCTTACCATTTTTTCAACTGAGAACTGCACTTGTCTGGCTTACTAGTAAACTTCTACCAAAGCACCATCTTTTCCCCTTCCCTAGCATGACTAATTTAAGTGTTGTATCCTTAAGGATGAGTTAGAAAGCTGCCTGTGATTAACACAGACTGAGATCATATAATGAAGAATACATTTACTTATCTTCGATCAAAACAAATGGTATAATGAGGGGATCAGACCTTTTTTCTCTCTAAAAGGGAGACTACAGAAGGATGCCATTGCTGACATTCACATGTTTTAGGGGAAGTGTGATGTGATGGAGAGTAGAGATGTATATAATCAGTTATTCAGGTAAGTGGGTTCAAAGGTTTATTATGTACAAGGTGTCAGGTCCGTACAGCACTGCAAGTAGACATCGGTGATATCCACGGTGCAGCTATCGGAAATGTAGGGCTGGTATCTTCACCTCTGCTTTCAACAGTCTGCTATTCCTCTGCCCTTGTATGGTCTCTGGAGCTTAACAATGAGAGAATTTGTCATGAAAACAGTAAAAAAAAATCCCTCTTCTCACACCCTGAAACAAAATTATATAGCTGCTGTACTGAGTGAAATTGGTTAAGAAAAAAAACAACCAACCAACTAACCAACCAACCAACCAACCAACCGAAAAACCCCACACCCACAACAAAATACCAGGAAAGAAGCTGAAAGAAGCAGAGGAGCAGGACCTTTTCTTTTGGTACTGATTGACTTAGCTGTCTTGTGTAATTTCACTCTTAAGAATTATTTATAGAAAGTGTTTCCTTCCTTGCAAGGTTATTTTAAGAACTCATTCTACTTTACCACAGACAACTCTACATGGTTCTATATTGATCTGGATGACATGAGCTGATTTTCATTGGGTTTTGGCTTTTTTCTTGAAAGGTCTTTTAAAGTCAAGAGCAATTTAATGGTTTTGACCCATAAACACACATAACAATATAAGTTGTACTATGTCAAACTGTGCCAAAAAGTTGTGGTTTAATCACACTTGGCAACTAAATATCATGCAGCCACTCACTTGCTCCTCACAGTCCCCAGTGAAGATGAGAATTGGGAAAAAAAAGACTAAACTTACGGGTTGAGATAACAGTTTAACAATTTAAAGAAAATAATATATACCAATAATACCACTAATAGTAATTATAATGAAAAGGAGAGAGAGAGAGAGAGAGGGGAGTAAAATACAAGATAAACATGTGATGCACAATTCAATTTTCCCCCAGTTTACATACTGGGCATGGTGTCCTATGATATGTAATATCCCTTTGGCCACTTCAGGTCAACTGACAAGGCCATGTTCCCCCCAGCTTCTTGTGCAGCTCCTCACTGGCAGAGCGCGTGACACTGAAAATTCCTTGACTTAGGGTCAGCACCACATAGCAACAGCCAAAACAGCAGTGTGTTATCAACATTATTCTCATACTGAATCCCAAGCTGCACATTACCAGTACTAAGGCAAAAATGAACTCTACTTCAGCTGGAACCACAACAGTTATTCTGTGCAGGTCTGTCTTGGTCTCATAGAGAGCAGAGAAAGGGTTTACTAGGGAAGAAATTGATTGCATAAGTATGTCACTAAATACATCTGAGGAACTAAATGCTGTCAAATTGTCCTGAAGGAATCTACTTCCCTCAATAAATATTACAATGTCCATTGGTGTGTAAAAAGACTCCTTCATTTAAGTGCTTTTACTTTGCATGTTTCTTCTTTTTGCAGCATTCCTTCACTTTATCAGTATTCCCTTTTGGTAGTGAGGAATATTTTGAAAAGATCTTTGCAAATGTCACTCCTTTACACACCCACATAATCTCACCATACTAATCATTTCTGTGAAACCCGACTCACAGAGACAATTTAGGAAAGCGTCCTTACATTACTTGACCTGCAGAAAAAAAAGAGTATTTATGCTTTTTTATGTCTTTTAAACTTGTTCTTTCCTCTAAAATTTGTGTCCTTTCTTACACATACAAACACACAAAAAGCCCCACCATCCAACCGTGTGCTTTAAATTACTTTTCCTTAATTATCAGCTGTTTTTAAGGACTCTTCCTATTCATCCTTCCTCCTTTCTCCCACCAGGACAACCACTATCCTTAAACAGGGGTCCTGGCATATTCTTATCTTTGATAACCCTTTGGAAAAAGAATCTGTTGGACTTGTTTGTAGTGTTTTAGTGTTCATAAAGAGAATTTGATCTCTTAACTAAACATCTCTGATCTGAAATAACACTTTCCTGTATTGTTTGATAACCTGGAAAATCAGAGTACAAGGAAGTAAGGAATTTAACTCACTATTTTATTGACTCCTGTCTGTTAGTTCTGAAATTCTGCTACTCCCATTGCATGGTGTACAAATCATGTGAAAAGCCGCAATGGTTTCCATTTGCATTGTCTACTAGTGGTATAAACCAAACATGCAATCTTGACAGGATCAGCCTTCCACTGCCACATTAGAAACAGGGTTTCTTGTAAAAACTATGAATAAAGTGTCAGACTTGAAAATATTTTAGTCCAATTTCAAAAATAATTATTCATCTGTAATGTTGTCTCCAGTTATATCTACTTAATGAGCTGCTAAGACTGTTGCCTAAACTAATAGTCTTTAGTCATAACAATAGCATCAAGCTATTAAAACATCATCAATTTTCCAGAAACAATCCAGTCTACAGTTGTAACTCCAGCAATGAAATTTGTTAATGCTTTAATTTCTAAGATAAAAAATTGCATTGCAAGTGGTCCTGTACAAATATTAAAACTAAAGGGGTAGAAATCAGTGTCTATGGTAAGAAATGCATAGTGAAGATGAATTCTAAACTCCTACATGAATTGTCAGGAAGGAAGTGAAAACATAGGTGGTAGGTATGTTAGAACGGCAAATAACAGATCAGTTCAATTTCAGAAGAACTGTAGTTCTTATACCAATTTTTTGGTTTTCAAAGAAAGGAATTTCAGTCCAGATCACACATCCTAGCAGGTCAATTTTGTGGCAAACTCAGAATTATGTACCCAGGAATATCACAATCTGGAGCCCAATAGGTCATCACATTCTTTACTATGTATAAAGTTATGGTAGTGCTTGACAGCAACATGGCTTTTTGAACTTTCTTCTTTGATAGGATCTGGAAAATTAATGTAATGAGTAAATGTAAGATACTGTGTTTTGTCAGGGTTCTTGACTGGCACGTAGTTGTTCATGTTCTATGTTTAAATGAATTATAAAATTAGTGATTTTACATTCATCTCATATTTACATGAGAAATTATGGGATCCAATAACTTGCATGTCCCCAAAATATGAAAAAATTTAAAATAAAGGACTGTGCATATTAACACTTTGATGCTTTTGTGTTCCATTGCAGGTTTTGTAAGTTAGTCAAGACTAAATCTAAAGGAAAAGTATGCTACCATTGTAAATTAGATCACATTGCATAAGCTTAACGCCAGCACTTGGCATAATTAAAAGGTAACTCATATTAACTTCTAGTTAAGATATTCAGTAATAGTTTATTTTTAAGTTTTTTTTAATTTCCTTTCTGCTACATGACCATGAAATAAAACAGATGGAAACTGAAATATGATGTATCGTCACCTAAAGAGACCTATTTTGCTCAGCACCTTGTATGTTTGTGTCTGCTGAAGGTTTAGAGAAATGGCAGTGGTTCAGGAAAAAGAGAAATTTGGAAACCTGAAAGCAGAACCCAAATCCCAAGGAAATGACTAACGCTGGAGTGTTCTAGTTACAGGGGAAAAAAAAAAAAGAAAAAAAAAAAAAAAAAAAAAAAAAAAAAAAGAGGATTTTATTTGAATTTTTCTTCGTAAGTATGAGGAGGCTGAATGAGGCAGGTTCCTATCCCATGTCCTGAATCCACTTCTGCCATTTGCACTGATGACTGAGGAAAGATGGCAAGATGTATACATGCTGAAGAGCTGTGGTTTATAGGTAATACTGGTATGTGATTGCTGTATGAACACACACACTTTAGTCAAAACAAACCATTTTAAAGATACATATGGAGGCTGCATATGCCACATAAGGAGTGCCATAACTGAAATATACTAGAACATTTCTTTAATAATATTTATATTGAAATTAAGAGTGGTAAAACAGTTGACAAGTCTCTGGTATGGCAGAAAAGCCGGCAATATAATCAAATTTTAGAGGAACTAGGAACAAAGGGTAACAGATACTCTGAAAGCTCCAGTCCACTGAAGTCTGTGATAGAGGAAATTGCACTGAAGTGCACCTAGGAAAAAAGTCAGTCTACACATCTGTGTAGGACATTGTAGGGAGACTGATTCTCATTTCATGCAAGATTTGAGCAAGAAGAACCTGAGCAGTGTGACATCAATCCAAAAATCATGTAGCTGTTTTACTGAAGCAACATAAGCACACATCTCTGGGTCTTCTCAGAGTAAATTATTTCAGGATCAGCAGTACACTGATGCTGCAGATGGCCTCTGTCACACTGTTTTTCAACTACCTGCCATTCACCATTCAGACACAGAGAAAGGATAGTTGCACATATTTTTTTCTAAGAATCAGACCGAACAGGGCAAAACCACAGGAGAACCTATATCTTGGACTCTGTTTTGATACATTAGAATGGCAGTCTGACGTCAAAATGTATGCAAGAAGATTGTAAGGTGAAGAAGTGCATACACTCTAACTGGTGAGATCAGGTATTTGAAATACAGTTCTCTCTTCTGAGAGAGAATGTTTGATTCTGAATAGAAAGAACTTCAAATATGAATAGCAATTCAAAATATGACTCCTTTTACTGGGCAAAAAACCCCACAAAAACCGAAAGCCAAAAAACCTGTTTTTTCCTGTGCTCAAAATAATAGAGTTATCTTCAATTTTGAGTCCAAAGCAAACTGTTTGGCTAAATGGGGAGTAAGTTGAGGATTTTTATTCTGATGTTTCTTAAAAATGTCTTTCTTTTCCTTTTTTTTTTTTTTTTTTTTTTGTGTCTGTGTGTCTGTGTGTCTGTGTGTGTGTGTATTTTGTTTCTTTCTTCCTTTCTTTGACTGAGCTATAGGGTGTCTTTAAGTGTTTATCTATGGTTTCACTTTTTATAGCTTTCCTCCTATGTTTTACTATTTCATGCAAGGTTCTGGGAGGTTGCAGCATAATGAAAAAAAAATGCAAATAATTTATTTGAACAAATTCATTGGATTAATTATTCATTATGAAAATTTGACCTTCTTTGACAATAGCATTCACTCGTATCCCTTTTTTCTTCCCTTGGTCCATGTCATATTAGATATTGAAGTGAATAGTTACTAGAAGAGCAGCAGGTGCTAGAGCTTTTGGAATCCTGTTTTGGAAGTGCATATTTTCTAAGCATCTAAACAAGCTTAGAAATAGAGATAACTGGACTGAAAGATACAGCATGAGTGTGGAAAGTTGGACACAAGAATACAATAGGAAGAGGGGAAAAAAAGAAAGAATACACAACTACACTTGCTCCACCCTCCCTTAAAATAAATACTTACTATACCTTTATCAAATCATGTAAACCTGGACTGTATGCAAATCTGCTTCAGTGCAATTAATGTGAGTCATCTAGCAGAGTAATAAAAGAAAGCTATTAATCATTTAATCCCACTTTCCAGCCTTTAATGACTGCAAATGTGTCTATCTTCAGCTGGAATCCTCAACTAAACACAGATGTTGATAGGCCAAATATTGCTCAGGAGGTTACTTTCAGCAAGTGATCTTTCATTGCCTGATGTATATTACTTTGTAAGAAAATCTCCTACCAGATGTGCCCATAAATATGGCAAACTCTGCCTCCTGATGACTGTACAGATGTGTACTATGAGGTTGGTAGCTCCCATACTCCTTCCTCTCCTTCATACAGTGGTTACAGTAAAAGGGTCCCATGCTAAATGTAACCTGTCATGTCACTTATTACTTTAAATATTCTGAGATACTAATCTGAATTCCAAAGACAGAGAACAAAAATATAAGTATTTATATATAACAATTTACACTACATAGGTCTTGAAACAGTCCTGTGATGTTATAACACCTGTATCTCAACCAATCTCTTGGCTAAAAGGAAGAACTTTAACTGCTGGCATACTGCCTGAAATAAAGGTCAGTCTCCTCTTCAAAATAAGACTGATGCAGCAGACAGACAGTTTATGGACTCATCTTGTTTCCCTGGTCTTAACTACATATTTATGTACTACATTTACAAAAAAGCTTTGACTTCTGTAGGACTAAGGATTCAAAGAATATAAAAAGTTGCAGTGTTACCTGCCACTCCTTTAAGTATCACCAAAAGCAACCCAAGGCAAGATTACGTTCCACAGAAAAAGCCACATGAACCACAGAAGGAAACCCAGTTTGCCTTTCCATGTGATTTTCAAAGCACATCTGATGGCCAAGACAGGAGAGAACAGCCTTCCCTAACTGGTACAATGAACTGTAAAAACAGGATTATCATTTTATTGACTTTCGGATGAAAAAAACTCATCATCTTTAATGTTTCTTCCATCAGATACTTGGGACATCTAATTCACTGCTAACAAACACTGGGCTAAGTACGCAGGTTTTTCAGCTGCATCTTTCAACTTTGAAGATGAATTGCCAACAAAAAGAGTGGAATTTCACCACAGTGAAAAGCTGGACTGGTTTTACCTGTTCTGGCAAAGAAGGAACCTTAACCAGTCATAGATTAACTTGGGAGGGAGGATAACAGTGTTATAGGAAGCTGGCAGAGAGAAAGTATGCAAAAGTGACTACTGATCGCATTTCTGCATCACAGTCATGTCACACTGCTTTCTGCTCCTTCCTCAGTTCACAACATCTGGCCTTACCTGAACATATATAGGATAGTTTTTCAGGCTATTCACCATAAGGGAAACTAAGACAAAGGAGTGATTATAATGATTGTGTAGATTTGTTGTAATTTATTTCTATGCCAATCTGACAAAGTCAAAAGTAGTTAAAGATCCTTTCCTGGGAATTAGGATATAAGTGCTTTACCTTCCCAGAGAGAGAGAACTGAAGCTCTCTCTCCTGTATCCTTTAACTGTGGAGTTATTGTGTAAATGTGGTCACCCTTCCTTCACTTGAGCTTTGAATATTAGCAGAGGGGCCTCAAGATAGCTGGAGTCTGTCCATAGAGGAATATGTAAGTATGTCCTAAGAGCAGGTCCTCAGCATGAATAAGCATGGAAATCTTCTCTGTGGACCCTAGATGTGAAATATATACAAAGCTGGTTAGATCTGATAAAAGTGAAGTTGTTGTGGAAAAATGTAGAAAGGAATAAGTTATTTAGTGGGTATAGTGACGAAAGCTAGAATATTTACAGACTTTCCCTACCTAAAGGTTTAGAGAGAGAATTTTATTATAGCACTGACAAACTTAAAACGCCTAAATTATGTGAACCTGTCCCTTGTTCCTCTCAAGAAAATTCCTTTAAGTTCTTTTTAATATGACCCAGAAACAGATTTTTATGTAAGCTGGCATATGACTGTTTAAGGGTTGGGTTTTTTTTCAATTCAGTCGTGCAAGCGCTATTTGATGAACAATGTATTTGCCAGATTTTGTCCATATTTGTCAAATAAATTATTCAACAAATCATTTTTGCTTTATTTGATCAGCTATAACAGCCTTTCTGACTCTTCTGCAATCTAGATATCTTTTAAATAAATAAGTATGCTTGTCTCCAGAGACTTCAGGAGTCGAACAGCTGTTTTCCATCACCATGGTAAAAGCCTCAAGGCCATTATTTCCTGGCATAGGACTGTGTGTAAGAAGAACTGCAGAAACTTCTTGTATTTTAGATACACAAGAGTTAGGAAAAAAGGAATTCTAAATTGGCCTTTTTTGGAAGAAAAGGCGAGATCCTGAATCCTGGTTTAATATGAAGTAGGTACGTAACACCAAGTTTCCTCATTTCTTAAAATGGATGAGGTGTGGGGTGGCAGGTGGACCTGAAAAGTCAAGCATTGGAAACTGAGCCTGAAGGACAGTTGGATCCTCAAGACAGGTGATACCACTCACTAAAGGAAGTACATAAACAGTTAAAGGTATCTGTGATTAATTTTTCAATGAGAAATGTACAACTTTTATAAAGAACCTTGAACAGCCTTTTTTAATTATCTTCAATCTAACAATCAACTTCACTATTCTTTTAATGGATAAATGATAAAAATATGCAGCTGTTATTTCTCAACATTGATGTTCAGAGTTATTTAAGCTAGTATGGTTTGTCCAAACTGCTATTGTTGCTTACAAATGCTCACCTGCATAAAGAAGAAAATTTTCTTCCACTGCAACCTCAGGGAAACAGATGGCTGCAAATGAGAATATCATCATTATCTTCAAGTCCTGGAGGAGACATTGTGGTAAGAGTAAAGGCTCACAATTGTTTTGCCTAACTTGCAGTTGAAATATCCTTTTTCTTAATGGAAAATTTGAATTCATAGGGAAAAATCTGTTGAAGGATTCATACTTGATATTTCATGGTTATCATCAGCCTCAGGGTTGTACTTTACTCTAAAGGTAAATACATACATAATTTATTTAGGGTTTATTAATTATTAATAGAAAATTCAAGTGCATTACAGGTGTATATGGTATGTGCTATGCATGATTATGAACACCTCAGTAAAATGTATTATATTCACTTGCTATCTATGATTACAAATGATAAAGTTACTTGTCAAATTCTGTAGTCGTCTCTTTAAAATAATAATTTATTAACCACATGCTAAGTACATATTAGAGTTTGTCAGTTACTTAGAAATTTATCTTTAAAATAAAAGTTTATGCCCAGTTAGTAGATGGACAAATGTCATGTGAAGATACACAGCATTACCATATTTTACTGATTCTTTCTTTGAAAAATGCATTTATTTGCCATTAACATATGATACTATAATTATCTTTTGACGTATATGTACTTATTTTGCTGTAAAATTCATACTGGTAAGTAAAACACTGCTAGACAGAAGATCTGGCTGTGATTATTTTCTACTTAACTAGGCTAATTGCAAAACTTGAGCACTATGCAGACAAGGAACAAATACGTACATGTTGACTGAAATAATGTGAGTTCCAATCTCACTGAATCCTTTTGAATGAAGCAAAAACATTTCTATTGCTGAGAAAAGCGAATGTTTTCCTACAGTACATAGTGCAAAGGAGAACGTCTTCTGAAGGAATCAGTTTCTAGATAGGTCTTTTTCCAAAACAATATGGATCGATAATAGTTTGGGGGCATATGTGCCTGCATGCACATAGAGATGCAAAGTGTCATGTGGTTGCAGCTGTCCGTTCTTCAACTCAAAAGTAAGAGTATGCTATTGATGACAAAAGGCTGGAAACCACTTACAAACAGATGAACTTCAGCAAAACAGATAAAATTTAGAACTATAAAAGCAGTATTGATATTATAGATAACAATGGCTTTAAGAAAAATTTTTATCATTATTTTGGGTCCTATCAGCTGCAAATGATGAAAAAAGGAGGAAAAGTCATGACAGTAGATGATGGAAACTCTTGACTAGAAGAAAGGTATTGTAGACAGATGTGACTTTTGGATGCACGAAGTGAGATATTTCCTTGTGAGATCAACATAGGTCCACTACCAGAAGTGGAATGACTGCTCTTCACAGTCACGAAGAGATATAAACCAAAAGGAACAACCCTGACTGTCTTGAACTGCATGGTAACTGTTCAGTTGGGGTTTTTTTTTTCTCCTCAAATAGATTCAGATTTATGAAGATTTTCTGTGTGAATTCGTAATACCACATGCACCTGTCTACATTGTCAATGCCTGAACCTGATATAGGGCACTTTTATAGCAAGTAAAGGAAAATAGTTGCTTTCAGCAGGAAATAGATTTGCCTTATTTAAGATCCATATTTAGAATGAGCTGAACGCTACAGAGAGGAATGGAGAGATCTTGACCAATGATTTGGTAATGTACCTAGAAGACACCATAGCAAGGCCATTCACAATCATCTTTGAAAGGTTGTTGCGATTAGGAGAGGTACTGGAGACTGTAAGAAAGAAAATGTCTTCAAAAAGGCCAAGAGGGAGAGCCCAAGTAACTACTAGCCAGTTAGTCTTACCCAACGTCTTGAAAGGTAATGGAGTGCCTCATTCTGGAGGCCGTCTCTGTCCACATGGATTACAAGAAAGGGATCAAGAGTAGTCAGCATGAATTCACTAAAGGCAAATTGCACTTGACCAACCTGATTGCCTTCTATGATGAAATTAACTGCCTTGATGGGTGAGGAGAGAGTGGTGGATATTATCTATCTTGACTTTAGTGAGACTTTCAACACTGTCTCTCACATCATCATGGGCAAACTCAGGAAGTGTGGACTGGATGAGTGGACAGTGAGATGAAGAGAAAACTGCCTAAATGGCAGATCCCAGAGGGTTATAAACAGTGGCACAAGGTCTATTTGGAGGTCTGTCACTAGTGGTGCGCCCTAAGATTCAATCCTGGGCCCAGTATTGTTTAAGTTATTAATCAATGACTTGGATGAATGGGTAGATGCTTCCTCATCAAGATTGCTTATGACACAAAGCTGTGAGGTTTTCCTGGCTTCTGAGAGACCCATAGACTGGTCTGCACACAGGACTCGGTGGGACATACAGTAAATTCCTTGTTACATTTTAAATATATTTTTGTGATATCTGTCTCACAACCTTCTTCTCCCTGCTCCTCTACAATGAACATTAGCTTCAAATGGGTTAGGAATCCTTTAAACAATTAAGCATCCAAGAGTCCTTTATTATTAATTTGAATTATAGCAGGAACATTAGCTTTGGCTGTTGGTAGAACTCTCCTAGTGGCTCCAACTTGATTACTGTATGGTAGATTATTTTTATATATTTTTTAATTTGTTATGGGATATCATAATTGTATAAATATACAAAAATTAATATTAAACAGAGTAAAAATCTCCAAGCATTCTTATTGATTTTGAAAACGACTGAAAAGGCACTTCAGTAAAATATGACCTCTATAAACAACCTGTCATAAAGCAGTTGTCCTGCAGAAGATTTTGTGTGTACTGAATTTAGTACTTCGCCCTGTAGTGAAATTCAGTGCTTGTCTGTGGTACATAAAGCTAAAAATCTAATAGGTTTGTAGGTTCTGAGTGACGAAAAGGAAGGAGGGCAAGCACCTGGTGGAAATTTTAGAGAGAGAAAAGTCAATATTTTGTTTTCAATTTAATGTGCAAGTGACACATAATTTAACCCAGACTTTAAAGCAATAAAAAAAAAAATTTTAAAAAGTTTCATGCTCTCTATGATTTTTAGATTAAATAATCCTGAACTGTTTCCTTAAGGTATAGATTAAATGTTCATTATGTAAATGTACTGCCTCATCAATCTGTTCTTCATTCATTTAGATCAAGTAGTACAGCATTTCTATGCCAAACAATTCCTGCTTACAAATAAATAATTCAACAATGAGATACACTTGTCCATAGTATATGAAAAATTGGAAAGAAATGTCAGTAAATTGACAATATTAAATTTCAATCAGCTTACTCTGATTGCATAATTAAGGGAGGGGAAACACCAACAGTTCCAAAGAATGCTAACAATCACACATAAAACCTCCATAATGCACCAGAAATATGCCCTGGAATGACAAAAAATGAAACACTACTCCTATGATGTCATAATATCACTAATATTGTTGGTTTTAATAACAAGAAAAGGAGGAAATTAGCTTATGCATTTATGAAGCACTCACATTGCAATGAGAAAAATAATATTATTATCTGTTACATTAGATACATTTTGTTTGGAATTGTGTTTCACGGGTTCATATCAGCAACTTTTGAGGAAGAGAAAACTATGACTGTAATAAGCACTTGTAGAAAATTCTGTCCAAAGGGAAAGTTTTTATCTAGTCATTGCTCTAATAGCAGTTAAATTAATCAGTGGGTAAAAAATATTTATCTATTCTATTTATGAGTTTGGAGATTTTTTGACTATTCAAACACTTTCCTTCATCTTTCTATTTATGATACATAAAAAGGTGGAAGTATCTTTGCATTGTACAAAACGTTTTACTTCATCTGAAAACATGTGTAACCTTTGAGAAAGCGGCTAAGTTTTTTTTTTAGTTTTCCACTGTTGGCTCTTGCACAGATGCTGTTGTTAACAGAGAATCACTTTGTTCCTTGTCTTCCTATCTCTTACAGAATAAGTATTTCCTGGAAACCAGATACTGATTTCTCAACAGAGGTTTTTGAGAAAGAAAAGGATAAGATTTCTAGGTGTTCGATATTTCTTTGTTCAAAGAGTTTTTTATTACATTCACAGGATAAATTTGGGATTATTTTTCTGGGGCTACAGAGAAATTAAAAGCTGAATAAACTCTTCCAACTGTATTCTTTGACATGTTTTTATAATACAGAAAATAATGCTGGCTGATAAATTAAACAATATCACTTAAAGAAAAAAAAAAAAAGAAAATATAGACAAAAATAAAAAGACACAGATATATAGTAGAAGTAATAATGGAACAAGCCAGTTACCAAACCCTGAAGGTACCCCTTAGTTAATATTTAGATATTTACAATAAGAATATATTTGCACTTATGTTTTGTATTTTTTAAAATTACCTTATTAGTGTCATTTCTAATACAACTGACTGAAAAACCAGATCTGGCTGAGTAGCACTAAATATTCTATCTTTCACTTAAGCATTTCTTAGGCTACTGCTAATTAGATTGGAGGTTTTCAACTATAACGGCACATGTTCCACTTTATCAGACAATTAAGGATGCAATATGAATATTTCATGCTTTCATTAGCTTTGCTGTATACAGAAAGGATTGCATCTCCTACAAGCAACAAAATCAAAAGATTCCAAATGTCCAACAGGGAAAAATCAAGTTTACATCAGTATGAATGTAAACTGGAGATCAGTTGAAGAAAATGCTTGGAACCAATCAAATTTTATTTTATGCTAATGTTTCTATATGTAGAATGCAAATAAAGAAGGGGAGAAATTAGAAGGAAAATGAAGCTAAACAAGCAATACAGACATAGAGAAGGAAAAGAGGGAATGTTCAATTTTTGTCCTTTTTGGTAGCCCCAAAGATTTATTTCTCTGGTTTCTTTGCAGATGTCAGGTCATAGGTAAGGCAGATTTGAAGACACTATAGCTCAAGTAGGTAGATGGCCTTGGCCTCTGATGGTGCCTAAAAGTGAAATTGCCTGGTAGCTCCGGTAGTAAGTAGTAGGATGCTATCAAGCAAGCAAACACCAGACTAAATTTACATGTTATATAGCTCTTTGTCACTGGGTTCTGCAAAAAAAATCAGCAGGCATGGAAGAAAACATGTTAATAGAAAACTGTCAAACAATGTAAAAAGTGATTCTGTTCACTTTTTAGGTTTCATTTGCAAAACAAAATAATAAAGGAAATGTTGCCAAATATTGAAAAAAGTGTGGGCTTCAAAACATACCTGTGGTCTAAAACTGCCACAGGTCTGGAATTAATATACCTAAGATGCAGTGAAAATTACTATAGGAATCACCTTGTAGCTGTGTTTTTATGAGACAGCTGAACTATTCAAAGAGTTACCAGTTATTCTCCTCCCATATTCTTCATCCTTTTACTCTGTCCTCATCCTCCACTGCACTTCCATTTTACTGTCTCTGCTTTCAGTCTCATATTCCTTCATTCATGCCAGCTTGTACTCTTACATGATTGCTCATGTGCCAGTTCATGTCTCCCTGCCTGCTACTCAGAATTAGTTCGTTTGTAGTGTGATCAGGTGAGCTTAATGTAAGCAGCAGAAGCTTACAAAGAGGTAGGAATGGGAGGAGGAACTCCTTCTTTCTGTGGTTATGAACTAGGTGTTTGGATACAGCTGTCTTCTGAACTCTCAGACTTGGAAATACAACTTTTCTGAAATTGAAATTCAAGCTTTATCCAGGTCTCTGTGTTCTTATTAATTACCACTTGTGGTAATCAATTGTATTTCAACTTTTGTTTGATTCTTTAAAACAGGTTTTATAGCTTGCCTAGGGAATATACAAATTACTTCCTGACAGTGACCCTGAGGTCACCCTAAAAGCCAGACTTGGATGGTTGTGGAGGGCAATTAGCACACCATCAGTCAGAGCCCAGGAGATGGGCAGCAGGGAATCTGCAGGATCACTGATGGTAAGCCTAGGGGTGCAAGGAACAGTGCTAGCATGTATACATGGTTTGGAGACATCTTTCCAAACAATATAGGTCTATCCAAACAGTCTGAGTTTGAGGGAAACCTGTGTTTCCTTTCTCACTCATATGTGAAGATGGCCAAAAGCCAGAGAGTCATTACAGTTGTCTAGAATAAGCAGGAAGAACTTCCCATGCCCTAAAGTTTTGCTATGATTTTGGGGTACATATTTCCATAACAAGTGCTATGATACATATTTTCCTACTGATTTTGAACTCTTTAATTGTGCTTTCTCCAGATGTTGTTGTTTTTTGGTTTTTTTGTTTTTTTTTTAATTTCTCCCCGCCACTTTTCATTAGTGATGTTTTTGTAAACTTGCTAAATACCCAGTCACCTCTTTGATAAAAATATCCAAGAATATTATCCTTATCTCCTAGTAGGCAAGTTTCCTTCTTAACTTGAGTGGAAAAGACGGATGTCTTCCTGGGAAGTGGGGAGAGACAGTATGACATAGAGAAGAACACAGAGAATACTCTTCCTTTTGGGGACAGGTGTAAAAAAATTTGTCCCTCAGATTTCTCAAGACTCTGCCATTTATAAAATAATTACAATAAATGAGGCAGAAAATGATAGAGGGGAAAGAGGTGCGCTATGATCTTATTATTCTTATTTATGTATCTAATGGGATTGATTTTTTAGCTCACCTCTCATTTAGAGAGTAGTTAAAATATCCTCATTGTATATTTTCTACCAACACAAAATAATTCCTGAGCCCTTTCTTCTCTTCTTCTTTTAAGTGGTGACAGTCATGCAAACATTCTTAGGTGTTGGACAATAGAAAATTCCCAAAGCAGTCCTCAGCAGCAGCCACTGATTTACATAGCCTTGCTGCTTCTAAGATGGAGATCAATGTACATGTGGCAGAGATTGTCATCCAGTGGTATCCAAAATTTATGGTGTCTAGATTTAATGAGGAGAAAGTTTAGGTTCTCTTCACTTTTCTCATTTTCTTTTATGAATTATGTTGATCAGGTTTGCATGGAATACTGAGGTACTTTCTCACCTTGTATTTGCTTTAGATCTGTTGACTTTTACAGGTTAAAAATTATCCAAAATTAAGTGCAAAGGAAGTGGGTAAATGTTTTCCCAAATGGAGGCACAAGAGAAAGCTTGTAAGGGTAAGGGAAGACAGAAAACTAAGAAACCAAGTGATCCAAGGTAAGTTTTTTTCCTGAGTCTTTAAGAAAAGGGTCCTGGAATTTCACTTCATCTCAAATATTACCTACCCATATTTTGAGTGCTATATTATTTTGCCACATTTATTTATTGGGGGCAATCATGCTTTGTGTTAAATAGGAAGAGTTGTTTTATTTGTTTACTGCAATAAGTGTGAACATTAAGAATGAAAGAAAATATTCACCTCTTAAACCATCTTCAAGTCTTTGTTCTCCTTTGACACATCTCTCAATACTGAGATGCTACTGAAATACAGTGTGATGATAGTTATATACATATCTTCTAAGAAAGTACACTATTAATTTATTATAACAATGGAAAGAGAGGGTAAGTGCAGATTCTTCCAAAAAGAACACGTTTTAATGTTACTGGGGGTAACTGATCCCTCATGCTCAGTTTCTATTAGAACAGTGAAGTAAAGGATTTTTCATATATGGTCTTATCTAAAATCTCATCTTACAATTTTCAGTAGAAATAGTCTGGAGCGCATATAATCAGTCTTTATCAGTAAGATAAGATGTCCCCATTCTGTCATATGAAATCATCTCACTAGTATATCGTCATCAGAAAAGGTGCTTTCACGTTTGGAGCTGTTGTGAGCTGCTCACCAGTAGTACCTGCTTTTGATGGAAGAAAACACTGGTGGGATAAAATGTAGCACCCAACCCCATATGTTTAATGTATTACCAAAGATAAAGTGTAAAATAGAGGCATTGTGCTTTGGTCGGCAGAATGTAATAACTGTGAGCTCCAGCTGCAGTGGGCCAACCTGTTCACAAATTCATCCCCATTTGGGGGGCAGGTGAGCTTTCCTTATAATTGTAGAAGTCACTGGGGAAGCCACCAGCCAGGC
Source organism: Hafferia zeledoni (assembly GCA_035583235.1). Lineage (NCBI taxonomy): Eukaryota > Metazoa > Chordata > Aves > Passeriformes > Thamnophilidae > Hafferia > Hafferia zeledoni. The sequence goes on from JAWWEV010000043.1 coordinate 17,999,985, forward strand.
AGGAGCTGACATTGTCCCTGTGCCACGTGCTGTGTGTCAGTGCCCAGGTGCTGGCTGCAGGCTCTGTGAGGGGAGGCCAGGGCTGCCCCAGGACAGACACACATGATTCCAGCCAGCTCCAATGCACCCACCACAGGGCACAGCCGACCCCCTTGACCAAGGTGGCAGTGCCTCTGGGAAAGGAAAAACTGCTGGATGGCCTTGAGGAGTGAGAAAAACTCATGTAAACATACCAGTTGAATGCAATATAGTTTTGAGACATTGTGCAACTGAGAGCAAAATGAGAAATATAGTCAATTGTTAAAAGCTTTGGTTTATTTCAATCACATTATTTTAATTTTCTTAACATGATTTTTCTGCAGAAATTCTTTTCTTCTTTTCTTTTTCATAGTATTGCTCATGTATATGGGTTTTCACAGAATCACACAGAATATTCTGAGTCAGAAGGGACCCACAAGGATCATTGAGTCCAAGTCTTAAGTGAAATTGCCCATGCAGGGATCAAATTCACAACCTTGGTATTACATTATTCTCTAACCAGCTGAGCTAATCTCATGGTTTCAGACAAGAATAAATGGTTTTGTGATTAATAGAAATGTATTTGAAGTTTATGAGGAAGCATTTAAAAAAATATGCTGCATGTAACAAAGTATATTGTGTTCTAACAGCAGCATAAACATCAGATTTGTACAACTAGATTTGACAAACAATGAATATTCTGTGTTGCTGCTAAAACTGACCCTGGCTTAAGCACATAGCAGAGGCAAGTAGTCCTGTGTCTGTACTGATGCTCCTTCTGTTATATACCAGCATAATCAGCGTTGCAGTGGAAGACTACGTGCTTCAAATTCTCAAACTAGGGACCACACTCTTAATATATATAATGTAGCTGAGATTACTACACTATCTTTCTTTTTGTCTCTCTGGCAATGTTGTCTCAGGAATATCTGCTTCAGCTGTCTTGGAAAGAAAGAAGTTAAAATTGTTTCAGCATTTTCAGATTTGTAAATCCTTCCTGTGTCATGCAGTGGTTCCAATTTTTTCTTCACTTGATGACAACCACTTCCTCAGTGGAGTTAAAGATATGTGATCAGGTGGTGAAAAAAAACCCAAAACAAACAACAAGAAAGGAAGCAGTCATGCATCTAAAACATTATTCTCACAGTTGCATTCCTCTGAAGTGAGTTCTTGTTCACGGTCATCAAGCATCAGCCAGGTGTTCATCAGACATGTAAACAACATGGTTTGAGACTTCTCTTCAATCTGTGGCCATTATTAGAGCATCCAAACCCGACTCCAAATAGTTTCCTGGCTGCACTTATGCTGTTTTTGTTTTTTTTTTTTTAAGTTTTAGGGTTCAGATAACGGAATATACATCTAGTCTCAGGGGAGGAAAGTTTGATCTTACTTTTACACTTAGTCCAGAGCTCAGATTGCTTCTACTTGATTTGTAGACTGGATAGAGAGAGATAAGATACGGCACATAGTTTGCCTTTTTTTACTTGTCATCTTCCATGTCTGCCCTATCAAGACTTCATGGGTGGTATAAGTTAGTTCTGAGTACCTTCCCAAGCACCCAGAATGACTCTTTTCAGGCTATCCAGAGAGTGGGAAGGGCGCAGGCAGAAATGAGACAGTAATTTCATCTCCTGTTCACTTAAATAGTTTTTCTTTTTTTAGGAAGTCTAGATAACCATGACTTTGCATCTAACCTCAAAGTTAGACTCAAATGAAACTTCCTACAATTCAGGTAGTCTATTAAAATACATGTTTTAGGAGGAACTCAGTAGTCAGAGGGAAAAGCAGATGAACCTAGCAAACAGTTATGAATCATATCAAAACCTGCTCTCTTCTGCATGCATGGTTTAGTTGACATGATGGTGGGCATTTGGTCAAAGTGACTCGGACTCAGTGATCTTGGAGGTATTTTCCAGCCTCAAAGATTCTACATTCTAAGTGAGTCAATAAAGAGACAAGTTATTACTCTCCTTAAGGACAACTGGTCTGAAGGATTATAAACAGCTTTTCATTATTTGAGTATTTCTTTCCCTTCTTCTGTTGTCTTACTTCTTACAGTGTGTGACTGTTATCCTTTATAAGGTTTAAAATGTGACATCATTCATTATTGAAGTAGCTGTAAAGATCTAAGTTGCATTGTTTTTTTAACCAGTGTTTTATCCTGTTGATTTAATGAGGATCAATACAAAACATATATAAAACAACATAAAGTGTACATATATCTATATAGCATATCTATATAAAATATATAACATATATAAAACATATAAAAACATCTTGATTTCATATTTTGCTAGTTTTGCCTGACATCTGTGCTGTCCCTCCTGTGCTGCTGAGGAAGATGAGCAGTGCAGGGACTCTACAGACTCTAGTCTCCAAATTCTTAGGCTAAATATTGTGTGATTTTATGCTTAAGTGAATATTGTTTCTTATTGCATGTCCATGGCAATGGTTTGGTAGTGGGGAGCTGCAGAGCTAGACTCTATGAGGAGAGGCTGGGGCTACCCCATGCAAGACACAGTTCCAGCCTCTGCACAGCAGAAAGGAGTGACAGAAAAAAGGTGTGAGAAACAGCCCTGCAAACACCAAGGGCAGAAAAGTAGGAGAGGCAAGAAGTGTTCCATGTGCTATAACTGAGATTTCCCTGCAGCCTCTGGAGAAGACCATGGTGGTGAAGCTATCTACACTGCAGCCCGTGCAGGAACCCATGTCTAAGCAGGAGGAGATTCCCTGCAGGAATTGCAGCACATGGAGAGGACTCATGTGAGAAGGAGGAAGCAGCAGAAAGGAACTGTTATAGAATGACCATAAAGAGTCATGACAACTGTTATGGATTGCCTATGGACAAGGTGTAATGGCTTTAAACTGAAAGAGGGAAGCTTTATATTAATTATTAGGACAAAATTCTTTACTGTAGGGGTGGTGAGGCATTGGAACAGGTTGCTCAGAGAAGTAGTGGATGTCCTACCTCTGGAAGTGTTCAAGATGAGTTCAAATAGGACTTGAAAAACTTGTTCTAGTGGCAGGTGTCCCTGGCCACAGCAGGAATGTGGAACTAGATGATCTTTAAGGTCCCTTCCAACCCAAACTATTCTATGATTCCATAATCAGAAACCATCATTCTCCATCTGCTCTGCACCACTCAAGAAGGACAATGTAGAGGAGCTGGGAATGAAGTAGTGAAGTTGATCTTGGGAAAAAGAGGATGGTGAGATGAAGGTCGTTTTGCTTTTGTCTTTGTCTTCACACTATCCATCTCTGGTTTTAATTGGCAATAAATAAAATTAATTTTCTCCAAATTTAATCTGTTTTGTCTGTCATGGTAGTTGATCTTCCTGTCTTCTACCTGACTCAAAAGCTTTCATCCTATTTTCTCCCTCTGTCCTGTTGAGGAGGGGCAGTGAGTGAGTGGCTGGGTTAGTGTCTGGCAGTTGGCTAAAGATAACTCCCTCCATACTTTTAGGAATCAAATATTTTAGATAGGTTATATATTTTGTTTGGACTGAAAGTTCCAGGTAGTTAGGTCAGAGCCTGTCTGCCAACTATTTACAGCAAGATATATTATATTCTTTCAAACTTCTCTGACTGTTAAGCATATATTTATGTGTCATAAATGAGTGATCTCATTCATATCAAACATGTCTTATTAATGGATTTAACATGTTGCACCTATAGTAGTTGACAAACACGAGCTGAAAATAATTTCTGAATACCAGATGTTGAATTGTGTTCAAATGACATATATGTCAAACAATGAAAAACCCGAACAATAACATCAACAAATTGAATTCTAAATCTGTGCATGATGAATATGTCAATGGCCAAATGGATGAAATGCACTTAATGAAACATAAAATCACTCTAGAGGTTTTTTAAATTGATAACTCTTTTTTCCCTCATACATTTTGGCGAATAGTATATAAAGAAATTTAGAGCAATTTACAAATTAATATGCATATCTAGTCTGAAAATTACTGAAATTTTGTGTGAAAAAAAACCATGAAGAGAAAAGAAAACCCCCAAAGAAAATGTTAATTCAGAATGAGGCAGTAATTGTGCAACTTTAATACTCTTTCAAGAGCAATTGAATGTCTAAGGTTTCAGAGTCCTCTTCATCATCTATCTATCTATGCATGAGAGAAAATGCATGTAATTTGTGCCACACTATCAGTACCCAGCTGAAAATCAGTTATTCAGTATTCCATTCTAGTGCAGATGTGCATTTTCCCTTGTGTGACATCATAGGATTTCACTGCAAACCTTGCCCATCAGTATTCACTTCATGTTATGGCAGTATTCACTGAGTGACTGAGGAAAAGATTTGGAACTTATTTTTATGAAAGTTTGTATTGAAGATTAGGGAACCCTTAAATTTCCTAGTTTAGGACTCTGCAAACTTATTTACAGGCTCTCTGTTGGATAGAAGCAATCTAGGACCTCACATAATCAAGGGTCTTTTCTATTGCTGGTCTATTCTCAGATAAATTACTGACTATTGTATAAGGGGGTTTGGTTCAATATTCTGATTATGATGATGTCATTAAACTGTAAATCCATGTTCATTGCTATCTAGCTGTCTAATATTTTGTTATGAAAGTTCAATATAAACTTTGGATTTAAAAACCTTCACTCAAGATTTTAAAATGACAATTTTCAGAGTCAACTAAGATTGATTTCTAAATTGCTTATCATATACTTTATGGTTCCAGCCCTAAAGTCCTGTCATACTTAAATCTTGTGTTGACTTAATGGAAGTTTGAAGTGCCACAACTGAAGATGTAATTTTGATTGTCACTTCATCCCCAAATACAAAGTGAGACAAGATTCATCTCCGCATGTACTTCTTTTTGTAGAAGGTGCTTTGCTAATTGCTAATCACTAGTCCAAGACAAAAATTGCTACTAGACAAGGCAAGTGGATGTGTCTGGCAATGGTGTGGACTCCAGAGCTCTCTCTGAATTGTGGATTCTGAACTCACCTGCATAACATAGCCCTCCTGGAACAAATGTGTGGAGACATACTATAAATGGGATTTCTCTTTGATCCATTTTTTTGGTACAGATGGGAAGGAAAAGCTTCACTTAACCCTAGTCATGAATGGGGTATACTAAAGTCATCTTCCTGTAGATTCTGGTGGGTTGATGGAACAAAGAGACATTTTTCAGACTAGCTCTTCAATGTAGCAGTCTTTTGCCAGCCTCATGAAAGCTGCACCGGTGAAAAATACTCAATACAGTTAATACCACATACTTTCTAGTTATTATGCTCCATGTTAACCACAATAAAACAGAATTAAATAACTAACAAGAGCATTGTTGCATTGTAGTCTCTCAACAGATAGTTGTTCCAATGAGAGAGGACAGTAAGACCTTTAAGCAGCTGCAAGGAAGAAACAGCTGACAACCTTTGTTGCGTGTAAATGTGAGATGTACATTCAGTGTACTGTTTTATCTTTTGTTCTAACATCTGTGACTTAGTCTATATGCCACCAGCAATTACTTGTAGAATTCTGGTAAAGAAAATGAAATATGATTACAAGTAGGAAAGAAAATATGATGAGTTATCATGGCCATTATAGAACAAGAATACTGATCTGGCACTCTTCAAATTGCTTAACTGCACTGCAAATGCAATCAATCAGCTTTATTTGTGTAATATATTAACTCCGTTTAAATATTTTTTAAAAAATCTTCTAAAAAATTATGTCCTTTATTATATCAATTCTCATTGTGTACCCCTCTTTTTTGGTGTCTCTGGTTCTCACTCTCTCTCAAAGCCTTGTTTTTAGAAGAGCTCTCATATCAAAAACGTTGCCCCAAGCTGTTACCACTTCATGGTTCATCTGGCAGGAAATGCAGAATATAGGTTTTCATTAATGCCTTTCACCACTGAGTACCAAAATTCTTTATTCTGTACTCATTTTCAGGGTAATTAAACTGGGTCAAAGACTGAGAAGTATTTGGGTGGCTATTTTCAAATTACATTGTTGCAAGGATATCTTATGGTAGTGTCTATATTTATAGCATATGCAATAACCTTTTCTCCTCCGGTAATTGCTCCCACTATTTAATTGCCTCCCTTTATTGCTTCAAATGTCAGGTTTCCAATGGAAGATGCTCTTGTTAAAGAAGTAATAAGAATAATAAATAAGAGGGATTTTCCACATTGATGTGTGATGCACTAAAGAAAGGCAAAAAAGAGGCTGAGTTCCAGATGAGTAAACACTTGCTCTGAGCAAAGTATGCTTGTAGTCACCTGAAGAGTGGATTTTTCAATTAAAAAAATGTTTTGAATATCTTAGTAATTTTACATTTCATACATCAACAGTATTTTATTTTTTATTTACTTTTTCCTTGGTTAGGTTCATTACCAATTTCAGTAAAAGTGATCTCTGCACAAGATTGTTTTCTGTAACATGTTCTTTCCCTGCTTTATTTGTGTAATCCAGAAGTTGACTTATAGTGGTAATTTGTTACAAAAGCATCTTTCTAAGTGGAGTTAGTTTTGGTACATCAGGAGTAAACATGAGATAATAAACTGTTAATCAAATGGAAGGCTGTGTTTCCCTTTACACAGTTGATATCTGTCCCCTCTGTGAGCTAACATTACTGAATCCAGAGTTAAGGAGCTACTGATACTATGAAAGGTGTTCATTATTGTTCATTGGACTTTGATTTTGTTGTTCAATATACACCAAAAAGCAGTTCTTTGTAAGCTTTTCCTTACCAATATTAAAGCCATAAGGATGTAACCTACTTAAACCACGAGAATTCAGGATGTACTGGTGCAGGTGTGGTCCTTTTTATGTCAGTGGTGGTGTAGCAGATTGAAAGAGAAATCTATGTGACATATAACATCATCTGAGTTCTCTGACAAATATTCCATTCACAATGACCTGATCATGTCACCATTATTCAGAGAGCATATTACTAGAAGTAAGTCAACAAGTAATCCCACTGACATGGAAAAAAGTCAAAAATAACAAAGAAACTGACCAGTCCCTATCAGGCTGTTTTGACTTTAATCAGATAAATTCATTAGATATTTAATAATTCTTTTTCACTCAGATTTAATGCATATATCAATAAAATAAAATTTATTACACATTTTACTGAGATGGGCTGTGACTGGGTTTCTGACAACACAAAGATGCAGTTGCGTGATCCCAGTGGCAGTTCATTTCCTACAGACTTCAAATTGCACTACCCTGTAAAAGTGCCAATAACTTGGAGCTTCCTGTAAAGAGAAAACGTGTCCAGAAAGACTTTTGTATTTTGGGGGGGGAGGGGGGGGCAAAAAAACCCCAAACCCCTGAAATTAAAAGATATAGGAAGAATAACTCTGGTATCATTGAAAATTGGTCAGTCAAGAGGGAAGGAGAACGGATTCTAATGAGGATCCTTTTACACTATGCTTCAGACAGACCTGTTTAGTGAAGGAAAACTGAAGGAAGAGTTTGATGTCTAAATTTCCACAGGGGAAATACAGAGAAAATATATTGATACTGCAGCTGAGGTTTTCATAGAACTGATACTAGATCTAGCATAGGATTGCAAGATGTCATAAAGTTCAAATCCCTGCACTATGACACCCCTTAATTTGCAACTATAGAATAACACAGCAGCTTTTTTTTTCCTGACTTCTTAAACCCACAAATGAGTTAGAGGTTGTAATCCCTAGAAATTTCTAACCTCTTTTTTCCCCCTGTAACTGCATATAAACACCTTTAGACCATACCCACAACACAGTGAACATTGGTTCTGACAGTATCTCCATCCAGTTGCAGTCTATGTGCAAGACAAACAGTGCCTGTTGCAGGTGATGGATAGAATGGGTGCATGTATATTAGCAGTCAGTGCACAGGAATTGCTGCTCTTTTTGGTGTATATTTGCTTTATGTCTACACACTAAGTCTTGAGACATGTCCCTGAGAACACCACTGCCATGCTCCAAGTGTTTTCTCCATTTTGGCTACAAAGTTTAAGACACAAAGTAGAACAGCAGTTAGTGGGAGTACCACCCCTGCTATGGATACAAGATGGTTTTGCACTTTATGTTCTTTTCATGGAATGTGGGGACCTAGTAGCAGCAATTGATGGGACAAGTGAAGACATGAAGTGGACATATGGTCCTAAGAACAGCAAGAGACTGCAGTGAATCAAACCCCACTTCATCCTTGGTTGTACTACATCACTTGGTGATGTAGGCATACCCTTTAAGTCAGCTGCTGGTTAACATTATGGTTTCATGGCAAAGAAAATATTTATTTTAGTTTTCCCCCTGATTTATATTTATTTCCATTGCAACATTCGTATTGCAGTACCAATTATAAGACATTAAACAGATAGCTTAGAGGCAAATATTACATGTATCACAGGTGCTTACCCCTTGCAATTCCAAAGAAGGAACTATGGGAGTAGATTCCCATTTTGAGTGTCTACTATATGAAGCCCTATTGCACAGGAAGTAGAAAATAAATAAGCCACATAGCTATACTTTGCTTTGCATGGAAAAGGATTCAGGCCAACAACATATCCACAGGAACATAGAGACATTCCTGGTTTAGTAGCTTAAACTCGGCATCTACCTACTACTGTTCTCCATTTCACTTTCCTTTCTTGTTTGCTCTATTTCAGGTAAGAAAAAATAATAAGAGTGACAAAACTGATGTTCTCTGGGTAGAATCTCTTCGTGGGCTAGAGACTGCTTTACTACTACTGTTGGACAGCCGCAGTGGCTCAATGCTAACAAGATATCAGTAGCTTGCTTGCTTCGCTAGGTCTCTATTAATGCAGAAGTTTTGTTTTCAGACTGCAGCTTTTCCAAGCCTGCCAAATGCTTGTAGTATTTATGATTTAATTACATCTCTAGCTTTAATGTAAGTAGGTATAGAAACATAAAAAATCGAAATGGTACAGCAATTTGTCTCCCTTCTTGTTTTTTCACTCAGTGGCTCTAGCAGTGGAAACTAAAGTAGACTTCACAAGAATTTACTATATATTTCATCCAAACAAAAAATATATGTAGGGTTTTTTCAATCCATTCTTAGACTTGCATTTGATTTGGTCTAAATCTGAAATGTGGGCAAGTACAGAAGTAGAACTTTAAGCAGATATGTTTTTCATTCTGAAAATGCTAATAACAACTTCATAAGAAAGGTATATTAATTTCCTGGCACTTATAATTATTTTAAAAGAGGAAGTCTAGATAAAAGGAGGTCCTGACACAAGGACCTGTTAAGAATATACAGGATGAAATTTACTTCTGTATGGACATGTAGCATAGCAATAATTTGCTAAAGAATCTGACTGACCTATATGAAATGACTTTGTGACTAAGAGGATAAAGGAGGATCTTGCACTCCTCCACATGTGTGTCTATATAGTTTCATTACCTAGAAAAATTGAAGGAGGATCTTTTCAAGTCCTCAGAAATTTTTTCCAGGCTGCAAGGCCTAAAAATCATTCCATCCGTAGAAAACATAATAAAGGAGGTGGGAGAGAAAGGGTGATCAGGAAACAAGGAGGTCCAAGTCCAATATAAGGACAATAAGTTAAAATTTTCAAGGGCAGAATGATGAAATAGGCTTTGAAATTCAAATGGCAGTCCTGTAATTCTTTACTATTCCTGGTGGTGTAAGTTTCTGTTCTTTTGGCCATCTGCATGACGAAAATCTTTGCTAAGATAGAGGTGATTGCATGTTCCTGCTTTTTAAGATTTTGTTCTTTTTTGTATTTATCTTTGTTATTACCTTTTTTTTTTTTTTTTTCCCCCCAGAATTCCAAAATGATCCATTGCTAGTCAGCTGTGTCTAAAGATACAGTCAGAGCTTTTGTTTTACTGTGTATAAACACAGCAGGAAGTAAATGTTCTTCATGGGGCAATGCAAAATGTAGGTTTAAGTTTAATACAATGCCACACATAGAAACATTTCTTATGGAACCCATATGTCAAATCCATTCCTTTAGTTAGGTTTAGTTAGGTTAGATCTGATATGTGGATGTTACACAACAGGAGGTTTGAGAAAATATTTTCCTCTTAGGTTCATCCTTTCTTCCTGTTTTCCCTGTTGGACTTTAACTGGTTAGATACAGATTTCTATACTGCAGTATAGGATGCTTCAGCAAAAGGTTGATAAGGGAAGAAAATTCAAAGTCTGCAGAATTTGTGGGATCCTGAATGTAGTTGATCCCTACCCCTTTTGGCCTAAATACAGAAACAGAAATAGGATGTTTCCAGAATCACAATATATCTATGTATGGCTGAGCTGAAGCTTTTGAGACAAGTCAGACTTCAAAGATGATTTTGAAGAGCTTGCTTTCACTGTAGAGTTCTAACTGACTTTATCTGCTTACTTTCAGAAATCCCACTGTGGCATGGATCATCCACTGTGTCTGCAGCCTGGGAATCTGTATGCCTCAGAAGGCATAAACACATGAGAAACACTTGAGCTACTTTAAAGTAGCTGCCATATCTTTATGACACAATACGACTCCCTACGGAGGCTTCCAGTTATGTTACGACAGTGCTATTTATACTGTTTCCTTGACATAGTTTTGATATTTCCATCTGTGGGGTAAAATCATGCCAAGCATGGTTCTTCACATATCCTGTCTGAAATCCAGCTGTAGTCAATGTCTTCTGTTGGCAAGTTGATAAGGTCCTTCATCTGAGAAATCTGGAGCCCTGGTTACGTGTTAACCATGGCTGATGTTTGATATGCAATCCCTACCGGATCATCATCAATGCCTTGATCCAATCTGCTAACCCTGAATAACTTGACTGACAGCAGTTTTCAGGGCACCAAACAGTTGTTAGTTACACAGTAGCCAAGAACACTAAGGTACTGTGAAAATTAAGTATGTGCCTTTTATAAACAGTAATTTTCTCATGACAGCAACAGGAGTGAGGCTATTCCACAAGATCTCCATGCCAGAGTGGGATCAGTGTCCTTTACCTGGATGTTTCCATTGAAAAGTGAGCTGTGTTTTTGACATTCCTTTCCATTGTTGTTCATGTGTAAGAAAGGATTTTCTGAAATGTTTTATAGGAGAGCTCATGCTAGTACAGAATGGCAAGAACACTGACTCCTGAAAAACAGCAGTTGTAAAATGCCAGATCTGGATTATATATGGACTTCGAGGGAAGTGAGACATTTAAATGAAAAAAAGAAGCAGGTAAAGTGGCTTAGGAAAGTAATGCTTTTATCAGGAATACACTTCAGGCAATGTGATGCTACAAGTTTTTTCATAGGATGAAAGAGAAGAAAATCTTAAATCCTAAAAAAGGAATGAACCCATAGTATAAACTTTAAGTAGTAGAAAGCATGCATTCAAATAAATCAGAAAAGCTATTTCAAAAGCTTCTCTTATTACAGAGGAAAATACAGAAATGATTTGCCCTAGAGTCCTGCAAGCCCACCATATAAATAGAGCTATTACCATTTATTCTCAATCGTCATTTGCTGTATAGGCATAAAGGATGTCATGGTATAATATGTAACTTTGTTGATAAAAAGTAGTGAATGCTTTAGACACACCCCAGCTTTCAATCTGCAATTGCACTTTTGACATTTTTTTTCCCCCAATTTGTTCAGTCTGATGTTAACAAACACGGTTGGGATGACAACATACTCTAGGCAAATCATAGGCTTCAGATCATATGTGAAGGCTTTGTTAGCAAATATACACACAAAGTTTCCAGTTAATAAAGTTCTGCATCACTGAGTTTCCCTCCAGGAAGTTGGCAAGGCACTGACAAGGATATGGAAGCAAAGTCTTGTCAGTAAACACTTGTGTCTGTTGCTATTTACATTAGAGTAAAATAACCATAATGAGTTTAAGGATAGACCACACCTAGGTAGTGCATAGTATATTTGTACAGCAATAACAATCTCCATGTCCTGAGATAGAACTCTGGGTTGTATCTGAGAACTCACCAAAAAACCCTGAAAAATTATGGGATTTTCTGTAGGGTTTGGTTTGGACTGTCTGTAAGTCATGCGCCTGTTACACCAGATGTATAATGGATGACCTTTGGGGCCAAATGCCTTTATGGAAGCCCCTAGACTATCTAGCACTTTTGACACAGATTGGATTCTTCTGCTGATGGCTTGCCAGAAGTAATTTAGGATTTGGGATGATGCTATCTTCAGCTCTGGGACAGATTAATGGAACTTCATTTGATGTTGTTCTCCACCCTAGGAGGTATTTATTGAGCCAGGCTCTAAATGCACACATTTTTTTCACCAAGCTATTTCACAGACAATAACTTGAACTCTTCTTTCAGTGACTTCTGACCAACTCCAGGGAGTGACATGAATAAGAGTGATTGTTTATTCAGACTTCATATTGTTGATCCAGCATCACAGAAGAAAAGATGTCAATCCATTTTCTCTCAGATATTTGTAGTGATGAGATAATTAAAGGACAATGGACAAAGTTTCTAAGGAGCAAAAAGGAAAACCTGATTTGAAGAAAAATGTTTTCAGAACTTCTGAAACAAACTTCAGTTCTGAGCTGGTGTCAGGTTTTGCAGAAAAATATACATCTTATTAGGCTACCACTGATTATTGGACAGAAGTAAAACCACTTACCATTTTGGCCACTATCCATTTTTTTCTTTTATGTAGCACACAATTACTGAATTATAGAAATGAATATCTAAGGGATAGATGTAGTATTTTGATCAGATTTATAGTCACTTGACTAAGTTTTCAGACCTCATTTGGGTTAGTATTAAAATGAACAGACATGGGATCATGGAAATTATGCTAGACACCTCATGCAAACTACATTTCCTATGAATCTTTGAGTATTTTCTGGCTTAAGTCTATGGTGGAAATACTACAAACACAGCAACATTCCCCTTTTTTTTTTCTTCCCCCCCTTCTTTTTTCCTTTCTTTTAGGCTTCTGTTTCTTCCTCCATTCACAGCTGGATATGTTCATCTTAACTGAATAGTGTGGCTCTCCACTGTGACTCTGCGTAGTGAGAGAATGTCATTGTGTCTGGAATTTGGTTTTACCATGAGGAAGAATAATTCAAAACTCTGTGACTGTACTGAAAAGAGGCTTTTCCCCACAGTGTTCCAGACACTGCCTTCCTTTTCCTTCCTCTTCCCTATGGCTGCTATTATGTTCCTGATACGCAGGGTGGATCTCACCTGTTCCAGCAAGTCAGCAAACCTTCAACATCCCACTAATAGGCTGCAACTAAACATCACATCACAGGATGAAATATACAGCCAAATATTCCCGTGGTTTTTCACCTATCAGGTAGACTGGGCCTCACTGGAGACACAAATTAGATCAGAATTCTGTGCAAATTTTTCACTTTATCAAGTCCTAACTCAGCAGTGTATAGAGTTACACAAATTCTGAAAGATTACTGTTTCCAGGGGAATCTACCAGATGTTCTGTATTTGGGCACAAGCCCCATACCAGTGGGGCTATTTCATGCCTCAGATTCTGTGGGACAGCAGCACTTAGCTTTTTGTTGGAGACTACTGTCACAAGTGACTACTATCACAAAAAGGAAATGTTAACTCCCCAGCTCCCCAAACATCCACAGCTGTAAGACTGGACCTTCCTAAACCCAGTTCAATTATGCAGCTAATCCAGAGCTGTCACTGGGTGACACCCCAGTGAATTCCCAGTGTTTTACAGGATTGAGAAATGGGTGTAGCCCAGCCTACCACATGCCTCACCTTTCTGTAGATATTTGGGAGTGTGATCAGGAAGGAGACTCTAGTGAGTTCCAATGGGTTCCCCAGCCCATTCTTTCAGGGCTGCAGTTTAGCCACAGAAAATCCAAACCTGCATCATTAAAAGCTGAGGAGCACTAACTAAATAATAATTTTTTTTTTCTAAAAAAATTTCTCTCTAGGACACCATTTTGTTACCCTAGCATCATATTATTCCTGACAAAACAAGTCCTTGTTTCTAAATGTTTGAATTGGATGCAGTCAGCATAAAAGTACTTGAAATAGGTTCAGATACATGCTGGAAACAAACTGCATCTCTCAGAGTTACTGCTGCAGCAGTATCATTTAATTACCTGTCTTTCTAGTGACACCTAAGAATTTTTTATGGTCTCTCTAGTTATTCGTGGAAATGTACACAGACACAATTATTCATTCACTTAACAATTCATCATTCACTTAAGGGGCCAACATCCCCAAAGCAGAAGTACTGCCTTAGAAGTTGTGTCTGTATCCTTCATTGTATCATTTTCTGGGGTCTGTGGTTTGCCCTATGAACAAAATAAGCAGGGATTACAATCCTCCATGGTTTGACTCTTAAAAAAACATTGAAATAGAGGGGACTTCTGCTCTCTGCTTCACACACAACTCTCCTGACTCTTCTCTTGGTACAAAGTCAGGAAGAGAACACATTGTGATCATTTTTTACAGCAACAAAGCAAGACTCACGCTTGCAGTTGATTCTTCATGAGCCTGAAGTGCAGGAACTTAGCAGACAGCTGCTGACAGCCTTATTGCATTCCCCTCCAATGAAAAGGGCTTATTAGAGAGTTTACAATAAATACCAAGTCATAAATCCTTTCTCCTTATCTCTCCTGCCTTTTTTTTTTTTTTTTTTTTTTTTTTTTACAATCTATTCAGGATGAAGTACTTTATCCGAGCCCAGGAAAGTAAATGGGAGGCTTTTAGTTTATTTTCATGAGCTGTGTTGTGGTTTGCTGGAGATGTACAAGAATCATGCAACACAGTGGGCTTTATTTCTTACAGTGCATTCTTGAGGGCTTGGAGGTTTTCAGCAGCCCACTAACACCGCTTATTAGAGCTCTGTTTTCAAAAGATAAAGTGGTCTTTTCAGATCAGTCCGTCGGGTTTGGTTTTGCTGGAATTTCAGGTATTTTTTCTGCAATGCAATATCCTTTGAAAGAGAAAAAAAAAAGTCAATAGTGATATATTCAGCTGAATACTTAGCCAAAGTAGATATTTTCTCTGTATGCTATTTAGCTACTCAGTAGAAAATAATACAGCATCATGTTTCCTTAGGCTTCAACCTTTGAAAGATTTTTTTAGAATGTTGAAGTTACTTTGCAAATATCCAGTTATGGTTTAAGAGGGAGATCTTACAAAAGAAATTATGTTTTAATGTTTTGTATTTTAACCAAATATATTAAATTTTCACATGGCTGAAGATCTTCAACAGATTATTTAAAAAAAAATGTCCTTAAGCTAATTTTAATACCAATTTTAGACCAAAAGACCAGTGAAGTAATTTTGATGTAGTTAAAAGGTCTTATAAAATTATAACATCAAAACCATATCTGAAATAATAATTCACAGCAATAATGACTTTATCAAGGTTTTTCCCTTTGTGACTTTCAACTGATCGTGAACAGCATATTCCTCAGATGTCTTTCTTATACAATATTAATTATGTAGTTCCAAAGGTTAATTATTACACTTTAACGTGTGACAAATTGAATTTTTTTGAAAAAAATAAAATCGCTGTTTTTATCTGAACAGATACTCAGGTGTGTTTCATTATGAGGTTAAAGCACATAACATGTTCTTCTTGCCTTTTATAGCAAAGAACATTGAGAGACCAGGTCCTGTCCCTTCTCTCTATCTTAAATGGCAACTGACAGATAAATTAATGTTGGAGTCATTGTGGTTTTTTTCATAGGCACTTTTGCTGCATTATCAAGTTGCTGTTTACTCAGTGGGTGGTATTTTGTAATGGTCTAATATTATTAACTTCACTGCTAATTAGCAGATGTTTTTCTTCTTTCATATATAAAGGTAGTTTGTTCTTTTCCTTATGCGTAGTTTTGCTTTATAGGGGAAATCCTCTTCTGATCCAGAAGAGACAACCCTGCATTTGCAGTATGAGAAGGCAGACGTCCTCTGTTTGTAATATTGCAGCATAGGATATTCAGTGAACTACTCCTGCAATCACCTACTCCAGGGCTGTATCTGATATTATAGCATCTGTGGAGCTTTAGAACTATGCTTTTTGGGTAAAAAAAAAATCATTTACTCAAGTGAACACAGGAGAAAGCCCTTGGGAGAATCACAATTCTTCTTTTAAGGGAGGAATAGGTTGGATCATGGTTAACCACTGAAGTTCTGAACTGCTCTGTGTGCCCTTTGAAAGTGGCTCACATTACTTTTCCACTTTAGTAAACATTATTTCAGATAGATGTCCCCTCTTCCCCAAATTGCAGCAAACAAATGCAGCTCTTTATAAATGGACAGGACTTATTTTTAACACATAAAATTTCACCTTAATACCAACCCTGCTTAGTATGTAAATTAAGGACTGGAAGTTATGAGAAAAGCCACATCATTATTGGAGCTGGTAAATCATAGGAAAGAAAAGGGAAGAAATAAAAATTATTTTTAGCTGAAAAGGTATTACATAAGGAATAGCACACATTTTAATTAATCACAAATTATTATTATTAACTTAAAATTATAAGTGTAATTTTAAAAATACCTTTAAAAAATTCTTCCAGAATTCATAGTTTTGCCAAATATACTAAGTATAGGAGCTCTGCTACCTCTGTTTTGAAGTCAATGGAAAATTTAGTTACAATTTCCAACTGGAAGCCTGCTGCAGGAGGCTCAAATAAATTCAGATAGGTTTGGAATTTACATTTCCTGATTGTATCTTTAATATTTTTACTCTTTTTTCCCTCATATTGTTCACTAAAAATGGTATAACAATAAAATATATTATGATACATTTCCAACAAGATTGATAATAAATTTCACTCTTTTCTAGTCTATATAGACAAATGCAGAGAATTCGTGAGTTAGCTCTACCCAATGACACCTCCCAGTAACCTGTTCCTACCAGGATGATAGTCACACAATATGACTATTATTTTCATTGTTTTGCAGACAACTCTTCAGGGAATTTCTTTTAGAACTAAGAAAACCTAAAGCAGTAAAAGTGAACAGTTAAGGTCAGGCACAAATCATGCACCACCCAAATTCAAGGGCTCTTTAAAGGACTGGGCATTCATGCGAACCTTCTATGTAAGGATCAAACAATTGGTTTTTGCAAACTGTTGCTTAGTTTACTCTAAGTCTCAAAATAGCTGGTGTAAAGGAGTTCAATGTCTGCAGAAAGCTCACCTCTATAATAATATATGTCAACAAGAAAGCACATATGTATGCACACACATACACACAGAGACAAGTGGACTCAATTTCAGCTTGTCTGGGATATTTTCATACTCTGTAATAAAAGTTACCGTTTCAAAGGACTTCCATGCTTTTTTGTTCTAATGGTAGATGGTTTGAGTGGAGCAGTCTATAAATGAATTTGTGCTGACCAACACTGGGCACCATTTATTTACTTTCTGTTTATAAACCTTAATGTTTGTTTTCCATGCATTCTCCTTCATGAAGATGATCTCTAAGTACAAAAGTTCCTTTAAATCAGCAGTGACTGTGGTTTGGCTCATCTTAACAATGTAAGTTTATAGCTTGGTTGAAGACATTCCAGACTCCACTGTCTAGTTCTTTTCTCTCTCTCTTTTTTTTTTTTCTTTCCTTTTATGTGTGTATATCTTTATATAACTGATGTTGATTTTGAGTATCTGACTTCAAAAGCAAGGCACAGTAAGAGAAAACAAAGAAGAAAAGTTGGAGTTTATGTGGCTTCTTATGTTCAGCATACAAAAAATGAGCAAAAAGCCATCACACTATAAAGGAAGACTGCAATTTTATTTGATTAGATTATCACCACCTGGTCTCTATAGGATAGATTTCACCAACTATGTCTACAAAATAATAAAGGCAGAAAATCATGACATTTCTGAACATACATTCAGCCCATCAAATTTCAGTTCTGGCCTCTCTTGCTGACAGCACACTCTGACCTCTAAATCATCTGTCTGTCTGTCTGGGATTACCCCTAAAGCATTTCTCAGAGCAATAGGGGACTTAACAGTAAGGCAATGCAGTATGTGTTCTAGAATAATTCTTAACCGCAGGGAGAGAGGTTCCAATTTCATAGCTGATGTTTAGACCTTTGTTGATGAAGAACAAAAAATCTGAATGCTGATGGTGCCAACCGAACAACTGCCTAGGAAGACAGTGACTCAGAGATGTTCAGTGAAGGAGTCAACAGTATTTTTGAAGATTTAGGTGGATTTGTATGATCACTTTTGCAACTGCTGCTTTTTGTAGAACATATATGTAGTGATTTTTTTAATAAATATCATAAAGGAATGGAAGAGAACTCAGGTTCTGAGAGTTGGGTCATTATCAACTGTGTAAGTGTCCCACCTGTAGCTCCTGCCAGGTTTTCAGAATGTTTGCATGCCACGTGACTGCCTTAGGAAACAAAAAGTGTTCAGGGTAGCAGCTCTCAGATTCTCCAAAGCCAGATGAGATGTTATCAGCATATTTCTGTCAGCAAGTTACAGGATTCTAGCTTGGAGAGGGTTTCCAGCCCAGAAATGGATTTTTGCCCCAACTTGCTACTCTAGCCCAATCTCTCCAAATGTGAACTTCTATATGCTCTGCTTCTCAGAAGGCAGACACATGAGGAAACATGTGGGGCCTATTTTGTCTTCAGCTGATTTTTTAGCTTTTTAGTTGAAGTGAGGAAAATTATCTTGGTTTTATATTACCCTCTTTCTGTGGAAGGAGATACTGGGTTGTTATTTCATGGACTGCTATAGCCCATATAAATGTACATCAGGTTCACCTGCTGCAGCTCCGAGTGTTTATTGCATGATGGCTTTAAGTTGAGACCAGACTGACTGCTCCATGCACTTAAAAAGCTGGTGTGTATTAGTCCAGTAGCAAAAGCATGGCTTTGTGTTAGTCTTTAGCTTTTGGGACTCTTGTCTCAACTGTCATTTTTCACAAATGACTTTTGCAGCAAAGCAACCGCTGATACTGGGCAGCAAAACATTGCCAACCACAGTTGTCTAATTTGAATACCTCTGCAAACATACAGACATACAAACCAGTAAACATAAGGTAACAAGAGTATCAGCTGACTTACAGTCACTGTTTACACGTACACTCTTAGCCTCTGGCAAACACAAGGTAGTACAAGTGATGCCAGCTCATTTCTTTGAGTATTTTAAATGAAGTCCCAAGATCTTTCTCATCTTCTTAGAAGAACACTTTGTGAGTGCCATCTGAAAATACGAAAGTGCACCTTGTTCTGCTGTTGTTACTCAGAAGTACTGTTAGTTAAAATACTAGGGTTTAGGTGCGTAGCTTTTTGTGGCATTTCTAGTGTTGAATCAAGTACTTCAGCTGTTTATGTCCTGTCTGTGGTCAGTTTGTTACTTAAAAGTGGGAACCATAACATTCAGGACACTAACATAGCTGCTTACACTTAACCTACAGTGAAGTGAGTATCTTAATCATCCAGCTACAAAGATGTCTCTAAGCCTGAGATGCAGGAAAATGCCTCTCTTCAAATAATATTCACATATTTTAAATTTTTTTCCTTGAGCTGGGAACCAAAGCCAGTTCTTTCTCATCACACTTGGTCAAACAAAGAAGTTCACTTGGCCTATGTCAACATGAGCAACTCATGTAGGGCAGTGGGACTGTATCAGAAAACAGCTGCAACTGAAGCCCTCACACCTATGTCAAACATGTCAGGAGATTACTTTGGCTTGGCTGTTACCTGTCCCTGGGTGATGAGTGCCCATTAGTGGCAGCAACGTGATGGACATGTTCCTGAGGCTCTACGTACAGTTTAGTTTCATCTGAAATAACCCATGCTGTGGGTTTTAAGAGACTTTCACAATGTGTGCAAAAGTATGGTGCGGGTGATTAAGAGGTTCACTTCAAATTCACACCTCTGACCTCAAACACAAAGCTAAGGCTGGTGTAACTTCAGTAACCTCAGTGGTTAGACAGCTGAGTTCTAGAGGCTCATACTGAGTTTTAAATGAATGTTTGAAAAAACCCATACCATACCAGAATTCATTTTCTAGCTGGTTAATTCAATGGAACTCAATACGCAGATGCATATTTTCCAGTTTCTTTTCAGTTCACCAGAATTTCTTTTTCCCAGGTGTTTCTATGTAACTGGTCTTTGTTTAACAAACGGGCCTTAGATCCCGACAAATGTGATTTCCTTTTGAGAAGAATAGAATGTGCCACTCTATTTCAGCTGAGGCCCAAGACAGCTTATTGATGATTATGTCTTGGAATTATATATACATATTTTTGCATGGAGAACTTTTAATGATTCTTTGTTTTTCATTGCATAAGGCTGTGCCAGAGATTGCTACCTTGTGCACATTCCTGAAGTTAGAACAAAATTACTGTTTACAGTTGCATGGAGTATTCCATAAACCAGCCAGTGTATTTGTGAACACTAACTTTTCTATTTCCAGTGGGTTTCAGAGGAACAGGGATAGTACCGTGTTTCCGAACAGTGTTACAAAGAGCAGAGAACCTCTGCAAGACTCCTGTACTAGACTATCACTTGCTGTCATAGTGGAACCCTTTATTGTTCACACAATTAACAGTGGAAGCTCAAAGGCACTTCAGCAGTTACAGTATTTGTGCTTTAACTCTTAAAAGAATAGGCTGTAAATTGCAACCCGCACAACCAAACCCCTCATCATTTGACCTCTTTCTCTTCTTCCTTTCTCTTCTTCCTTTCTCCTCAGCCTTTTTTGTGTCTCTTACTGGAAGAGATGGACAGGATGAAAGTCTGGGAAAGCTCTTGGCTGGCTAGAAGCTTGAAAACATCATCAGTCACTAGATCCACCCATATCATTACCTACAAGAAAGTCTGGCTAAACCAGAAAGGAACAAATGTAACCTGAAAGTACTTTATGTAAATCTATGGAGGCTTGTTTTGTTTGTTTGTTTTTCTCCCTTAAAAGGCTGTCACTTTGAAACATCCCCAAACATAAGCTTCTGTAAACAAAATACAATATTTTTTCCAATATTTTGCAGTACCAGTTTTAACAGCTCTACACTTCTTATTTATTTGAAAAGTCTGACACCAGCCCTGTAGTATTTTGAATTTTAATTCAGACTTTTTTTTTTTTTTTAAGGAGAGAACAAAAAGAGAGGTGGGTACAAAGAATAACAGATTTAGTGAAATTAAATGCTTAATAGTGCAGTATCTGCACTTTTTTAAAGTTTGTATTGTATTTTTCCACTGTACTAATAAACAAGTATTCTACTAAACTGATAAGATTAAGTGTGAAACCATCTATCTACCATTATTTATAATTCTGCATTTCTTGCATTTTTTACTGTAAAACTTGTTCAGAAATTACTGGTGAGGCCTGTCTCTGTGACTGAATGATTATGTGCACAAAGTTTGAAACACCCTGCTTTAATGGTGTATGACTACATGAAATTTTAACTTAAACAATTAATTATTTGAGATGTAAGTCTTGGTTTCCTAGAGGGCTGATTTGAGTGGAGTTCTTCACTTATGTGTACATGGGAGTTGCATGTATACATATGTAATTAAAGGAAGAATTCTTGGCAATTTAGCGCTCATCATGCTGTTTTGCAGACAAACAATGTCCGTATGCAGTCCAAAGTTAAAATATGCAGCTCTTAATTTCTTGAAAAATCACTGCACAGTATAGACAGGAAAGTCAAGCTCCCACCATGACCCTGATATTCTGTGAATAAGAACATGTCAGTTTATGAAAAGGGTAAAAAAATGCACTCTGTGGATGACTCCATGGCAGCATGACATTTGAAGGAATATATTCAAAATTTCCCCATAGCATGTTGTAATGGTGATTTCTAGGAAACGTTAAGCATAGATTTCATCTTCAATCCTGAGGCCTGCCCACTGCCAAGGAAAGGGGGTATATGATAACCAGTCTACAATCTCAGGTTTTTTGTTCTTCCCAGGTTGTTGGTTGAGAAGCATCATTTGTCATGCTGAGAAGATGTAAATCAATCTATTCCAAGAACTGACTCCATTCTGTCCCCACATTTTCACTGGCAAAATCAAGGCTGTACACAGACTGTCTGTGATATGCTTTTACCTGTGATGTTAGCAGTTGGCACACTCACTGCTCTGTGGTGTTATGTCTTGAGAAGCTGTAAGCCTTTGTGTGGTTTTAAGAAGTATTATAAAGAAAGTCATTATTTTACTCGCTATATAATTTACACATGAAGTCTGAGGTAAGTTACTGTGAAGGCTAATATTTCCCCTCTGAGATTTTGACTCCTATTCAGAAAGGAAAAAAAAGGTTTCATAAAAAGAATAGGAAAAAAAAGGTTTCATAAAAAGAAAAGGAAAAATAGTGACTGAAGTGGCACTATTACAGGCATTACTTATCTGAATGTTTTGGGGTACAGCTTGAACACGTGAAATCAGGAAGGAATTTTCTCTTTATGCATAGCACATTCTAGTAAACACATTTCAGGGATCATGTCTTTCATTGAAGCATCTGGGATTTAATATCAGGAGGATACAGAACTAGAGAGAGCATCCAGACACAACATGTGGTGACTAGTAGCTAGAGTTTTCCATCAGATGTTCTTATGCTTTTGTAATATAACTGGCTAGGTTCTATTACAATTCATAACCTATGAATGCCTTATAAAAAAACAAACAAACATGAAGAATAAGGAGAATGACTTTCCACCAGGAAGAACTTTAAATACAAATGAGTTATAAACATTTTTGTACTCTTCCCTCCTGTGTTTGGCCAGACACAGTGACATAGCTTGCTTTCAACCCCTGACAGGTTTCATTGAAATAAGTGCCAATAACAATTATGCTGTTTGGCTGAATGCAAATTCAGTCTGAATTCCCGCAGCTCTTCAGACTTTGACAACACTATCAGTTCATAACAGATCACCTGTTTGTTTTGTAGTGCCTGCCAAAACACATAAGAGTTAATGAGGAAGTGAGATGCTACTTAATATGCGTGTATATTTATATAATATGCATATATTCATACACAGTTAATGTACACATTTCTTTCCACTGAGGCAGATAGAAGATAAACAACTTGACTGCAAGGTGAGGGTGGAGTTTTTTGGTTTGTTGTTGGTTTTGGTTTGGGGTTTTTTCCTTTAGTCACCTTAACGAGTTTATTTAGCCAGGGTGCAATGTGGAGAGGAAGAAGTGTTATAAACCTTTTCATGCAAAGGACTTCAGTACCTTTCCTGATTTTAAACTCACAAGTCCATGATGTAGGCAGTAGACATCACAGAGTGATCCACAGATTGTATATCCTGAAGTCAGTGGAACTGTGTTATTTACAGCAGCTGTGTTATTTTCACCGTGTACCAATTACATGCAAACAAGCATGCACATGGCATCTTCATGAAAAAAATAAACCAGTAGAGAACAGGTTCTTTTTCTCTCAAAACATTAAAAACATTTTTCAGTCTTTTCAAATATCAGACAGTGGTATGCACTCAGTGAACCATGTCTTCCAAATTATTTTCTCTATTTTTGTCACATGGCACTGCTCCTGCTCAGGATCTACCATAAATGTTTCATACATGACCTAAAAGACAGGCAAGGACAGTGAAGACCAAAATTTACAAGAGTTTTTGTCCCTACACAAGGTAGCAAGTGCTGAATTTTCAGAGGTTAATTTAGTAAGTTCGTCTCTCATCAGAATTCTCATTAAAATTTAAAATTATGAAGACTATTGATTGGAAGAATTAAACACAAACTAGAAAAAATAATAGGAACAAAAAAGGAAAAAGAATAACAGGGGAGAGAAGGTAATTTATTTAGCATCATTAGTTAAAACTAACTAACACATCCCAGGTCACTTCTTCCATTTGAATTACAGCCCTTCAGCTGTTTAGAAATATCTTTTTATAGCATAACAGTAAATGCCAAAGTTCTAAATTCCGAAAATTGTAAATTTGAACTTTGGAAATTAGTACCTGGTTTTGCAATTTGCATTCAAGTTGCTGTGTCAAGGGGCATTTGGATTTAAAATCAAATTTGGATTCATACAGCAATGCTGTCTATTCTGAAATAGAATCCCAGCTATTGTGTTCTGAAACATGTCTGTGATTGAATTGATGTGTTTTTAATCAGATTTGGAAGAAATATCTGAGACATGTACAGAAATGGCAAAAATTCTGAAAAGACTGTGTCTTTGTCCAGATTATCAAGAAGCAGGAAGAAAACATCTGATCATCTCAACATTCAATGACTATTCCCATTTGTTCAATAAGTTTTACTGTAGTGTAAAACCAGATTTCTACTTTTTTGTCTCAAGACTTTATGTGTCCTAAAGCTTCCCTCAACATATTATTATTTTTACCCAGAAATTTGAGATTCTAACGAAAGCAGAGGTATGTATAGCCTTGAGCTGTTGGCATTTACCACTTTTCAGACCCTACATCATAACTATTTCACACGTTAACCGTATATACACCTTTAGAATATGTGCAATAAGTATAATTTAAAAGGAGATGGGACAGCAGACCTTTGATAATTTGAAGATGCTTTTCTTCCTTTATTAAAATTTATTTCTTTTCTTGCTTGCCTTCATGCATTCTTTTCAAGAATTAAATTAAATAAATAAAATTGAAAATTAAATTAAATTGCACATGCAAGATAAAAACTGGATTTAAAAATAATTTTAACAGGTTATAAAGTAATTTAGCACCTTTTGCTCCAGAATAGAGTCAAAAAAAGGATTAGTAAAGAGTAGCTTTCCTGTAGCAGCAATTTCTGAATACCTCCATATTAGACTGAAACTAAAAAATAAATTTGTAGAAAGTCCTAGAGATAGTCAAAGTGCCTCTTATCTAAAACAATACAGTTAAGGCCAGAAGCAATTAATGCTGAATGTTTATGTTGCTGAGAATGGTAGGACAACTCTGAGTGCTTCCATTTTATACTGCAGCATGTGGTGCAGACACATTCTCATCATGACCTTGGACTAATCTTTTATTGTATGTCAGCATCTCATCTTTAGAAACAGGACTACTGTGATGATAAAGTTCACTAGTGAGTGTGAGATGCTCAGATGGTATTGTGATGAGGTAATAGAACATGGATTATGCCTATGTGTAAGCATTTGCTCATGCACAATGAGGAATTAGGAATGATTTCATCTACATCAGAATAGCCAGAGAAAGAACTAGCACAAGGTATTTTTAAGGAGAAGCTGCACTCTGACACGTCAAATTTTGTAAAACTGTGTAGATTAGTGTAATACTCCTGACTGTATTGGGAAAGCAATCTGTCATGGATTAAGGATGTGAGTAAGCAGAAACACCTGTCACCAGCTCATTAAAAGGGCTATAAAAATAATTACTATTTTCTACTGTAAATTAAAAGACACCACCCTTGTCCAGTCTCAGGATTAAATGGGTGGTAAATGGAATAAACTGGTAAAGAATCATGAAATATCCTCTCCTAATTCATATCATAAAGGATAAGAAGTCCCCTGTAATGACTGAGACACTTTTCAAAGAAACACTAGATTAAAAATGTGTGCCAAAACAGATAGTATGTTAAAAGTTCTATGGACAATCCCAACTTTGATTATAATACACTAGGCAAAGAAAATGCGGAACTCCAAGAACTGTGTTTCTTTGTGTTGCTGGCAAGAAAAGAAAATCAAAATATAACGCTAATCATGTTAGCAAAAGTAAAGTGCTGCTGGTATAATTTCTTTCAAAAATAAATCATGCTTGAGTCTTAAAAACAGAAGTAAAATGCTAAAATATGGCAGTAGAATTCAGACTGCCCTAGAAAATGTATTTTGAGAGCCATGTTTTAGCCTTGGAACTGCATATCATGACTATTAAAGAAAGAGACTGAATTGCTGCAGAGTGTATGTACCTTGATAAACACAACTATAAAATGAGATATTTTGAAGAAACATTTGTTAAATCCCCTACACTATAATGATTTTGGCTGGAACACAAAGTGAATGTCCCAAGATACAAATAGTGAAGGTCTTCTTTTCTGGAAGAAAAGAAACATTCTGCAAGTTTTAAAACAGATTTATAATTATTATGAGTCTTTAAAATAAATCTTTGACTTTTCCGACAATATTTTTAGGGAACTGAGATGCACTGCCATGCTATCTTCCATGTCAATTTACTAAGTACATATAGTAGTTCTTAAAAGACAGTTAACACATCTGTATGCAAAAGACCTACTGGATGGATCTTTTATGACAACTGGAGAAGGTTCCTGGAAGTTCAGTTACTGGTGAAGTAACACTTTCCTTTATTTTGTTCATGGAACCATGTAGTAATACAACCTGTGTCAGGTTTCGTGTCGCATTATGCACTCAGTCTGACTTCTGGAAAACTACTGATTAATATCTAAGCTATGACTATTCCATTACTTTCTTCCATCAAGTACCAATGTGTTCTTGGTATCCAGGTCCACAGCTCAATAAGAATTTGGTTGATGGATATTTATAAACCGGAGCTGACTGAAATGTCTGAAATGTGAATATTCTTGAAAATATCAAGTAAAAATTGTTGGTGAATTTTTAATAGGAACAATTATTAGGAAGGAGTAAAAAGAAGAAAGACTAGAAAAGTGATAACCCATCACATCCTCTTGAAAACGCTGGATATTACTTTTAGCTTTATGAGGATACACACATATATACATATATACTTAACTCAGAAACACAATAGCGGATTTCAAAATGTCACACACGGCACAGTCTGTGTTTTAAATGTTACAGCAATGCTGTTAACGGCACTTGAGGTATCCCGTTGGCAATTTATTGGACAAATTCCAAGACCATGAATTAATATTTACTGTTTCCATTCAAATGGCTTGGAAAATGCTGAGGAATGCAAATACTCAATGCAAATTAGTGCATCTAAGAATTGCTGTATGTCACTAACTGCATAGAGCCAGAGAAGTCATGCTGGAACAATGAATCAGGCAGCCACAGCCCCAAAGACCTACGTATGGTATACAGCCAGCAATAATGTGGCCTATATTCACATCCAGAGAGAGAGACATAGAAAAGAGGACAAAAAGAAAAAATTGACCTTTCTGAAGTGGGAGCACAAAAACATTCACTTTTACTCCTCTGTTGACTAAAACGAGTGGTCAATAAAGTTAATTAGTCAAAAACTTTACTTATAAAAAATATGCAATAAATGGGGCAAACAATATTAAAATAACATATGTGAGCTTTTTCTTGTTTAAGAAAAACAAAGAAAACAAAGCTTGGTTCCTTTATCCTCAGCTCCCAAAAGTATTTTGATGAAAGAAAGCATTTTAAAAGCAAAATTTTATAGATAAAGGCAAAATGCAGTTGTTTGTTTGTAAGTGAAAAGGGGGAAATCAATAAGATGGATAAAATGGCTGTTTAAAAACTCTGTCCATAAACCAGGTTCTGCCATGAATTAGTTATTACCAGCTATTCTGATCAAGAGCACTTCCCTTGAGATACCTGACATTTGCAAAATTACTCTTCACTCTAACGGACAAAACCCAAGACAACCACTGGAAAGAGTGAGATTTGACATTACAGGGGAAAGAAATTTGTGTCAGAATGCTTTTGAAGGGGTTTCTGAATGTACAATTATTTCCTATTTTCCTTTCTTGTGACACAAGTAGAGTCTTTTATCCTCAACCAGTTTTTTTTCCCAGTCTTCCAAGTCTGAAGGCAGCTTAAGGATCAGGGCACTGTTTTGCTAGGACCCCTGCTTGTTAGTGTTCCTTGCTAATTCACAATAATTCATAGGCACAGCAGTAGATTTTGCAGAGAACAGGGATCATTTTCAGAAGTTTTGAAGGGGTAAATGAGATAAAGTATTATCACCATGAACTGTGTTTTTTCATCAGGTAGCAGGTCTAGAGAACAGGTTCTGCTCCATAGGATTTGCTGCTCCAGAAATAGTGTTAACCTTCTCTAGTGCTAAAGGATTATGTATGTTTTTTATCGAAGTATTTCCTTCATCATTCATCAAGAAAGCATTTAATCACTTAAAAAATATTACTTATTCAAGTCTTATGTTGGGTGGAATGAGGGTTGGCTGCTGCACACACAGTGTATAATTCCCATCTTGTTAATGTGTGCAGCAGGGAAATGGGACAAAACTGTTTTCCATAAAAGTCTCTTCAGATTTCATATTCTCATGCTGTTATTCCTTGCAACTTTGCTGTGCAAGACATGTTACAACATCCTGCTGATGCATTCCTGAAGATTAATGGACATCATGGTCAAAATCTCACAGGAAGCCTGCCCGTGTCAAAGACAGGTATTTTGTTCTTACAAGTTCTTGTCCAATGGTTTGTCTGTCTTTCCTTTCAGCACATCTATGAAAAGCACACTAGTCTTCCTCCTTGCTTCAGATTGACATGGAGTTAGCTGAGATATGTTAAGGCACCATTTTCATTAGCCATTGATGTTTTCCAGAAGTACATGTATTATCTCTAAATATCATTGTAATATATAAAAAAATAAATAGTCTATGTGCAGATCATGATTAGTTGCCAGAGAGTACATCTGTGGTCTACACATTGAGACAAGAGTACTAAACAGAACAGATGTTATTGGAAATATGTCTCTAAATATACATAGAAGGTTGAGTTTTAAAAACTCTGCATCTTTTCTAATATCACTGTATTCTGGTTTTCAGGCTGGATCATGATGTCCTTGATTGCCTTTGTTCATAGCAAGATCTTTACAAGCTTCATCTGTCTCCTTAATGTGGTGAAGTTATCCACAAAATCTTTCTACCATCTTTTTGCCTAAGGTCATTAGGACTATAACTCTGAGACCTTTTCCATCTAAACCTACAGGGTGCACAGAGGAGAGCAACATAAACCTATTCTTCATCTCTTTGCAGTGATCATTAGAGCTAAATTTACAGAAAGGAGTAACAAATTATGTGGACTATTGGAAGTAATGTTGGAACCTTATTTCAATTACCTACATTAGGGGCTTAGCATGTCTAGGATTCCTTACACACTCAGTGGAGACCCTACTTAAAATCTCTCTCAGGGAATGTCTCCCTTTCTGCTGAACACTTGAGGGGATTTAAGCTACTAAGGGCCTCAGTTTAGGCTTATATCCCACTAAAAAAAGAATTAAGCTTATATCTCTATGTCACATTCTGTGAGCTTGGTGCAGACACCTGTATGCTAGCTTTGGTTTTACTGTTGCATCTTAGCAGTTCATCTCCATTCTTGTCATAACAGGCTAATTGGGGACTGGAGCAAAGTCCTGCTTGTGAAGTGCTGTGTCACAGCTTATAAGGACTAGCTGTGTGGCACAATCATCCTGCTTTCTAGTGGTTTCAGAATAGTTTGGATATTCATAATCAACATAAACATGATTTATGAATTTGAGATAAATCAAATACATCCCAAGCATATTCTGAAGCCACAAGATTTTGCACTAAAGTGGTAACTGCATTCATTTTCTCCCTCTGTATTTTATATCAAAATAGTTATCTTAAGGGACATGATGATGACAATAGCCTCTCTAAAATCCTTTTATTTAGATCACAAAGGTAGGTGCTTAGCACCTACCATTGAGTCATTCAAATCTCTATTATATCAGTTATTTCTATTGGGAAAAACAGCCACTAAAAATGTGTCCAAAACTAGACTTATAGTTTAAGGTTTTTTGGCATCCTGGAAGTTTTAGTATTTAGTACTCCTTTTTCCTATTAGTTACATTCTACTTGATTTTATTGTATAAAATGTGTTAAAATGTATCTGGCTCTTCACTAACAGCAAAGTATGATAATCTTTTCTGATAAATTTTAGAGGGTCATGAAGAGATCTACCTCACCTGACTTAAGACATCCAGGGTTAGATTCATTCATCCACAAAGACAACAATGACCCTATGAGATGCCCAAGGAGTTCCAGCAAGTTCATTTGAGGCTTCTGGATAAGACATGGGATGCACCAGATACTCAAACCCTTCTGCAGACTATTGTACATGATTCAGCTCACAGATCAAGGGGCTTAGGTGTTTATGTCTACTTTATAGACATTACAGGGTTCATTATAGTCTAGAATTTCTTTATAGACAACAAAAATATATGAAATTGATACAGTTATTGAAACCCAGAGAACTATTCAGTTAATTTAAACATTAGTTGACTAAAAGCATTTTTACTGTAAGTACTTCAAATACCTCTGTGGATGCCACTGTATCCACTAAACTCCACTGACTGCATACAAATTTAGAAATCATTATCAAGACGGGGTCACATAGTTCTCCTGAGGTTCTCTAGGATGCCCTGTCTGGCCTATGGCTGCCAATGCAGAAGACTGTGAGTCACCTGTAGGTGCTCCATCATAATTATTAACAAGACATCAGTATCTCACAAACCTTTGGAAATCTCAGCATACACTTCAGAGACAATATTTATACAATGGAAACAAACCTCATATTGCTTGCAGTCTCAAACATCGTAGTCACATAAGAATAAGAGTCTGAACATATTTTCCTGAGATTTTATAGAATTTCTCTGAGCCTGGGGTAAAGAAAGGTAGATGCTTAGCAGGGAATGGATAGTCAAAATTAGCAATTTTTAGGTTATATGCACACACACACACACACACGAAAAGTTCTGCCCTCAAGGAAAAAAAAGTCATCAGTTAGGCACTTATTAGGCCACAAACATAAGTCATCATGGGTGCTAGAATAGACACTTGGTTCCATCAGCAATATTATGACTATATGAATTTTTAAGATATCTTTTTTAAACAGATATAATATTGTAGTCCAGTAATAACCATATGATTGCACTATTCTTTTCCTCTCATTTAAGCATAATATAAGGCAGTTTAAGATTTATGGCAACAAAACTGGCTTAGCATAACTATGGTTCACAGGATAATCCTATATCACAAGGAGAATTTATGTCACTATATGAAGAAATAGCGATGCTTTGGGGCCAGTAGACACAAACCCTCTGAATTCCACATAATTTCACTTTCCCTCACTTACTTCTAATCCTTCCCACAGCAATAAGCTGCACACAAAAGTGCATAACCTCCCTGAATCTTTCTCTTTCCTTACATATAATCATGGCATGGGGGCTTTATCCTGAATAACTTTCAGTTTCAAACAAATGGGTCATAAGGAACTTCTCAATAAGTGAGAGAAATCCTTGCTTTCCATTTGACTGATCAACAACTGGTGAAACAAATACAGACGTGCTCAGGAAATTAGTGACAAAGAACCCTATTTGATAATTTAGCAACAGTTCAGATCATTGTATTGACTTTATGTCAGCAAAAATGTAAATTAATTCACCAAAATAAAATGTGTTAGTTGAGCATTAGATAGTAAACTGTGTGCTGCTAAGTTGCAGTACATAGTCTACTGTTTATATCACTACTTTATTACGTCAAGCTGGACAAGGTTGTAAGTTTTCTAGAAAATGAGTTTAATTTTGCTAATATTTCATATTTGTTCTTATGAGAAACCTGTTCTGACACATGGAAAAAAAAATCCCCATGTTTTCCCAGTACTGATGTATGCAAATGATTTCTGCTGAATTAATGTTCAGCCTTATTTTCTAGTTTCACCTGAGTGCTTGTCAGTATGCAAATTTTTTCTCAATGGGATTACTTGGAACTGTGCTGGTAGAGTTATATTTGTTCATTAATTTAAGTCTCATTAGTCAAGACTAACTCGACAAGGATAAGAACAGATTATGGTCACTGTTCAATGTAGATTAACAGTTTGTTTATTATGTAAATATAATCATATATTAATATAATTTGATATTGGGCTACTGATGTAACCTAATATTCAAAGTATCCACTAGAAACATTATATAAAATTAACCCAGAAGTATCTTAGTCTTGAATGTGGCGCATTGACAGCAATAATGCATAATGCATAATATATAATACATGTAAATTCTAGTCTGTATTTTGAAATAAGGTAATCATGCAAACTGAATTGGAATATGTCTGCTTAGTAAATAATAAAATACTTCAAATTTTTCATCACTGAAAAAATATATCTACCCCTGACAGCTTTATACAACATTGGTTTTAGGTTATTTCAGAAAATAACTGGACTGATAATGTTCAGTGAACAGCTCACACATGACCTTTAAAACTTACTCCTTAGAGCCTATTGATTCTTTACTTAAGTCATCTTATGTCATTTTGCTTATGCAAGTGCACAATTTGCCTGACTGAACAATGTAACAAGAACTAGCAGATGTAAATATCTACAGGAAAATACAGGTTGCCACATTTGTTGTTGTGAATACCTAAGCATTAGAATGCACTGTTGCTCTGACTCCATGAGTCAGTTCTGAACTCAGCCTGAATTTTTTTGAAAAGCTCAGTCAAATTTAACTTTTTCAAATGTAACCAACTACCAGTTCAACCCCTTCTGTGTCCTACAGTTTCCTGTCACAGATGAAGATTATTATTTTTAGAGAGGAGCAGAAGGTTTATTCACATGCTCAACTAACTTGGGCTGACCTCAAGCATATAATTACAAAGATAATTGGGATAAGGCTCATTATTGGGCAACAATATCTTCTTAAGGCACTCCCAAATGATCTCTCCCTATCTTTCTCCACCTTCTATTGGTAGGTACTTGTTCCTGCTTGTGTATCCAAGATTGTCCCTCTGTGGGTTATGCCAGCTTAGTTCCTGGGGAAAGAGGCAGGTGAAGACATTGCAATACATCCTGGACAGGGGAAAAGTGTTCTAAAAGTTTGCCCATGAAAAGTAAGCACCACAAAGAGAGTAAGACAAGCAGTGAGGGATGGGAGCAAAATGCAGAGCAAAAAAGTGGGGAAATTCTTTTTCCAAAGTAAAATCTACAGAACATAAGGTCAAATTTGTAAAAGTTAAAGGTCCAATCAAAAACTTGCAGGAAGAACTTGTGTTGTTTCTTCTGATTTCTGGAGAAGCTCTGAGGAAGGGATGTCCCACTTTCCGTATGACAGTAATTCAACTTTGGAGACTTTGCCTAGTTCCTTCACAACCGTACACCTGAGAGACATGCACGAAATATTGTAAGGCCTTGCACAAGACTCGTTTTTACTTCAGCCATCTGATAACCTTTTTTAGAACATGAAAGTTGATCACTCCTTGCCTTATTTAAACAAAACGCTTCCTCAGAACTATAAACAAAGAGTGAGAAAATTTCTCTTGGCAAAAATACTCATACTCTCTGTGAGAAAAATTTATTCATTTGCTCTTAGCAAATAAATGTAAAACTACTCCTTTCCTGCTAAGGTATCTGTCTTTGCTACATTCTTATGCAGCTGCATCATTTCAGTGGAAGCAGGCTGAACAAGGGTAAAGCTGTACGCAGGGATTCCTTCCAGGAGTAGGTTCCTTAGAAATTGTAAATTGTTTCCTGTGTGTGCCAGAAGTACTGTGAGCAGGATAGAAGTGTAGAATATAATCTAATACACTCTGGAAACAGTAGAAAAAAGTCTACATATATACACAGCTGCTTTACAGAGTGTAATATGAATTCTTAAGGAGTCAAAGCCATCAATACTTTCCCTTCTAAAGTATTTATTCAGTGTGAGGAATTATAATATTATTTTTTCTTTTAAACACACTCATAAGTACACATCTCACATAACTGATGATGACTAATAGCCACAAAACATCTGTGTATATGATTGCTCTTTTGCAATATACTGAAAAATCTGAAGCCAGTGCACAGTTTAGATAGTGAAAGCTGTGCAGTGTTTGAGTGGTATTGTCAAAGTAGCCTCAGTAGGTTTTTAACAGTTCTGCAAAATTGTCTGGAATGCAAAAGCAAAACTTGCTTACTTTAATGGCCTCAAGTGCCCTCTGGCAACCTCCTTGCTATCAGAGGGTAGTATAGAAGTAGATCAGACTTACACCAATATCTTTCAAATAGCACTGAGATAATGTTGAATTACAAAAAATTCTTTTGAAAGCTATGGAAAAAAAAGAGTATGTCTTGCTTCATATGTGACAAACTATTGTTACTATTCATGACTTTTCACACACATACCTTGCATCAGCTTTTATATGTGATGCAAACTAGAGGGGAATTCAAACGTAGTTTCTCAAATTTACAGCATTATATTTCCTCTCGAATTTTGAACTGAAAATCAGCAGGTGCTGGGAAAAACATACTTCATTCCTTTCCACACTGTAGTAGCACCTTCAACTTGAAAACAGAGCTCACCACAAACACATTGCTATATACTTTTCTGCACTGATAGTACTTACAGTCTAAGTTGGAACACAACTTTGTTGTCAGAGAAATAAACTGATAACATTAGGGAGGCTACCTGGCAAGTTGTCTGAAGAGTCTGTCTGTGTTGAATACAACTGCCCTGTGCTGGTGTGTCTGAAATCATGCAACCAACATTAGACAGAAGAAAATAGGTTAAAAATTAAATAGAAACCTACTTGTCAATCTTTTCTCCATTTCCAGAATATGGCACAGTTCAATCTTTGTTTTGTTTTGTCATGAGTGGATTTTAATTGCTGGTGTAGTCACTTTTCTCAATATATAACTTATCACAATGACTCAAATGCTTTTATGATAGCCATCATAATTGCTGGAGATGTCTTCACAAGTCATTCACATTCCTCTGAGCTGGAAGAATTCCAGAGTTTATATTGTTTTGCCATGAGAATAGGTATAAAAGTGTTATCTGCTGGAAACATTTCCTTCTCTGTTTGAACTTTAAAATTGTTATCTGATTAGCTTGCTGTAAATTGCAAAGGTAAATTTGATGCAATATGCATAGCACTCTGATCTTTAGTGGTCATTAGAATTACAAATGCACACAGTGCTGGCTCCTGACCCTGCTGCCATCTGAGAAATAGCTACTTGCTATTCTGCTTTGCTGATACCCTACACTGATAGGAACTCGGCTGACACATATGAGAGTCTTAAACTGCTAGGCCTGTGGTTCACAAAGGGATGTCTTTTCCTGAAAATTCATTACTGTTAAAAATAAAAGGAACAGTTTTCTCATTGAATTTGCCTCACTGGTAGGAATCCTATCAGTTGATATTGCCTCATGATAAACTTGTAACCTCTTAAAGGGCTTAGAAAGAGTGAATGATCTGGCCAAGGGTTATGTAGCTGGCTTAGCTACATTTTTCACGACCCAATTCTCAGTCTGGCCCTGACCTTTTGCAAGAAGGTTTAAATGCCCTTCACATTCCAGCTGTTTCATCTTACTAATTATGACAGAGAGCTGGCTAATTTTTCACTTACCTTTTATGCTTGCACATATGGAACCCATGTTGTGTTGCTGGTTTGAAGAGGGTTCACACAGTGGCTGCCCATGGCTTTGTTACCTACACCTTTCTAGAATGAACTCTTCAGACAGAGTCACAAAGTACTTTATTGGGAAGGCTCTGCAAAACATCAGTCAGTTTTGAACCATATTAACTTTTGGATTACTGAGCCCATGTGCTTCCAATAAGCTGGATTACCTTCAGGCAGCAAAGAAACACTGAAAAGAATATACCCTTATAGACCCTGACCAAGAAGCCTGAAGCAAGTGCCTGTCATGTCCTTGTTATATCAAGACAGTAGCTGTGCATACAACCTTTTTGTCTATGCAGAGAAACTTCAATGGCAAATTAATTAATACTCATTTTCTTTCTTATGCATCACATTCTTTCTCCTTTGCTACTCCCAACCTGTGTAAACTAAAAAACTCTAATCCTTTAAAGACTTTGCAGTCTTATTCAATGTGAGTGATTTGGATGTTCAAACAGCAGATTACAATAATCTGAGAGTGAACAAGCAGGAAAACATATTGATAAGTCATCTCGATGTAGCTATTTATGTCAATACAAATTTTGACACTCGGAATAGAAAAGAACATTTAACAAGAGTAGAATTTACATTTAAAAGTGGTTCTGGGAAAATTTCTTTGACCAAAGCACAAAATTATGCATAAAAAGATCTAAAAATGGAAAATACTATTAAGAGGAAGGTATTCAAGTGTTGATAAAAGCAGAGGATTAAGATTGAAATCTTAATGCATTTCCTGGTACATTAAAACACTATCTTTAACAGTACTCAATTACACAATCATATAAATTTTCCCCTCATGGGGACTCTGCCTCAATAAGTGCAAAGGAGAGATTGTTTTTTTCTAAATGAGAAACTATTTCACAATTTGTTTTATTGTTCAGTAGGTGGCCCAATATTCTATTTCATGCACATTATTCAAACATTCCTCCAAAGGCAGAATATTAATTTTCTTATGAGTTTTCGGTCATACTTATCACTATCATATATGAATATTTCACAAATTGAGAAATTAATCTTGGAAATGTTTCAGCAAAAGGAGTAGAACAATTTTACTTCTAGTGCAAAAGTTCATTGGTCTGCATATCACAAGGTTAAGTAATGGTCAAATATTTTCACTAATTTAGGGTGCCTCATTAAACAGTCAGGGCTTGGGGTTTTTAGATAAATTGACACTGTCAAGAACTCTAAAATGTCAACATACAACTCAATGTAACTCACAAGGGAGGTGTTAATGCTCAGTATTTCTATGGATCTGTTATCAGGATATTATGGTGGGCACATGAAACATGGACCACATCAAATTAGTCATTGTCTGTTGGAATCTTGGACAGCATCAGATTTGTTGGAGGCTTGAAGTCCCCAGGATTCTTCTAATTTAATTCAAGACAACCCTGGATCTTCAATTCATATTGTTCTTTATTTAGCAAACAATGAACAAAGCAGCTTCGTCTTGCAGATCCTTTGACTGCTCACTCTTCAACCCTGATTCACCTCCACAGCCATCCTGAACACTGAATGAGGTTGAAAATAATAACTGTGATATCATTAAAGACTGTCTACGTGTGCATACACACAAAAGAAATTAATTCAAATTGCTCAGATAAATTTGATTTTGATGGTTCTAAATCTTAGTTTACAATCTTTTGAAATAGCATCATTATACTAGGCTATGTTTTGAAAAAGCAGTCTAATATTGCAGGTTAGAAAAAAGAACAGACATCTCAAAGGACTTTTTATCCAATCAAACATCTACTTGGTGACCAAATATTTATGGTCACATTCATCCTTTGCATGTCTGGAATAATTACATTTGTGAATCTGACTGCTGCCATATGAGTAATAATATTTACTGGAAACAGAAGTTTCATCAGAAACCATCCTTTTGGCTCCATTCCTTGACACAGACTTTTAGTATTTGACCCCTCTGTCCCATTCTTTCTAGTCTATTCTGTTCTAAGATCTAGTTTTCATGTCTTTCTTTAATCTTACCATCCTTTCCGGTGATAGAAACTCATTGAGTGTGACCTCAACAATAAGAAAAATACTGGGAATTCTAAAATTCCAGTTAAGCCACTAAAATGTCAATTCAGAAAAACAATATTTGGCTTCTTTTATATTTTTCCTTGCATTGTGTAGTCCCAGTAATATGTGTTGGTATCTTTATTCACCTTGTCTGCAAAAAGAGTTCTTAAAACTTTGTATGTTCCCCAGATTACTTCTGTTTTCTCTAGAGCTAATGTTCCTCTCTCAATCCTGTTGCTGTCATATAGATAGCATTTACACTGTCTGGATGAGAAATCAGATTCCAGTTGTCATTGCATTTTCCCTGGCTTATTTATTGCTTGTATGTGTTGGAGCATTCAATGGCAGCTTTTATCTACTCAAGTTTGTAAGCTTCCTGCAAAGGATTTGAGAACAGTAACATAAATATTGTCTGTATAATTCTAGATCTTGTCCTAACCCTAATGGATCTATAAGGTCGAGTCCACTAACTGAAGTATATGATATTTCAGTAAATGAAAATATAAATAATGCTAATCTAAAAAGACTGTTTTTGAAAGCCTGAGAATGTTTTATGGTCATAACATTATGGCTCCAGCCTCACTGAAGTGCACAGAGTTTAGAATGATATTAGCTGTTCCACAGACAATGAAAGCTCCCTGGCTATTTAGATTCCACATTGACACATTCTGTAGAATAACTACATTTTTTTGCTAAACAGATACCTTCAAAGGAAAAGAATTCCCCCGAACAACACAGGCATATGGTTAAATAGATGAAATAGTCTCTCCCACATATGCTTCCATCCCCTTTTTCTATTTGCTGGATAGCACATCCTTGTCCTATTATTTCAGGTGAGGCCACTGAAAGAAGACTCAAGTTAAACTTCTAAGATGATGATAGGACAGCTGTTTTCTTTCTAGTCTCTTAAGTTCCTCCTCTACAAAACACAAGCAAGATCTGACATGTAAGAAAAAAATTAAGATATGACTCAAGAACTTGCTAATGCTGACCGAGCTAAATTTTGAACTTCCGGGATGCTCAGAAAATTCCTGCAACAATTTAGGAGGGAGTTCCCCAGATTTTCAAAGACTGTTCTTCCTTGTTATAAGCAACATCAGAAGTGAAAAGTTATGAAACTACTCTGGAAAGTGTCTCAATATTTTCGATCACACTAGAAGCAGGAAATTCTTCCAGACATCTTATCAAAGAAAAAGAG
This sequence comes from Hafferia zeledoni, assembly GCA_035583235.1. Classification (NCBI taxonomy): domain Eukaryota; kingdom Metazoa; phylum Chordata; class Aves; order Passeriformes; family Thamnophilidae; genus Hafferia; species Hafferia zeledoni. Next base: position 18,038,408 of record JAWWEV010000043.1, read on the forward strand.
GTAAATATCAAGGCTCACTGGATCATTTGAAGTACATCCAATACTACCCTAAATTAAAGATTTTCCTCTATTACTTCTTAAAGCCAAGTGATGTCTGTAGAGAGGACAGAGAATAAACTGCCTCAGGTATAATCTCATCTCTTTGATGTAATGTTGAGAAAGCTTTTCTGCAGGATAAAGGCAATATTCGCATCACAGAAGTATTGTTATCTAGAGGTGAATGCCTACAGCTGCTGTTCAGTTTCCCCATCTTTTGCACCCAACTGGAAAACAAAGTATGTTATGATATTTAATGTTATTTCCAAAGCATCAAATGCCATCTCTATATGCAAATGCCCATCTAAACAATCTGGTGAATTTCTATGATGAAGTGACAGCAAAAGTTGACAAGGGAAGGCTGACTGTTGTCATCTACCTAGACTTCTGTTAGGCCTTTACATGGTCCCACAAAACGTTCTTATCTCCAAATGGAGACATATGGATTTGAAGGGTGGACTCTTTGGTGGATAAGGAATTGGCTGGATGGACACAGAGAGTTGTTGTTAATGGTTCCATGTCCCACTGGAGGCCAGTGGAGTGGTGTTGCTCAGTGATCTTATTTGGAGCTAGTGCTCTTTAATATCCTTGTCAATGACGCAGACAGTGAGCTCAAGCTTACAGATGTCACAGAGCTGAGCAATGTAGTTGACACAACAAAACGAAGGCATACCATCCATGGGGACCTGCACAAGCTTGAGTAGCGAGCCCATGAGAATCTCATGAATTCTAACGAGAATAAGTGCTTTTCTTCTCAATCAGATTACAACAATCAACTGTGATTTACTTGATTTTTATATATTTTGATCCTGGAAATTCTGAACAGAATTATGGATATACTAGTCCTGATATACTAGCCTCGAATGCATTGGACCAGTGATATGTGTTTTTAAACACATACAGTGATAGATTTTCAAGAGCAACTGAAATGAGGCCATTGAACACAAAAAGTATCCTTTGCTTTTGTACACTGAAGATCAAATTCACAATAGTTGCTAAGTCAATATGCATGTGCAGTAGTTATTTAACGAGGATTTTCTTCTGGCCTGACCAAAGCTGAGGCAAATTTTACACTTCCCTCACCAAAAAAAAAAAAAAAAAAAAAAGAAGAAGAGAGATGGAGAAAGAAAACATATTCAGAGAAAAATGGATTAAAGGAATCCTACCCATGACATCCTCCCCAAAACCCCATTGTCACTGTTATTGGTTTGGAGAGTGACAGAAATTTATACAGGAAGCATTTCAACTTAAAACTACTTGTACTGTTATTCTAGTACATAGAATGGCATAAAACAGCATCTTAAAATATGGAAAGACAGCATGCCTCCATGACAGGAAAGTTCTAGAGGAATCTGGAGCCTTAAGAGAACACATAAAATTGTGACTGGTGAAAGAATGCAGTTTCACTGTGTGGTGTAACTTTAAATTCATAAATGTGTTTCATGTAGAGAAGAATGTATGAATTCATCCTGATCGTCTGAATTAATTTATGTCATTAGCAGAGGGGCAGACATGCTCCTACAAAAGGATGGTGATGTGGGACTGGGAATAGTCGCATAACTGTGACTGAGCAGTGTTTTAACATCAATTCCACAAACATTGAGCCAGATGTATTCAAGGCCTCGCCCGTGGCTTGATGACACATACCCTTTTCACAACAATTGGTGGATTTGTGGTAACAATCAAAAGGCATTTAAAATGCTTGGAATGTGGTTTAGAAACCCGCCTTGGCATCCTGCTTTTCATGTCTTAGCATAAATGCCTCAACTGTTTTTATTGTTCTGCAACTGCTCATTTATTTTGAAAGAAAGAGCTTGGCCTGCAGTATTTGCATTCAACAATACTTGAAACAAGATGTTAAAGTATATTTTAATTATGCCAGTAAAATATTTCATATGAATCATGCCAACAGCTGGGTCAGACCTTTTGGTTTTGAGTAAGAGTTTATTCCAGGCTTGCTAACTGAGAGGGGGTTTTTTAGTGAGTTTCTGAAAAACCGCCAGTTTGGAAATATATTACAGAACAGGAATGTCTTTTCAATTTATTTTGTAGTTGTACCACATTCCTGATGCATTTCTGATTTTTTGCCCTTATGACTCACTCTATCATAATGAATTGCCACACCACTGATGAAACAGCACAGAACTACTTTCAGTAAAATAAAGAAAAGAACAATGATAATGTGAAACACATTTAGGAACAAATTACTTCATTTTGGTTGAACAAGATAGAAACAGACTTACAGATCTATAGATAGACAACATATTACTCCATATGTTTAAAAGATAGATCAGCTGTTTGATTGTTAGATCAGTAGATCAATAGACAGAAGAATGGAAAATCCACCTGCTACTGAACAGCTTGTCTAATTTTAAAATTCAAGTACAACACTTTTAGCATTGAAGAAGCACCCCATAAGCTTTCTCTCCTCTGGGCTGCAATTTATTTGGCATTTCATGATTAAGAATAATTTTCTAGATATTAGTAAGAAAGAAATTAGTATAAGGATTGGTGAATCCTATCAAGATGAAAGAAGAGTTTGCTTGACCTCAGAGGTAAGAAAAGTTTAGCAGCTAAAGTTTGTCAAAAAAATTTCTCCCCATCACAAAAACTGCCAACAAAATAACCAAACCAAAACCAGTTTTCATGTCTGACTATTTTAATTCTGATACACAGAGTTGGGATCATCAACTTTTATGAACTTATTAGCCAGTGAAACTCACCTGCTTTTAAATCAGAGAATCATGTGTGGAAAACCATCATCACTGTAGTTTATCACACTGCATCACTGAGATGTGGAGCCAACACTGATGGTTTTGGAGTAATAGAGCCAGTCACCCTGGCGACGGCCATAGAAGTTCCTGCCACCTAGTGCCAGCTCTGCCTCTCTTGCAGGTGAAAGTCTTCTGCTTATGTAACAGCTATTTAGCCCAGCATAATATGGAAAAATCAAAACACATACCAGTTCAGGTTAGTCTACCAGGCTTCAAAATAACAAGTTCAGCTCTTGCCTTGTGTTCAGTCAGCCTCCATAATGCAGGGGAGAACTTCTGATGGGAAGGTGAACAGCTGTGAGTGGGTCCAATTGCTACTGTTTCAGGAATCCTGTTTGTGGCTTAGACAGCCCTAACAACCTACACCCCTAAATCTTCATTGACTTCATTTCTTTAGTTGTTGACATCAGAGCAGGCCAGAGTCAAGGAAATAATGACACCTTTCCATATGTTGTTCTTGGCTTCTCAGCAAAAACCGGTGTCAGAACTATTGTTATTACCATTACTAACCTTAGAGTATCTTTTGATACACTAGCAGGAATTCTGCACTGAATATACCTCTTCCAAAGTCTGCAATGTGGTTGGAACAGAAGTTGTTGGGTTCAACAACTTCCGTAAACTCCAAAGACTATGTAGTCTCCAATTCCTGTGAAGTGTGTCCTTTTATTCTTTAAAATGTAAGAAAATGCCTACTTTTTTCCTCATTGTATCATTTAAAGTTCCCTCTTTCCCTAATATTTATATTTGCTTTCCTTTAGACAGAAAATTTTTATCTTTTTTTTTGTCTGTTGATGCAATGGCCATGATTCTGTGCGGAAGATAATTTTTGAATGAAAAACTGTTGAACCGGTTTCTGAGTCTGCAGGACAGTACTGATTGTGGTATGACCAAAATAATTTATTTCAACTGTCCACTGAAATTTGAAGTAATTATGAACACTTTCCATGAAGAATATGACCTTTAATAACAATGACTAAGAAAAATAACACCCAAGCCTGTTTTATTTTCCTTTAATTTTGTCAGAAATATAGATGATTTCAGAAATAGACTCTATGATCACTACACCTTTAGTACATGCTTCAGTACCCTTGTGACAGGAAAAGGGGAAAGTTCTGTCTTCATACCTTCTTTTTTCTGTGTTATCCCTATTTAGCACCTTTTCAGGGCATCGGCTTGGCTCCAAGCATCTCTTAAGGGCATTATTGCACGTAGTGGAGGGAACTGTCTGTACAAATCATACACCGCTGCAAAATTTCATATGGATTAAATTCAATTTCTTCAAAAATGAAGTCATTAATAAGAAATATACCAAGAAATTATGGACTGAAAAAAATTTGTAGATTGAAGAATTAACAAATATGATAGAAAATATTGTCATGTGTACCCTGGAAATCAAATGAAGAACATTTTTAACTATCTGAAATAGCCGGAAACATGGGTAAAACAAAATAGAGGAGAAATATCTTTGAAATAGGAAAGTAGAAATTCCTAGGTTTAACATATCTACATCCATGCTAAAATCACAAAGCATCACAGAGTGAACATCCAGTCTCCAGGCAGGCAAATCAGTAAGGCAAAATTACACTGACTGTAGTAAAACCTAACCAAAATATATCTTTTTTTTTTAGTTCCTTCTACTGCATTCTACTTTCTAGACATGTTATTTTCTTAAAAGATGTGATATGAGAATGTTCAGATTACCTACCTCAAGGACTTTATGTTTTAGGAATGTGGTGCAGGTAATTTTAATTGATTTCAGGCTGTGAGGGCTTACAGTTGCCTCAGACTTTTCTCATAACATGAAACAGTGAGACAAAAAAAATTCTCCTTTTCTTTCTGATCAGCTGATAGATACAAATGCTTTTATTTTAAGGATAAAAGTCATTCTTGATGAAGAATTGTGATCCCTGTTCTTGAAATGAAAATATTTCTCAGAATATTTTGATTATCTCATAATCAGTTCAAAGCTAATGCTTTCATTACACAGATATGAACTGAACTTGAATACCTCTCAGTCCTCTACCATTTTGATTGCACTTTGTGGGGTATCATTAGAGCACTAGGTTTAATGCGTCATGTAATGTGTCACTGTGATAAGCACCAGACCAAAAAGGATGACATACCTCAGCTGGCTACAAACTGGGAAAACCTTTCTGTAATTTCTGACACTGGACTTTTTCTGGGATATCACCAGTGTTGATGTCTGCTTAGTAAATGTACTTTTACCAAAGATTTTCTGTTTTCTTCTTCTCAGGCCAACTTAGAATATACTTACCTGGCAAGGAAGACACCAGGATCTGGCAGGTGATATTACCACAAATACAGAGGGAAATGTTAGCTATCATATAATCATAGAATCATAGAATCATAGAATTGATTGGGTTGGAAAAGACCTCCGAGGTCATTGAGTCCAACCCTTGGTCCATCTCTAGTCCATTTACTAGATCATGGCACTCAGTGCCATGTCTAATCTGTGTTTAAAA
>JAWWEV010000043.1:18043800-18078235 GCA_035583235.1 Hafferia zeledoni
TCTGGACCCGCTCCAGCACCTCAATATCCTTTCTGAACTGAGGGGCCCAGAACTGAACACAGTATTCAAGGTGTGGCTATCGATGATTTCTCTTCTACATATGTGGTTCAGTATCTGCTTTGTGCCTCAAAATACCTAATTTTTTTAAGAACATTGCATTCATATTTATAGAAATAAATATTACTCTGGATGACAAGACTGTCAAAGTTGTATGTTAATGCAGTTTTTCTTCTACTAATTAAAGTCCATCATTTCAGAAAAATAGTTCAAGAAAATTGATCCAACCACTAAAGCACTTCATAGGAGTTGGAACATGGTTGCCTCTTCTAAGAATCATGTCCTCCATTTGTTTCTAATTTATAGGTCATATCTTTTAACATAAATTAAAGTGTCAATTTATGTAAGTTTTCCTTGAAAATGTAGAACTGTTTGGAGGTCTAGAGAACCCTTGGGAATGGCTATTACTAAAGCTTTAAGTAGCACTGTTCTGGCAATGGCTTTATAGGGAAAGACAGTTCAAAGTCAGTTGCACCAGCATAAAAGATTTAGATCCTCTTCATATTTCTCTCCAAATGCTGAAAAATAAAAGAGCAAATAATCTAATATTCAAAAAAAGCAGTGAGAAATTACACTTTGACTTGGTATTAGGCAGAGAAGCACAACAGTACACTTGATAGAAAATACCTGTTAGTTTTAAATTGTGATTAATAGTGACCTACATAATAGTTGATGTGGCTTTCTTTCCTGCGTCATCTTTGATAAGTACAGGCATGCTGTCTACTGCTGCCGGAAATGACTCATTTAACAAGATCATTCTTATTTACTGTCACTTGCCAAGGATCTAGTTAGGTTTCGATTAATTACTTATATTAATTTCATGTAGGTATTCTGGAATTATAACTTCATCACACAGTGACTACAACTGAAAGTCTGTCAAGCTGCTGGACTAAATTCACGTGTGGGGAGACTTACCCTGGTAGAATCTGCAATCACTTAATGATTTACTTGTCTACCAAATGCATTTGGTTTTATATGGTTTTCATTTACCAGAAATTTTTTCTGTTTCTAGAAACAGCTGTCATGGTATCAATTCATAATAGTCTTCAAAGTAAAAAGAAGTTTACATATGTTGAATATTAAAAGAAGAAGAAAGATATGATGCACTTTCTGATTAAAAGACTGAAGATTATGTGCAGAAAAATTAACCTGTCATTTTACTGCTGGTGAAATCAGAGGTTCTCTCTTTGTGACAAGATTCCAGAATTGCCCCATAAACACGTATTTCAATGCTAACTTTATGAAGCCCAACACCTTAGAATATTTCTAAAAGAAACCTCCTAAACCATCTTTTTTATAAAGAGATCAGTGAATAATTACTGTATCTGTCCATAGAAAATCAAATGAATGTTGATTCTAAACACTGTAAAATCCAAAAAATACAAAAGGCTGTCTGTGATAAGTAGTATTCTGAAAGGTATTTTCCACCCCCAGTATCTCCATGTGAGTTATCCAACAAGAGCACTCACAGTGAAAGGATGTGAAAAATTAAGATTTATTCAAGTGTATGGGCACAGTGCAATGGCCACATAGCACTGCATATTGAGTTGTGTGAAAAATGTTGCATCATACCTTCATGTAGTTCAAGCAGAAAGATTCTACAACTGGTTTGTCACGCTAACATGACAGGGCAACACCTTAAGCAACCTTGCTTTATTGTCTTCCCTGACTCACAGGCATTCACTTACCATTTTGCAACATCTGGTATGTCCTACTATAATTTGATTTACAATGAAGATATGTTTTCTGAGTTCCTATAACACTTAAAAAATAAATAAATAAAATATTTGAGCACCATAAAGCAGTCTAAGAGCCCTGGGTTTACTTAGAGCAGAACTTGCAAGGTCAAAAAACAGGGAATGTCAGTGTTTGCAATCCTGAATATGAAGCTCAGGCGCATTGATCTTCAACTGAAAATACTGAACTGAGACATGAATTAGACAACTGATTTCAGCCAGAGCTATTCTGGTCCACTAACCAGCCCAAAGGGAGTAGGACACCACGGACGGCCTTTGTGAGCATCCCTCTCCCTGAGCTAAGATTGCTATACATTGTGCTTGAAGTACCCTACAAAAAAATCACTTTAAGTTTCTTTGTTTTTAGGGAAATTGATTTTTTTTCCTCTTACTGCCAAAAGCTCGGCAATATCCATATTATGGTGAAGAATTCCTCTCCTATCCTTGCTGACCAGATCATTCTTTAGAAGTAGAAAAGCCTTATATGATCAGCTACTAGTTTCTCAGCCAGAAAACTCTTTGGTGTAGGAGAGAGGTTATAGCTTCTTCAAATGCTTCTTATATGTGAATTATTTTTTATCCAGTGCAAACAGTGGAATCACTATTATAGTGGATTCATAGAAGCACACCTTCTTCAGATCCAACTTCCAATATGTGCAATATGAAAAAAACCCAAACTTTCTTTCTATTGTGGGCCTAGCTTAGTCATTGTAGGTACATAAACTGCAAGTTGCATTGAGGTATTTCTTGGCAGTATGGCAGTATGGTGGGGCCCACAGAAAGTTTAAAAGTTAATTTGTAGAGAGAACTGAGTGTAGGTACGTACTACATCAAAACTTATACTAAATACTTAGAACTTTGGTTTTCTTGTTTTTGTGGTCCTGTACTTTTTGGAGTTGGTCTTTTTCAGAATTTGGTGCAACATATGAAAATGACAGCTAATTCATAATCACTCCTTTCCAGTTTTGCATAACGAATATTGCTTTTAAGACTTACTGGTAGAGGAAATAACTCATTCCTTGCATGAACATCAGACTAGAATAGGAAGAAATCAATGTTAAATTAAATGCCAAAACTATTTTTCACAATTAAACCAGGATTGAAGTGTTATGATGGCATCGCTTGAATTATACTGATAATCTCAGCACTTCAAATGTCTTGTTTTCTTGATTTTTAGAATTTCTTTAATCTGAGCATTAAGGGTATTTTTCACAAGAGTGTTTTTATTATTATCATTTGTCTATATCCTCTTCAGAGTACAATGTAGGCTAATGATATGTAGTGCTTTTACTTTTGGTTTAACCTAATATTGGATAATTGAAGTCTACCTAAAACTCGATGTATGTCATGGGTAAGTATTCATTTTACCAATAAACCTTAAACCGGTTTCACACTGTGGTATGATTTGCTTCATTGGTTCTTTTCCATGACTGCCATTCAGCCTGGAAATGTCTCAGGCTTGTGGCCTGCATCACGTTCTCAGGGCACAGGGTGAAAGGAAACATCTAATACAAGCATCAAAACTCCTTTTCCACTCTTAACTCTGGAAACCTAAGAAGAATAATGGAAGGAGTGTGATCTAATTTCAGTCCCACTCACACTTCCTCACTTTTTACCATGTTCTGCAGGTGTCTAAACCACAGTCATGAACTTAAAGCCTGCCCATTTTCAGTCTTTAAATTATTTCAGATCTGGTTCATAATCTTCCACAAAGACTCTTAAATTCAGCAACATTTAGCAATTCTTGCACTCTCAAAATTCTGAAAAAAGTGTGTGTAATGTGCAATTCCTGAAAACAGCCCATAGTATCTTCTATTAGGAATGCCAACAAAGAGTTACAAAAATTGTTCCTATTTAGAAAGTCCTTAATCTGTGAAGTGTTCTAAATGAAAAAAAAAAAAAAATACAGCTAGAATCTTAAGCTTGGTAATTGATGTCTTCCTCTGTGTATATTCTCAAGACTTCAGAGATAAGAAATACTTACAAATTTAAGAATTTTTTTTTTTAAGTTAGAAATTTATTTTCTCATATACAATTTCATCTTACGCTTAAATACTTTGAGATTCTAAAATTTACTAAAAATTAACAAGTTCAAATAGTTGAAACTCTGGTAATAAGATGACAAAATTCATATTTGTATGATCCAAAAGGAATATAGAAGTATGTACTTAGGCAAAATTACCTCCTAACCCAACTAATAAGCAGGAGTGAAAAATAATACTTTTCTCCTTCTAAAGAGGTGTAAGTATGTAGTTTCATTTTCTAGAAGTATATGCTACTTCAAATAAATAAATAAATAAAATGTTGTGTAGATGCCAACATAACATTACAGCTTTTAAAACTGGAATTACATCTGTTCTGGTATATTTGGAAAAAAAAAAATTCAGAAAACAGTAACCTTTTGTGTAAAGCTGAAAAAAGAACTTTATTTTCATTTCTGCTGGTGAAAATACAGAGGGAGGACTTAAATCTAATTCTGATTATATAGAGCAATGTTTAGAGGCAGAAGTATAAAGCATTGGAAATTGCAACAACTATAAGCACATTTCTTCCCCTAGTCTCATAGTAAGTCATTTCCTTTGAAGAAAGAATATGAAATGAATTTCAAATTTTCTAATTTCAAAGAGTTTCTCATCAGCTTTTTCAGTATTCATCTTACCTTTCTATTTTCATTCCACAAATATTACCAAATTGTATTTTCATTAGATACAGGCACTTGAAATATTTACTATGAATGCCAGAATATTTTTTTACAGCTCTAGCAATTGATTTCAATTTTTTCTATCATTTTTTTTTCTCAATAAAATATAAAAAAATCAGATTCAACTGTGAATTTATTTGAATTTGGTTGGTTGGTTGGTTGGTTTTTTGGTGTTTTTTTTTTTGCGCGGTGGGGGGGTGGGAGAGTGGAAGGGGTGGGGTGGGTGGGATGAGAGCTGTGTCTTTTACCTGAAACTAGAGAAGTTCTTAATAGAACCAGAGAATCATATAATGGCCTGAGTTGGAAGCCAGCTTAAAGATCATCCAGTTCCAATTCCCCTGCCTTGGAGAGGAACACCTTCCATTAGACCAGGTTGCTCAGAGCTTTATCCAGCCTGGCCTTGAACATTTTCAAGGATGGAGCATCCACAACTCCTTTGGGAAACCTGCTACAGAGTCTCATCACCCTCACAGTGAAGAATTTTTTCCTAATATCTAATCTAAACCTACTCTCTTACAGTTTGAAGCCATTGCCCCTTGCCCCATCACTACATACCCTTCTAGAAAGCATCTCTTGTAGTCCCTTTTTAGGTACTGGAAAGCTGAAATTAGATCAGCCTTCTCTTTTCCAGGCTAAACAATTCCAAATCAAGTCAAATTTTAGTTTGTGGCACTAATATTTGTTCAACTAAGCTTAATATTTTCTCCACAGAACATAGCTAAGTAATATGTGTATGTTCTAATATTAAATTTGCAAGATTAATAACCTTACAATTAGAGTTCTTTTTGTTGCTCCACAAACAAGAAACAAAATAACATTTTTTGGTTAGTAACCACATTAACCAGTTTGGAAGTAAGTGAATTCAGTTCCTAAACAGAAATTCTAAGTATCGGGCAATACCAAGATGCCAATAGATGATTTATGGTCTTCCAAATAGTCAGGTAAGTGAAATCAGAAGGGATATATTGTTACAAATTACTACTGTCAACATGCGCTTAACATCTATCTATATTTTTTTTTCTTGTATCCCTGATATTGCTTTTGAAAAATTCTAAGGTAGTACCTTTTTGTAGAAAGAAAAGTTGCTGTGGAATCCATTCTCTGGCTAGACTAAAGAACCCTTAGTGTCAATTATATCAGTAAAACTCCTCCAAGACAGGTCAACTTTTTCAAAATAATAATGGAGTTTCAAAAGCTTTGGGCAGCCTTGCAACCAAGGAAATATGCACATTTTCAAGATCAGATGTTACAGACCATTAGTTGATGATGTGAATTCTGGACTTCTAGGTATATTGAGAAAATCTGTTATTCCGTTAAAGTTATGAAAGAGTTCCACTGTTTATTCTCAGTAAATTCTTATCATGGAAAAGTCATAAGAGATTTCAATACAAAGAGTTAATGTGTGTGTATAACTGCTCTTTGGGTTAAAAATGGAATGGGCTCAAGAGACATTGACCTATAGGCTAAAAAACACTTACTGACATAACAGACCTCAATACATTAATTTGCTCAGATATTTACATGAATTTGCAGAGTGCCTATGTAGATTTCCATGCTGAGATATTCATAAAGAGATTCATCATATTATCCAGGGCAGCAATCCAATCCTGAATGTCTCTAGGAACAGTGGAGACTCTAAACAGCAAATGATCCACTTTGGTCCATTCAGTCATTTATTATGCACTTCTTTGAGGATACTCTATCTAACTACACAACCCACGCACAAACAAAAAGCACAGCTAGCATTGAAAATTACTTTTGATCTGGGCAAAGTGAATTGAAAAGAACATAAATTACCAGTGAAGAGTTTACTAAAGAAGTTTTGGAAGTATGGATAGAATATGGCATGTCAATAAAGAAAGAAGCATAGCAAGAAGAAAAAATAATGGTACTAAAGCTCATGAGAAAAGCTTACTCATATTTCTTTGTTGTTGCTGTTATATATATTTTAAAATGTATTACAATCATAATAGTTTCATTTTTTTAGCATCTCCGTTATCAAGTGTGTCTAAAATACATCTTTGAAGGAATCACAAAACCCAAGAATCTTGATCTATAATGTGCAATCAATAACATTTTGTAGGAAATGGAACCCATTCTCAGTCTTGATCTCTTCATTTGTGGTATGATCCACCTTTCAGTGGTGGATTAGGCAAAGTGCACACAAATGTAAACACTATCAAAATCTTGAACATTGAATCAAAATGTTACAGGAACAAATACATCTAAATATAGCACATGAAAAATTTCAAACAAACCATTTACTGAAAAAGGAGGAGGAAACCAAGAAATATTTCTGAAAATCATATTTTTTCTCTTACATTAGTCTATGTATTTCTTTTCAAAATAAATTTTATATATAATTTGAGATTTACGGTTATCTCTATCTTGCCTTTCCTTTCAGATTATAGACTTAATACACATTCTTTAGCTACATCTACAGTACTTCTAAAAGACCTAAGAAATACCAATGAGCAAGGAAAAGATAATAAAGTATAAGCACTTGCCAAAAATTTCATGCACTTGCCACAGCTACTTGTATTCTAAGCAACTGAAAATTATAGTACTATAAAGGTTTTTGATTAATGTCTTTCAATCATTGATTTCAAGGGTCTTTGGATTAGACTATTAAACATTATTGGATGAAAAGTGTATCATATTCTGTTCTTTAAGTACAGTTTAAAATGGCTTTCAGATTGTGGAGCAAATGTAATATAGCTAATGCTGTCCATGAATGCACACAACTCTATTTGGTTAATTCTTTCTAAATGCCACTTAGTGCTATGGGGTGCTAGATTTTGGTGACATAGAAATGATAGATTTTCAAAGATTTTTCAAAAATTACTTTGCATTCCTTCTGAAATTCAAAAATTTAAAGAATTATTTCATTTTAAGATTGCATTGCAAAATATAAACATTGAGAAACAGATATCAAGGCATGGTTTGTAGGGTTGTCAGCTTCCAAGCTGTGCACAGGGGAATTAGGAGACCTAGAATTGGTAATTTTCAGGATTTATAAGTTCTGTGCTCCTAGCAAGTTGCCTGAACTTTCAAATTTTCCAAAGTGGAATCCCTGGGGCATGCAGCAGAATGAGAATAGTCTTGAAAATTCCAGTTCTTCAGCTGCTACTCAGACAAAACGAAGGAGCTGCACAATATTCTGACAGAAATAGATGTGTGCATTGGTAAAAGTTGTCTGAAACAAAATCAATTCTGAAATACCTGGGTTTGACCTATGCGTATTTTTTCTTCTCCGACAGCTACCAAGGCCAAAAAACCCTCATCTATGCTCACAGTTCCTCTAATAAATTAGAAATGTCTCTTCAGAACAGCAGCATATTTTTGTTGCAAATGTCTTGGGGTGGTACAAATAAGCACATAGATAGATTCCCATTTACTACTATATAGTAAGGATGGGAAAATTAAATTTTCACTTTTTACGCTCTTTTCAGAAAGAGTATTGGCAAAAGGAAAAAGGACATGGAGTTACTGAGGAGTTTTTACTATTTATTAATTTGTTTCATTTACAGTGCCTAACACTTTATTTCAAGGTGTATGTTTCAGCTATGAAAGAGAAGTTGAAAGTCATTCATATTTTGCTGTATAACTTCATAGGCAAAAAAAAAAAAATAGATATAACAGTATTTTGAAATGGGAAAAAACAGTAGTGAATCAAAGTTTAACAAGAGGATTAAAACAAATGTGAGAATGGAAAATCTTTATGCTAAAAAAGAAAAAAATACAGAAATAGGAAAAACAATCTTTACAAACTAAAAATAAAAGGTGAGGGGAGGACAGAGGGGCTAAGAATGATATTGAATGCATCATTATGAAACTGTGGGAAATAAAAGTTTCCTTTTGTACAATTGTATCCTAGAAATTAGAGATAATTATAACACTTTAAAGTCTATGATCTTAATAAGTATACATAAAGTGTGCCCATAAAAAAAGAAAATGATAAATTATTATATATCTTTCATGATGTACTGGAGGAATGGACTGTATAGGCTTGTCAAAAGATTGAAAGGCAAAATACACCTGTAGGAAAAGATGGAGAAAAGACCACCACTGGAACTAATATATAACATATAATCTATTTTAAAAGGAGAAAAATAATGAAATCATATAGGAAGTGAAGTAGAACTCTGCAAGTTAAATAAGATATACCTTCATGTTTCATTAATGCTAGTAATTCCCTGTTATCAAATAAAAAAGAGACCAGAATAATAGCAGAAGTTCATGTTCAAGGCAATAGTGAGAAACATACACACACATCACAAATCTCACAAGCTACTAAAAATTAATGTGTGTTAAATAATATTAAATTGTCCTGACCAGGACACTCTTGGAACTTCTGAAAAAATGTTGTTTGTAATACAGAACCTCCTTGTTAATCCCCGCAGTGGCAGATCATTCAAGATAGAAACCAAGTTGAAAAAGTTGCCAATGACTATTATCTAATAAAATAAAGCTAAAGAGAACAGCAAACACACACACACACGCACACACACACACACACACACACATATTAAGCTCTTTAGATGTGGTCTCAGTCATAACCATTTTCATTATTTACAGTAGAATCAAAATGTTGCAGCTAATAGTTCATTAAAATTTTCTTCATCAAAAAAGAACAAAGACTTCATAAGGCTATGATGGAAGATTAGAACAGAGAAGGTCTAGTAAATGTTTACTAGAAACATAAACCTTCAGGAAAGAAATCTCTTGGGTTGGGAAAGATCACAGTGAAAAGCTTATTAAATTACTAACAGAAATTTTTAAAAGTAACTTTAAACATACCTTTATTTTCAGGAAAAAAGTTCTGGATAAAAGGTGTGGCCATTTAATATGAATTCCACACAAGCCAGAAGTACAGACCCATTTGAAAAACAGTCATGAGATTCCCCATCTATTGCTCACCTGAAAGGGAAATAAAAGGAAGGTACCTAGAAAGGAAGAGAACTTAAAGCATCTTCTTTTCATTTAATGTAAGATTCTATAAGAGATTCAAAAGGATGGAAGAAAATATAAAACAGGCAGAACCAGAAAATTGTCCCATCTAAAGAAAAGTATTTCTACAATTTTCTCTGATTTTCCTGTTATAACTGTCTATGTTGAAATATTTAATTAAATCGTTTTGAAATGGAATTTGATTTCTCAAATATTTTGCTTAATAAAGGCAGCTTTGCTTGCCATGATGCTCAATTCTAAAAATAATTTAAAAAAACCAAAAAAACAAAAAAACAAAACAAAAACAGGAATCAAAAGATGATATTTCTTCTTTCTCTGAAAAATGAGGAGGTCTTTAAAAGTGTTCTTCAATTTCTTGATGTTAGGAGTCTCACAGTATTCTAAAGTTGATTAATTTCAGAAAAAAACAACTTCAAACCCTGTGAAGTAAAGATATATGTTGAAAGAAAACAGAATCTTATGCCAAACTTGCTAACACAGTCATCTTATACATTGCTCTAGAACCACTTATTTTCATAAGTAGTATTTGAATTCTGCAAATAGCAGTGTCACATATGCATTAGGACAGAGGTCTCCTGCCCATGACTTCCCGGGAAAATATTTGATCTTCTAACATTGTTCACTGCCACAAGATGTAGAAAAAATACATTTAGGCATTCATCCAGCTTCAAAAAATTATGATGTTTCCAACAGGACACTGCATACTCAGTGCAGTGAAAGATGACAGAAACATGAGAACCACTGAACTACCATTTATTTATTTCCATGTGGATAAATATTCTACAGATGTACTAAATACATGAGTATGGTTACCATAAGAAATAGTATAGTAAAAATTAAGATGTCAGATGTGATCTTTGGATATATAAACTGAAGAACCTCAAGTGAACCTGAGTTTCCTCTGCATTTTCCTAATGTGGCATGCTGCTGAAGTTTTGTGTCCAGTGGCCAGAGAGGAAGAATGATGAGTTCAGGTTAATGGTGAAGTGTACACATTTAACAAGACAATTAGCCATTTGAACAACTTATCCAGACTTCTAATGGTTTCACTGAATGTTTTAAAGTCCACATGGTTTTCTTGTTCAATATACAAGTTATTTCAAAATAAAACTATTTCAGAAAAATCTGTGTTAGCTTGTGCTAAAGAAGAGGATGAAATAAGGACTGCAATGATGTCGAGCCATTTATGTTTTGCTTTTAAAAATGGAACAAATCTAAAGGTGA
The DNA here is from genome assembly GCA_035583235.1 of Hafferia zeledoni. Taxonomy (NCBI): domain Eukaryota; kingdom Metazoa; phylum Chordata; class Aves; order Passeriformes; family Thamnophilidae; genus Hafferia; species Hafferia zeledoni. Next base: position 18,054,490 of record JAWWEV010000043.1, read on the forward strand.
AAAGGAAATATCTGAGGTATAATTTCTGTAGATGGTATCATTTCTTCCTAACAAAGGCTTGGTGATATGCTGCTTTTTTTCAAAAGTAGGTTTCTCTTCTTCAAATGTAGACTACATTTATATATTGATATATTCCCCTTGGTTGGCAGCACATAACATTTAAGATAAATAATTGCCCTGTTTCTCATATGAACTTTGTTCTTCCTGATATTTTTGGGTTTTACAAAAATGCCTCTGGACTTATTAAAGTTTTATCTGAGTGGGTTATTAGATAAAATTGAAATAAGAAGGATAACTTAATCAAAACTTCACTTAACAATGATTCGTTCCTCTGCAAACACAAACACATGTTGAGGAACAGTGTTTCTCCACAGCACTTCAGATGTTCTTTGTTTATTTAATAGATCAGTGTTTGGGTATTTCATTTTTACTGAAATCTTGGTTTCATGAAATTTTAATTCTTGAATAAGTTATCAAACCCAAGTGTTTTCTGGTGAAATAACTTTGAGTAAAGCAGATTTAACTGGTGCTTTCTATTAGGCATTATTTACTATATAGCCAAATACTTTCCTGAAATCACAGATTGGTTTACATATTTATTTTAAGCAACTGTTCAGGTTAGAAAAAACAATATGGCATCAGCACCATATAAGTTTATTTGTTACATCCCTCCAAGTCAGATCCCTATGATGGATTTATTGGGTTCTATCTTTTTGCAAAATGTTCCATGGTCCTTGCCAAGACTGCCTCATTCCTCTGTGCATTTCAAATGAGAGATTGGACCCTATTGATTTAAACTGCTGGTTTTAGCCTTAAATAAAGACAAATGATCCATTCAGGTACCTGAGGAGAGGCAGGAAATTTAGGTTCTACATGAAATTTAGGTTCAGTGGGACTTCAAATAAGTTCTGTCCTATTCTAGTAGAGGTGTTCTCAAATTCAGTGAAAGCAGCAGAAAATTATTTATTTTTCATCTGGCACCATGAGGAATTCTTGTATTAGTAATTTTGTCATCCTCTGTGAATCTTCTTTAAACTCTGTTTAGGACAAAGAAGAATGTAAAATTTAATTTGGATTCTAGTGTCTTTCTATTATTTTCTTATGATTCACAGGTGATTGGCCCTGTAAAATCATCATCATTTCAGGTCTTTATAGCAGAGTGTCACAGAATTAAAGGTCCTCCCAAGGGACTTCTTTAAACATCCAATAGAATTCACAGAGGATATACACAGGTCCTGGAGATTTACCTTTGTTTCAGAACTGCTATTGGTACTTAGACTTCTTTGTTGTTTTGTTTGGGTTTTTTTTAATCTAAAATACAGCCTCGGATCGGCATGTCATTTATAGAGGGGTATTTTTATAATTTCTGAGCATGGAATACCTGAAGTACTGAATTTTTTAAGGGAAAAAAGTAAGGCTTCTTATTTTCAAGCCAAGTTTGTTGCATTTAATTGTGAGATAATATGGCCTATTTGACTTTCCTGAGCTTAAAATTGACTCTTTTATTACTGCTATCTTTTAATGAAAAATCTACTTTGCATGCATACTGTATTTTGAGGTTTAAAATCACACACATCAGCATGCTCAGTCTCTCCCTAATGTAGCTAATTCATGAGGCACTCTTTGATAAATCTATTTGTTTACATTTTTATGTATCTCACTTTACTTTTTAATCTCTGCTTCTGATTTGATATTTATCTGACTTCTTCTCTATTCTTTGTCATCAAATAAGACACTATGTTATTGACTTTATACAATGATTTCTCTTTGTATTGACTTTGAGCTAGATCCAGATTGCTTGCTTGACATATTTAATTTAATTTCCCAAAACCTAGATAGTAGACTCTTGGTCTCTAATGGGAAATCCCAGGCAGCTTAAGTCAATTGCCTCAATTTGTCCCTATTTTTTGTTTGTTTTTATTTCTGTGGTCGATTTCTTTTTTTGTTTGTTTTTGTTGTTGCTGGTGGTTTATTTTTTGGATTTTGCTTTTTGAAGGGGGAGCAAAGTTTCTGTTTTTCATTCCACTGAGAGTCAAGTCTTTAATTGGATATTTACTGGCAAGAAATTGGTAAAATCGAATTATTTTTTAAAAAATAATTACTTTCCTCAAATTGTTGCTAATCTTCAAGATATATTTCAGACAACATTTTAGCTTTGCTTTGTTTTGTTTTTCATTGGGAGAAGACATTGCCTAATAGGAGACTGAAACACAAAACTTCTTCCTTACGTGTGAAAGGCAATTCCAGGTAGCTTAGCTCTACTAACTAAGGTATCCAAGATGATCTAACTGGTTTTGCATTGGCTTTTGTTGAACACCACCCATAGAAGAAATCAAGTTCCTCACTGACTCTGAGTGAAAGATTAGAGTGAAACAGGCCCTGATTTAGGAATGTAGTCTTACTTAATCATCTTTCAAAATTAAAGGTCTGAAGTAAATGGGATTAAAGTTTATGTTTAAATTCTTTCTTGGAAGAATTTATTTTAAAAACAGCAAGGTATACAAATGAAAAGAGATAAAAATAATCTAATTTCTCATCCTACTAAGCAAACTAAGTAAACATAGTCTACATGCATTAAGATGATTTGCTAAATTAGGGCTGGATATGCCACACAAGGCTTCGTCAGATTTGAAAAAGAATTATTCAGGCAGCGTGGAAATATAAAATTAGCTTATATGACATTAATTTAGTCAACGATTTTTTTTCTGTCTCCCATGAGTGTTGTGAGACAATAATTATCTCATTCTCTAGTAGCTGGACATACAGTAATTTAAACTATCCAATTTAACTGTCTTTGTTTCTTTGTTAATAAATTAAAATTATAGCCATTAATTAATTTGAATATATCAGATGTGAACTGAAAGCAGTACTTAGGAAAAGTATTTTCTGAGTAATATTCAGTATGTTGTAATTAAAGCTAAATGAGTTCTTTTTTAAAAAATTGCCTTCATTTGTCATATATGAGCACATGGCGCTAAATTAATACCAGCAGGGTAAAATCAAGCATTTTAAATTGCCAATTTAGGTTAACAGAATATGAGTTACCACAATTCTGAAATGCTCATTCATTTCTAATTGTGTAGTTTCTGAAGCATTTCATTGTTTTCAGCACAGAACAACTGAACTTGAAGGATGAAGTGGAGAATAATGCTCTGAGATGCGTTGTCTAGTTGCCTGAAAGCATAAGAGCCTTGAAGATTTGAGAGAGAGATATTATAAGTTGTATTTATTAGCTTATAATCAGCTCTCTGTTTTCTGGAGAAATAGGGCACAACTTGCACAATTAGTGCAAATACCACCTCCTGCCAGGCTCCAAGCAGCCCTTGCTGCAGCACTACATTAATCAGTTTTCCATGGCAAGGCTTGGCCAATCAGAAGGTTTCTGGTAAATTCCCTACAAGGACAAATAATTTTTTTGAACTCTGTCTCTACTTGTCAAGTGTCTATGTTTGATCTCCAGCATTTCTGGAAACATGAAGAGACATCTTTTGAGTGTGGAGCCAGGTTAAATTGGGCTAAGTCTGATACAATTAGAACTATATCACAAAGTCAAATTAGTTTTATGTGTCTATGTTTCTAACACTGTATTAATAACTGTACCGAAACTAAGCTTACTTTTACAGGACAAGCTCCACTGTCTCATTGTCTTGATGGAGTTATCTACCTGTGAGTAGGATAATACACTTGTTGATAAAAAAAGTCTTGGCATTCAAGGGTGTGCTGCATGTTTTGCTGCATGGTTTCCTCACTGTTTTGTTACATGTTGAATAGCTGAGATTTCCAACTCACTGAAATTTGCATTTCAGTAGTGTTGTGTACATTTAGCTGTAAAACTGTTGGGAAACTACTGGAGTGAGTAGTGATATATAAAGGAGATAATATTATTACCATTATTTCTCGAAAATCACTGCAATCCTCACGTAAAGCATTTCAGCTGGATCAGCCCCCTTCTGATCCACAAAATTGAAAACGTGATTTGCAAAAAGCAGTTTTTTCACAACTGACAGCTGCTCTATTTTCCCCTTGTAATCAGAGGCCTCTGTGATACATAATTTCATTTTAATCAATATTTGGGATTAAGATTTTTGCAACAGAGAAAATGACACATTACATTAGGCATCTTGTTATCTTCTGGATATTTAGCCTTTTTCACAAGTTGAGAGAAAAGATTAATGTTATACTAGAGCCAAATAAGGACAAGGCTTGCAAGCACTTCTGCTCTTGCAGGAGATTACCTTCCAGAATTGTGTTAACAGTTAGCATTTATTTTGGTATCTGTCATCACAATTAGCACTGTCATTTCCTGGATGTAGTCCATTAATATGGCATACCCTATGCCTTTGCCTTCTCCACAGCTGTATGGGATCCACAAAGATTTCTATGACAAGGTAACTATTTTATCTGTGAGAATGTGTGGCTTCAGTTGAAGACCTCATGACAGGAAGACAAAGGAAAGTATTTTTATTGGGAAAAACACACAGACAGAATAAGAAATTAAACACTAGTTATGAGCATGACAGTTTTCTATCTCCTCTCTTCCATCAAGCCAGAAATGCTGTGTTTGCTCTCTGTGCCTCCTATTGTAATTTTTCCAGCTTAACAGAAATAGGGGCAACATAAATTCCCCCATAAGCAGTTCTTGCAATAGTTCAACCAAGTTTTAGAGATCAAAATATCTTGATTAAAGTCAGGGAAAACATTCCTATTTAAGTATGCAACTGACCTAAATCTTCCAAACTTTTGAAGTTCCGTCAGTTTATAAAAAATACAACATTTGTATGGAACACAATAACAGAATTCAAAGGTATCTATTGTATTTCAGATGTAATTGCTTTCCAGGCAGTAACAATGGTTTTCTTCAGAGACTAAAATAAATAATAAATTGATTTTTAGAATTTTTATTTCCTTTATACAGATTGTATAGAAAGTGAAATGAAATATTTCAGATTCATGTACTCGTTCCTTGTGGAAAAATCATGTTATAGATTATAAGTTAATTTGGTGATAGAAACACAGTAATTCTTACAAATGGGTTTTTCTTAGCTTTGCCTAAAAGCAGTCTGAAGTCAGATTAAGCAACACATATTCTGAGAAGTTTTCAGGTTTTTTAAAGCCTGAAAAAGTTCAGTCTTTTTTAGTGGACATTAATTTTAGTAGCTCATTTTTGGTATCTATTATACTCTTCAGTTAACAATTAAAGGCAAACCAGTTTAGATTGCTGTCCATGGTCAATGAAATACTAATTTCTCACATTGTTGATTTTTATTAGTTTTTATATCAGATTACTTCAATTTGCCACCCTAAAATCATTCCAATCAATTAAAATGCTTCCAAATGTCTTTAACAAGGAGGGATTTGCTACTGTCATAGCAGAGCCTAGACAACTATGCAAGAGTGAGGTGGAGTTTATGTAGAGCCAAATTCATTATAACATTAAATATCCAGAAACACCTTCTGATGGCAACAGGCCTCAAGTACTTGAATTGCTTATAAGGTAAAAAAACATGCCATGAAGCTACTATTTTCTCATGGTTCTGCACTCACTGCCCTTCCTGTGTAATGATAGGATATAGTGTAAAATTTGACAATTAATCTGAGCTGAGCTTCTTCATCTCCCATTTGCTGCATTTAGGCTGTGTTAAATAATAATAATAAGGTTTCAAGTATGGCAAAAACCAGGATTACTTACTTTATTTAGTTATAAGTCTGATGCTTTGTACATAGGTCTTCTCCCTGACAATTACTCCTTTTTGCCCTAAGTAATACTGTTTCATCAAGAAAATTACCTGACGCTATAATTTTCAGTTAGAATGGAAAAAAAATAAGCATAGTTTTTCCTTTCAAGACAAACTATTTTGTAATTCAGAATGTGGCATATCTGCAGTCCAAAACTGCTTAAATAATTAAAAATATTTATGCCCCTCAAAAGGCAAGAGCAATGTGGAGTCTATGCGAGGTGGAGTGAAGAGTGAGCTGGACTCTACAAATCTTTGGCCAAGAGGAAGTTTCATTTTGAATGTAATTTCTAGATTTGCTGTGATACAACGTGGTGATTTGATTTTCAAAGTTTAAAAACTCATTGGATTTCATTATCACCACATACTACTTGGCATAGAACCAGCAGAGTAAAAACTATATATCATAACATGAACAAGAAAAAAAAGATCACAGTGAATGCTGGGTTGAAGTGGTACATTAAGGCTGTTACAAAATTAGACTTTTCTTTTCTTGCTTATTTTTAGATCATATCTTCATTTATTCCACCTCCAAAATGAGAAATTTCAGTTAGTATTGCCCCAAGAGACAAGCCATCAAGGCAGCAAGAAATCTTTAGGATCAATAGCAGAAATGTGTTGAAGTCATTGTGAGAATGTCTCAATTCGGGAAAAAATGTATTAAATTATAGACCTGCTAGTTTGCTGTTGGAAGACAGTCCTGTGGAGTTGCACCTCATTGCTAATCAAGCTAGAAGAAAGACATGAAAGATTTTACTGTTAATTATCAGCCAAAGGAAAAATACTCCACTGACAGACAGAGATATAGAAAAGAAAGGACACAATGACATTCATAGAGCTGTGGGGCAAGAGACTAATAACATCATAATTTTATGAAAAAAAGTATGCTTCTCTATATTCTACCTTTCCATGTAATACAAGGAAATACATTAAAGAACACTCAGTGGCATTAATATAAGACTAACCAAAAAAATCTAATAAAAGAGGAAAATACTTTTAACTCTTTGAAGGTTTTGAACAGTGGTTTGAATTACCTGAAAAACTGAATTCTGTATTAATTAAAAGAAAGAGTATTGTTTTCAGCTGAAAATCAGCATTTTTTAGGGGTCCTTTATTTCTGCATTATCAATTACCAGTAGCTCATTGGGACTGTCTTCTCATTTTATCTTTTCTCTCAGTCAGTCTTAGCAAAGAGGTTCATTTCCAAAGAGTCACCATTGCCATGTGGCTATTAGGCTTCAACTCTCAAGAAAGGAAAATGATCATGAAGTAAAGAAAATGGAACATGAGAAGGTCAATGAAAGAGATTCGATTTACACTTTCACTTAGCAGTGCTATGGTTTCACATTTGATTGAAAACATCCTCTTAGGCACACATCAAATGTATATTCTAATTTATCCTGAATAATATTAGCAGCTTCATTTTGGTGATAACTTTAATGAACAGTAGCATCTTAGAATATATAGGCTGTAATTTATCCTTGGAGATAATTACTTCTTCTCCCTACTCAGCACCTACTAGATCAGATTGGTCATGATCTTGTCCAGCAGTATCTGAATATCTACAAAGAAGATTTCAGAGTCGCTCTCACAATGTGTTCCTATGGTTGACCAGCACCACCACTATACTGATATTAACTGGAACCTTTAATTTTGCAAGAGCTGTTACTGTAATATATTACCTGAATATTTCTTCACATGTATGCATATATGTTTCTATGCGTATCTGTCAAATTTATATTTATAAACTGTAATTACCTAGGCTTTTTCCTGTAACTATTATTTATAAAAAATTAACAATTTCCTACTGACAAAATAAATGTTTCATTTATGAAAAAATTGGGCTGAAAGTAAAAAACAGCACACTATTATGCTTTATTGCACATCTGCACTGATGTGTTTTCTGCTGGTTTTGCCAGCAGTGCCCAAAATGAGATTTTCAGCACTGTTCTAGTTTCATTCTTAGCTCTGTAGACACGTGATATATCTGTAATTTTTCAAATAGCCTAAGGCTTAAAAGAGATTGCCATCTTACCAATGCTTCCTTTTTCTAGAAAGTTGATTTTCATTGTAACTTGGTTTGAAGGCAATGAAAAGCTCAAGGGCTTGCAAGAACACCTACAGTATATCAGATGAGATACTCCTTTTTGCCTAAAGAGACTTATACCATCATTTCAAACACACTTAATTTCAAGTTATGGGAACAAATATTAGAATGCCAACAGTGTATTAGCATATTACCAATATCAATCTTAAAATATTACTCATAATGAATTTATTTTGCATGAACGGAATACAATCCACTTTGAGAAATCTTTATAATTATTTAAAAAACACTCAAAAGCAATAGCTGAAATAACTCAGTCGGTTGCTACTGGCTCTGTCTTTGTTTCTAACTTTGACAGTTGCCAGAACTCTCAATTTGGATCTAACATATATTGTTAAATGAGTGACTGAGAAACATCATGAAAAAGTGAGAAATTGCCTGGGTTTGACCTGAGAAATAGGAGTAAAAAAATAATTTATAATAAGGTTTAAGCAGGTTGCTTGATCTTATTCCAGTTGATAGGAATCTGAGACTACAGTGCAACCATTTTATATATGTGTGTGTATATATATATACACACTCTGAAGTTACTGTGAAGAAGAAGAGCACCAAAGAGAGATTTGAGTATGCTGACCGTAGTGAAAAGCATCCATATCCTGGACTGCTACTGTTCTTTATCTGATAAAAAAAAAAAACAGTCCTTCAAAGGAAAACCAAGTACGTCTGATGGCCATTAAGTACCTTGAGTATTCCTGTTAAGATATTGTTTTGTAATGAAATTTCAAATCTTTCCATGGCAAGAACAATTTTATCCAATATATAGTCAAGAAAACAAAATTTGAAAATTTGATAAGGACTACTGACCCCACAGATATGTGTCTTAAAAAGTTTCTGAGCCATGCAGTCTTCTCGGTCAATGTCACAGTATATTTGACCTCTTATTACATTCTTTGCTGTTGGACTCTGTCACAGCTTTATGGGATATTTACCCTCACCTTTGGTCTGCTTTTTTTGTCAGTGTATGGTAGAACATAAGTGTTATTGTTTGGTTTTCTTTTCCCTAAAAATAAAATCTTTCTTAGGCTCCTTTGTATGTCATGTGTAAGGAGCCAGGATTCCTAACATGTGATTGTGGATTTCAGTAATTTAGAGTGAACTACCAGCAAAACAACCCCCAAACCAACCCACCAACCAGATCTTTTGTATAAAAGAATTTATCCTTGGAAAAATAAAGAAGACTTAAGAGATTTCAATATCAATGGTGCAATTCAGAGAGAAAATAGAAATATCTAAGACTATTTACAGAACTGAACTGAAACAATGACTTGGCCAACTCTTAAATCTCCTAGAGACCATTAAAAATTTGTGACTGAGTTCATCTTCTTTAGGCAAAATGTTCAATCCCTAGCATAGCTCATGCAATCTATACGCTCTGTTTTAAAATAATAATGGGAACAACTTCTAGCCTGCTGTATGGATGATATTTCATATTTTTACAGCATAAAGTTTGTGCCTGACATCTTGAAATTTAAATTAGAACTGAAGACACATACTAAAGGAAATGTTAATTGCCATTGCTGTTATCATCACCACACAGTTTGATTCAAATGTTTAAGGAAATGAACATGAAGTAAAACATTTTGATTGGCTAGTGGTGGTGGGGAATTCCAACAACCCCAACTAATAAATGGTCTTTATTCTAGAGAGGTAGAATAAGGGCCACTGTAAAGAAAAAGATGTCTTTTATGCTGGGAATGTGCCTTGACATCACTTGCAAAAGGCAAATTAAAATCATGTGAAAAACTGTGGCCCATAATTTCCAGGCAGAAACTTTTAGGTCCTAGGAAAATCATGTCTCTGACTTCATCATAACTGAATATGGACAAGTTACTCAGTTTTCAGAATGAACTGGTTTCAAATACACCATATACTTAGAATAATTCATTTTAGGACAAACCTTCCCCATGGTGGCCAACTGCAGATTTTCCACACTGAGGTTTCTCTTTTTTTCAGTGGTTTTCCTTTGGCTTTGGAGAATGAGAGAAAGCAGACTTGTTTGAGCACAAGGGCTGAAAAACCAAAAGGTAGATTGAATCAAGTAGATCGATAGTACCAGAAACTGGAGAAGGGGAAAAAAAAATAACATTTCAGGCAAAAATAGCTTAAGTTGTAAACACTAACAGGTGGTACACAATTGACTACATCTGTGTGGGAGGGTGAATGCCTGACTGAACTTCTGAACTCTAAAGCAGAAATCTGCTACCTGCTATGTGTCACTACTACCAGCTGGACTTAAGTTGTGGCAACACCTAGACAAAACAAGCTAGGCACATTCTGAATGCTCATACTAATTAAAAAATAAAGAAATGAGATGGATCCACCAGTTAGAAAGAAGATGATGTGCTGTGCTTCTGTGCATACCTTATTTAGGTGGGAAAAATTAATTCCTGAAAGAAGATCTGGATGCCAAAGAGGATTCCTGAGAAGTGGTCTCAGAAACTAAAAGAGGGCCTGAAAAACAAAAGACCATGAACCAGACTGGAAGAAATATCTTTCAAGTCATGGAGGATTCTCCAAATCTGATATCTGCTGGGAAATACCCAGGGACCTTGGCAGACAGAATATGGGACAGGTAGCTACAAGCAGCTGCACAGCACGGACTGGCACAGCTTTCTGCCCAACCTTCCAGGGCAAGCAGGAGACTCCAAGCAATAAAGTGGAGACATAGCAAGCACAGCACTTTAGGGGAGCAAGTGCAATAACCAAACGGTAGAACCTTGATGGTTCTTAGAGAAATCCCAGAACGTGGCTCCACTATGGGTTATCATTTACTTTGTCTTACTCTGACAGCCAGGCAAGCAGGCCAGAACTGGGAACTAAAAGAAGGACCAGAAAAAGGATAAGATCTTTTACTCTCTGTTAATCCTAAAGCAGCACAGATTTACTGCAACACACAGAAGCAAATGTGATGAGGAGTCAGGAGGATTCTGTTTTTAGATTTCTTTCTTTCTAGCCATATGTGAAAGATATGGTAAAGGCATGTCACAAAGGTTACAAAATTGAGGAGATCGATGGCAATGCATGAGAATTAAGATTGCTGACACAATCTGAAGTTACCCTCCCCAGTATGAATCCACATTACATTAGATGTCCATGACACAGCTCAGTATTTGAATCACCATACACCTTAGATGCAATGGAAGCCTTTCGCCATGAAGGTTCTACAGAGGTTAAGCAGAAGGCAGACAATGATGTAAGGGATTGTTAAGCAAGAAAAAGTCTCATATTTACAGGAGCCCCAGAGAAATGCATTTTCTACCACAGTCAAAAAGTTACTGTGTGATGCTTTTCAAGTCACTTAAATTTAGGTGAGCCACTTGGTTTCCCAAGCTACAGTAAAAGCTGCTGTGAGATATATTTGAACAGATAGAGCTAACATACAAGGTTAAATTTAGTCTACAAATAAAGAGTGCACACTTGTCTGAAGCTGGTATTGTAATAGTAATGTTAGACTTGAATCCCTTCACATATCAAATCTGAAATCCTGATGGGAATGACATCATCCTGGGTATCACATAATGCTGAGAAGGCTTCTGTTATGTATTCCAAAATGATAGTGAAATCAGAAAAGTCCGTGAGGAAATTAATAGTTCTCAATAGGGATCTGGATTGTTAGTGTCTAGTAATTAACTAATGGGACCATACATACTGAACAATGAAACAAAACCAGCATTGAGCAGCTGCTTATTAAATAAGCATCATCCACTCTGTATTGTGAAGGAAACAGAGGCCTCTGGAAAAAAAATCATTTAATTAAGAATACATTTTAATTCATACAAATCAGAAACTTTAACAAAGACTGCTGAATTCATAGTACCCAGGGAAGCCTCTTTCAGCATTTCCTTACCTTCAGATGCATGATTTTGATGTTTTAATAATAATGTAATGTTGGGCTTTTCATGTGTTCATCATGAGATTCTATTTATTTGTGTGTTATGTGTAATGAAAAGTAGATAGATGAATAGGGCATTAAATACAAAGAAATACCTATCTGATAAAGTTATAGTCCCTGTCTTTCCTTCCAATCTCATTTTCTACAAAAGCTGAGCTCACTTCTCCTTATCTTGTTCTGCACTTTTTAACATTTGAACTTCATTTTAGTGCAAAGTAGGAGGTGAAGGCTGGGGTATGGAAATAGGTGTATTTGCTATCTCTCTTCCATCTGTACCATAAAATTGACATCATGGGGGTGAATGAATGAAAGGGTGTCTGCTGCAGCTCCACATAAATCCATCATGTCCCTGCTGAACACAGCAGAAGCATATTGTTTTAAGCACATATTTTTCCCACCTTAAATTCTGCATCATGTACTTCAACTGTATGTCGCAGTGCTGATCAGATTTCTTATGAAATATCTGTGTAATAACCTACTTCCTTCAATTTCAACCTTTTTTTTTTTTTTTCCAAAGCAGACTATGACACGGTACTCATTGTCATTATAAAACAAGTTCTTGAATCTTTTATGTCTTTCCATGTCATAGTTTTATATCTTGCATTTTTTCTCCTGGAATATAGCAATGTTTGTACTCTATGTGTGACCTATATTAACTCAGAGTTCTAACATAGCTATTTCTACATTTATTCTATCTCTTGTTGTGCCAAGATAGTATTACAAAATTTTAAATTACTTTTGGTCATGTGGTTAGTACCAAGGATGAGATCCAGGTCAAACTGAAGGAATAATATCAAAGAAAATACATTTTTCTGTCACGAGTTAAACCCTCTATGCAACTAAGGCTGATAAAATTACACCTACATCAACAAACTCATATTTAAATAGTAAATGTATTTGTTTTAACTAATAAAAAAGACAAAAAATCTAATTTGCCTGACATAACCTTTTATTTTGCTCTTATGTCTTTTCTATTCGCTCCTAAAAGCTTTGTTAGTTTATATAAAGTAGATGTAAAAACTACCCAAACTAAACATAAGTTTTTCTCTCTGTGAGTTGATTTTAAACTGTGCTTCATGTCATAGCAGGTCATTAAAAGTTTTTATTTAAGTGTATGTGATTAAAATGCTTCCTGATTCAACCTTTCAAAAATTTCAAAACATATAAATTTGACAAAAGTGAAGAGATGCACCCTGATACTTAGATAAGAAGTCAAGCAAGGATAGGGTAAAATTTTGATAATCAAGGAATCTTCACGTAAACAAACTGATGTTCTTCAGTCACTTCCCAGGGCTTGTTCAGTTTGTTTAGAGTCCGAACAGGTCAACTAGTGCAACCTGAAAGTTAAGAGTTTCTTCCTTCATTTTGACTGAGGGTCTTACAAGCCTCATGCATGCTTTAGGAAGAAGATGATGTGCTGTGCTTCTGTGCAGACCTTATTTAAGTGGGACTGTATCAAACTTGGCTGTATCAAACTTGGTAAGCCATTATTCAGCGACACTGGGAAGGTCAGGCTTGGTATTTCTGCTGCTGTTCCATCATATTTGTTCAAGTTCATCTAAGGCACTGCCCATCTTTTTGTGTGCATCTCATGGCATACATGAGCTGAACTAAATGTTCAGGTTTGTAAGAGCCTGTGTTTGGCTTTCAGGTCCTCTAGTTCATGCTTCAACTGCATTTGCTAAGGTAGGAGCCATCGCAGTTACCTCAGCTGACCTGCCACTTAGGTACACACTGTTGAATCCACAATGAGCTTTACAATGGCAAACAAGAAGCCTCTCAAATATAATTTGCCATAAATGTAGGTGTTAATGTGGTGAGCCATAAGTGAAACATAAAGGAATGCATAGATAGTTGACAATTACAGAAAAGGGAAATAACTAATTTATAGGAGTTGCATCTGAATTGTAGTAGTCACATACTGTAGGTGTTAATCTATTGCCTCCATGGAATCCTCTACAAGGACAAACCAAAAAGATAAACCACTATCCTTTATCCAATTAATTTTTTAATGAAATAAATGGACTTCATTAAAAAGAGGCACAGAACTGATGGCTAAGGATTTTAGTGTATATTATGTAGATTTGGGGGATTATATATGTTACATGGATTCTCCTAGATTGTTCACATCTTAGGTGAGTTACTAAAGCTTTTTCTCACAGATCTGTGCATTTTCTCATGCCCTGCCAAGGCCATTAGTGTTTGTGAGAAACCACTTGTAGATAGCGTGAGGACAAAACACAAGAAGAAGGCCTGGAGGTTCTGGAACTTCTCCAAGGGGCAGTTCTGAAGACCCCTGTGGGCTGACACCTATGGGTGGAGCACAGAGGGAAATGAGAATCATGGTTGGTTATATTGCTGGAGAAGTTATAAAAGCCATGAGAATCATGGGAAGGTCATGTGAGTGCATGTTTGTGTGCATGTGTGGGCCTGTGCATGTGTGTGCACAGACCTCGAGTGTGCACTTTGAAAGCTTTCAATAAAGGTATACTGTCTATCTTTCTCCATTAATATTGTTCCTGAGTGTCTATTTCCACAGGAACTTAGGCATCAGGCAACAGAACTATTCCATCACAGAAACAGCCTAGTGAGCCATTGTCATCATGCCTTTTCTTCACCTTACAGGTTTAGGGAAGAGCAGTACTGATGCCAGTTCGACCGAGGAAATCAAGGTCTTCTGTTCACTTTTGATACTGAGAGATTCCCCAGGGAAGAACTGTGCCTCAGTTCAGATCACAACTTCACCCTGAGAGCAGGGATCCAGCCACAGTCACTGACTTGTTAGTTACTACACAGACTTTTCATCCTTTGTTCAAGTAAGTTAAGGTATTAATTTATTAAATAAATATCTGTATTAGACAGGCACCTTGAAAATATTGTCGACCTTATTACTAACCAGAATTACTTCTCAAAGATAATTGTTATTTTACTCACTTACAGAAGAGGAAATAATGATATAGACAAGGTTCCTGAAAGTATCTGTGTATGAGGAAAATTGGAATATCCCTCCCAGACTGACTTTTAAAGATTAGTTTTGCCATTGGGTCCTTCCCCAGATGTATATCTTCATTCCAATCTGATAATTTTGCAGCCCACAGAACAGTGGATTGTAGATCAGTAGTCACTTCACCTCAGGTGACTGTTCCTATAGTGAGATTATTTTCTTCATAATTTATTAGCTGCTTCACTATTAATTATAGGCTAGGATCTCCCTAACACAAGAATGACAAAACCTGAGTCAAAGTACCTAGCAGATATAATTCTACTGATGAGCAAGAAGTAGGCTTAATTTATTTTGGACAAGACCTGAACTTGCGGGACCCTGATCAACTTGATTAACACCAATTGTTTCCTTTGCATCACTTCCTTCCTCTCAGAATTTTTTCTATATATTTCTCTATAGGTGTCATAGGTTCAGTTTGTAAAGTATGTTTTGTATATAAGAATAATTTCTATGCCACATTTTAAAATATTAACAACTGATCTCTGTCATCCTCACTATTTCTGTTTTAAACTGAATAAATTATTATTTGGTGACCAGTAACTGTCTTTTCCAAAACCAGTATATTTTGTTTGTTTGGACAAAATCTTCTACAAGTCTGAGAAATCCTTACAGCATTCTAACAAACAATTGAGAATCAGAGCAGAGCATGCAAATCTAAAACATATGTGCCACTCACAATATCATACACATTTGTCATGTGCTATAATCTATTTGCAGGCTTTCTCCATCCTATGCATCATGGTCATCTCCAGGGCAAGACATTTGTCAAACCCACTTCCGAACTCCATACTGCACTTTTAAAGGTTTGTACCAAAATTAATATTTTAAATCTCAGAAGGGCTTAATTTTAGCATGGTTCTTTCACCTTAAGCATTGGAAGACAGATGCTTTGGTCTGAATGATGAATTGCTCATTCAGTTTTGTGTATGTGAAAAAAACAAACTTGGAAACAAAAAACTCCCACATTCTCCATCCAAGTCACATTTTCACCACAGAAATCATATTGAAGACTACACCTTGCATTTTTTACAAGAAACCTCTAAGTACTTTATGAAGGAAATAACAACGGAAGAACACATGCTACATCTAGAAAAGAAGCTTGTGTTAGCACTTCAAGGGTTGTAGAAATGTGAATTATACAGGCCAGTGTTAACATAGCATCTCTCCACACGTACCACCTGCTAAATCTATGCTGGCACAGATTTCACCTCAGTTATGTTGTGAGCAAATTCAGTCCTAAGTGAATGCTAAGTCTTCATGGTGTCTTCTGGTCTGTCCTAATCCTTTGTAGCATGCAGAAGCTTTCTGTTTCTAATTACCAGGTTTGGATCTGGCATATTTCTCAGGATTTTCTTCTGCTTGATCACACCAGCACTTCCCCATGTAAACAAAGCACACAGTGGGTGATGATTATGATAGCTGATTAAAATAAGTAAACAGATTGGAGAACATTAAATTTTTATGCATCCCTGCCATCTGCTTTCTCTTCACACTGTACATATTAATATACATATTGTACACAATTGATTTTGTTTCCATTTCAGTAGCAACAGGCATTGTGGTACACCATCAGTGGCTTGAATAATTCACACAAATGACTGCCATGACTCCTCTAGATAGTTACATATCTGATATTCTGTTTATTTGTCTTGTGATTCTGGCATTAAACTCATCACAATTCATCTGAATGTAGACATTAAGAGGAAAACCAGAGCAGAAGAGCAGTCACATTTTCCAACACTGAGAACAATTTGTTTATATTCAAAGTAAACCCATGCTTATAAGGATTTACTCCATTTACTAGTGTAAAGTTATTAATGGGGGAATTAGAGCCATAAATGTTCACATTTTACCCTTGATTTTGCATGACTTCTAACTCTCTTAAGGTACACTTACAGATTAATTCAGATTTTCTATACATTTTAAGAATTGCAAATGAACATACATAAGCTAGATAGTGATATCCCTGTGTTGAATAGTACCTTTCACATAAAACCACCATAATGAAAGCATTTCCTGCCTAAGGAAAGAAGCATTAGCCAGCCTGAATAAAAGAAATGCAAAGGGAAACTTTACTAAGGGACTGTATCAGAGAAGCAAATGAAACCATCTTCTATGGTATTCAGACCTCTTTCATAATATCTGGGAATGCTGGATTTCAATCAAAAAAAGATAAAATCATCCAAGTGTATAAGTTACAAGGGCAAGGACATTATTAGTATGACCAATTTGCAGGTGGACTAGTTACCAAGATATCAAAATGGTCAAAAGTCACAAGCACCTCAGTATTTGAATTGTAAATACAGTCTACACACCTTTTATTTTCTTTTTCTTGTTGTTTTTTTTTTTTTTTTTTCTTTTTCCCCACTGACTTTCAATCATAGAATCACAGAATAACAGGTCGGAAGAGACCTAAAGGATCATGTGGTCCAACCTTTCTTGGCAAAAGCATGATCTAGAGAAGATGGCTCAGCACACTGTCCAGATGAATCTCAAAAGTGCCCAGTGCTGGAGAATCTGTAGCTTCTCTGGGGAGATTGATCCAATGGCTGATTGCTCTAATTCTGAAAAATTTTCCTCGTGTGCCCAATTCAAATGTCCCCAGGAGTAATTTGTACTCATTACTCCTCATTTTTGCCATGTGATTCTTTGTGAAAAAGGAGTCTCCATCTTCTCTGTAGAGACCCTTTTAACACTGGAACAGGGTGATAAGGTCTTCCCTAAGCCTCCTCTTCACAGGGGCTGAACATACTCTGTTGTCCCAGCCTTTCCTCATTTTTAAGCATTTACTTCCAGCCATTTCAGTGGAATGTAAATAAGAGAAAGGAAATATAACCATGCACTCAAACAATTGATTGCTTCTGAAATAACATGAGTTTTCTTAGAAGCTGTTTTTCAGGGAATTTCCTGCATGACTTTAGTCAGTCTATCACAACTTTTTTACTAATACACTAATAATAATATTCTCTGATGTAACAGTACATCTTATGTTTATTAGGTTTCCAGTATATAATTATTAATGCAGAAAAATTCATCCTTCAGTGTTGACCTCATCATGAGGAAGAACCAGGGACTGAACACCTATCACACCATACCTAATTAAAGCTTTTTTAGCCTTCTGCTGTAATTGGTCTTAGTAGGGTGGGCACATGGAGCACAACTAATTGCCAAAAGTTTAAAGTTACCCATTCCTTGGAGAGCAATCTCGTATTAGCAACTGTCTTCAGTTTCAAAACATTAAATTTCTTGAAGAGTGAAACATAAATCATACAAAAGTGGAAAAGTTGAAAAGATATAATTTTTCCTTTAATAGCAGGAAGTGTCAGTCTTAGATCTTAGTTAGGAAGCTCCAAAACTTCAGTTTGTTAGTTTTACACATATAAGTGAAAAAGAGTGTACTCTCTAAACTGCATAAATACCTTGAAAGGCAAGAACTATAATTACTACTCTTGTATGAAATATGGAATGTTAAGAAATAATAAATGAATTGTGTTTTTATAAGGTGTGATGTTATTTTTTCCAGTAACATATTTGCAGATTTTTAATTGAAATTGTCTACCCCACTTGAGAAATTAATCAGGTTAATAATTTTAACATGAATTTATTAACTAGAAACTTATAAGGTCTTATTTTTAATCTACTTGAAAGAAAATAGGTCTAATCATAGCTCATCTTTCATGAGCCATCAGGTCACTTTCATGCATGAATTAAAACTAATATCTTTTTAGATCATTATTCTACTCCACTTTCTTGATACAGATTTCTACATTGTCAACCTATACATTCAGTTTCCGTTTATGGACTGCTTGAAGGTCTGAATGGCAGTCATTCCAAAAGAAAAAGCTCACGATCATCTTTTACTCAAAATATGACTCAGACTTTGGTTCTGGAAGGACCTGAACTGTACATGTGGTAATATCCCAAAACTACAAGGCAAAAACTCAGAATTTTGCTTTAGAAGAAAAAACCAGGGGATTTTAAAAGATGAAGAACTAATGTAAACACAGATTATAATGAACATATTCTTTTTTCATGTGCCTTAGATCATAGTGGAACTACCCCAAAGAAAATTGCTTTAGAACAATTAGCTACTATATTCTGCAGCATATAAATATATTGCAGAAATTTCAAACTTTATTTCTGTTAGCTGTATACTCATAGGTGTGGGTGTCTTAACAAAGCATTCGAAACTTTTCCAAAATTAGGCCTGCAAGACATCCTTGGCCTGCAATTATTGGCTAAGACTTGCATACATAAATTTTCTCAGTATTCAGGACTATTCTTCATTTTGTCCAAACAAAACCAAAGTAAACAAACAAACAAAAAATTACAATAATTTTTCATTCCTTGTTTATTATCCAAAATAATTGCTTGAAAATTTACTGGAGGATAAATGATCATATATTGCAGAATAGAACAAGTGATAAAGAAGAAAATTACTAAAGTCACATAATACTTATAATTTAGTACTTCTTAATTTTTCACTGTCATTTTTATTGTGACAGAAAGGAAAAATTAAAAAAATCCACTTTGACCAGAGGCATAGTAGTGATGTAGTAAATATACGTTTCAAAGTATCAAATTGATTATCTCATGAGAAAGAAGGAAGGAAGGCAGGCATGTATCAGTGACCATAGTAAATGTGAGGTCTCCTGGTCAGTGGGAACAGAAACATCTCTAATATTTGTTATAGGACAGCTTACAGAACTAATTAATGTTGTTTTGGGGGAGTTAAGGTACTGGGCTTCTAAATGATGGAAGCATGAGCTATGGAGAACAAAAACTGCAATTTCAATATTTGCAATCAGCTTTGGGTACTATATTTGTTATAACCCTCTGGAGCTATACAGACTGCACTTACTTTCAAAAACCACAAAAACCTAATCCTACTGAATCTTGTCAGAAGTCAAAGAAGATATTTTGAAATTATGATATATGTTTTTGTTAATATTCGTTAACATTAACAGTTGTATTTGAGCAACATTTTGTTTGCATTTTCACAAGTGACCAGTGTTTGTTTGTTGAATATTCAATTGGGTGGGGTGGTAGTTTTGATTTTACTTTCAGTATAGGTCCTATTTAGACCTCAGTTTTTAGCAGGCCCCAAAGGATGTGACATAGAATAGAAGGGACAAATATCACCTGACTTAAGCAACCAGAGAGGTATTTCATACCATCTGACATCATCAAGAAGCATAAAGGGGTATAATATGAGAGGGAGGAGGAGTTTATGTCTGTTTCAGTCCCTGCTCCTGACCAGGAGAGGATCCTGCTACCCTGACTCTGTATTAGGCAGTTGGCATTTTGCCAGCTCAAACCATAACAGGTGGTGAAGTGAATTAGGCCTTAGCAAGCTAAATTCCTAAAGGCAGACAGTGATACTACTGACTTGGGGAATGTGTGGTATGATCCAAGCAGTCCTTGATATGGGAAATAAAAGAAAATTCTCCACAGAAGATGCTGGTGGGAGACAATTAATTGGCCAGACATGGTGCACAATCCTTGCTTCAAAGACGGCCTCTGAAAAACAAGAGGAGGATGGATTTAAGGTTATGATCCTCCCATCATCCTGATTAGGTGCACCTCCTATGCACCTCCATAAGGGAGCAACAGCTAACACCCGCCTGCATTTACCTAAGTAGGTACAGAAATCTGTGAGATGGGCTGTTATAAGGGTGAGAGGCAGCTGATCCCTATTTAATAACAATGCCCCGTTTTCTGGAGGGAGAACAATGCTTCATGTCCTGGAGACTCATTAGCAGCACTGAGCCTTTAGCACAGGGCTATGTCCACAGTCCAGTGTTGACCTCAAAATAAATTGGTTTTGTACCGTCCTGCATACATCATTTTCCCTAAAATGCTGCTCAGTGTAAAATAAGTGAGGCAGAAGCAGGCACTAAGAGAAGAGCTGAAAAGAACCTAGTTCAAGAGGAAGCCAACAGCATCTAAAATGCTGCACATCTTTTCTAATTTACAGACATCTTTACATAAATGCTTGTCTTTTTTTTTTTTTTTTTTCAATTTAAAAGAATCCAAAAATGTTGCTACTTCGTTGTCTTTCTCTCTCTTCATCCTTCTTGTGGGTGGAGAGGCAATTGAGAGAATGGTTCCGTCTACAAAAGTCTGTTTGTATCTTTACAGATATTTCATCCAAATTGCATTTCTGAGTTGCTGCCCAATGTTTGGTTTTGGATATACACACACCAATTCTGCATTTGCACATGTTGCTCCAAGAAGGACGCAGTATATGATTTGGCAGGGATGGCACAGTCCAGAGGATTCAGTGTACTTGCTTGACTTTACCAGTGGGGCAATGGCTCCATTGCTGCTCTGACATGGACACAGCAAACAGTAACCAAGAAACGATACAGCATGAGTGATCTGGTTCCAGTTACAAACAGCTTAGCGTCTGCACTAATTTTTCTCAATTCTCTTTGCTAACTCACTAAGCCACTGGCATGTAACAGAAATTATTTTTTTCCTTTTTAAGTTACTAACTATGAGCTCACCATCTGGTGACACCTGGACTCAGGAATGTACAAATGAACATATACTGACCCTGAATTCAAGTGACCTGTTTATTCAGACCTTTGTGAAATTGTTTGCAGCATCAGGCTTGAAATAACCTTGAGTAACTCAAACAACAACATCAAACCACTGTCACTGTACATAAGTACCCAAAGCAGGGTGAGAAGCAAAACTTTTTAGCAGATGAGGAAGAGAGTATACATAAAAGTCTAACATCACTAAAGTAGATTTATTATCTTGTGATCTCTAACCACTACAAATCAACAAGGATATTCCAGTTCTAGGAATCATACACTATAATTTGAAGATCGGTATGTCTGCTTCAATTGCATTTTTAAAAATTAAAGAACAGCAGAGACAAAAAAAAGAAACGAAAAACCAACAAAAACCAACTCATTTTATCATAAAGTAAAAGTTTTTTTGGCTAGATCTTATGTCAGTCTGGTTTAATTGCAGTTAGTTTTCCCATTCATGTTTTACATTTAACAAATGCTATGATCAAGTCAGTATTTGCATCCTTGTATTCTCAAATGAACAGAGTATTTCTTCTGATGTTGTGCAATGGTTGATGGACTCCAGGTCCCGGGAGCTAACCCGTTACCTGGAGGGGAGGTGCTCTCCCTTTGTCCTCTGTCACGTGGCCCTGGGGTGCCCAAAAAGAACCACACAGAGACCACAGGAGAGGAATTGAGAGAGTGAGTTTATTAGTCATGGGTAGTTGTATATAAAGGTTTTGGGGGATTCAAACTACTGCCAACAAGGAACCAGGGAGGATTCAAACTGCTACCAATAAGGAACCAGGGATAGCAACCAATGTGAAAGAGTAAATAAGGGCCAATAAGAAACTTGTTCAAGGACACTACATGCTATCCTGAGTGGTGAGATAATGTTTTTTTGGTTTTTTTGTTTTGTTTTGTTTTGTTTGTTTGTTTTTTTTTAACAGAGACTAACTCGTAAGAAAGAGTGCCCAGGACAATTCCCCATGAGATAGGGGGAATTGTCACTTTCAGCTTTAATTTTGTCACCACTCATATTGGCTCTTAGAGAAATACAACATACAGAAGGCTGAAGTCTCACCACCTTTGCTACAGAGATACTAATTTGCATGTTTGTCCAGCAGCAGTGTCACTGGGTGCCCAGTCCCACACTTGTGCACATATCACCAGTACAAAGTCTTACCCAGAGCATCCAAATTGTTACTTACTATCTACAGTTTCTGACTGGCATTTTCGATCAGGAAACAGGGCACAAAAAATTAGTGACTTGATTGGGACTGAAAAATAAATCAGTGTCAAGAGCTGAGATCTGAGCTTCTCAAAGTCAGTTCTAAAACAGTAAAGAGATATCTGCATAAGTTTCAGACTTTGTTGCTTCTATATTTCAGTTTCTCCACCTTACAACATTTGGCTTTTATTCTAAGGAATTTTCTTTCTTCTGATTTTTTTTTTTGTGAGACTGTAAATAAAGGCCATCCACCTCTAAAAAATGAACAAGGAAAAATTCTGAGAAAAAGCTGCATTTTATTTTTTCAGCTAAAAGACATTTATTTATTTTTATTATCTATAACTGAAATATACTAGGTTTCTGTTATGTTTTTTGCATACTAATGAAAAGTATTGAACTTTTCATTTAAAAGCATATTAACCAGCAAATTTAATAGAACATAAAATGTATACAGGGGTAGTTGAAAGTTCTTAACTCAGATGTCTCTCAACAGTAGTTCAGAGGAACTGCATCTGAAGTGCTGTGTGTTCCAGTGAACACTTCAGTAGGTTTTAATGGGATTTCCCTCCTATACTTTTCTCTTTTGATGTGGCAAAAGAGTTGTGGAATCCAAAATCGGATTAACAAGTTATCACGGTAATTATTCCTGCATGAAGCAAATATTTTTCAAGAAACATCAAATTCTGATTTAAAACAAACAAACAAACAAATAAACAAACCCAAAACTAAAAAAAAAAAACAAACAAAACCCAGTTATTTCAATATAATCAAGAAAGTCAAAGCATATGGTGCTGACACTTGTCCTCCACTTTTCTCTACTAGAAGTCAGACAATCAGCAATAATCATTCTCAGCACTGGTAGTCCCCTGAGGAGACGCTTTGCCTTGACATTTGCATGTCTTCATTCCTGTAGCATTTTGAAGGTCATAATTCATTGAACAAGCAAACAGTCATCTCAAAACAGTCCCAACAGTGCATGGTCCTTAACCTTCCCAGTCTCCTGTACTTTCAGTCAAAGCTTTTCTGATGTTATGACAAACAAGTAATCTGATATACCTGTCAGCTGTTATTATACCTTCCCTTCTTTGATATGTGAATATGTTTGTACTTCCATTTTCTAAATTCAGATGGAGTGTTGTCTTGGTTTGAGCTGGCAAAATGCCAACTGCTCAACAAGTATTGTAGTTTGGAATTATTATGTAAATTCTCTCCCCTGCCATTAACTGTCCATGCCAGTAGTTAACAAAAAGAGTAGT
>JAWWEV010000043.1:18080241-18135777 GCA_035583235.1 Hafferia zeledoni
AGTCACCTGACAATTTTCAGGCCTAGTCCAAACTTTAAAACCCAAATCTAGGCCCCACCTGGCTGAAACCATGACAGGAAGCCATGAAATTCTGAATGCAAAAAACCCTTTAATGATAAAAGTGCTTGCTACTTACATTTGTAAACCTGATATCTCATTCTAATACTTTGCTAATGTCTCTGAATTACAGCAAGTGAAGTATAATCATAATTTTAAAATCTACCTTTTGCACATGCTCTATTTATCACTTATGAATTTATTTCATGTCTTTTCTTAAGTAAATGTGTTTAAAGTTTGACTATGAAGAACAAGTATTTTCTATAAAATTTTTTAAGATCTAGGGTACTTTTCAAGTTTTTATTTCTTTTGCTGTGCTTGATGCAATTTTTTTCCTCCTTTTTTTTTTTTCATGGTGGCTCTTCTTTGAAGTAGTATATGGTTTAAATAAAGTTTATTTGAGGTTATTATTTGAAAGAGTTAAAGAATTCTGGAACATTTCTGTAGTGGACAAACAAGTAAAAGGTCATTCTAGATTTCAAGGAAGCTGGTATATATTTTTCCTGTGATTTTAATGGAGATTGAATGTAGTTTTAAAATCTGAAAAACAGAAATATCATTGCAGTCTCAAAAGGAGTGAAGCTCTCACAGAAAACAGCTCCCAGATAATTGAACTTCTTCATACTTAAAAAAAAATCCTACCAATGTAATTTCAGTAAATTGAACCTCATTATCCTTCTTTATGTATTGTATGCAAATTACTAAATTTTTAAAGTTTCAAAGCTGAATGTATCATTGTCTCTGACCAGCAAGCAATACAACTCATCTATGGAAAGTATTGTCTGTTTCATAACTTCTATATATGACATTTAAGTTTTTAAAAATTTCAACTTCCCAGCCAGATGGGCTTTCTCCCAGGTAAGCTACATCAGGTAGTGAAAGATGAGCTCTAAGTATTTGTCTGGCCCCTATGTGAAAATAGGGTCATCTAACATCCCTGGAATGTTTGTTAGGATAAGATTAAACTTCAGTTCAATACAAAAATCCCATCTTTCCTCCACTTTTAGAAAATGGCTGATTAGTACCAGGAGACCTAAAATGTTAGCATTTGACAATAATCCAAATATTTGCAAGTTATCATGCTTTCCTGAATAAAAGATTGATTTCCTTTTAAAGTAAAATAAGGCACCATCTGTAACAAATAGGTGCCCAATGTACCTTTTAACATTGTGCATAGGACAAAGTAGAAAAAGCAATAACACAAAAATGTGGGGGGGAAGACATTTTTAAAGAGGTGTTTCAAAAGTAATATTGGTGGATTGCCATTCAAAATTAAAAACCTCAAACAACAGTGTCCATATGCCACAGAGAGCATGGGGCTAATTCTGAAGACAGCAATAAGTGAAAAGAAAGACAAAGAGGCAAGAAGAAAGAGGAGTGTGGTACTGTATAATTTCATTTTATGGTCTAAAAATTAATCTTAACAAACTCCAATGAGTACCAAGCTGTATTTACACTTAAAAAACCTCACATAAACTTTTCATATCTGGCCCCAGTCTTAGGAAGTTTAACTTGAAGGAATTGTCCCACTGACAACAACACAGTATTTATTTAAAAATCATTGGTAATTTCTTCATTATGTATTGTATCAAAAATTTAAACAACAATTCCATGAAAATACAACTCAATTGTTTGAGAATATATTATGATTAAGAGTAACTAATTTTCTAATTCAACATAAAGTAACACTAATTACATGCCAACTCCTTAATTCCATCTAATGATCTTTGTTCTCTGGCTTGGTGCCTGTTTTAATTTCTCTATCATGCTATCTAAGGACACTAGTGACATACTGCAGCATGTCATGAAGCTTTCTGAAAATTCACTGATACTGATGGATTAAAACTAAACCAGAAGAAGCTTAAAAAGTAAATAGATCATGGTAATGACAATCTGTAAACTAATTAAGGTCTAACTATATCACTCAATTACCAAACTGAACTAGTAGGGTAGGTAAAATGCATACTTTATTTATGGATTGATAAACTGACTATTTCAGCATTGTAATGACCAAATTTGTGAAGATTATTCCTAACTGAGCTTTTGACATGCATAATTCATAAGAAGTAGGGCGTGTAATTCATAGGAACTAGGGCAAATATATTGGGTGTTGAAAGTGCTGTCTTCCCTGGATGCTCACCACTGGTTTGCAAATCTGATGCTCAGAAAAGAGCTTTCCCTATGGTAGCTTTCTCAGTAGGTGGCTTAATTAAACTTCAACACAGAGTACTGGCTTGTTGGGCTCAGACTGCACGCTTGTCTTTTCCCAAAAGCTGTGGTAATTCCTGAAATGTCCAAGCAGATTGTTTCAAGCAGGTCATAAAAATGTAACTTGTCAGTTCCTCTAAAGCTCCAGCTGCTTACAACTTTCTGCCCACCCCAAAGACAGACAATTGTGTTTTGGCTATTGTGCTAGTGATGATGTATTCCTCGTCCAGCCTTGAGAAACACTGGATACAATGTTGGTTATTTACATATAGGGAAAGAGTACTTTTCATAATAGCTTTAACTAATGGCATAAAAACCTTAATGTGAACTCCAGTTCTTTTTAAGAGTACCTTACACATTATCTTGCTGAAATGCCCAACCAACTGAACTGAGGGACATCTTGGTATTTGTGTCAATAACTCCAAACTGGTGAGTGAAAATACGTTTAATTAAATTGATAGTCAAAGACACGTCAACATTATATTTTTATATAATTTTCATAAACTGTTCAGCAAACATTTAAACTCTACTTTGGAGGCAAGATGTGAAATAGTCCATGTTTTTAACTGCTTTATACTTACTCATTTTAAAATTTTGGCTGTTGACTTGGGTTGCCTGTAAGCACATTTTTCTGTTTTAGGTAAACACGTAAAAATATGTAGCTATCCCTAATGTCCTTGCAATTACCTGTTACAGATACTTTGCATAGTACAAAATTTGTCTATTAAACTATTTTCCAGCTAGAAAGGAAAAGAACTTATATAAAAATCAATTTTCATTTTTCTTATTACCCATGTCACCTTTCCAGACCACAGTTACAATGAAGGCACAAACAATAAATTAACTTGATATAAAAAAGTGTATCTCAAAGATAGAATTGTGAATTGCTCTGACTTCAATTTTTTTAAAGTACGAAGAAAAGGAAATAGACCCAAAAATCAAGTCAAAACATCCTGCCTATTTACTTGTCAAAACCTCAGCTGGTTTTGCACATTCTGCATCCACAGTGAACAGTGAGACCTCCCCAGTCTAAAACTGTTTATTTACTGCAATATCTTCCTTGGTTAATTTTCTCAGCCAACAGAAACAAGTCACTCATGGCAGAGGGGGTTAGGAACTAGGTATCCTTTAAGGTTGCTTCCAGCCAAAACCATTCAATTATTCTATGATTCTATGAAATCTTCTCAGTTGGACAGTTGACAGAGATTCTATTTTAAGTCACCTTAGTCACTCTCTGGAGAGCCCTATGTGTCTACACAGGCACTAAAACAAATACTGCCTCTGTCACCTGGGATAGTGTTTCTACACCATACCAGATGAGAACTAAGAATTCAGCAATGGAGTCTTTGCTTTCTTCCTGTTTTGTTTCCTACAGCAGATGTAGCTATTTGGTTAGTTCATCTGACTGAATAAAATGCTTGAAGTCAAACATTTTGGATGCTCCACACATATTTCTGTTATTTGTTTTTTAAATGTTTAATGATTAAATATTCTGCTCTGTCTTTGGTGAGAAATTGCTAACAGTTATCAACATTACTAAACCATTTAAAGCATCCAAACAAGATAGATGTGTTATGTATAGCAGATAGATATTTCATCTGAACTAATAATTCATCACAGAAAGATCCAAAATCCACTACCAAAAATGCCATCCTTGGAAAAATACAGTTAGTAACAACCTAGCACAAAGTTTTGATTGTATTCAATACACTGCAGCAGTGCACAAAAACCTATACCAAGGTAAACCTACCATGAGAAAAGTTGCTTTGTACTGAAAGGCACAAGCAAAGCCTCAGTAGCCAAGCAGTTAGGAGGGACCTAGTGACATTCTCTGTAAAATTTCCACATCTGCTACGTTTGACCTTTATAATTTTTGTTCCCTGGCATGAATTTATTCCAGGTGGTCCTCTAAATACCTATCTGTTGCAGTGTCACTGATGTTCTAATTTCAACAATAATGAAAAAAAACCTTTAAAACTGTTCAAGGTTTCAAAAAATGAGTTATACATTTTTACCAACTGCTACTGCGAAGGTAACTTTCCATGTTTTTATTAAGAGAGTAAAAGACAGGAACTAAAGGCCTTTTAGAGAATTGTACCAGCCTGTTCAGGAAACAGATGTGACCAGAGGATCTGATATGTATTCATCCAGAGACTGAGATTTACTGCAGAGTCCGAGAGAATTTGCTTCACCATCTCATTGTGTCTACACGCCTTAAGAAGTGTAAGGAGCTCCTGCCTTTCCATTGCATCCCATAATCTCTTCAGCTCTGCAGGGCAATGGCAGAAGTGCTAAAGAAAGCTGTGCAGTGGTGCGAGATATGGTGTCCTCCCTGCCCATTGCCCATCAGACCAAACTATCAACACTCCAAGCAGGGAAGCAAGTATTAAAATCTGATACAATAGTATATTTGAGTCAGATATGATCATTCAATGTATAACTCTGAATATGCATTATGATCTATTCTTATTATCCTTCCTACTGAATTATCAGCAGCTGACTCTGAGAATTACAGACACACATAGAGAGGACTTGCTTCCCTGGATTCCAGCTGTATGAAATTGTACACTGATATTAGAGTTGAAATTTAAAAAAAAAATCATCCTGTGTATGAAGATATTATTATCATTTGCCAAAATGTGTTTAAAGTTAAAAATGGAGTAGATATGCAATTCTGTTAAAAAGAAATACATTACTATCACTCTCAGACATTGTGTCGAGGCTCTAACATACTGACTCATTTCAGCTTCCACAGCAACACTTGCTAAGAGACAGAGGGTCTTGGGTAGCCAAGACACAAACCATGGCATGCTTTGTTGGTGAGAACGAGTAGGCAAGAAGCCAACATACTTCGTAGAAAACTGACACTTTTATTTAAGCTAATCTTGTTTGACAGAAATGCAGCCACATTTTGTAAAAGCCTCAAAAGGATATTCTGGACACAGAAGAATTAGAACTATTTTAATGAAACAGAGTTATAAACGCTGGTGCAATATGCTGAGCTTTTAAAAGAAGTCATAACAAATGCACAGCTGAGCACGGAGAAAGACTGTCTTGGTTAAAAGCACCACCTAATGCAGTTGCAAACCACAGGTGAGGGGACAGCACAGGAAGGTTGTTCTTCCCCATAATTGTGCTCTCTCAAAAACACTTTCTACACTGGGTCATATTTCTGGAGCCAAATGGGAACCTTCATCCTCCCCTAAATCCCCATTGGCAAGTTCTCATTATTCTGATAATTACACTGGAGAGTTGTGATGACAGTGAGGAAAACAAGCAAAAAAAGGTCTAAGGATACCTGACCTGAGTGCAGCTGACGTTCCTAATGACAAAGAAGAAATAGTATTGGAGAGATCAGTAGTTGCTGCCAAATGCTCTCATCTCTCCATAAGCATTATAGATACTGCACCTGTCAGCTTGCTTTGACACTACTGTAGTTTTCTGTTATGCAGCTTGGCTCTCAAGGAAGATGAGAACAAAGTTTTCTAGAGAATCAAAATCTGGACTACATTTTATGACCTTTCACTTATCAACTTGTGAGGTCCACTGTGTCAAGACTTTTTCTTTCATGATAAACCAAAATCTCAGGGAAAGGTGAAATATGCATCTTGCATGGAAGAAAGGGTGTGGTATATCCACCTGCTAGCACAATAAATGTCTATTTCTGGTTTAGGAACCCTCAGTCCTAGGAGGGACAGGAAAGTGTATCCAGTGACTTTTATGTTTTACCAAAGCACAGCTGTTTACTTTTAGAAATTTCAAGCTAGGTTTAGTTAACTAAAAGGGAGAGAGCATTAAATAGGCCACTTCCTGTACAGTAGACTAAATTAAAGGCTAGAACAGCAGAGGCAGATATTAGTGTCTGAGATTGCTACTTAAAAGCAGTAAAACAAGGAAGTCTGAGTTCATATTCCATCATAATAACATGAGGAAAATCAGATGAGAGAAAGAGTGACTGGCCTAGTCAAGACATAAGGCATTCTAGGACTCTGCTGTGAAATACAACAAATAGAGGAAAAAACTCACTTCTCTAAGGACTTGCAAATACCATATATACACTTGAGGGCTGTTTAGCTTTTTTTGCCGTGTTCATAGTGTTTGAATATAGCTTCACACAAAGTGAGATAAAGTTAACACCACTGAACAGCCATTAAAATACAATTATTGAGTTCATTGAAAACATATTCAGATTATTAAATTACTGTTCCTCTCAACTTATCCAGAAATCATATTTTAATTCATAATGCAAAAAATACAGTTTTGAAAATTAATCTTCACAGTGACCAGCATTGCAAAATCAGTCTGTGTATCTAATTTAGAAATGTCCTCACTATATATAAAAAAGAAGCATGCATTTCTGTTATTAACATTGTAATGTACTCATAGGTTTACATATATAAATATGTATGTGTGCATATATATATGTATGTATGTATGTATGTATGTATGTATGTATAAAAGAAAGCATGTGGGGAGAAAAAAAGGAAAGAAATGAGTATTCCTCAGCAGTCCTGTGAGACTCTGTAGTTTGTCATAGTTATGGAAATTAGAAAAAAATTCCTCATGGTAAGGGTGGTCAAGCATTGAAACAGGCTGTCCAGGGAAGTGGTTGACTCACCATCCCTGGAGGTATTTAAAAGACATGTAAATGTGGTATTTAGGGACATGGTTTAATGATGGACTTGGTAGTGCTGGGTTAAGAGTTGCACTAGATGGTCTGAAAAGCCTTTTCTATTCTATGAAGCTGTTTCTTAAAAATATTTATAAAAAAGTAAAAAAAAAAAAAACAAAACAAAAACAACAGCTACTGTACTTATTTTTATTTAGTTTTCTGTTTATGTCCTTGAAATATAAAATGTGTTCTAAGGAAAAGAGGAGACTGAGTAGGACAGCTGTTATTCTGGTTCAGGCCTCCAGTTCTCCAGAATTTTGACTTGCCAAGTATGATGGCAATGAAACTGACTTTTTCAGTTGTTTTCCTTGGAACTGTACTCAGACTTAAAAGGAGTCCCAGAAGTAAAAAGGGAGAGTAGTCCAAGAGATGTTTATAAGAACTAAAAACTTAGAGATTACATACTTAGAGTATGTAAGAACAATGCTGTGATTTTCTTTTATTTAATCTCATTTTACTTAGGACTTTTTTCTTTTCTGTTATTGTACATGCATCACCAAGAGAACATTATTGTAGAAAATTTGCATGTTAACAGAACAACTGGCTAAATAACTCTAATAAATAAGTATCCATTTCCCAAAATAAACATGGAATGAGAAACCATCCAAGGCTTTCTCTGTTAAGAATGTTACTGGATTTTTCTTTATAGTATTTATTAAAAATGAAAGAAAAAAATAATGATGCAATATTAAATAATGGGAAAAAAGTAAAACATAAAAATCTGAAACAAATCCCAATTTTTGTTAAATAGCCAAAAGGCTGTTTAGAAATACAATTAGATGTTGCAGGCTTGGATTTTTACTCTCAGAAAATTGACAACACTTCAAAGCCTTCTATCTGGTACAATCATCTTAGTAAACAGAATTTAGAAGAGCAAATGAAATATACACTTTCATTTAATGCCGACATAGGGGTTTGTTAAAGAAAAGTTGAAAGTACAAGTGAACAACTTGAAATGCTAAGAAAATAACTCAGATTTTAAAACAACAGAATTATAGTGCATGATAATGGAAATGAATAATTTTTTTATTCTTATGGTAATATATATTTCAGCAAAGCATAAGTAATCACAAATGGGAAGCATTTCATGTGAGCAAAAGGTTTTAGGGATCACTGTAATTCAAACAGAAGAGATTGCTATATAAACTGGTTATTCAAGAGTAAGATACATACTGCAAGAAAAATTACCTGCAAATAATGACCACTGTGTTTCTTGTACTGATAAATATAAATTCTATTTATACTTTTGGCTGATTTTTTGCATTCCATGGATTCAAGAAGCATGACATTTCCTCTATTTTCCTACTTCCTAACCATTAAACACTATCATTCTTGTGAATGCATTGTGACAGAAGTAGCTCTCAATAAGGCACTGAAATGAAGAAAGGATAAAGGCTTAGCGGCCATTCCAGGGTCAACAGTTTATAAATAGGACTTTCTGGAAGAAAGGTGCAGTCAACAGTCAAAACTGATGTGACTACCAAGACAGGGAGTCAGTATCTTCAACATTGCTCCATTAGAGGGAAATGTGATAATCTGGCAATTTTTCAAGGTAGAGGCAGTCTGGTGCTTGATTTGGTCTATCCCAATCGGATGGGCTCTCAGATAACACCAGATGCTACTGTTGCAGGGCTGGTTTGCTTATGAAGAAAACCTAAATGCATTAAAGTGTGTTGTCGTGAGGTTTGGCAAAATTCATGGACAGGAATGGAGACAATGCAGGAAGGCATAGGCAAATGTATTAGCATTTGGTTAAGTGGAATAAAAAAAAAGTTTTGCACTTTTACTATTTATGATCCAATCAATAATATGAAGAACTGGAACAGAGTAAAAAGGCTGGAAGAGCATTTTGCAAACTATGATTACCTCCAACAGTACAGCAAGTCCCTTATTTCCCTTCTTATTCTGTAGGGAAGGCGCACTCAAAAAAGTCCACTGGTTGGAGAGATGTTGGTCATTTATGTCTGCAGTTATCTTGCATAAAATTTTTGACCTTCTGAAAAAAAGATATATGTGTAATTACTTTGCTGTATTATTTTCTTTCTGAGACTGTATCAGGTAGAAGGCTTGTAAGTAATATAGTAATATTAAAAAAAAAAAAAAAAAAAGAACCCTGAACCCAAACAAGACAAGCATAGATCAGGGCAATATCTCAGACTGGCAGTGGAGAAATCTGTTAATATGTTCCTCTGTCTCCAATAATTTTAAAGCTTAAAAGACCTAGGCCTTCTCAAAATTCAAAATTCTTGAGCAAATCAAAAGTCTCAGAATCTTATATCAGTTATGTAATTATACAAATGCAGCTATTTAAAGATTTATTCATTGGAACAACTTTAAAGAAACATTTAAAAACTTAAAGAAACTAGAATACAGAAAAAGAAATAAAAATAAACCAGGTATCAAGAAGTCAAGGTTTTGAAATGTTCTTACAAAATATTAAGCTATATCAGGATTTTTAAGTTTTAAGGAGATGTTTCAGATGAAACAGCATATCCTAAACTCACCACAGAGTTTACTCCTAATAGTATTTTGAGTTCCTTACTCAGAATGCTGGGAAGATGCAAGAGACTATTTATTTTTCTTGTAGGATTGGTGGGTAGCGGTTTGTAGTTTTTCTTTTTTTTTCTTTTTCATAGTGGAGGAAAATTTTCAAGTAAGTGGTGTGCAGAGAGGGATGCATATTTCCAGAGGGTCTTCCACCTCCTAAGCATCTTTCAGACATTCTTTTTTTTTTCTTGAAAGTCACTCTCTCTGTTGGCAGTGAGAAGAGTCAGAATAAAAGCCTTAGTTTTAGGGATCTATTCTGCCCAAACAGGCAGAATCTAGATCAGCTGTCTGTCAGGTTGTTCCCTACTGCATTTAATATGGGAGCAGGTCCCAGATATGCTTAGGCTATGCTATTTCTGAGGTGTTTCCTAAGAAGCAAAAGTAAGGTAAATGGGGAGATTTAGAAAATAAAAGGCATCCTACACAGTGCACTCCTTTTTTATTCTGAGAGCTTATTATGCCCAAAGGCATGACATTGCATCATGGACATCTAGAGTCCATGACACATTGCCCCAGTGTGAGACAGGACACTGTAGGGTCAACTGCACCAGAGTGCACCAGAGTAATGGGGATCCTCCCACCACTGAGCTGCAGTTTTGCCAAGCCACGTGATTCCAGATGGAGCTTCCTACCTTTGTAAGCAGGTTTAAATGCTAGTTTATCCATCTCTCTTTACCTTGTCTTTGAGAATCAGTCCTCCTACAGCGAGTTAAAATAGTTATAAAAAAAAAAATACATTAAATGAAATGTTTTACAACTTTCCCTTTCTCACAAATTGCCAATAAATCACTGCCCACCAAAGGTAGCAGCAGTCATGTATTCACCCAAACCTATCGATTCTCATACGAAGAAATTTTAAAAAGACATATTGGTTCAGTGGTTAAGCATACAGTATGGATAGATTTTTATTGTCAGATGACTTCATGTATCAGCTTTCCATTTCAAAAAAGTCCACGGTCAATGAAAAAAAAAAAAAAAAGTGTAATTCTCACCCATTTTTCATGTGGAATAAGGAATTTGTCTATCTCAGTGGCTGTTGGGCTGTGATTATGTACTCTGATGTTAGTCGAAATTATAAATATCAAAATAATGACATAATAATAATGGATTAATAAGTAATAGTTA
This sequence comes from Hafferia zeledoni, assembly GCA_035583235.1. Lineage (NCBI taxonomy): Eukaryota > Metazoa > Chordata > Aves > Passeriformes > Thamnophilidae > Hafferia > Hafferia zeledoni. The sequence goes on from JAWWEV010000043.1 coordinate 18,090,851, forward strand.
TTTTGTAATTCCATTGCAAGAAACTTCAGCAAGCTACCTCTGAGTATGCTGCCATACATACCCTGCTTCAGTGTCTTTACTCAACCTTTGCTAAGCACAATACTAAGATCAGCTGGAAGGCATCAAAGAAGAAATAACCTTAATTATTAACCTCATCAGTTTGGAATCCTTTTTCTAAAAGTAGCAGGCTTATTGAGCAAAATATAGCTGGATTATTTACTGAAAATTATGACTTTCCCAGCCACTGCTAGGGGTATTTTTATCCACAATGTTTTTCTCAATTGTTTTTAGCTGTGCTTGTATTTCTCATAGAATATTTGATGCTGTTGAAATGCAACATTACTGAGGGTAGAACCAAGAATTTAATCAGGAGGATGTGACACTTAGGGAATTTTTAAATGGATATTAACCAGACTGTGTTTTCATCCCGTTTTTCATTCACGTCTTTGCCATGGCAATCACTGAATGCTGCTTTTTTAATGCTCTGCGAGGAAAAACTCTAACTGTCCCCCCTTGTGACAGTGAACCTGTCGAATTCATGGTTAATTGTCTCAGAGATCTCCTTTCATCCACCTGCGATCAGTTAGTAGATCAAAAAAGTCAGACACCACTTACAGATCAGAGGGTCCTAAATCAGTCTTAAGCTGCTGGTTTTAATGGTTTGTTTTGACGGCGGGGCGGGAGCACGTGGTGCCCGTGTTATGTCTGGCTGCCCTGGAAGTAGGTCACGGCGAGTGCCCCACGGGAGGCACGGCTGCCACTTTCATCTCCTGCCTGCGCCGGCCTGAGCTCGCCTGCAATTGCATTAGCAGCCCAGATCCCTGCAAATTAAAACCACAAGGAAGAAATATGCAAGGCATGAACAGCTCCAAGAGCTCAAAATATTTAAGCTGCTGACAAGGAAAATGAGCATCTGTGAAAGGAAAGCTGGACTTGTAGTAAAGACCTACATTTGTCTTTAATTTTAGTATTTTTCTGATTATTTGGTGTTACAATTTTCCTCACATACATATTTTCCCTTTTCAACTTTTTTTCACTATACAGATATTATTTGCTTTGAACAATGACAAGAAAGATTAAGATAATCATATTTTCCCTTCTTCAAAACATTACTTTTATAAATGGTGTTTGTTGCTGAAAATTTATTTTTTCTCCAGCAAAGTACTTGAGGAGAAGTGACAGCCAAAACCACACACATTTGTCTCTTTTTAGTGCTGCAAATATTGAATAATCTTAAGTTTTTCAACATGTTAAGAATCTCACATGGATTGTTATAAAATTGTGCAGTAGAAAAGTTCTTTTATTGGAGTCTCTGATCTTGATTCAAAGGCAGTTCAAAGAATTGTGAAGACTACAGAGGCAATTGTTTATGTCCTCTTAATTAAAAAGGATAAAACTCAACATTTGAGATAAACTTCCAAAATGGATCTATTCTTTAGGAGAAAAGAATGAAAAAACCAAGAAAATAAAAGAATCCTCTTCTATAAACATTTGAAAAATGTCTTTAGGCAGTTGAGTAATGAAGAAAATATTTTAAAGATAATAAGCACATAGGCCATGTTATTGTTACAGAATATTCATAGTTCAAGAACTTGAATTAAAATTCTGTTTTCTTGAGAGACATCTCTAATGTTGGTATGAATTTGACCTGTACTGAATCTTAACACAATGAAGTATTCATTCCTATTTTAAGTAGAACTTCCTTATTTGAAAAGTGTTGTAGGATCAGCTCTTTACTACCAAGGATTATACTGTTTTCTTACTGTTCATGCAATCTTACTAACATCAGGTCAGTTCATGGTATAAGGAAGCACAGAAAGTGAGCAGGAGAGTAATACTTTGGTACTAAGTATTAGTAGAAATTAGCCAGAAATATGAATTTAGTTAATACTTGTTGGTCTATTAGAATACTTGTAGTAACTATCAGAGGTGTTCCTCCTCACGGGGAATGCTTAAAAAGAGAGAGCAACATTTGCCAAATCTCTGACTGAATCTACAAGCCTTAAAGGCAGTCTGTTGGGCACAGATCTGAGATGCATACTACTCTAAATGTTTTTTTAACTCAATTAGAACATACAGAATTGGTATAATAGAAGGAAATGATAAGAAGAGGTGCACACCTACACATATTGATGCTGAAAGACTGTTATATCAGAAAGATCTGATCTAAATTTTACTGAACTGAGTAGGAACTCTCTACAGAACAATCTGTATTGGGCTCTAGTTTGTCATGGGATAAATTTTAGCAAACATAGCTAAAGATATTACATTCATCCTGTGTTTTGAATTTCCTCTCTTAACTTGGATTTGGTGTTTCTAAAGCATTACCAAGCTAAAGTGGATTTAGTCTGCTAAATTTCACCCAGGCATTTAAGAAGTGGTAGGATTATGTTTTTTAGATAGACTGAAAGGAAGTTATTTGGTTCAAACTAAAGCTTAATGTTTAAAAGAATTATAGCTGCCACTCTTAATGGAGCAGATGCAGTATTATATATTTTCCTTACGGTCTGATGATTTTCTGTCATTAGGCAGGTCTTCAGCAGTCTCTTCAGTAATGAGCCAAATTCAGGTGGCAAGGAAATTATAGCTTACTTTTCTCCGGAGGAGATATTCTTTATTCTATTGTTTGTCTTCCTAATTGTGTGCGTTTTTTCTATGCTTCATATGTTGTTCATTGCTTTGCTAAGCCCTGTGTCATCAAATGTCTGATTAAAACAATAAATTTTATTGCCTTTAACTTCTGCCTCTAAAAAATGACACCTATTTACAAATGTGGGCTAAATTTTGGCACTTTCTTTGGGCTGTGTAATATGTTTTTAAGTCTTTGCTTTAACTTCAGTAAGAAATTTGTACATAATGGAAGTGATTAATAACAATGAAAATTGCTTCAGTACCTACTGAAAAGAAGACTTAAGTCTAGATGTTGGCTAAACCAGTTTGTATATTTCAGACAAAATACATAAATATCTTCCCAAAAGTCTATTTAATTTCAGCACCCAGAACCAATACTCATTAACTTGGAGAAGAAATAGACTGATATGCACAAATAATAATTTCATTCTAGGCCATTTAACAGTTTGTCCACTCTATTTATAACACATATCTTCCTAGTATGTCACAGGGATTATGACATTCAGACCAAAAATAATTGAACAGTCATCCACTGCTGAACTTGTATATTTGTTCATTCTTCTGTATACTTAAAGAATGTTCTTTTTTCTTTACTTATACAGCTTTGGCTCATTTCAGCAGCCACACAGAAGTCTTGGGAGGAGATCTTAATTTTGTTCACTTCCACTAGTCTTTTAAGCACAGTGGTGTTTCCCAGTCACCCCAGTGAAGATACACACTAACCTAGGCAAACACTAGAGTGCTCTCGAAGAAAACAGCAAGTAACTCAAGTCTTCTGTGGTGGGCCAAGGAAAGAAGGCAAACTGTGTTGCCTGTGATAAATCAAAGGGTTGTAATTACCTTCCAGAAGCTCAATTCCCTGTTTTCCTGTTGCCTGGGAGAGGTGCAATGTCGACTACCAATTTTATAGTCCCTGCTTTTCTGCTTATGTTTGACAATGCGTTTTCAATGATATGTGAAGAACATACTTACCATTTCTTTTAAACATCTGCGGAAATGCAGCTTCCTCCATCCAAGATAACAGGAGAGACTCCTCCTTCTCAAATTTTATCCATCTCTCTGCACTTGTATGTACAACAGGCACACTGTGAAAGCTGAGAACAACTGTGGAGTTACCTGTAGATGCAGTTTTTGAGTGAGTCAGGCCAATAACCTGCCTGTCTTTAGCAAGAATTCTGTATGCAGTAAGGCCAGGTTTTTATTCAATTACTGTTGTAAATAAAGCCAGTATTAGATAAAATTCTATTTCCACTTTGGCAGTGTGTTAGTACTATCCAACCAATACTACTTGTGAGTGTCAAGTGGGAATTCCTTAAATAATAACAAAAATGAAATAATGATCACATTTCTATATATTGCCATATATACTTTTTTTTGTATTTTTGGTGTTATTCACAGAATCATAAAATCATAGGCTAGTTTGGGTTGGATGGGACTTTTAAAGATCACCTAGTTCAATCACCCTGTTTTGAGCAAGGATGTCTTCAACTAGATAATATTACTCAGAGCCCCATCCAACCTGACTTTAATGTTTCCAGGAATTGGGCATTTACGACCTCCTGGGAAACCTGCTCCACTGTTTCATCACTCACATGATGAAAAATTTAATCCATATATATCTGATCTAAATATACTCTCTCTCAGTGTAAAACCATTACCCCTTGTCCTATCACACCAGGCCCTGCTGAAAAGCCTATCCTCATCTTTCTTAGAAGTGCCCTTTAAGCACTAAAAGGTTGTAATAATGTCTCCCTGGAGCCTTCTCCTCTCCAGGCTGAATGGCCCCCATTCCTTCAAACTTTCCTTAGTGAGAGATGTTCCACTCTCTGATGGTTCTTGTGGCCCTCCTTTGGACCCACTCCAGCAGAGCCATGCTTTCTCTATTCTGAGGATCCCAGAGCTGAATGCAGTATTCCAGGTAGGGTAGCACCAGAGTGGAGTAGAGGTGCAGGATCCCATCCCTTGACATACTGGCCACACTTCTTTTGATACAGACTAGTATACAACTGGATTTCTGGGCTACAAGTGCACGTTGACAGCTTATCTCCAGTCTCTCACCAGGATCTGCAAGTTCTTCTCACCAGGGCTGCTCTTGATCTGTTCATCCCCCAGTCTGAATTGATAGCAGGCACTGCCCCAACCCATGTGCAGCACCTTGCATTTGACCTTTTTGAACCTCATGAGGTTCCCATGGTCCCACTTCTCAAGGTAGTTGTTATGGATTCACCTAGGTGGGCCTAAATTTAGGTTTTAAAGTTCAGGCCTGAAGCTGTCAGCTGACTTGAGCTGGGCTGAGCTAACAGCTGACTTCTTCTAGCCAGTAATTTTGTATTTCATACCATATTATGACATCATCTCCAGGGAAGTAGGAACCAGTGTGGGAGTGGTTAAGTCAGTCGCTTTTTAGCCTTCATTTCGGGAGGACACACGATGCTGCCCCAGAGGAGATGGGGAGGACCAGGCCCACCACTGATTCACAGTTTTTACAGGAAAGTAAAATGTGTTGCTCTAGTTCTCTCCTCTCTGCTCAGGTTTTGTTTCTCTAGGGACTGAGTCTTCTGAAGTGATTTGGGGTCAAATTGTGAATTTGTGTGTTTGCTGAGAGGTGGGGAAATTGTGTCTTGCTGTATTCTAGTTTGTGTAAGTGTGTAATTTCTTATAATTCTTTTCCTTTTCTGTAAAATACATGTGGTGTTAGTATAAACGTAGTTTGAAGGGGGGGTTTTTTCCCCTCTCCTTCTTCTTCCTTTCTTTGGTGGGTGGAAAGAGGCTTTTCTTTCTGTACCTGGGGGAGTTGGCAGTTTGCTAGCTCAAACCAACACAGTAGTCCAGGATGGCATCCCATCCTTCCGGTGTGTGAACTGCACACTCATCTTCATGTTATTGCAAACTTACTGAGGCTGCACTCAATCCCTTTGTCTATGTCATTGATGAAGATACTAAGTAACACTGGTCCCAATACGGACCCCTGAGTGACACCATTTGTCACTGATGTTCATGTGGACATGGAGCTGTTGACCACTACCCTCTGGATGTGACCATCCAACTACCTTAAAGAAGTCTGTTTCTTACTTGTAAGATATAAATGGGGAACTTAAAATTTAACAGATGATATTAATAGTTTTAAGACCATATCTATTTCTGAAAACATGTCCATAGAGCAATCCTTTGAAATATGTCCAAAAAATAGACCATGTAACTGGAATTTGGAGCATGGTTTTCTCATTTACATAAAATAAAACCAAAATACAATATGTACTTTATGTGTATTCCCAAAATAAAAATATGAGAGCAATACCATGGAGAGTTATATTTGTATTGTGGTGAATTTTTAATGCATGATATATCAAATATGTCTTTTAAAGATAAAAAAAATGATAATAGGGATTTTTTTTGCAGTCTAATCATGTTTTACTTAAAGAAAAAAATGAAATATAAACCAAAACACAACATATTATTTCTTTTATCTGAGCTTCAAATACTGCTTTCTAAGATTCCATGGTTGTAATAATGTCAGGTACAGGAGTCTTTGTTAATTAAAAAGATGTTTGAATTGTATTTTAAGATATTTAGGTTACCTAGTTCACAATTTTGCAATTTTACACATTTTTTTGTCCTTATTTCTCTAGGTAGTACAATTATTATTAGATTTCAAATTCTGTATAATAGCTCTGTTTCATCCTGGATATAGGATAATTTCAATTCACTTACTTCAAGCAAGCAATAATTCACTGTCTCAGTTCCATTCCTAACCTTGTTGCTTGAGCTTTTCTGCCTTTTCAGAGATCAGATGTCTCTTACATGCTTGTTTTTAGACTAAGTATATTAGCACTTCTGGTATCTGACATTGTCCATAGACCATGTCTATTCAGGCAGCTGCAAAACAGAAAACAGGTCTGTCACAAAATACAATCTGTAATTTTGGTAAAAGAAGGGCTTTTTTAACATTGTCTGCTCCTCTAAGAAGAGAACGTTCACTTCATTTTGAACTCTACAAATTTTTTCTTTGTCATAACAGTTTATTTTCATGCCCTTGTTTTACCTCACCCTTTTCTCTATGATCACCTTGTACTTTATCTGAGGTGATTAGAGCATGCCAAAAAATAAACTTACTGTAGAGTACCTTGGCTAAAAGACAGCATTTTAAACCAAGAATTCCTCAGTTCCAATCTTTAAGAGAGTCATCAGAGCATCTTCTCTTTGGCTTTCTTAAAAGTTTCAGAGATGATTTATGCTGGTTTTGGTTCTTCTGGATATGTCTGCAGGTGGATAGACTTCCAGAGTTCAGGACTAATGCTGCCACTGCTGGACATAGTAATACAAGAATGGCTGGTGTTTCTAGGGCATTTCCTCATTAATGCATTAGCTACACTATTAACACTACTCAGAATAAGTGGAAAAAACAATACCTTTCATCAGGACTTTTTGATTAGGCCTGTTACAGTCAATTAATTAACAGTCTCCCATTATCTCTTAATTGCTCTTCTCCAGTTATTATAGGTGCTTTACATGACATGACTTAGGTTATTTCTATTGCATGAAAGGAGAAAACAAGGAGTCAAGAGATTAGACACTTTTAGTAAAATTACATGTAATTGGAGACGACAACATATGTTTCAGGGGTCTGAAATCTGCAAGGAGTCACCAACAGGAGCACTTCTCACAAAGGTTTTTGTATTTTGGTAATTACAAATGGCTAACAAAGCATATGCAGTCTGTGGTCTATCAAGAAACTCTGGATGGTAAAAGATATAGAACAGTCTTTATTGTGATGTCTGTCAGGAATAGAGTAAATAGAGTCAACTCCACAATTCTGCAAAGAACAAACATTTTGCATTTCAAATGTAGCCACTTTTTAAGTAACAGTTAATGCAGAAATAATGAAACTATACAAAGCAATTTCATATATCCTATCGTCACTATACTTCAATGTCTATTATTTTTTATGAAGTGGATACAAGTCAATATGAAATCTAAATACAGTTTCAGTACTAAAGAAATAAAAATAATACAAATTTTTACCACTACTGGATTTTTTCAAAGTATTGAAAGCAAATTTCCAAAAGTGTCTGAATTCTGAAAGGTATTTCAACTATCACAGAATTTGAAATTTTCAAAACTATTTTCATCTCGAATTTTTTGCTTAGCCTATTGATAGCTTTTAAAAAGTTTTTTCTAAAATCCATAAATCTGATAAATACTTTTAATTTGGCATGCATTTTGAGTAAAATTGCCTGAAACAACAGGGTGATTAAGTCATTCAATGGTACCTAGTTATCTTAGGTATTTTAAAATTATTTCTTATGTTTAATGATTGTATCTTAAAACTTTTTGTGTAGTGTCTATGAATATATTTGTAAATACACAAACACACATAGAAATTTATAAAATATTTTCTGTTGCTTATTTTATATATATTATTCTAGTATAAACTTACTTAACAATATAGCTTTTTGTAAGATATCTCACTGGCAACATAGCTTGGTCAGGTAACCCTCTAGAATTCAGAACAGTCATTTTAACAAACTGCTAATAGAAATTCCAGTGTTGAACCAGAAGAAATTATTATCTTAAATGATGACACTAGCAAGGCTTCAAGGCAATCTGAAGGGATTCTGGTCACCAATTCCTGCTAAGCTATTTTCACCTCAGAACCAGGATCCCTCGAGGGAATGCAGAAAAGTCAGAACCCATCTGCACACAGGAAATCACAATACTTTGTTCTAATTTAACTGTGTGATGCTAAAACAGAGATGCCCTAAAGTGACCATATTTTTCAGAATCTAATGGTCACAAATATTGATCAGCACTTCATAAATGTATGTGATTTCAAAAGTTTTTATTTTGTTATCTGTTTTTCTCTCTTTCCTTGCATTTCTTTTTCTTTCTTTTATCTTTCTCTCTCCTTTCTTTCTTCTTTACTTTTTATCTGCTTATGATGGATGCATGTCCTTTATTTTTTAATATTATTTGGCAGAAATTCACTATTAGTGGATTCCATTATTACCTCTAAATATATATAAACTATCAATTTGCATGGGTTCATATTTTCTAAGTTGAGATATATCTAAGTAACTACAAAAAAGTTATTTTAACCTCAGTAAACATTTTCCACCATTCTTGAAAATGTTTTTGAAGTGTCATTGAAACACTGTCATGAAGTGTTTTATACTAAGATTTTCGTACCATGAATCACGCAGATTTATTTTTACATTGATAGTATACTTTTATAATGTTTTTGGCCTTTTTTATGTACCTGCTTTGTTGAATCTCTCTTTGCTAAGTCTTCCAGTCATCCTCTATAAATTTAAAAGGGGAAAGGACATTGGTTATGAGTCATCTAGGTGTCATGATTTAACTCCAAACAGCAACTAAGTACTAAACAGACACTCACTCCCCACACCCTGTCCCTGGTGGATGGGAAAGGAAAATCAGAAGAAAAAAGGAAAAATGGGTCAGAGGAAGAACAGTTCAATGATTGAAATAAAGTAATACATAACAATACTAATAATAATTTTAATAGAAAAGGAAAGGGAGAGAGAAATAAAATGCAAGGAACAAGTGATGCATGATACATTTGCTCATCACCTGCTGACCACTGCCCAGCCTGATTTGCAGCAATGATCAATCTCTCCTGGCAAACTCCTCCCCATTTATATACTGGGCATGATATTCTATGGTGTGGAATATCTCTTTGATCAGTTCAAGTCAGCTTTCCTGGCCATGCAACCCCCCAGCTTCTTGTGCATCAGCTTGCTGACAGAACATGAGACACTGAAAAGTCTTGGACTTAGGATCAGTACTACTTAGCAACAGCCAAAACATTACTGTGTTATTAACATTATTCTCATGCCAACTACAAAGCACAGCACAATACAAGCTAGTAAGAAGAAAATTAACTCTGTCCCAGATGAAACAAGGATAGTATCCACTCCTTATTCCATATCATTTTTATACCATGTCAGGTCCCACACTTCCCCATACTGCACTACTTTTCCTGTCTTTTGTTAGATATACACACAGATATCATTCCCTTAGTCTGTGGCCTATCCCTATAAAATTCCATTGAATTAATTTACTCCATGACCTTGACCTCCAATCGTAACATTCTTTCAGACAGAAAAAATGGTGTGTGGTGTTGGATTGTTGCATGATGAAGCCAATTTTGATTCCATCCCCACTGCACTCATCCAGTTTCATCAAAGTTCCTTTTCCATTAATAAGATGATCAGTTTGAGTTCCTGAGATCTAGTATGGCAGATGCCACAAGATATCTGGTGCATTGATGGGCATATAACTGCCATAACAGCAATAATACACAGTGTTATATAGCATTTATTATCTTTCCAATTGTCCAGATTATTAATTTAGTACTTGTGTATATATAGCTGTTCTTATGTATTTCAGAAATGAAAGATAGCTGCAGAAATGCTTTGGAGATCATCTATCTCCTCTAGTGAAGAAAGATGTGATATAAATGCCTCCAATTGTCAGAGCTATCACCAAAGATGATATAGCAGGAAGTATTCATCAGGTGGCATTTTCTAGGTTGAAACATGTAATGAAAATGTAATTAATTCAATACAATAATGTCATTTTTATACCCTGGAGTCTTTGTTTTAAGTATTTCTCTCATCGACTTCCCTTCCAGTTAAAATGCTTTTTGGAGTTTTATTCAGATGTATTTAGTTGAGTGATTCATTAATTCATTTGGGAGATCTGATTATCTGATGAGGTATCAGCCCATATTTGTCACTGGTATAAGGTGAAGTGCAGTTAGTACTATTTTACCAATCTAAAATAATCCTACTGAGCATTAACATACCAAACTATCTCAACAAATTTCAGTGTCAGTATTCTTTTCTTCTATACTTTGTGCTGTAAAATAATTTTTGTTTATAAGATTTGCAATGTCTTATCTTTACTTTCTTCAATATATATTTCTCACTTGGTCCTCAACCATAAAATATTGAGTTAGAAAAACATATTTCTGTTATTAAAATTGAAGATTTATAGGGCTGGAAAACACAATGGAAGTTTGTTTAATCTATCCTTATCCCTCAAAACAGGATCATCTTAGGTCATGGAGACAGATGTTTGTGCAACTGCCAACAATAAAGGTCAGCAGTATACTCCAGCTGTACACAATCTTTTGCAGTGTTTTACTGTCTGTATTGTTAGAAAGATTTTCCTCATGATTAGCCTTAATATAGGCTTGCTGAAGTGACATAAACCAGAATTAAGCACACAGTTCTCACTGAATGTCAGTAAGAGATGATTATCCAATTTCCCCATATCATGTATGCCTTTAACCTCTTTTTATATTTATAATCACAATGATATATTTATTTGGGAATATTTTAATAAGGCTTACAAATGAAAGTATGGGTTTCTCCCTGAACAAAGACATTCCTAAACTGTTTAATTATATTTGAGATATTTAGAGTTGCCACAAATAAATAACTGTGAAAATTATTCAACAGTCAGCAAAGTAGCAGGTATGTAGAGCTTCTAGAAGAGAGAGGATGAAGTAATGGTTTCTTTTCATAAGACTTGGAACAGAAAGTAAACACTTACTATGACATGCCAAACAGTTTTTGGGCAACAATCTCAGAATTCAGATGTTGTTGGATTATCCATGGTACGTCTCCTGACTACAAGATTCTAGCAAAATAATCATGACATGTCAGAGTCACACAGGAGAAGAATGCAATGTTAGTTACCTGTGCTTATCCTCAGTCTGTATTTTTCCTGAATCTGAATTTATGTCCAAATGTGCTACTGCATTTCCCTAGGCTGATAAACCCACCATCATCATCTAATATGGACCCTTTTTCTATCATCTCTTGCATGCAGAAACAGCAGAGGAACTCAGCATCAAAAATTGCACTGTGCTTTTTCTCTGTATATCATTTTCATTCTCCTCACATTTTGAAATATTTGAAGTTATAACAAACACATTCAAATAGTTTACATGGTGCAGATGTCAATATATGTGTATATAATTATAATTAAATTTCATTGTTGTTCTATTTTATATATAGATATTGGCTTTGCATGCTTTCCAATTTGAATGTCAACAGCTCCAAAAGTCATTTATATTCTATATTGAAAATTTCTGCATATCTTTCTACTATCTGTTTGATTTTTCCAGTATTTTTTCTGTTTTACACTACTTTAACTAATGTAATTTATGTATATTATGGACTTCATGGAACTGTAGTCTATAGATCACAAGACAAACATGTTGAAATCCACCTTGCTTCCAATAAGGTATACTAAAACTAGAACCTCCTTTTAGCTATCAAAATACTTATGGTAATATTTCTACTTAATCTTTCACAAGATCATTTTACCTATTAGAAATGCAATGAAAGAATCATATTATAAAATTATGTAAGTTTTAAAGCATATTTTGTATAGAATTCTGAGGCTCTATATTGGTTTTCTGAGGACTGCAGAGTCAGAACAAGTTCCACCAAACACAGCATCTGATTGTGCTTGTCCACAGAGGATTAGGAGAAAAATATCAGAACAGGCAGAACATCTAGTAGTATTTCTATGACTGCTTTTCCTGTTTCTGGTGATTGGTGGCTCAATCATTTCTTGATAGTATAAGACAAAATCTTTGTAAAGCCCTGAACTTATTTTTCTTTCACGGACTTGTCCAGCCTACTGTTAAAGTTATACAAGAAAACAGTTTCCTTCATTGGGGAGTTTTTCCATCTTCATTATGTAGTTTGAGAGGAATTATCTTTCTCTTTGCTTTCAAAAACGTGTTTATGATCTTTAGCTCCTATTCTTTTAGTCAATCCTTCAACAGGAGCACTATATATGTATAGAGGTATTTCCTATGTAGTTTTTTATTTTTTCTTTATTTTCCCAAAACTGTCATTTTCCTGTCTACTGCAGATAGTAGTTTTATCCATTCAGAACACCCTGTTATCATCTAAAAATTATTCCATTTCTTTAACAGATATTAGTACGGGATCTTGAATGACCTCTGAGAAATTAGGTTATTTTTACCACTTCTCTGTTGAATAGTCTAAAAATATTTTTTGTTAAACATCTTATAGTTTTGATTAATTTTATTTTCATAATTTTATCCTTTTTAATAATTATACTGAAGAACAACAGATGGTATTAATGGGAAAAAATGTAACTTTTGGTGCCATTTTGTATTGGAATGTATCTTTTGAGAAATAGGATTGTTGTTACAGAAAAATGCTGCTAGCATATTTCTGCTAAAAAACTAAAAATAAGGAATATTTCTAATAATTTCTTATTCTAAAATTTCCAAAATTAGCTGGTATGTATTTTAGGTTGTTCCATTAAATTATTATTTTATGAGAAAAATATTAAACAAATAAAGTCTAAACAAGATGGCTCACATTGTTTATGATTAAGTAGGTACTTCATAGGATGCAAATATTAATCCCTATTAATATAACCTTTTCTGCAGCTTTGAACTAGTCAAACTCAAGTTTAAACCTTCCAGCCTCCATTGTAGCGCAAACAAATATCAGTCAACGAGAAATCATCAATGAATGCATTTTGGTACAAGGAACAGAACCATAACTATAGAAATTGACATAATTTATTGTAAATCCATGATTCTGTAAGGATTTAGAAGGCACATTAGTTAAGCAACTCAATAAGAGCCCTTATTAATACTAGTGGATTAAAAAAAAAAAATGTAATACAATTGCCATACCTAAACAGGGCAGTAATGAGTAGAAAACATCCAATATCTGAAAACGTTCTGTAGCTAAATAATGAGGTATGATTCATCTTGTCCTAACATATCATTTAAAATAGGCTCAATGAGGCATGTCCTGAAAGGTGACTGTTTCTCTGTTGTCTGTAAAAGGGTCCTGACTACCTCAGTTGTAGATGTCTGGGGAGTAGATATCTAAATTAGGTGCAATGAATCCCCTTTGAAGAGAGCTTCTTTTGTCCCTGTGAGAAGTATGTGGTATGAGGGATAGATATAGTGTCCACATTTTAAAAGAATGTTGCAAAATTGGGCAAATTGCTGAAAAAACTTGAGAGATTAAGAAATTAGGTGTTCAGGAACTCTGTGCTATCGTGAGGCACGAAGAGGTGACTGTGAATGAGGCATGGCCTAAATTCGTCAAGATGTGCTTCAGTCAATACTGCTGCTGGGAGGAATTCAAGGTTGACCAGTAAATAAATATAGGGGTCAGATGAGATGATCTAATGATCCCTATGGACCTTATACTCTTAATCTCTATGAGGAGAACAAAGAGAAGAAGAAGGAAATTAATATAATACACTCGTATTAAAGTCCTTTGATATTTTTTAGTTAAGAGCAGAAAATGTCCTCAACAGAAGCACTTATGAAATTAGCTTTACTTGGCAGCAACCACTTCAAACTGAAAACAGAAGTAAATCTTTTTTTATTCTCCAGGAATTAAGGGAAGAAGGTGTAAAAGTTCACTTCTATGCATAGCAACTAGTGCTGTCAAAAATATGCCTCTCTCTTTATTTCATATATTCCTTGGGAAAAAAATGTCTCTTAGGGAACATATAGATTTTATAGAAAGAGCAAATAAAATTCTTGCAAATAACTCCATGTCATTTTATATTACTGAGTCATGGACAGACATTTTCTGATGTTATGTGGTAATATAAATACAATGAGTAACTCTACTTGAACAAAGTTGATCTGGTTTTGGTTCTATATCTCTACTAGTTCATCACTCATGTGAGTGCTGTTGCAGCCTGCCTCTGTCTACTTGGAAATTCCAGGCCAGAGAGAGGCATTGACTTGCCAATTTCTCATTTATGATTCCTGCTGCTTAACCAATGGACATAGTTCCTTCTCTTAACATTTTTAATGTATTAAAAGAAAGACAATGAATAATCATGACACTACACTCTGACATTATTTTCTAAAGGGAAAGAATAAAACTGTAACCATTTCTTCTTTTTTTTTTTTTTTTTTTTTTAATTTCCGCTTAAAATGTAAGGGCAAATTATGTTAATAGGGTAAAAGTTGTAATGTCAAACTGCGAGAAAGAGCAGTCTTCTGCTAAAATTAATAATTGCTGACAAAGTTCCCAATACAATGGAAAAAGTCTAACAGAAAAAATTATGAAGAAGAAAAACTGTTTCTGTTATGAAGATATTGAAGTCATTGAAAGAACCTGACAGAAAGATTTCAAAATGATGTCTAAAGGGTTCTCTGATAGAAATTTAAGTAAATACAATATTCTGTTTTAAACATGAGGATGCTAACTAAATGGAGTGGCAGATGGAAAATAAATAAATAAACAGAAATGCAAGAAAATTGTTAATCCTTTGAGCCTTGTGAAACCATGGAGAGTCATACAGAGAACACAATAAAGTACCATATAAATAAAGCTTTATTTTAATAGGAGAAACAGAGAGAACTAGATGAGAGAGCTAGATGACAGTACAAGTTTGCTTTGTAAGGCAGTATTTTCTTCTTACTAGGAGAAAGGGAACAGTGAGTACAGCCAACATGAAAAATTTGTTCCAGTTTCTGGATGGAGAAATGCCAAAAGCCTTACAGACTACCTCTTAAATAAAGTACAGACAAAGAAGGATTAAGATATAAAGATCCTACACCACTGACAACTGAGGAATAGGAAAAGAGAAAAGTGTAAACTCAGTTTTAGGAGTGGGTTCTGCATAAGAAATATCTTGTGATTTTAAGCTGAGTCCTGAGTCACTGAGAAAGGTGATGTGAATCAGATATGTACCACCAAGTTCATTGTTGTGGGAAGAGGAGAATGATAATTGACTTTGGTACAATACCAGTAGAAATTACAATCTCTCCTCCCCCTTGATTCAGCTATATTCAATAAGCCTACTGGTAAACTGTATGTAGTCAAGATCTCACCTGCACTGAAGAAAAAATAAATAAATGCACAGCTGTAGCTTCTGCTGAAGCCCATGTAGGAGGAACTGCAGGTGAGTTTAGGGTGGGATTCAACTCAGACCAATGCAGCTATCTAGTTCCCAAGCTTGTGATGTAAGATAGCCATTCAGGCTCCTTTGTATGGTGAAAGATTGTATTTCCAAAAGTAGCTTTATCTCCTCTGAGGAGACCATGCCCAGGTTGAGGTAGATATCTCTCTCCATTGATGGTTTAAACAGTTTCAATATCCATCATATGACAAATCTCATTCAGGTGGTCAAAGTGGGATAAAATGCAGACACTTCTAAGACACAAAGTGAATCTTTTACTGAGTACGCTTAATGCTAGGTATTTATTTTGAGAGCGTATTTCAGATACTTCAAGAGTCTTTTGGTTTTAAGGGTCTTTACTTACTTTGCATCCATACACATTTATTATTAAAGAAAATATTCCTTTCTATAGGTGGTCAGTACAACTGTTTCTGGTTTTGGTGCTTCTATGAGGCCTTCATCTCACCCTTTCATCCAGGCATAGCTATGCAAATTTGCATTATTTCTCTCTTTCACTGTACTTCATCCAGCCCTATGGAGCAAATAAGATCTGCAGGAGAACTAAAACTCTTGTTTTTGTACTGTCACACTGTTAGCAACACTTGTTTAGTGTTAGGGTCCTATGACTGCATACATGCTAATTTGGATCAGGTTCCTCTCCAGATTGAGCAAAATCTGCTCTGGTGGGAATGGAGAAGTGCATGCTGGTTCCCAGTCCCTGCATCCAGTAAGGGTTCTCACTTAAAGTGGCCATGAATATAGAATTCTAATCACATTTCAGTTTTTGGCTTCCTCCCAGCCTAACTCTCACCTCAGAAAAAAATAAAACCAGATCAAAACCAAACTGCCAGTTTCTCAATATGTGCTATAGGCAAAGGTTGAGCTGAGCAGGAGACCCAGCAGACCTTCCCTTTGTGTGAGCTGGACACCAGCTGAGGGAACCTCCTTGACTCTCTCCATGAACAACCACCTCTCACGCCAGTCAGTGACAGAGCACAACAGGCCTTTGAAAGTCAGGACCTTATGTAGAACCTCATATCAATTCAGAAGGCAGTGGGAAATGCCCAGAAACATGTATTAGACAGCTAGCCAGCTGCCAAATTCCTCACCAGCTGTGTGAATTTTGGAGACATCTTGAGAGAGTCACATGCAGACTGTACTGCAGAAGTCTCATTGTGAAGAACTGAAACAGCATTCTCTATGTCTTATTCTAGGAGCTTACTTTTCTCTAGTTGAAATGTTGTATTTATTCAAATAATAAGCCTCTCAAGAGTCACATATATGGTGGAGTAGCTGGAATTTTCATGGCAAAATGTTTTACTGGACTGTAGAAATCTATTACTGGAAAAAATGTTCTTAAACTTTTCCTTATGCAGTATTCAAAGACTCAAAGCTTGGTTATTCATTTTAATTATATTTAGATGAAAAGATGGGCTTATTAATGTAAACGCACCTACTTTTGTCTTTATGGAGAACCACAAAGTTTGAAACAATAGCACTAACATATTTCTAGACATCCTCCACTCATCTTAATTGGAGGAGTTATCTTTGAAGATTAATTTAAATGCCAACATTTTTAACTATTTCACTGCTTTTTGTCATCTCATCTCTACTCATCAACTGTAGATGAATGTTCCTGTCATGCTATGATGTTTTATTAATTTGAAAGAACATTTCATGGAAACATGACAGTAGGTTCATTTAGAATATGCAAATAACAAATTATTTTATTGCATATTCTTTCAAACACTTGGATAATTGGGATTCTTCTGTTGCTCTGAAAAATTAGAGTAAAATGTTTCTTACATAGCCAACAGCTGAAAAAATCATGGCTCCTGGAAAGCAGCTTGCTTGCTCTGGAAAGCTATTTCTGTAGTGCTTGTCACCTGCCTTGGGCTAACAAACAGTGAAAAGCAATGAGAACGGGATGAAGCATGCATGCTAGAAATATAGGTAGATATTAACAAGAAAGTTAATTAAAAATTAAAAATAAAAGTTATTACATGAAAATTAAATTTAGTCATTTAACTGACTTGTTTTAGGAAAGCTGTTTTAGAGCTAAGTGTCAGTGCTTATTTTTAAGTTTTTTTTTTTTGTTTGTTTGTTTACTGAGATACCTAAGATGTGTCACACTTTTACTGGGGAGTCATTTCTTACTAAAAGATGCTATTAATTTTTAGAAACTACAGATTTTTATCTCTGGGCCTTCAGGTTAAAAATAATTTTCTCCATAGTGCAGGTGGAAACTGAAAGAGGTTGCTAATGTTTTCAGTGAAAGAAGGACGTGCACTTGTTCACATGTGCTCTTCCTCATTTATAGAGCAAATTTCATCACACTTACTAAATGCATGTTTTATTGGATATGCTTTTTCAAGAAAAAAAATTGCTGTAGTTAACTCTGAGTTACAAAAATTGTTCCTCTCATGAAAGTTTTATGTCTTGAGAGGAAAAAAAGGGCTGTCAGACTCCCTTAGTCACAGATTCATTTACTCAGAATTTCATCATGTCTTTGGCCTTGGGTGTCATTTTCAAGAGCTTTGTCCCACTTCATACTCAAGGAACATCACTCTTCTAACACAGAAAGCTGATACTCAGAAAGCTGCATTGCTTTCCCATATCTTGCAACACTGTAAGGAATAATGAAAAGCAGTTTTCTTATAACTCCCCATGCTTTGATATTTTAGTAGCACAATCACTTTTCCTGTTGTCTTTTTTTTTTACACTCTTTCGTTACATTCAGAAGACTGTTGATGAGACTAGTGACTGCAAGTTCCACAACAAAAGCAGCATGGTTCTCTCAAAAAATGGGCTATCATAACTCTATTAAATATATTTGCATTTTTGAAAACAAACAAAAAGTAAAAAAGTAAAGCAAAAAGGGATTATTGAAAAATGGCCAACCTCGCTTCACCCAATTACTGTCACCATGTCTTCTGGACACTGTCACTCTTCAATGCCCTGCTGTATCTCCTGTATCCACTTTCTGGGCTATGATCATTCAAAATAACTGAGCTGTCCTTCCACATGTAGCTGTGTAGATCTCATCATCCACTACATTGAGAAAGGACAGTCTTGCTCTCTTGTCCCTTCTTGCTTTCGTCTCCCTGTTTCTGTCGCTACGTGTGGTCCTACAGATTCCTCTCCTCTCTTGTGTCAGCTGTAGTGCTATTCCCTGTCTCTTTGGACTATTTAACTAAGCAGGCATAAAACTAACCAGTTTCTGAGTTTAATTAGCTTTTTGAGATGTCCAACAAGACCAGATTGTTTTCCCTGATGATGGGAAAACTCATCCAAGGACAAGGAGCTGATAGGTTCAAGACCTTTTCCAATGGTGACAAGTTGCTGTATTCCTGTTCTTCCATAGTTTTAAAACTATAGTTTTGCTTATAGGAATGTCATATAGACAGGAATAAAGCCCTAATACTAGTATGAATTTGGAAAAGGTAGCTCACCTGTCCTAGAAAAACATACTTTGTTTGTATAAGATTGGGATTTGCACTAAAATGCTTTGCTGGCACAGTTAGGTCAGTACAGCTCTACCAACGCAGTTTAATAGGCTTACTTGCTTATGTAGCATTTTAACAAAATGGAGTTCCAGGTCTACCTGAAACTAGAAATATTTCTAATACAAAGAAATTTTAACAAATTCTGATAAAGCTGAGGTTCTTTAACATGTGTAAATCAAATTAGGAAAAGTTCTATCTGGTGATAAGAGCTGTGTGTATACAGATGAGTATATCCTAATATATTTTATATTTACAGGGCTGTGTGTATTAAGAGGAATACATTCTAACATATTTTATATTTACAAACATATGCGTTGCTCATATATGAACACTTCAATATGAGGAATACAATATACTCAAATAATTTTTGTATGTGCTGCATGCAAACCTTCAAGTTTAATGACAGAAAGAAATTAATCATGTTGGTATAAATTATTCATCCTGCTCTATACAGAATTTCTCTTCCTATAATCTGTTACTTATATTTATTGATAGGGAAAACAGCAGGCAAGTGAAAAGCTTAAATAGGTGAAGCAGACTGAAATTAATTAAACAGACAGTGCTGGTTGAAGCATCTGCACACTGCAAAGGACTCTGACCTGGGAACAGCACTTACCCTCAGGCCCCATGGCACAGACCCGCTGTCAGATCTAAAGGCCTTTGTTAACAACAAGCTTATTGGTGAGATCAGTTACAGGGAATCAGTTCTGGTTCATTCCAAGGCAGTGAGGTTTTGTTTGTAGATGTCAGGAGGGATTTAGCAAAAAAGAGGTTATAGAGAAATATCTATAGGATAACTAATTAAATTGAAAGATTTCCATCCCAAGTTAGAGGAAGATGCTTAAGGTCAAGGGACTCACAGCCCTGGAAGCCACATAGAATGCTCTGAGAGACTTTCCCATCATTTAAGAGGAACTGAATGCTCAAGGTGTAAACAACAATACTTGGCCTCATCAGATGGTCCACTGGCCTAACCTGGGGAGGAAAATATTTTATTTCAAAAACAAACAAAAACATAGCATGTAAGTATGAAAAGGTTTCACTTAAGAATACTGTTCACAAACGAACCCAATAGAAGTAGGTATATGAACAATTTGAATGAACAGGGACTCATGGGTTGGTATGAGTTATCCTTTTCCTACACTGGTAAAATCATTTAATTAAAAACAGAATAACAAAAATATCTTTGCAAAATGATGACTGAAAATCCCCTGCAAGATTATAAAACATTTGGAGTAGTAAGAACCAATACACTGCCCAACAAAACTATGTAGTTTGCTGCTCCAATACGTTGTGTATCTTGTTTTCCAAAAATGTAGGGGAAAATGTTGTTCTTGATAATTATTTCTTTGCTTTCTTTTTCAGTGGCTGAAAAAGAAGCTCTACAAGGCTTGAAGTGCTGTAGTTTTTAAATGGGGGCAAGAAAACCAAAGATTGCCATGAAAACTTGAATCAACACCCTGGAATGCTGGAGAGCAGAAAATGGTAGAGGAGAGACAATACAGGTTTGAGAGATTCAACTGAGGCAAGGAGAAACACTTCTAGAAACAGTGGAACTGGTAAAGCCTGCCTTTATCTGCTTGGTTGAGTTCTCTGGTAAATAAATCAGGAACTGAACAAAACTTTTTCCGCATTTGAAAAATCGAGTACCTCTTGCTGCGTAGTAAATTCTCAAGTGTCTAATAAAGAGCAAGTTCCCAAAGCAATTTCTTCATTTGAGCTACTAGTAGAGTTACTTAACTTTATCGAATTTCTAAGAACTAACCTTTTTTAGACATCATCCCATATAATTAATATTAGCATAACAAATAAATTAAGGATGATATAACTATTTCAAATTTATGTATATGGTGGGTGGCAGCCCTGATAAACTCGATGACTTAAGGGAAGCCCCTCAGCCCCCTGGAGGGGAACTCCCAGAACCCTTGTCAAAGGACAAAGACATCCCAGCAGCTTTCCAAAGGTGCTAAAGTCAGACTGATAAGATTAACAAAGGGTGGAGTGTTGTGGAGATGACATGGCCCTCCTTTGTGAAATCTGGAAACCTAAGGAGGCCCTCAGGCCTATGTCATGGTCATCTGTCTATCAACCCCAAACCAATTATTGACTAAAGCCACTCAAACCACCTAAGAGAAAAAAAAAAAAGGTATAAAAGTGATTGGGCATGAGCAAAAATAGGGGGCGGAATGCCATTGTCTCTGTGGGGGTAGCTGAGAGCAGCTGCCCTGTCTCCTCCCACCTCTTTGGACAATGTAGGGGTGAGAAAATCATGTACTCTCTATACTTTATATTCCATATCTTATGCTTTACTCTCTTACAACACCTCTTACTTTATACATTCTATCTGATATACTATGCCTGTTACGTTATACCTTATAAAGGTACCTTATACCCTCATAATATGCTTTCACTTCTACCTTACATCTTCTTTGATACAAATTTCACTTGGCTATAACTTTACTCTAAAGGCACCTTATTTGCTAACTGTGTTTGCTACTTTAATACTAATAATAATAACTTGCCTTACACCTCATAACTTACGAGGTATATATTTTACTTTATATTAGTTGCTGTGTTCCTTTAAGGTGTGTAGTTGTTTTTCACCATCTGTGATAATGATAATTCTTTCCTTTTGCTTTGTGTTACAGAGAAGGTGGTGTGCAGTCATTTTGTTGCTCTGTGTTACCGAGGAGGGTTCTAGATTTGTACTTTCTGTTGTTGTGTTTCTCGTTAGTAGTTTTCTATTGTTAGTTAAGTCTGTAGTGGGGGGAGTATACTACTGTATTGAAACTTTAATTTGGTGCACTTGGCTCTGTAGAATGTGGTTTGTGCTGGTTTCTTTTGGGGTTTTTAAACAATTAAATACAATCATGCAGCTAAACGTTATCACCAGCAACACAAACCCCACAACTGTCATATACTTGTATTAATAAAAGTTATTTCAGGAGCTGTTATAGGGAAAATTCTTTTCTGGCTATTAAGTGTGGTTTTCACAGAAGAGTGTCGAAGACCCTTCCGGCCTGTGAGCTGCCCAGTGTTAGGCAGGCAGTGCTGGGTTCGTAAGACTTTGACATTCTGGGACGCTTATAGCTAATAAGTTCTCCCTGGCTACAGCGTGGTCCTCACAGGAGAGTCAAAAATCTTTCCAGCCTGTGTTCTGTCCAGTATCAGGCAGGCGGTGTTGGGTTCATAAAGCTTTGATTGTTCCAAGCATGCTTATAGCTAATAACTTTATATTAATACAGGTGGGAAAAGAAATCTTTGCATTTCTGCCCCTCCTTTTCACGTGACAGTCTGATAAACACAATGTGTTGGGGAATGCAAGCATAATCCTTGATATTTTCAAAGTAATCTTGTTTGACAGTATATCATAAGGTGAGTTAAATGGAAGTACTTTTAGCAAAGCAGCTATGTCTCCTAACACCAGAAGCCAAACTCAAGAAGAATGGAGCAAATGTACAATGATTTTGTTATTCTGTTTTGAAAATATACTCCAATGCTTTCTGCTCTTAATGTGTATTACAAGTACTTTAATGAGTCAGAAATGGTATTTTAGAATTTGAGAGTCCTTGATGGATTTTTTTTCTCAATTAGTTAATCCAATGGTTTTTATAACTGATATAAAATGTTTTACTTTTCCTTCTAAGTTTTGTTCAAATGAGTACCACAATTTAATTACACACTGAAACATGAAATTTGAGAAGAGTCCTGAGATTCTGTATTGTAAGAAGTAACAAATAATGACTTCTTATCCACCTTTTCTATGGCACTTCTTATTTCGTAAGTTACTATATCATACTCCATGACACACTTTTTACAAATGGATATTGTCAATAGGAGAACATAGAAAGTGAGAAAAGCCTTGTCCATCTCTTGCCGTTAAGCTAATTTGTCCATCTAGTGTAAAAGCTTTCCTTGGTAACTGTCATTGGAATATAAGCTTTCTAACTACTATAGAAATATTCTAAGTGGCTTTATTTGTAAAAATAAATAGAAAACATGTCTTTATTTAAGTTTTCCTGAACAGAATCAATGGTTTAAAATCGTTATTAAGTAAATGATTAACCACTATAAAATCAATCAAAATTTGAGATTTACATAAAATCAGAAACAATTAGATTTTTTTAATCAACTGAATAACACCGTGGGCTGTATGACCTTTTACAGAGTAGAACTACTGGCAAAAGTTATGATCTGCTACCAATTTATTGTAACCAGGTTAGAGAATGAAATGTTTGTATTGCCTTCTGTTTGTTGTACTGAAAAATATTGTGCCCAAAAGAAGCACACCATATATATACAAAGCAATATACTTTGATTAGTATAACTAAAGTATTAACAGTCTAATACAAAAAAAAAAAATGTTCTTAGACCAGCTATAAGGATATTAAGATAGTTAAAATTTTATGTATAGTTTATATAGTTAAAATGATGCGTACACACACTTTCTAGTCTCTAAATTTCTCAGATGTTATGCTCATTCTTGTAAGGCAAATAGCTTCATTCAGGAGAAAAACTACATCTTTAGCAGTCTGTATCTTTGTGTGGAGGAATGTGATGCTGATGCTGGGGGTTTCCTTCTCTTTAGGATCTGCTTGGAGTCACTTTCTTCTG
Source organism: Hafferia zeledoni (assembly GCA_035583235.1). Lineage (NCBI taxonomy): Eukaryota > Metazoa > Chordata > Aves > Passeriformes > Thamnophilidae > Hafferia > Hafferia zeledoni. Next base: position 18,114,559 of record JAWWEV010000043.1, read on the forward strand.
TCAGTTCTGCTCTACATGTTGCTCTTTTATTGTGTGTGGGGGTTTTTTTGTCTGTAATTTTACATAGAACTTCATAAGATGTGTTTTAATTTTATTGTATATTTGTATTTTGTTCGTTTTTTTATCTTTAAAGCTACTTATACCTAGTCCCTGAGTTCATGCTTTTGATGACCAGTAACTGACCACTGATGAATTGTTTACAGCTGTGGGCCTACAGTATCAATCTGTGCCTGTGCTTCAGTGCCATCACCCCATCACTTTTCTCCTCTACCCACCTGCGCTCAGTTGAGCTGGCAAAATGCCAAGTACCCAAACACAGAGTCAGAGCTTCCCCTGCCTCCCAGTCCAAGGGAAAAGGGAAAGGAGAAAAGCACTAAAACTTCAAACAGGTTTATATATTTACACAGAAGAGGGAAAATTACAAGCCAAATGCAATATATACAAAGGCAGGAAGAAACAACAAATAATTCCACACCAAGTTGCCCACCCAGTAATACAGATTTACCACCCCAGCCCACAAATACACCCCAAAAGGCTCTTCCCAATAGACACTCAGCAACAAAAAAGGAGACAATAATAATAAAATATTTACTTCCCTAAACTAAAACAAAATGCGAAGTAGCAGCAGGGCAGCAGCAGCATGTCCTGTCTCTACCTTTGCCATGATGGAAACTGAGCTAGGCACCTCCCTATACTGTATTTATACTGAGATGACGTCAGAATATGGTGTGGAATATCATTAGCCACTAGAAGTCAGCTGTGAGCTGGCCTGACCCAGCTCGAGTCAACTGATAATCTGATGCCTGCTCTAAAAATCAAAGCCTAAATTTAGGCCTACCCTAAACCCAGGGCACCATCACAGCCCCATTTTATTCTGGGATCAAAGACAGTTCATTCTGCATAGCAAGGCCATTTGATATTAGTATCTGTTAGTTAGAAATATACATACATATAACAAAAAGTGTTACACTGTGCAAAGGAAAAGCCAGAAAAACACAAAAAACAGCTCCCTGGGTATTAAATAATGCTGTTACATGGTCAAACAAATTTCTAGACTGGCCAAAAGAAGCCCTGACAGAGTCTAATAGGACTCGAATTTTGTGCTGTGAGTTTAGCACACAGTCTGTGACCTGTTACCAGCAACAGCAAAAGCAGCTCCACATTTGCTGACCTACAAGGTATGTGTCATATGTATTCCCTTCTACAATTTCTGGGTTTATTGAACATTAGCTAATGTTTGTTAAAACTTCCCACAGAGTCCTTATATGAAAAACATGTTTCTCATTACGGGGAAATATCTCTTTTAATGAGGAACAGTGTGCTACCCTCCAAGTACTCCTGAAATAACGTCTTTCATGGAAATATGAAGCCATCTGTCTGATAATAACATTTTATGTGACCTTACAAAAAAGCAACCTAAAACTATATATTAATTAAGTTACATACTTTTCTGAGTGTAAATTAATTCTTTTGTCTTAGATCACTTATGCCTGTTGATATATGAGCCATTCATGTCCAATTCTCCTGATTTGTCTCCAAGCCTCTTCACAAATATCATTTACTACCTTTGACCTTGCTTCTTGTAACTCACTCTTCTACTTTCTGGAATATAATTTCTATAATTATCACTCTTCCACTTCCCTTTATATAGCTCCTCCTTTCAATCTTTTCATTGTTTGACAAACAGTTCTTCCCATGTCCTATCACAACCAATTGTGCTTCTGCTGGGTGTCTCAGTTTCCACCACTGAACTGTTCCAGTACAGTCTTGCTGCAGAATAGAAATACAAAGCATGACTTCCTTCTTCCTATTCTATTATCCTGAGATAACATTGTTCTCCTCCAAACAAATATAAGAACACACTATAGAAAGCTGTGAATCAAACCTGTGTATGACTATTCAAAAAATCTCCTGAGCAAAAGAAGTTAACACTTAATTGGCTGAACAAGAGAGTATACTACATTAGGAGCAGATGAGTTTGTTGAAATTACTTTTTTTTTTTTTTTTCAATTAGTACATATAGTTGCAAGTATTATTACTAAAAATACAGTGTGTAGTTCATGAGACTCTAGATGGGAATAGGTTGATGTCTATAAGTGAAATAGCTATCCTCAACTCTCTTTATAGAGATTGGAAAGATTTTATTTTTTTATTTGAGGTTTATATTCTAATTGCAGACAAAACTCCATTTTCTGTATTTGTTTAATTTTCTCTGACTATAGAGGAGAACTAAGCTATACTCACATATGTCTACACCAGAGGCATTTAAATTTAATTAAATAAATATATTACCCAAATGACTGCTGTGAATGAGAAAATTACTCTTGTCTTATAAGCTAAAATGACATAGCATAAACATCTTGATGGCATGCAGGAAACCTCTCCTCTCTGTGGTGACCAGTGACAGGACCTAAGGGAATGTCCTGAAGTTGTGTCAGGGAGGGTTTAGAGTGGATGTTAGAAAAGGGTTCTTCACCCAGAGGGTGGTTGGGCACTGGAACAGGCTTCCCAGGGAAGCGGTCACAGCACCAAGCCTGACAGAGGTCAAGAAGCCTTTGAATGATACTCTTGGGAACACAGTGTAACTTTTGGGGAGGGTCCTGTGCAGGGTCAGGAGTTGGACTTTATGATTTTTGTGGGTCTCTTCCTATTCAGCATATTCTGGGAATCTGTGAAAAATTAAACAAATACTGAAAGAATTTTTTTTTTTTTTTTAAATGAGGAAATCCAATTTTAACTGCTTTTACACAGACATTAGGAAGATCTGCCACATTGTGAAAGTGATATATTCATCTTAGCAGATGAAGAGAGAACTTCACAGCAGAGTCCCTGAGAACAAGAACTGCTCATGTGAGAAAAACAGCCATTTTATAAAGACATAAGCAATTGCAGAAGCTCAGTAGGAGATAAATCCATTATTTCATGTGCCAACTAAACATCTAACATCTATTCTTGCCATTCTGAACTATGGTTTTATTCTTGGACAAAATTATTTGAATAATTTTCATTTCAGTTGTTGCTTTAGTTGATTTTTAGTCATAATTTACCTATAATGATATTGTTGGAATATCAGTAGAGAATTTCCAAATCCAAGAATTTGTTCTTTCCTCAGCACAGTATTTTAAATCCAGGGAAAACTCCCCACCTGTAACTTGCCTGTGTATGTGGAAAACCTGCACCAGTTTAACCAGATTCCTACTTTTAAATTTCATAGTCCTGTCCAAAAAATATGAAACTTTTTTTTTATGTCTTTTCTAAAGGAGATGTTTCTCCTCATGCATTCTCACTGCGTAAAACTTACCTAATGAACATTTTGACCTTTTGTCTTAGCATTCAGTATTGCAAATCCAGTAGCTAAAAAAAAGGGGGCATTAATGTTGTGCCTTTTCCACTTCGCTCCCCAAATTATAATCACAAGATTGTGCGATATTATTTGCAATTCACATCAATTGCATTTTATATTAGACGTATTTAGGACTCATTTTGAAAATATGAGTGGGTTCATTTTCTTTTCCTTTTTCATAGAATCATAGAATGATAGAATTGATTGGGTTGGAAAAGACCTCTGAGATCATCAAGTCAAACCCTTGGTCCAACTCCAGTCCATTTACTACATCATGGCACTCAGTGCCACGTCCAATCTCAGTTTAAACACCTCCAGGGACGGTGAATCCACCACCTCTCTGGGCAGCCCATTCCAATGCCTGATTACTCTCTCTGTGAAGAATTTTTTCCTGATATCCAACTTAAATTTCCCCTGGCAGAGCTTGAGCCCGTGCCCCCTTGTCCTATTGCTGAGTGCCTGGGAGAAGAGACCAACCCCCACCTGGCTAGAACATCCCTTCAGGTAGTTCTAGACAGTGATGAGGTTACCTCTAAGCCTCCTCTTCTCCAGGCTAAACAAGCCCAGCTCCCTCAGCCTCTCCGCATAGGACTTATGCTCCAGTCCCTTCACCAGCCATGTTGCTCTTCTCTGGACCCGCTCCAGTACCTCAGTATCTTCCCTGAACTGAGAGGCCCAGAACTGAGCACAATACTCAAGGTGTGGCCTCACCAACGCAGAGCACAGGGGAAGGATCACTGCCCTAGTCCTGCTGGCCACGCTATTTTTGATACAGGATAGGATCCCATTGGCCTTCTTAGCCACCTGGGCGCACTGCTGGCTCATGTTGAGCTTCCTGTCTATTAGTCCCCCCCCAGGTTCCTTTCTGCCTGGCTGCTCTTCAGCCACTCTGTGCCCAGCCTGTAGTGCTGCATGGGGTTGTTGTGGCCAAAGTGCTGGACCCGGCACTTGGCCTTATTGAACTTCATCCCATTGGAATCAGCCCATCTCTCAAGTCTATCCAGATCCCTCTTCAGAGCCCTCCTGCCTTCCAGCAGGTTGACTCTTTCTCCCAACTTGGTGTCATCAGCCAATTTTTTGTTGTTGTTTTTCCATTGTTCTTTATAATATGTTCTTTCTTGAAACTGAAGGGTTTACTCTTTCTTTTTTCACAGGCAGCTCTGTGGCTTATTCCTCGCTGTAGATGGGTTCAAGGAGAAATGACTCTTAGTGGCACTTTGTGGACTATATCTACATGACCCACTTCCTCATTCAGCCTCTTCAGTTTCACAAACAAAACTGATCTACAGTAATATGATACTGGGGGAAGTGAAACGGTTCCCGTCTGTTCTCCAGGCTGGGGAGTGCTGAGACACAGATCTTTTCAGTCCAGCAGCAAGGGGCAAAAATGTTTTATGGTGAAAATCATGAGACTTTTATGGGGTTCTGAAGGGAAAGTGCTAGAGCTGAGACTGGATTGGATAAGGGCTCTGGAAGGGGAATGACTTAGGTGCCTTGGCTAGCCAATAGGGAAAATGGAGGATAAAAACCAATTAAAAAAAAAAGGCTTGAGGACAGATGGGTGAGATAGCCAATAGGGCTAGGACAGAGGTGGGAGGTGGCAAGAGTGGCAGCCATGCAGCCATGGGCTGCCATGGCTACACAAGGCAGGAGGATCCCAACCACGGGGCTGCCCTGGCTTGGACCACCGGGCTCAGCTCCAGCCTGTTCTGGGTTGGTGGAGGCAAGGTCAGGCATGTTCCCGCAGCTGCCACCGTGCAGGGTTGGGTCGGGACTGTCCCGGTCCCGGGGGATGGCGATACCTGGGCCTAATCACCCGGTGAACAATGCTTCCTGGAAACAGAGGGAAAGGGTGGGTGACAACACTGCAGGAAGGTGATAACAACACAGAGATAGGGGGTAGAGAAACTTTCTGAACTAGAACCTGGTACAAATAAAACGCATAATTTTAAAACTTCAACAAGTCTCTTATGTATGTGGCTAGTAAAATTCAAGGTGTCTCCCAGTTCTGTCCTTCTCTGAGGTCCACAATCAGAGCTTGTTCTTTCCATTCCTATACTACATAGTTAGCTATACAAGGGAATTTATTTGAACACATCTTTTGATCCCAAGCATTATACCTCCAACATTTCTGTTTTCCATTCTGTGAATAAAGGCAGTTGAGAATATAACAGAAAGAAATAGAATGAAGTAATTTTAATATGTCACCAAGGAAATAATAAAAAAATCAAAGCAGAGGAAACTACAAGCAAAAGTCAATAGATTTTTCTGGTTTTACATTTTTATAATCTCTGTAAAGATCCTACACAATCAATTAATGGGCTTTTAGAACATGTTCCTTTATTTAGATTTCCCAAGAAATATCTTTTTTAGTGTATATAAGATACTGTAAAAATATCCTATTTTCATGGAATTGCATAAACTGCCTCCAGTGGAAAATACAGGCTGTTCTGTGACATCACAGCAGTGTCTGCTCAGGCTGGAGACTTTGAAAATTAAAAACCTGTAGAGCAACATGTAATCAGTTATATGTTGTATTTGTCTGGTCAGCTTTAAATTCTTAAACTAATTCTAGGGAAATTTAATAATAACAGAATTCTAATAGGATTATTACAGTAATATAACTTTGGGAAAGAGAGAATGTGGAACCTGATTGGGTCAAAAATATTCTGCTGTAAGTCTATTATGCAATTATTCTCACAGACCAAATTGCAAATCAGACTCTGTATTGGTCAGAAAAGAGAATCTGGCTCGTGCCATGTCTTCTCATATGCTGCGGATATTTCAAACCACTTCAAATTACCAGTTCTTGTGTACCATTTCAGAGCTTATGACTAATGTGTCATAGGCAGGATTACTGGTTCTGTTGATCTTTGTCCCTTCTCCTCTCTGTTTTCTCCTCAGTGCAGGATGGATTGAGGGAATAAACATATACTAGAATCCTCTTTATTATGCATGCTTAGCCTCAATGTTCAAGTAACCTGCTCAGAAGATGTTTCCTTTACCTTTCTGCATAGGGAAGTAATCATTCCCAAAGTCAAGCTCCAGATATCTTTAGAATAATTTTGAGAATCCTATGATCAATAGCATAATTTAGATATAAGTTACTACAAGGAGAATCTATGTGCATATAGATTCCTCAGAACATTAAAATCAGGACATTGATTTTTTTTTTTTTTTTTTTTTAATCTTGAACTTTATGTTTTCCTGAATTTATTGATTTAGGATTGAAAAGACAATATAAGTCTTTAAAATGAGCAGTGTCTGAATAAAACATCTACAGGCTAATTTCTTGGAGAACTTGTAGGATATTTGCTTTAGAGTGAAAAAAAAAAAAAGGGACAGAACACTGTTTTTCCTCTTAATTGTAAAGGTGAGATCATGCACTGTCTAGAGCTTTCACTGGTCATTCTGTGATTTTCATTATTAGACTACACAGTTTGAAGGATGATTTGTCAGGTTAAACAGAAGAAATGTCAACATTTTCTTTTGTATCTGAGTATTACTCATAGTGAAGAGCCAGCACAGACTTGAATTTTGGCTGCCATTGGAGACTAGAGCATGATAAAGAAGAGAAAACCCTGGGAAGTAAATGGTATTGATTTTTCTCAAGAGCTCACTTTGCCCCAGTGACCACACTTCAGTGTTCAATTTGCCAAGTGACAAAAGATCCTTCTCTTTCTATTTGTGTGTGTCTGTGTGTGTGTGTATAAGAGTGTTGCTTTATTCACCTTTTCCCCCTGTTCAGTGCTCAATGCAAATCCTAGGAACCAGGAAAACATGATCAGTCTCTATTGGTTAGAAAACATACAGAATAATGATTTTCCAGAGTCTCTACAGTTAAATCTTCTTAACCTTTTCCAAGCATCTGAGGTGAAATATCTTGAAACCATTAGGGTCATTGTTATTTGTTACAGGACAGTGGCACAATGTTTTCAATAAGAGCTATCTTAAAAATTGTAAAAGTAGTTGAGTTTGTACTTCACCAGTGAAGGAACAAACATAGTGGGAGAAAATGCAGAATCAGATTAAAAGAAAATGTTTGGGCACTAACACTCAATGAAGTAGATTACCATTAGGTGGCAAATAGCTTTGTGGAACACTGATGCAGTCAGAACACCAACAAATCACTCATTTCACAAAATTACTCATATCCACAAGAGATTCATACTTTCATATGGAGTTCCTGTCAGAAGGAGGGTCAAATGAAGCAACTGACATTTCTGAACAGTTCTAAAATGTTTCACTGCTACTAGCCTGGATGGTTAAGAAAAATGAATGATTTCTATTTCTCTTATTCATGTTGGGTCTGCTTTGGAGTGGACAGAAAAATGCATGCCACAATTCTACTCTTATTGTAACATGGACAAGGTTAAGGACAGCAAAGTATCTGTTCAGGAAGACAATATAGAAAAAGAAGTATGGGCTACTAGAGATTTAATAAGTCCTGGTTTTATGCTATGCTTTCAGCCTGTCAGAGTATGCAAAGGAATAAAGTCTTGTGGCAAAATTGCCAAACCTTATAGTCAGAGTCTTTTTGAAAGACTGGACACTGCAGCTACTTGAATACAATAGAGTCTATAATTTCAAAACAAAAAGAGTTTAGTTTTAGCTCTCAGAGATAAATTTAAGAAAACATGAAAATGAAGGTTTAGGAGTAGTGGGGGAAATGAAAACAAAACTAAGTACATATCTGTATGCACTATTTTTAAATATCATAATCTTTAGCTGTTTCATAACATTATTCATGAACATTGCATGCTGGCAACTGCAACACAATACTATTCTGGTTATTTTGGTGAAGATATACTTGAATTTTACTTTATGTAAAATGTGACTATTTGACTGATTCATGTTGGCATAAATGTAACAGTGTAATGACTCCAATGTCCTTAAATTTGGATGTGAGGCAGACTGAGCTTGGCATCAAATTCCTCTTCTGTCGGCACTGAGTTGAGTTGTCATACCCAGCTCCACATGGGCCTCTTTCCAAGTTCCAGCACAAGCAGAGCAGGGGGATGAGAAGATTGATGAAGTAACACTGTGTGGTTCTTAAATACAAACCTTGAGCCAAAATCAACAAAAAAATACACTTTGACCATTTCTCCTTGAACTGGGTGTTCCATGTTACACTTCACAGAAATACAAAAGCAGGAGGAGTACGGAAATAGAAAGGCAACTGAGGCAAAAGAGGATATGGGGAAGCAAAGAAACATAATGGGAGAGTGTCTGGGCAAAGCTCTGAAGACATTAGGAAAGGGTATCAAAAAGGTCAAAGATAATAACAAGAGCAGCAACAGCCTCTTGAGCTCTGTTAGGCAGAGCATGGCTGACAGGTCAAGGGAAATGATTCTTCTCCTTGACTCTGTACTGGTGAGATATATCTGGAGTGCCCAGTAGTGGACTCACATGTGCAAGAGAGACATGGACATACTGGAACAAGTTCAGTGACAGGCCATGAAGACACTTAAGGGACTGGAGAATCTGAGCTACATGGAGAAGTTGTGATTCTACAGACTGGCAAAGATGGCTCAGGGAAGCAAAATGGAAAGAATATAATGGGAAAGAATGTTTCGGGAAAAAAATACAGTAGACCACTCCCATCCCTTCTGTTTATTACATATAAAGTGCAGATGCTTTATAAAAGAGGTTTCAGTATAAAATAACAGATTTTTAACCTAACTATTACCAAGTGGAAGATTGAAATCAAATGCTGACTGATGAATGACTCAAATAAGGATTCTTTCAAGCTCTCTAAAGAGAAAGGACAAGGAAACCTACCCATAACAGTATTAACTAGGAATGCACTCTCTATGATAGGTTGCTTTTTGAGCTTGCATTTCTCCAATATCATTTATTTGAAAAAAATATCGATAGCAACTCCATTTAAAGTGAATGGTGACATAAGATTACACGCAGTTTCCTGGGAGCAGCATTTAAACTCCAGGATGTCATTAATGCTTTTCTATCTTCATTCATTATGACAAGCTATTTGGCTCTTTGTTGTAGTCTGATGCTACATGGAGACTGAATCAGCATTTTCTGGTAATGGCAAATCAGAATCTAGAAAAGAATTCATTAGGAAGTGACATAGCATTACTGGAAAACACAACCACAGCATCAACTTGATAAATGTTACAAAGTTATTGGAAACTCTGAGATGTGCAAACAGATGTCAATGCTTATTGAAAATTCAAACATTTTTGTGGACTGTATTTTGATTAAGGTTTGCAATAGTGATACACACTCTTTTCTTCCTTCCTTCCCCCCTCACCTCCCCCCCTCTTTCTTCCTCCCTTCCTCCATATTTTCTGTCTACATTTCCTGTCCATGTTTTCAAATTAAAAAAATTATCAGGTTATCACTTTTTCTTTCCCCACTGCACATTGATATAAAGCACAGATGGAGGAGACCATCTTACATTCCATTAAAGGAATGGTTTTATAAAATTACAGTAATTTGATTCTGACAGAGGAACAAAGTTTCATCTTCCCAGGGTTATTTACAAGGCAATCCTATGGAGATTTTATCCGTTATCCATTCTTTCTACTTAGTCTCCAGTCCACTGTTGTAAGTTTGTGAGGAAATCCAAGTAGTTATCATGTATTTTCCACATTTCTAAACCACTAGAGGTCTAGGAAGACTGTTAATAGATGGAGACAGTTAAATAATTTTTTTTGTATATGGATAAACTGAGTTGTGACACTCATACTCACAATTTTGCCCAAACTAAAGCACTTGACTCTCACACCAGTGCAGTTCTTCTGTCTGAGAGTAAATAATGAAATACAGGTACCTGATACAACTCTTGCTTTTCTTATTCTTTCATAACTTTAATATTTATAAAAGTTATGTCCTTTTACTGTCCTGGTAGGTTCTGATACTTCTCTGACTCATATGCTATAGTATCTTTTCATGGGTAGCTACTATGATAAATGGACACTGGCACTAGTTAAAATTAATTCCATTAAAACCTGATGGTTTGCTAACAATTTTAAGAAAACTTGTGATTCATAACAGGCATTTTATGCAGTAAAAAGCAAACATTTCCCCCTCTACTTTTTAATCTCTAAATATGGTATATCTTCAGGCTGATTTAGTTCAGTGGGTAAATAGCAGGAAATGTTCTAGTTCTACCTATATTTCATTGGTTTTCCAATGTTCAGCAATATCCAAACCCCCTAAGAGTCATTTAGCATATAACTGTCTAATAAATTTTATAAACACAGGCTTTGTAAGATATGTATGACATTTAAGTTGCATTATTAAAGAATAAAGTAGTGTATATTCTCAAACAACAGGGGGCTTTATCTTACAATGCAATAAAAAAGACAGAAAACTGTACAAAGTTTATATGCTTTGCATGCATGATTTCCTCCCATTTTTCAGACTCCTCTAGGTATTGTGTGTCTCATTCCAGAGTGCAGTAGTAATAAAAATACACAAAACTTCACTAACAGCTTTCTAATGAACTCCTTAAAAGAAGGCATTAGGGACCTTTTAGTTTTACTGCTACCATGAATATAGAAAGCTGTGAAAACATAGCTTCAGAATAAAGAAGATTGGTTCTTTCTGGCAATAATTTCTTTGGTCTTGCAATTCCTTAGGTTCAATTCTGTTTCAAAAGACGAAAGTGAAGCTGACCTCCATTTTTATCCTATAATGAATACCTTAATTATTATCAAAGCACTGACCTACTGCCATTTACAAGAGCTGCAGTGGCTGATAATCACCATAAATAATAGATTCTAATCTAAGTAGGTTAACTGCACAGATTGAAATGCGAGGGCATTCCTGCCTCTTTAATTCTGCATGGAGGCCTGAGTGTCTGCTAATAATGTTGCAGTGATATCTGTCAGGCTCCTGAGGTCAGCCACTCCATACCTGAAGATGATCCCCCAAATTGTTCCATTAACTTGCATATTGGGGTTGTTTTCATTCCACCAGATTTGACATGGTAAGAAAAAAATAAAATCTTCACAAAGCCCTTTCATATTCTATACATTACTAAAATAAAAAGAAAAAGTAAAAAATAGAACAGCAGAAGAGAGAGGAAAAGCATGAGGATGCGGAGGGCTGAGTCTCTTTTGTATTCCTATTCACAAAAGCAATATGAATGAAAAATTAATTTAAAATACCATCAGAAACTCCTTTAACCTTGCACAGTTGCAACTGACTATATGACACACACAATGGGAAAATCAAGTCCTTGGTGTCCTTTCAATGTAATTTTCTCATCTCTGACCAAGCAAAAAGGAAAAGTATAATTAATGGCTGCCACTAACACATGGGCATGTATATATGCTCAAAACCTGACTACCTCTAGAACAGCCATTGAATAACTCCTAAATGTTTCTGTGAAAAAGAAAAAAAAAAAAAAAAAAAAAAAAAAAGAAAAAAAAAGACAAGAAAGAAGCAGCATTTAATAGAAGTTAGTTGGTTTCACCATTCAAGCAAAGAAAAATTCTGTCTGAAAGCTCATTGGAGCAATGCTGTTGTGAAATGATTCACTGATGTGTCTAACACTTCTGACATGTTACATGGTGTAATATTTGAAGGGCTAACAGTCCATAAATATCCTCCTCCTTTTTGTCATATGAATATATGGTTCCCATTTTGTTTCTAAAATATGGTGTAAACAGTATTTTTAATGCCCCAATTTTTAAAGCTAGAATGAATCTTTCAAAAGAGCATGATTTGCAATCAACTATTTGATCATCACTCTCCTCATCTGCTAAAATAATGTTCACAGACTTTTCTTAGCCATTAGATGGCCCAAATAATGTGACCAGGATTTGTGGTTACGGTTTTATGCTTCTTTTCTTCTAAAACATCATTGTTTTACTTTTTGTCACCATAACAATTCTGAAGATACAGGCAGGTACAATGATACTAATAAATCCCCCAAAATGTCTATTAAATAGCATCAAATTGTGCATTTTAAACATTGGAAGGGTGGGGTGAGGGGATTGTTGTATTGTGTCAATAAGTCAAAAAAAATGTTTTGAAGGGCATGGATTGTGCTACACTGACTTCCCTACCTTATATTGAATGCCTGTCTTATTTTGCTTTGAGTTCTCCTAAGCAGTAAAGTCTGGATGAACCCATATAAATGCAGCCAAGGCCATTAGAGATGCCCTAGGGTACCCCAGACAACTCCATAGGGTTATCACGAATAGCAGGTATGAAACAGGATGTGGGAGAATCCTGGAAATAGCAGCCAAAGCCTAAGCAGAATATTCCATCATACCCAAATGACACCTGCTGTATGTCTCTTTTATACTGAATGAAAGAATGAATAAAGTTCTTGTGTAATAGCTATCATCATTTTTTCTAAAAAAGCCGCACTCATTCTTCCCTAATGCATAATTTACCTTTGCCTTTTTTTTTTTTTTCATTTGATTAGTTGTCACAATATGGAGATCTAAGTCTCCAGTTTCTTCTCTAGGTTCTCCTTAAAAGGGATTTTTTTCTTAAACTAATAATTTAATCATAAAATACCCATTTTCTTCTTCTTTTAACACTGAGTAAACATTGTATGGTACTTCATACATTAAGTCAGTATGTCCATATTATCATATCTGAGCTTCTTGGAACTTTTGAATGAATACCACGTATTCTTAGTAGCATTTTACACTTCATGTAATGAATGTGTTCTACCATACCTTCCTTGACACTTTAAATGATACTCTTAGGACCATAAAGGTAAGTCCAATTTTAGAAATGGTGAAACTCAGTGCAAATAATTCATTTAAGGCTTAAACTATGGTCTTATTAACCCAAACTCCTCCTTTGACACTTACACCATCTGAAACTCTTTGGTCCATTAAAAAAAAACAAACTAATATACTTGCAGGTGCAGTTATTTATTTGCCATACATGACTTTATGTTCTCTTTAAAATGTAATGTTATATTTCACTAGTGTAAACTATTTTGTTGCTCCTATACAACTGATATCCTAATATTAAAACACACAAAGGTTATTCTTTCAACAAATGTTCTGAGGTGACAAGTCCAATTATATTCTCAATCAAAAAATACCAATCCTAATACCTTATCAGAAGAAGTTCAGAAGTTGTCTGTTCACAGTAGCTGTACTTACTATGAGCTCCATTTTTTTCCTAAAAATACCCATCTAAACTATGTTTCACATGCTTAAGAAGTGGGGCCAGAGAACCACAATTGCTGCTACAGACATGACAGAAGGACCTTATTCATTAATCCACCTGCTTTGATATGAGTCTGAGCCAATTTTAATGCTATTCATTCTCTGTATAGGCATTACAGTGTGAGTTCCAGGGACAGGTACTAAATTGTTTTGATTAGAATTACGTAGGCACAGGTTATGTCACTTTCTGGAAATGTGTGCTTGTTTTGCAGTAGCCTGTGGTCTTTGACCTTTTTGGTTATTAAAGAGAGGAAAAGAGGGGAAGAAGACAATGGACCCTTGATGTTGTTCAACAGTATCACTGTTTTTCTCAGATTGGCAAGCTATATAGAACATTGACATAGATGTAGTGTTTAACAATGGTGCCTGATTAGAGATGTGCAAACTTTGGCTCTAGAGTTGTCATTGAGCTTTTATTTAATTTTAATTTTAATGTTCATCCTTATTTATTAATTCACTTATGAAGGAAAAAACTTAGCAAGTTGCCTTTATCGTACCAAGAAATATGAAAATTGGGAAACTCCATGTCCACAAACTATTGCTGTTTCTATATAATTATCCCTATATTGTTTGTTGGATTAAGAGGCAAGGATACAAAGAAAAAAAAATCAAGCAACACAAAATAACACTACAACCTGAAGGAAATTTAAAGCAGTAATTCAGAAGATTTGCATATGAATATACTTGTGTGTGTATTCGTATTCATAAGTCTGTATGACAGAAGAATTCCAACAAATATTGCTCATAGGCTTTTGCAAACAAGCCACTTTAAAAGTAGTATCAATATTAAAGTAAGAAAATTTTACCTATTTCACTATTTTATGTTGCTCCAATGTGTGTCAGAAACCTCAAGAAAAAGGAAGAGGCAATATCAGCATGGTGCTAAAAATGCTAATATCATGGGTTTGATCCCCGTACAAGCCATTCACTTAAGATTTGGACTCGATGATCCTTATGGGTCCCTTCCAACTCAGAAAATTCTGTGATCCTGTCATTGTGACTGAACAATGAGGAATTATTAGAGAGAAAATTAAGAGACAAAAAGACACACACACAAAAAAGTGAAAATAAATGAAGATCATGACCTTACTCTGGATGATAAGGATGCCTCTTGAGAGTTAAAGTTTTTCTATTATTATTTTTAAATAGCTTTTAATAATTCTGTGGCTAGAGATGATAAAAAACCCTATAACACAGTGTTTCCACAAGTGTAGGAAGAGTGGCCACACAACAATTTGTGGAACATTAGCATATAAGTTAGTTGTGAATCAAGATTTATTTTTCTTTTAACTATGAGATTTGAATGGAATTAGCAGAAAATATTCTCTTCCATGAACTATTGAGTGGCAAAAGCTGGTGAGTCCTGTTTTAGGCAATATAAGTGCTGAGAAAGCCAGGTGAAAGAGTTGTAAGAAATATTTCTATCAGCTTTGAATGATCACAGAAGTTGAGATGAATTCCTGATGAATGTAAAAGGGAAAGGAACACATTCTCTTCAAAAGGCAGAAAGGAGGATCTGGCAACTCACAGACTACTCAGGATAATATCAGTCTATGAGATGATTATGGAGCCAACAAGGTCATCAAAGTCCAGCTCCTGACCCTGTACAGACCACCACAAGAGTCTCACTATGTGACTGAGAGCATTGTCCAAATGCTTCCTGAAGTCTGTCAGGCTTGGTGTTGGTGACCACTTCCCTGGGAAGCCTGTTCCAGTGCCCGCTGAGTGCTATGATCTAGTAAATGGACTGGAGTTGGACCAAGGGTTGGACTTGATGATCTCAGAGGTCTTTTTCAACCCAATCGATACTATGATTCTATGATTCTATGATCCAACTACCCTCTGGGTGAAGAACCCTTCTGTTTCTTAATATCCAACCTAAATTTCCCCTGACACAACTTTAAGCCATTCCCTTGTGTACTGTCTGTCATTTGTCACCAGAGAGAAATCAGTGTCTGCCCCTTCTCCTCCCCTCCTGAGAAAGTTGTAAACTTCTATGAGGTCTTCCCTCAGTTTCCTCTTCCACTGGCTGACCAGACCAAGTGCTCTCAGCCACTCCTTATATGGATTCCCCTCAAGGCCATTCACCATGTTCATAGTCCTCTGTTGGACACTCTAATAGCTTAGTATCTTTCTTATGTTGTGATATCCAAAATTGCAGTGATTTGAGAGCAGAGCAGAGTGGGACAGTCACCTCCTTTGACCATCTGGTGATGCTATGCTTAATCCAACATGGTGAAAAACACAGCCTTTTCTAACAGTTTAGATATTGTTTAAAATGGATTGTGGGTTTTTTTCATTCATATATTAATTTTTATATTTCATAACAACATGTAAATTGATGACCATATTTTATAGAGTCATATGCATTCTCTTGCTCTATGGAACTAATTAGGTCTCAATAAGGAGTAAACATGATAGTAGTTAAACTCTAGTAGTTATAAAAGGTTTGGAGGGATTTTTCTCTAACCCAGTTTTGAGAAAAGTGGAGCAAAAGACACAGTTAGTACTATGTGGAGAGAAATCTCAGCTCATATGAAAGGGCAAAAAATCTGAAATCCCAATAGTGCATGAATAGATGTTTTACTGAAAACACGTGCATTCACTCATGGAAATAAGATGAAAGTAGGATTGTGGAAAGTGCTTAGCTATGCATTCTGTAAAGATTTCATAAGCATTACATATGAAAAGCATGATCCAAGGGAATACAAGCAAGTTCCTAACACAGCACATTTCCAAGAGAACCAAGTGCAAATCAGATTTCTGCCATCAAACACATTCATCACAAGCATTAATTTTGTTTGTCTTTAAGTCTAGAACTGAGAAATACAGGCAAAACCAGAAAAAACGTTTAAGTCTGTCTATATATGCAGGGATAGTAAAAGGCATACTAAACATAGCATTTTTCTAAACCTAGTGCCAGATGCATAGGCTTTGTGAAAAAATATTTATGTTTCTATGCTAACAATGGTAAAGTTACTGCGTACATACCTCATCCATTTGTGTAGGCTGAGGTAAATTAAAGGGAGCAGTTCTGCATAGTTAAGTAAATTATAGAATTACTCTGATTACTCTGTATTATATAATTACTTTCAATCCTTTGAAGTTTATCGTAGAAGAAAAGAGATAAAAAAGAGATTAAGGCTGTATCATTGATCTATGTAAACAGACTAACTCACTCTCTGGGAAGTGGCAGATGCAGTCAGGATTCAGTCCTGGGAATCACTCCTGTGATTCTCACCTGGCACTGAGAGCAGTCAGTCTTGGAGTTCTTCACATAAATAGCTACAGTTTGCAAGGTCAAGCCCTCAAGAAATAAAACAGTAACCATGGGTTTCTTTAATGTTAATATAGCTGACACAGTTGCTAAAAGCTAAATCAAGTATTTTACACACTACTGAACTTAACTACCATCTCTGTTGTAATGCCTCTACAATGCAATTATTCTGTGCATCAAAGTTAGTAAACAAACTATTTTCTGACAGGAATAAAAATATATGAAGAAAACAAAAAAAAATAGAGGCAAATCAGCAGCCAAACTACTTGCCTTTGTGATATTTCGGTTGCCTGGAATTTTATTGTTTGATAATTCAACAATCCACACATACTCAGCAGAAATCAAAGCCTGAATAAAATCCCTCACTCTACTTCTTTGGAACATAAAATCAAAGGCTCTGAATAGCAAAGTTCTCAGAAATTATGTCATTCCTTTTCTGTAACAAAACTATCTGTAGGACAAAGAAAATAAACAGGAGAGCATTTGACAGGGCCTTCCAGTAGCAGTCCAAAGTGTCTGGGCTTTCTGCCAATGGTCCCTGAACCTAAAATCATGGTTTAACAAAGCAGCTAAAATTTCACATCAGTCAAGAGCTGTCTTTCCTTGACAGCTATAAATTACCAGTGCAGCATCACTAGTATGGTCGTCGGTCAAAAAGATGCTATTTCACCCTCAAAACTATACTTTCTAACTTCCATAATTTAACTGACTTTTATAATTTTAACTACAGAACTACAAATGATCCTTTAATTTGTGAGTGTGCAAGGCACTGGAAAGTTCTGATTAGTATGACATGAAGAGAAGAAGAATATGCATATTTTAAGATAATGGTATTAGTTAAATTAAAAACCAACTAATACTTTATTAAAATAAAAAAAAATAATATGTCTACAGTTTAATTTATTCAGCTTCAATTTATAGGTGGAAGGTTGAGGTACATGGCCATATTGAGAACGAAAACAAAGTTGCAAGTTTGTCAGAGTTGCCAGGGCACTTAGTTGTGTTGTCTAGAAGGCTTTCAGTAGCCATTGAGATGTTTAAAATGTGTGCTTTTTGGGTGTGTATTTAATCCACTAGAGATGAAAATGGCACAAATTGAGGTTCTACGCCTGAATATGTAATTGCCATCTATTATCATTACCCTAATTTTAACAAAGTTGTGAGAAACAGCCTTGGGATTTTGTTTCATTTTACCACTTGTTTGGGAAAGAAGGTTAGTAGGAAGACAAGAGGACAGTGTTGATAGAGTATTTAAGGCATTGCAATATGGGTCAGACTTCTTGCTCTGCTACAAATCTGGTATGACTTTGAGCAAGTGACTTAGGGCTACATCTACAAATGAGTTAGTCAGAGAGAAATCAGGAGTCTTTTTCCTGGCTTTTCTACAATAAATATTTTCTTCTTGGATATTTATTTATATATTTATTGTTTGCTCAAGTGGATCAAATTCTACTCCTGTCTTTGATTCTCACCTCAACGTTACAAAATAGACTTTTATTTAGAAGAAAAGAGCAAAATATTCTCCTAAAAGAAAATTCAGAATGGTCTGAGGTCAAACAGGAGAGCTAAAAAAGTCATGGTCATCTAAATATACATTTTAAACAATTCTCTTGGAAGTTATTAATAAAATGCATAATTTTTCAACATTTTCCTTATATTTAATGAAATATGACTGTTTAATTGAAAATGCCATTATAAAAACAATGAAAAGGGGTTATTTTTTCTAATTCAGATTCTGTGCTAGCTAAGACTGAGGCTAATAAAGTCAAGAACTTTGGCTTAGGAGTTTATTTCTAGAAACACTTTCACTTTGGTTTTCATCCAATGACAGAAATACTGCCTTGTACTATGAAAAGAATAATTAAATTAGAACCTCAGTAATTAATGCCCTTTGATCACCTACTATCATGAAGAAGTCTTTTATTATTTGTCTCTCCCATAGGTTATATATTATCTTATTGCATTTCCCTCTAATAAGGCCCCACAAGAGAAAGGAAATACCAAAAGAAAAACTGAAGAAAATACGTTATTGGTTGTTTGATTTCTTTGAAGTTGTGTATCACTATTGTTGTGTATCACAACAAATAATAATAAAAATAATTATAACAATAATGATGATGATGATAATAATAATAGCTGGGGAGTAATTTTAATTACAGACATTTTAACCAGTGTTAATCTTTTAGACATTATTTGTTCTCTAGAATTCAGTGTAAAATCACCAAACAAACACACACACACACACACACACACACACACACACACACACACCCCTTAACATATTCTGTTCTCTACTTGAACTAAAAAACTTACATACTTATGACTTTTCTGAACAAAATAGATACCTTATCAATATGCATTGATTAAAAGCATTGATGATTTTCAGTGTGTGTTATTTAAGCACTACAGTATTTATTTAAAAAGTAAATATTATTGTTGTGGAGCAAAGGTAGAAAACATTAATTTTGAAGAGTCGAAACCTAGAAAGAAAATAAGAATGATCCAATATTTGTTTCTATTTGTCTCCAGTTCCTTGACTTATTTTTAAGAAAGTGTCACTAACAATGCTCAAGTGCCTGAAGAAACAAATGCACTTTTTTATTTTTTTTTTAATTCTTAAAAATATTGTGTTTTCTTTTTCCAGCTACAGGATAAGACATAATTAACCAGTGTGTTTGTCTGGTCATCAGTTACTGAATTGCTAAAGAAAGAAAGAAAAATCAAACGGTTGAGGAACATTTACTGAAAAGTGACTACAGGGTTTTGCCGGTCATTTGGAGAGGTTATAACAGGCTTATTTCTCTAGTAAACAAAGTGATAGCAAATCAAATTTTTTTAGTCTGATTCATTGTTTTTTATATGTAATGTCTTTGAAAAAAATGCTACTTGGAAACCTGACCCTTACAGATTAAAAAAACAGTTCTGGTTTTATATATTTCATTTTATTGCTTAAGCATGAACATTGTGGACAGCTGAAAAAGCACAGTTGAACTGCAAAAGGAAACAATTTAGTTAGAAGTATGATGCCAATGTCACCGTGAGACTTCTTGTTGTGCCTCTGTGCTTAGCTA
Source organism: Hafferia zeledoni (assembly GCA_035583235.1). Taxonomy (NCBI): domain Eukaryota; kingdom Metazoa; phylum Chordata; class Aves; order Passeriformes; family Thamnophilidae; genus Hafferia; species Hafferia zeledoni. The sequence goes on from JAWWEV010000043.1 coordinate 18,134,419, forward strand.
TATCAAAGTAAGGTGACATGTACATCTGACTCATGAAAAAGGGAGATTTCCTTGTCCCTTAGTGCAGGGAAATTTCTTCAACCCTTAGCATCTTATTTGTCTGTCAGTGCCCCAGGAAAGGTGAGGCTCTTGAGCCCAGTCAGTCTGTTTATGTCCTGTTATGGGCATCCTTCACTAAAGAGTCCTCCTGGGTCAGAGGTCTGTTTGACTGACTTATTCAGGGACAAAAGCCAACAGCCTACGTGAGATCCCTCAGCAGATCCCATTCTCAACTTACTTTTATACTATTTCTTTATGTTTAGGTGGAGCTTGAGTGACTCTAGGCATACTTTTGTTGCTGATTGGTGTAAAATTCTCTTGCTTCTCTCTTAAGGGTATAGTGAATGCTCAGTGAGGGGTGGTCATGCCTTGGAGGCGGGCAACTTTGGGATGGAGGTGTGTGTTAGTATTACAATTAGGCTTTAATGAACCAAGTTCATCTGAGGAGGGTGTATTCATCACAGTTGTTAGCTCAGCAGCAGGACATCTTCTCCTACCTCCCTTGGTTGACAGGTGCTATGTGGTTTAGCAGATGCAAAGTACCACCAAGTTTCCCTTCCTATAAGGATTTCTACAGACCTTGGCTGTGGTGTTTCCAGTCTGCTCCACCCTCCGTTCCATTCCCCTTAGCAGGTGCATAGGGTTGTAAATTGTGTATATGGGGAATCATCATGGAATAGGTTTTGAGCATGCCAACCACATTCCATCCAGGGAGTAGAAGCTGCATTTCATCCATAGTTTCTGTACCATTATAACTTCCCCTAAGATGTGACTATAACTTCTTGATTTCCTCTCATTTTACCCCCAGCAATCTTTCCACAACACCTCAGTCTCATAGGTTGTAGATACCTATACTAAAATAAAGCAAGGCTGAAGAGCAAATATAACTGTCATGTGAAAGGAAGGAGGGAGACAGAAATGCAAAGATTTCTAGTCTTAACTGTATTAATAAGAAATTATTAGCAATAAGCACTTCCAGACAATCAGATCTTTATGTTCCCAACACTGCCTATTGACTACAGACAGCAGAGAGGTTGGAAGGGTTTCTGACCTCTGATATGAAGCCACACTTAAGCCAGGAAGAACTCATCAGCTAAATAAGCGCTTCCAGAAAATTAGAGCCTTATGAACCCAGAACTGCCTGCCGGACTGCTGGACAGAACACAGGCTGGAAGGATTCCTAACCTTTGCTTTGAAGCCACACTTAGTAGCTAGAAAAGAACTTTTCCCACAACAGCTCCCAAAATAACATTTATTAATACAAGTATGTGACAGTTATTGTGGGTTCTGCTTTGCTGGTGATAACGTTTAGCTGCAAGA
>JAWWEV010000043.1:18135877-18149756 GCA_035583235.1 Hafferia zeledoni
CTTCAGGTGGTTGTGTGATTAAAGTCAATTTTTTTTTTTTTTTTGGGGGGGGTGGGGGGGTGGGGGTGGGGTGATACAGATGCCTGAGGATGGTGGCTCCTTGACTGGTTATAGAAGATATCGCGAAGGGGGGAGCCATGTCATTTTTAACACTCCATCCTTTGTTAACCTCATGAGTTTGAAAGCTTTTGTTCTCGGCTGGGAGGACCCCTCCAGGGGGCTGAGGCGTTTCCCTCAATCCATCTAGGCTTATCAGGGCTATAACCCCACAACTCCACCCTGTGACTATAGTCATACAAACCACACAATATCCACATCAGAGCTTTGCAATATGTGCTCTTATATTATGGGAGTCATCCAGTATCTGTGGAGGTGACTTATGAGTTAATTGGTTTATGATTATTTAAATTTTAATATACAATATAATTACTAGAATTAAAAGTAAAATTGTTAATATCAATAATACAATAACTAAGTGAAGCATTTTGTTGAGAATTCCAGTAGCTGTTGGTAGCAGTCCAGTGGCAGTAGACCATCTGAACAGGGTGTCTCACCAGTGGTACTTTATGTTTTTGGTTTTACTCTTAGAGTTTTTGTCCATTTTCTTGGGCTTGTTTTGGCATCATGTTGTAACAGTCTCTTTACTTGAGTGAGGTTCATATCAATGGGGGTAGCTTTAAAATTGCTTCTTTTAATGAAGGAAAAAGAAAAAAGAGGTTACAAACACGAACATTAGGGTGATTACAAGTACTAAATTAAATGAAGTTTTCATTCAAGTGCATCTTTTACCAATGTAAATTAGCACTGTTGTTAAGGTTTTAGTTAGCATGAATTTTAAAATTACAAACATTTTTGTTTAGTCTCAAGACCAATGTCTTGGGCATAAATAAGCTTTTGTGGTTATTGCACAATGCATGTATGAACTTTAGGTTTTTCAGATTATAATGCACAGCAGAAATAATATCAATGTTACAGTCAATGACAATGCTTCTTGTGGGCAATCGAGGTTTGTTTACACCAGTTCTTCTGTTCCATGTTTAGTTCACTTGATGTTCCTGTAAACAGAAAACAAACAAACAAACAAACAAACAAAAAAACCCCTGCTTGGTTGCAAAGCAACCTGCTGAGTTTATTAGAAGAACAGCAAAAATTACTGAGCTTGAAACTCTTTAATATTTAGGGCAGCTCTCTACATATGAGAACTTTTTTGATTTAGTATAATAATTTTAGAAAAATTTGGTACAGCTGCATTTAAAAGAGCAGCTTAAAAGTTTTTTGACCACCCCGTCAGTACTTGTAAGATTATGTGGAGTTAGCTTTTTTCTTTGCTCTCCCACCCCGAGGCAGAAGGGTTTGGTTTTGGTTTTTTTTTTTCCCTTAGTGGCTTTTATTATACTTACTTCCAATGCACAAGGGTGTTTCCTGGAAAAGCCAGGAGAGGCTTTTTGGTTTATGCAGCTTCTATTGTTCTCTCTAGTTGCAGTTAAAGATTCAGCCAGGTGCTAATGGCTTTACTTAACATAAGCATTCTCTCTTAGAAGAAAGGTAACGCATACACACACACACACACACACACACACACACACAACTTTTGTTTTCTCCACCTGTCACCAAAAAAACCCACTTTATTTAATTTCTTAGCCATACAGTTTTTCAAAAAAATTTCTGACACTCAATACCAGGAAAAAATCTACACATTTCTCACACTTACAATCACTGCTGTAACTTTTGGTGTCTAAAGAAGATATAAAACTTAAAAGATGTCACTTTTACTGAGGAATTTAGATTCTTATCACTTTTCACAAGCAGCAGTTTAGGCTATTTGGTTAGTTAATTTATTCACTTGACTTTAATTTTTCTTTCAGATTTTTCTCATAAGCCAAAGATAATTTGAACAACTTACTTTTTGATTTAAGCAAAACTTTGCAGTAACGCATCTGTGGCAAACCCCACTCCTGGTACCAAAATAATTGAAAAAGAAAAATCACAGCAGAATCATGAATACTACGTGGGGCATAGATACCATTATCATCTTCACAAATATTCCCAAGGATCCTGATTTAAATTGAGAAAAAATCACATACAAACCTTTAATTCTAGAAAAACCATTTAAAACCTGCCACTGAATAATTAGAATAGCAAATGTAAATATTTCTGTAGCAAATAAATACAGGTTCATATTGTGGAATGACTATTCCTAGGTCAATCACTGAAATAGTACATCTGGCATAATGCCATTTTGATGAAGTGATGCCAATTTACCTCATGCATGTACTTGGCTCTGTTCACTAGGAATTAATTTTGTTACCCTTTCTCTTTTTCTAGTAAAATGACTTTGTAGAGGTTAGTTCTAAAGAAGGTTTGCAGAGACCAAGGAAAAGTGTGAAAATAATGACACGTGAACAGCCAGATTCTTCTGTGCTACAATAAGCAGTTCTACAGAATATGATCATGCAAATCACTGTGCACAACACAAAATGTAGAAGACATCTGGAATAAGAAAAAAAAAATATACTAGAAAAATTAACAAATTTTTTCCACATCTCATTTTCTTTTTTATTTGTTATTGTACTGGTTTTGTCATTCTTCCAATGCCTGGGTAGCAGAACTTTAATTTGCAACCATTGTGCTTTCATTCTTGTTTTCATCACTAGATTTAATGAAATCGCTATATATCAAATGACTTTTTAAATCATAGCCTTGTTCATTTGGGTTATTTCTCTTTCATCCTATGAATTAAATGACACAGGTCTTGCTGTAACATGACTAAAAGCCTTGTAAGTAGGAATTCTACACTGACAGCTGCATAACATTGTTTTGCCAGTTTGGGCCTGAAGTGCATGAAGAACACTATAGTAGAAATATAATGAATGATATTTTGAAGAAAAGCTATATATACTTAATCCCCTTCTTAGCGGAATTTTTTTCTATAACTGTCTAATACAGAGACCACAAGAAATAGCTATAGTTTTACAAAGGGTCAAGTTGAGATTTTCATTTTTCATTTCACAATAACCATGGCATTATCATATGTAATTGCGTTTTCTTGACGAGCTTATTAACAGTAATCTTAACATTTCACAAGTGTACATTTCATGCCATATTAGCAATTGTTCATGTGCTTTTGAAGTGGAGGAAGTTCCTGAATTTAAATGTTCTCTCTTTATCAGTTTTCCCTTTGCATTGTAAATAGCAGAAAACAGAAAGCAATTGGATTAAGTGCTGGGGTTTCAGAAGAGGTAAAAGTATAAATAGTAATGTTTGAGCACCTTTGCAGAGTGCCAGTGAATAGAGCACTACATGCTGCAGAAAGACTCAGAGCTAGAACTTTATGTGTACTAATAAAAGATAAATGGAGTCTGCTGTATGCCCCTAAAGCTTCAGTTTGGGGAAAGGGAGGCACATGGAACAAGATTCTATTAAAATGAAAAAGATTAAATCAGGTAGTTTTCCTTTTTTCTCATTAATTTTTTCCCCTCTTTGCCATTGGCGATAAGGGTCAACAATGCAAACCTCTGACCAGCTGGTGTTTCACAGAGAGAAAACCCTTGGGGAAACGAGTCTCCTCCTGACAGAGGCAGCCTGGAAGCTCTTCTGCAGCAGCAAGTGCTATTTGCATAAGCACATAAAGACAAGCCACAATGCAATTAGCCATATCAGGATCACACCAGAAAACTTGAGGGTTCTTTACAAAGGTTCCCCCCCACACTGTCATGACGGTGCCTTGTGCTTTTAATTAGAAGACTCTGTTATTGACTTTAAGACATTCATTCCCTGGGGTCCAGTGACGATGAAGTTATGACAGGTGATTTTCTATGTTCAACCTCTTCTAAGTAAAATTTTTCTTTATGTATATTGTAATTTATATCTATATTTTTTAAAAGCAAGATGTATGTTTAGGGGGAAAAAAACCAAAAGACAAATCCTCTCTATCTATTTATGAAAAAAGAAAAACAACATTGGTGGTTCAGAAGAACAGGAATACACACAGGCCTCTGAAGAAAAAAATAGCAATTTGATTGTGTTAAAGGAGATTATAAGTGTCAAACATATTTTAAGTAAATGGGAAGCAGATGAAAGTAATAAGCAAAAGAGTCAAAATAAACAGATAATTTTGAAAAAGAAACAAACCAAAACTTCCAAAGAAGCAAAATATAACAAACAAACAAACCAAAACCCAGTCAAGAGGATAGTAATTTATTTTTTGAAATTTTTTGTTGTTCACAAAGTAATCTGATTCTTCTGATTAATAAGCCCGATCTTTGGGCATTCTATCATGCCTTTTCCATAGTTTCACTGTGACAGTTTTTATTTACTAAGATTTTTATGATTTACTTTTACTGATCTATTATTCCTTTTACTTAGCTGAGAATCTGAGTTGTGTTGTTTCTGTTTTCTGACTGACTGAGAAGCTTGGAATAGGGAATAATGCAGATCAGCCAGGAATAATGAATGAAAAAAAATTAGTTCATCTGCAAGTTTTCAAATACTAATTACTTGTTTCTAAATTAGGAAAGCTTTGGGGATTCTCATACATTTCTATAAATATTCTGTGTTTTTCTTTTCAAAACATATCTGGATAGCAATGACATTATTCTTTTAGAAGGTATATGAAAAATATCAAAATTCATCAGGAAAAAAAAAAAGAAAAAAAGAGTGTAGAACTAGTTAATTCAGTAAATGTTTAGGTGTAGTCAACTGACAGCAGACACCTGATTGTCATTTCCCCATCACGAGGCAATGGAAGGTTTGCTTTGTCTTGTGTTCTCATTACTTTCATCGAAGTCTTACTTTGTTTTATTCTAGTGGGATAAGAAACAGTCTAAAGGTTGCAAAGCAAATGACATGTCTTGTGTCTTGTGTGAACAGGAAACACCAAATGAAATAGTCCTGACAGGGCCAAAATAAAGGATTTTTTTTCCTCCTGACAAAGAATTTAGTTGTGGAACTCCTCATTTAGGGAAATTACAGATAGGAAAAGTTTACATGGATCCAGAAGGTGATTAGGTAGGCCAATCAGAGAGAAAACCTTCTGAGACTCCTAAACACATACCACCTCTGGATCCAAATGTAAGTGAGCCATAGATTCTTGGAAGCAGGAATAAATACAGTGTTTGCTACTGGATATTGTTGGAGTCAAGGTACAGACTAGAGAGGCTTCAATCTGTTTCAATGTAGTCAGATTCTGAATGTCATTCTTACTTTGAGAGATAAAAGAAAACAGTGAACATGGGAATAATAAAGAAAAAAGGGAAAGCAGGAGCATGCAAAAATAGGGGGTGCAACAGTAAAGCATTTCGATTGTAATTAATGACAGTCATATGAACACTGAGATTTCAATCACTGTATCTGATGCCTTCATAAACATTTCTTGCAGCAATTGCAATAAATATGATGGAATAGAAATTGATATCCCAATCTCTAAACAGGCCCATAATTTAGACTGCATTATGTTTTCATTTGATAAGATTAAATATGCTATTTGGTTTCATGGAGGGAGCAATATATTTCCCAGGCAACAATAGCACTGCTATGGGTGAACACTTCTTTTGCTAATTGAAGCATCATTTTTGTATAAATAACCATTAGCATGAACAATCTAACTTTTTATGGAAATATACTTTAGTTAAAAGTAAAAGCTTGAAACATAAAAGAATTACAACAGAGTATGTGTTGATATATGCTATTTTATATGAAAATATAATTAGCTAATTGCTCATAATACATGTTTTGATTTGTATTATCATTAAATCACCTTATGAAGATGTAACCTATTATTTGTAAAGTTAATAAGAGGGTATTTAATAAAGACACTTCATTAAAATATATTCAATCTGGACATCATTTTGTTATCAATAAAAAGCCAATAGAATGAAAGCCATCACAGTTCCCAACTCCTGCAAAATACATACTCCAATATATTTATATCCTGTTTAATATACATAAAAAGTCCTATCATGTAATTTTTTATAAGAGTTTTAGATCCAAGAATAGAACAGAAATTATACACATTGAGTTTGTCAGGAATGTCCTAATTTCTTTGCTTGTTATCACTCCTATATTAGTCTTAGCTATCATAGAAAAATAGACGTCTAATATTCACTGATCTTGAGAAGTCTTCTACAGTTGCAACAAGCTTTTATAAAAAAAGCCAAACCAAACAAATTAAAGTGGTAAACATGTCAGAAGACTCCTTTTTCTTGAAAATGTAAAAGAATGGGATGCAGTTGCTCAGGTTAAGATAGTTTTCACAGACATAGTGAATTTTCAGATCAAGAAAGGAGGTTTTCTTTAATTTTAGGGATATCTTGCTCTGTATGTATGTTGTATATGTATGAAACTGAAATGCAATTTTTGAACTGAAGTGTTAACAACCCACCTAAGTCTCATTTTGGATCTTCCCTTAAGTCATACAATATATGTTATACATAAGGCTGATCCTGAGAGTAAAACACACTGACTTTCTCTTATGTGGTCTTCTGAAAATTATATTTTAGCTTGATGAAGTCCAGATATCTTGACAGAAATACTGGCTTTTCTATTTAAGACCTTTTAAGTGCTATATGTATTGGTAATCATGATACAACAGTAGCTGGTGAACTGATCACAAGGCAGAAACTTATTAAAGGCCAGATCTCATTTTATATTTCTTCAGTAAGTTCATCAGGGCAGTTAATGATGGGTTTAAATAGCTCTCTGCACTCCCAACCAGTGGTAAGGATGCTTATAGAACATAATTACATCAGGACTTACAATCTTGTTTTTATACATGCCAAAAGCTGTCAGACATCCCCTTTAGGGTTTCAGATGAATTTTTAGAAAATTCTAATCTACAATATCTATCAAGCTACTCCTATATTTAAAGTAGCTGTAGAATCAAACAGGGGCAATAGAGAAGTGTCTGCAAGTGCTTACACAACATGCAGCATCTTCATCATTCCCTTTGTACATCCTCCAGCTTCCTTCTCTAACACACTTTGTATAGACTTCTTTCTTTCCAAACCCCCCTGCCCTGTCTGTTTAGGTGCTATTTTTTTCCTTCATTATTTTGTGAGATTCAGAAAACTACTTTTTTCTTGTTATACAGGATTTGTAAAACTCTTTGTTTGACAACTATTTACTACTTTCCAATTATATTACTTTCAATGAGTGTATTTAAAAAACCCTCTCTTTCAATACTATTAACATTTTCTCTGTCATTTTTTGAGAATGACTTATTGTTGGGAGGCTGCCCAGCCAAGCATGTTAAACAATGTATTAAGAGATGTCAAAACAATTCATAAAAAACCCCACATTTAGATCAAAAATCAATAACATAGACAATAAATTATGGGAAGCCAATCAAAATACAGGCATTCAATGTGAACTGGTATAACTTCAATTACCTTTTTTGATGCCAACTGAATGGCTTGCCAATACCTTTCTAAAAGCTGCAGTGTACAACTAATTTGTGCTTCTCCAAAGGTCCTATGTGTTAATATCTCAACTAGGAATTTGCTAATATCTTTATAGAAGTGCTGGAAATTCCTGATGATTCCGTGTAAAATGTCAAAGTCTTCTCTAAGCATACAAACTTCTCACTAGATATTTTTGTACAGCTGGATGACAACATTTAGAGTTTCCCAACCATTTTTACGATGGTCATCTTCTATTTGGCCATTTATTCAATAAAACGAAATGAAATGATGATCAGCTTTCACCTGAAGAACCTACCATATGCAATCCAGTATTCTGAGCTATTGGAAAGATATCATAAGCTTTATTATGAAGAATTCAATATAAGAAAGATATCACAACCTACTACAAATGAGTCTGCCTAGTTTTCTAATTCAGCTCTGTAAGGACACTAGTCATATGCTGCTTTCTGTTGCAGTGTGTATAGTGAAAAGGCATATTGTCCATTAGAATAATCCATACTTTGGGTCACTCAGTTTTGACATGCTTCAGATAGAGCTGACTGCACACTCTTCTAGTGTCAGTAAAAAAATTTAGTACCTGAGAGTAATTGTATATCACACACCCATCAGTGTGGCTCGCCTCCATTAACCACAGGTGTAACAATACTAATGTCCTAAATTGAATGGGGAGAAGCCAAAAGTAAGTGGCTAAATGGAGCATTTTTAAATTCAAAATGCATGCCAAAAATCTAAAAAGGTTTCTGGAAACCTTCTTCACAAACGACACTAGTTTCCTGATGCAAATTTCAGTTTGATTTTTCTCTATTCTTGGAGAGCAATGAAATATAAGATCTTATTTAGTAAATGTTCCAGATTTCTGATGTACTTTAACGACAAAATTCTTTCTGAAGTAATGAAACTTTGAGGTCATTATCAATTATACAACATGGGAAGAAGTCTTTGATGTTGAGGGGAAAATACTATCTTTCTGATAGATTTTTCTTTGTTTCCAAACACCTGAATTTATTACTGCTCCTATTTCTTCCTTGCTGACCTTATACCATTAAGCTTCTTACTGTTAGGGAAGTGCTCTCAAAACTACTAGCATTCTGCTTAAATGCTTTTCGTGTATTTAGACTTTAATCTAGAGTTATTTTCTTTTGAGACAAATTCTTTTGAAGTTTTATCAGTCAGAACTTGGATTACATAAAAAACAATGGAAACATTTTTAAGGTGAAAATTGTTACTATTTTAACTGCAGAATCACAAATAATACTGGAATTAATTCATGGTATTTATCAATGTTTTCCCCTCTGTGTAACAAAAACAAGAGATTGCTTGACAATTAGGAGACTGCTTAGTCTTACTGAGGAGATAGTTTGAGGGCAAAATGACACAGTAGATCTGTTTTGAGATTAGGGAGATATAAAGAATGCTTTAAGCAAGTTTAAAAAACATGGGAAGAAGGACAGGCTAGAACAGGAGCAATAAAATAAGGGACTGAGTTCAAGGAGAGTAAAAGCAAAGGGGAAGCAAAGGAACAAAGAGAAAGAACTGCTCTTGGCAATACAGTTGATACAATACATTACTATTAAATGAAGCTTCACTGAAAAACACTGATATGTAAGCACAAAATATGTTGTCTGAAACATCTCAGATTTGCTTAACTTTCACTAAATCTAAAACCTGAACTCCAGAAAGGCTGCCTTGAGGCTGCAGAGACTGGGAACTGTACATTGTTTTCCCCACTTCTGTTTGCTGGCCTAGAGCCAGATGCACAAGGCCCAAACACTGCTTGATACAATTATTATTCTTGCGCATTTTCCTGCTTGTATACAGAGGCTAATACAAAAATCATCTTCAAAGAGCAGCTGTATATGCTGTTCAACTCTCATTTTCTCCATTATTTCTTAACATTTCTAGCATTGTTAAGAGATTTGGAATAGTCCAAATTAAAGTATAAAACCTTGACACTTCCAACATATCAGAATTTTTCTTTGTAACCTCAACTAACCAGTATGTCTTCAACACTTCTAATGCATATTCTGGAACTTTACAGGCATGGACTATGAGAAAAATCATACTATTTTCCTGTTTTTCAGTTTCTGACTACATGAGCTAAAAAATGAGTTAATTTTATGAGTAAGGCTTTCCTTAGAGGCTTTGCTAGAGCAAACCATCATTATAATGTAAGTAAGTGCAAAGTTATTTCGTTGTTATGGTATTTCATTGTTAGTGATTTCACACTGGATAGAGCTTGTGAAAATGAGAGTAAGTACTGTTGGACTCATTAGTGACTTCTGCTAACTCATATTGGGATCTGATGGAGCTTGTTTTTGTTCATATATTTTCTCTAGTATCCTAAGGTGTTCCAAAAATCTTTACTAGAAGAGCCAAGAAAGTGTCAGAAGATTGTCAGAGATTTCTTATTCAGAACGTCTAAATCACAGTGAAGCCTTACAATTGTAATCAGAAAGTCTAAATCACAGTGAGGCCTTACAATTTTAAGACAAAAAGAGCCTTACAATTCCTCAGATACCCTGGATATCAGGATGGTCCGCATGGAGTAAGTATTTCTGTACTGTGTCCTGCTTTTAATGAAAGGCACACCCACAAAGATACAATGCCTCTTCATTTGTCAGTCTACCCACAAATAATCTTATCTCAAAGTAAAGTTTAAGGGTAGAATTGTGTTTACTTAAACTATGATTTCAGATAGAGGTCATGAAAAGATATGAGAAAAACATCAGCATTGAGGTTATATTTAACAATACTGATTCTCTTTGGGTGTTCCAGCAGTTAGCTAGTTTGTCACTGTTGGGTAATTAGCCCATTCAATGCACACTTGGCCCAAGAGAGTTCTTCTGACTACTTCATTCTTTTTCCTATTGTTCAAGATGACTATCTGCAGCATCCAGGGCAGCTGCCCTGCATGACCTGCCCTTTCTCTAAGCCTGCCTAGGATGACCTTAGCTTTCCTCTTTGCTAATGTTTACCTATCCCTCATTTCATGCAGTTGAGCACTGAGAGATCACAGGGAAACAGAAGGGATTAAATAATTTCCTTTCCCCTCTTCTCAAAAAAAAAAAAAAAGTTACTTACTTTAATTAGCACATATCTGTATTTAGAATGATTTACCCATTTTACAATTTTCTCTAGAATTCTTGTAAATTTACTTATGGTGTATCTTCAAAAAGATAAAATAGACTCTCTTCTTGTGAGATTTATAGCTTCTTTTTTCTCTGAGGCTCTCTATTGAAGAATGAGCGTGGCATAACAAAGACTGGGAGTTGGAAATGCAATACTATGTCAACATAATTGAAGCCAAACTTTTAACCCCACAGTCAGTCCCACAGGCATTCACTGGGAACCCCAAAACACTATATACAGATTTTTTTTCTCCTTCCAGAGAGAAGGAAAATAATAGCATGAACTTACAGGTTGATAAACTCACATCTAAGCTCCATATGGCAGCTGGTCAACAGAAAACTAGAAGAGCCACTCCAAAGCTGTAGTTTTTGTCAAGGGAATGAGGCAATGCACAACAAATGTGTGTTGTGTGAGATATGGAATGGAATGGGGGGAGTGTGGCTATTCTTTTCTTTATAGATAGCTGTTCATGGTTGCCAGTGTCTAAATACCTGGACAGATATAATTCAGGCTATGTTCTGTGACAATCAGCCTGTGTTCCACAAGCTGTTTCCAGAGAAGTTTGTGACAATTTCAACAGAAGAAGCCTGGGTTTTCAGAAGTAGCATAAATTCTTATTTCCTCATATTTTGTTTTCCAGAGCTCGGGATTTGCCATCTGCTAGTCTGTAAACCAGTCACATTTGTGTAGAACCTCCCTGAATTGCAGGACATTCCAAACAATGCCAAGCTTTTTAGTATGAAGAGTCTGTTAATAATTCTTTTGCCCATTTATCTCTGGCTTCCAGGTTATGGTGTATGTTGTACAACAGACTTCACCTAGGTATATGTTGTTTAGTCTAATGCGTTTTTCAATTTGTGCATGTGTGAATTTATTAACTCAATGCTAGGCATTTCGTGCTATTCACCATTCACAGGTACATTAAATTCAGTGCTCTCTGCTTTGATTTTTCACAGTTAAAGAAGAATGTCCTGGTCTTCAAATCCTGATAAAGGTAATTGCTTTCAGGGCTAGCGAACGTGTTTCAGTGTAGAGAATCTGATTTCTATTTACTATTGAGTTTCACAGACACCCTCAGATATAATACCAGACGCTTAGCTAGGCTGTAAATAGTGGGATACTCAAATTAGTAATTCAGGGCATCGTCACAGAATCATAGAATGCTCTGGGTTGGAAGAGACCTTAAAGATCATCTAGTTCTGACCCTCTTACTATGTGTGGAGACACCTTTCAGTAGATCAGGTTGCTCAGAGCTCCATTCAGCCTGGCCTTGAACAATTCTAGGGATGTGGATACTTGTGCCTTTAGATTGCCTATAATAAATTTATGTGTTTTGAGGTGGTTAGTTATGTGTTTGAACCTGAACGTACAAAGCATTCTTTTGTTCTTGTGAAGTGCATAGGGTCAGACTGTATTTAAACTTTCCAGCTTAAATATTATCTGAGTCCAGACTTCTTGTTCCCATGGAGGAGCAATTTCCCCCATGTCATTATGTATGAGAAAAAAATGACTGAATGAGCAACACAGGACAAAGATTTCATTAGGTGTAGATTGAATTTTTCTACTTAGATAAGTTTGAATGTTTATGTACCAATGAAGTATTTTGATTCTTGTTGTTTTCAAAAACTGCCTGAGCAATATGAGAATTAAATGTATTTGCTTAAAAAAAAATAAAATCTTTAGCTCAATATCACAATTCTACATTTCTTTTTACCATTCTTATTCTACTTTCCTCTTCTGTGACAAACACAGAGTTCACATCATCTAACCTTGTCTGGTTTGGTCTTCCCTCTCTGTAAGATGGAACAGACAAAATACTTGGCATATTCATCATAGACAAAAGCAGGATTTTTATGGGTTTTTTTTACATAGTGTATATCAGTATTAACATGTCAGAGGCATGACCCAACATTTGAAATGTATAAGCTAAATCTATTTGGGGTGCTATTATCTGTGTGTCTGTGGAAATGAAAATTAGGAACCATATTTACTGTTTAATCCTTCTGCAAAGCCTTAACTCAGGCTTTAGTTCCCTTATCTGTTTTTCAATGGGGTTTTGTTTCTTTGTTTTTGTAGGGTTTTTTTTTTGTTTTTGGATTTTTTTGGGTTTTTTTGGGTTTTTTTTTAGAATGGAAAGCACATGAAAATTAGTGTTTCAAAATGACTTTATGAAAAGAAAAAGTTCTTTTCACAACTTTTCATAATTGAAGATTGAATGTGAAAATCTGACTCCTTATTGGACCAATAGGAAAATTGATTGTAATTGTTAGAGATTCTAATTAAAAGAATTAGCTTACATGCTTAAATGGTGAGCAGGTATACCAGAATCTGGCCCTTAGGCTCTTGAATCACACAGCTCAATTGAGTCGGTAGACACTTGTCCAACATTTTCAAAGACTTACATTTCATGATTTAATAAGCAATAATTATAACATTTAAAAGTCCTTTGATTAAAATGAAAATGCATAGGTCAGTCATCTCATAATTTGAAACATTAATATGGTCTCAGGCAATCATCTAGAAGATAAAGTAAATTACCCACAACAAATGGGAAAACTGTGAAAGAATCATGCACATTTACTACATTACAGTGAAGATTATCACACATCAAGGTAAAGTGTCCATGCCAAGGGAAACACAACAGTTGTAATTGGTCCAATGAAAAATTGCAGTGAAAGTAGGACTGAATTAGTCTCAATTTTTTTGCACTCATGTAGTCTTTCTAAGTTTGGAAAATAAATTTATTTTCCTTTGAAAAACACTCGTAACACTCTCAAATGCCTGCAATCAACTGGAAAAAAAAATCAAACTAAACCAACAACCCACAAACTCTAAGCAGAAGCTACAAGAAAATTCTGAAACATTTTAAACCCCTGGGGTATGCATTTTAGAATCCTTTAGGTACTTTTAGAATGACTAGTCTTTGCAATTCCAGAACTCAGAAGATTGATAATATTTAATCATAATATTTCAGGAACTTATGACTTTTTTCAAATAAAAATATTTTTCATAAAAAATATCTTCAAACTATTCCATAGATTGTCTATAGACTTAGGTGACAACGATAGTGAAGTTCAAAATTTTGAATGTATTTTCTCATGCTTATGAGAAATATGAATCAGCAAAGAACCAACCAATGTTCTGGGTTATGAATTGCAATTGAATAACCAAGTTTGATCAAAGATCTTTTGATCACTGAAAATTCAGGGTATCCACAGCAACTGTATTAGTCTATCTGGAACCTGATTAAGGTGGAATATGAATTGCAATTTATGTGTCTGAAAAAACTTTCAAAACCTTTTGTCTCCTTCAACACACAATACCCAGAAAAA
>JAWWEV010000043.1:18159794-18219965 GCA_035583235.1 Hafferia zeledoni
CCCCCGCCCCCCTCCCCCCCCCCAAAAAAAAAAACAAAACCAAAAAACTAGGAAAAAGCACTGACTAGTGGGCAAGAATCAATTATTCATTCAGAAACATCTAGAGCTAGTCAGATGATCTATCTGCATAACAAATAAAACTGATGATTTGTCCTGTTTTGTTGAATGCATGATTCATGATTATATGATTACTCATGAGGCTCATGAGAACATGATTTGATACAATCCAAAAACAATCTAAACAAGAATAACTGAAGCATTTAGACCCTGATTCAAGCATACGTGTATGTTTTAAAATATGAATAGACCTATTTAGGGAACTTGATTAGTCCTGGTCCTAAAGTTATGCGTGTGTAAGTACATTGCTGAACAAGAGAGATAAGACACTTTAAATAGGATGTGCAATAATAAAGTGTCCTCATTCTGGCCAGGACAGAATTAAATTTTTGCGGTAGCCAAGAGAGGGTGGAACCCAGAGCCATGTGGGCATGGCTAAGGGGTTATCCTATCACCTTATAGCCAGGGGTGGGAGTAATGGACTCTCTGGCTTCTAAGAAGAAGGAAGTGGCTTCCGGTCGGGAGCAAGCCTGGCAAATGGAGCAGGCAGGGTGTGGTGCCACCAGCTACAGTCATGCCAGGTCAGGCTCGGTGAGCATCTGTATGCATCTCTTTGATACACTTTGTTGTTAATATTGTTACTGTTACTGTATGTTTTCTTATGTCATTACTGTTTCCAGTAAACTGTTCTTATCTCAACCAATGATATTTGCCTTCTGTGTCTCCAGTTCTCCTCTCTGGCCAGTTGTGTGAGGGGGCAGAAAAGCAGGAGAGGGGGAACAAGCAAGCAGTGTGGTTCGGAGTCTCGGTGGGACAACTAAATTGGAGAGTACCATTTGTAAATCATGATGTAAGGCAAATTAGTGCAAAATTGTACAAGATGGCAGTAAAGGAAATGCATTAATTCAGTCCATGAACACAAACCGTCCGGCAGCCAGTCAGACTGGACATACTGGCTGGGCAACTGGGAGACCCACTGGTCTGAGGAAGCCAGCCAGCCAGTCAGTCAAAATGTCTCAACACAAACTTCTGTTTTCCATAGAACAGGGAATGTACAAACAAATATGATGTGGCTGTTGAAGAGGCTTCCACATACCAAGTGATGGACTAAAGTGGAAAGGAGCCTTTGAACTGTAGATGCAGTGCTGTGGTATGGCCTAATATTCCTAAATTGAAGGTTTCACTGGCCAAACCTCTCTTCTGATATGGGAAAATCCATATTAGAGTGCATTGTCACTCAAGAAGTGTCAGTGCCCCTGTACTGGGTTTACATGTTTCATATATCTGTTCTACTGGGAAGACCAGAACTGGACACAGTACTCCAGGTACGTCTCACCAATGCTGGCACCTCCTTTGACCTGCTGGTAACACTATTCCTAATGCAACCCAGTATACCATTAGCCCGTGTACTACAAGGACACATTGATGGCTCATATTCAACCTGCTGTCCTGCAGAACCCCCAGCCATTTCCTGCCAACTCAATTAGTCTCAGTACTGTACCAGTTCATGGGGTTGTTCCACCCCAAGTGCAGGACTTGACATTTCCCTTCACTGAATTTCATGGGATTCCTGTTGGTTCATTTCTCTAGTCTTTCGAGGACCCTCTGAATGACAGCACAGCCTTACGGCCTACCAGCCATTCCTCACAATTTTGTATCATCTGCAAACTCTCTGTCTTATTTTTGAGGTTCCTAAAGATGCTAATCAGTACTGGTCCCATTATGTATTCCTGGGTATGCCACTGTTGATGGACCTCCAAATGGACTTTATACTTCCTATCACAATTCTTCGGGACTATCAATTTAGGCAATTTTCAGTCCATCTCACTGTCTATTTATTTGTTTGTCTTTTGAGATGTTAAGGGAGACAGTACAGCATAAAAGATTGCAATTAGTAAGTATGGATATCCATCATGAAATTCCTGCTACCGCCAACAACTATAAATAGATCTAGTTTATGGCTTTTCTGAAAAAAGTCTTAATTTTGAAACAGAGAAGCAGCATTCTGGAGCATATCTGGGGACAGCTATAACAAAGAAACTGCAATCTATTACTGCACTGTAAATCTAAACTTTCTGCTCTTACATCAGGAGGTAACAAATAAACTTAGGTCAGCTACTTTGTCATTGTGTATACAACTGATGGCAAGATATGAGTTTATTTTTGCCATATATAAAAAGGTCTGTGAAACCTAAACTGGCACATCTTTCACTTTCTTTAAAAGAAATCTAAGGCAAATAAAACATAAGAAAAATGTAAAGCAGCCACAAAGTAGCACAATAAATGCAAAGAGTCTACTAAATTAGAAACAAAAATACATAGATTGAACTTTCCTGGCACATCAGGTTTTTTTTTTTTTTTAATTCCTATTAAATTAATCAATGATTGTTGATATCAAAATATGATCCCTTTCACATCATGCGGCCATTTTTGTGGTTTTTTTTTTTTTCATACAGTTATTTTTTTCTTTATCAGCCTGGCAATTCCCCTGGGGAATGTCTCTTATAATTAATTTGTTCCTGATTCTCTCTTTGTCTCCAATACAAAACCTAACACCACTGGTGACAAACTCAACATCATTTTTCAGGTGTTTTTTTTCTGTCTTCTGTTTCACCTTTGTATGGGAGATCCATGGGTTTCCTTTGGTTGTATATGATTTTGAAAATGGAACATATATTACTTTTCCTGCTTGTGCTGAACATATGTTGTATCACCTTCTATAATATCATCTAGTTTTATATTGTTACTTATAATTCTGTGTTAAGTACACTTACTGTGGAGAAAATGTCTATAACATAGAAGTGTTTGTTTCCTTCCTTGAAAAATAATCAGCCAATGAAGTACAGTGTTTTATCTAAAACAATATTGGACTGCAAAAACATAATGAGAAGTACACAGAACAACAGACAAACAGGGATATTTGCATCCTTAAGGATAGTCAGATTGTCTACCATTTGTGTGGGTGTTTCTGCACACCCTTTGACAAAGCTTTATAATGGCATAGCATAGCACTTATGAACTAATATATCAAGGAGATTTACTGAAATAAATGGCTCATGTATGTGGATCATCAGATGAACACCCACAGCACTCAAACTGTGATTTAAACCGCACTGTTAAATTGCAAGTTCATGCCTTTTTATAACATCTTGTAACAGCTCAATTATTAAAAAATAAGATCTCCATGGATGGAAGAAGATACTTTTAAAACAAAACAAAACAAAAAAACCCCCCAAAAAAAACCCCCCAAAAAAGTCTTCCATATTTTAGTTTCTGTATATATGTCATATGTCACATGGGAAGCTTTGATTTGTTCTTGGCCAGAATAAAATATTTTGGCCATTACACATACAATCCTCAGGTTTCAAACACCAAAACCCCTCCAAAAAAATTCATCAGTGGGTATATTAGAAATATACACATATAAAAACATTAATTTCATAAAAATTAAGTAAATTTTACATAATTTCATTTTTCCTGACAGATCTCCATCTTCTGTAGTAAATGAGAACATTTAAGTGTCTGTGGTCAGACAGAAGGGTTTTCTCACTGGGAGGTGGGGAAGGGGGTTACAAAATAATTCTTGCAAAATTTCTTGAAAAACTCACAGTCTCAAGTTCTCTGTTTATCAGCTAGATCTGTTTTACTCTATTCGTGCACTTGAACTCTGACATATAGAAACATCTTCCAGAAATTAAAGATTATTTTCAGTCTTCAACCTGCTCTTAAACTCTCAGCTGATGGTGTGAACAGAGTGCCAATTAGTGACAAACACAGTGATGTTTTGTGAATTATTCCAATTAGAACCATCAGTTTGTTTGATAGGGAACATTAATGCCAGTAAAAAGTATATTTCAGTTCAGAAGAAGTTACTAGTGTATACTCTACAGCAGAAACTTCTTCAGAAGCCATTATATTAAACAGTGTCTAGAAAATAGTGTAGATCAGTAGATTCAAATTGTTAAGAACTACCTGTTTAAAGTAGAGTAACACAACAGCTGATTTGCTTTAAATAAGGGAAAAAAGATTAAAAAAAATTCTGAAGTAATTTTGAATATATGTAGTAATATACATATCTATGTCCAGAAGTAACTGGATAAAGATTTATTTGCATCCAATTCTCCATCATTTTCAGAATTTATAGCCATCCTTAAGTTTATTCTTCTTCTAATGTGAATTGATAGGTAAATCTGGGACTTTAAATATAAGACCTGATATTTTCCTGTAGATACTATACACAAATATGATGTTTATCTCCAAAAAGCATAAACTTAAGCTTTTTTGTGAGTGTAATAGGTTTTGTAAAGTTTCTGTCTGCTTCTTTTCTGAAATGGATGGTCTGTCATTGCATTTCATATTACAGACTATCTTTTTATTCAGTGCATGAGAGTCATTCACATATTCCTTCATCCATATAACACAGACAATGATCACATATGGTACACTGAGAGTACAAATTATATATTCTCTGCTAAAACAGAATGAGATTGGATTTTATATAGCAAATTTTTCTTTAAAAGGAGAATATGGTGGCTAGAATAGTTGGCAATAATTGACCTTTAAGATGAGAAGATAGCAAATCTTAACTCTACCTCATGTACTACCCTATTTTGAAATAAAACGCTTTAACAGGATTTTACATAGTTGGAAACTGAACTCATTGTAAGTCTGTTCATGGTTTACAGTCTGAATCACCATTTTTGTACTTCTTTTTCAATGACACTTGGATATTGCTTTTGTAATTTTGTAAATCACTGCTTATGGAAGTCAAGCAACTCTTTCAGGGAAGTGAAAGAACATGCCATCTAAAAGCCAGCAACAAAGCAAGAATGGACTTAAAAATAAGATTTCATAAGTTAAAGTAAGCCATTCTGGTAAGTAGATGGGATGACATTTTCTTATCTGCAAGGATAGAGCACCATTAGTGTTCATAACAAAGCTCTGCAAAGCAATGGATTTAGGTACACAGCGAGATGAGGTGTCATCCTGAAAATTAGAGAGATTATAAAAATAAATTAATAACTTTGGTTAAGGGCTTCAAGTTCTGTCTTGAGTGTCTTGGCTACATTTACCCTCCTCTGTCTTTCTTCACCCTTTCCTATTTCTCTCTACTCCCTTTCCAGTATTTTCTCTTTAGATGTGTTCTCATTGCAATTGCTTTTGGCCTTTTCTTGCTGCTTTAGGAAATAATGTTAATTATAGGTGCTGAGGAAATAGCCCCACCTAACCTGAGTAATTTCATTCATAGAAAAATGTACACTTTAAAAATTACAGTGAAGTAAGATTTGTTCACTGCAATTCACTAAGATAGGGGCTCAACTTCAGAAGGAAATAGTACCTTGGTTTACAAATTAAATTTAACTGTTAAAATAGCAAAAAACTATTGGTACATTGCACAAATGTTTACACATCTTGATGGGTTGCAGTTTTGCAATTTATGAGTAGTTTTGTTTGTATCTAACAAATCTAACAAATGTTTCAATCTAACAAATCTAGTTTGTCTGTGTAGGACTGCCATATTAAATACCAAAACATTTCTTACAACAGAAAATTATTTGATTCCTTTTCTGTTCCTGTAATTGTTGCATTAGTATGCTTCATTTCTGTGACTATTTCAGTACGAGATATGCAATTTCTTCCTGGCAAACGTTCTCCTTAAACTCAGATAACTGCAAATTCAGTATGCTGGGAATATAACAGTCTTGAATTCAATTAGTGTTTGATTCCTTACAAGACACTGCATTCACCTGCTTCCACATCTTTATTTCCAGTCCTCAATCTGGAGGAAACAGATTTTTTATTTTTTGTAACCTGTGATCAGTAAAATGATGACAAAGTCTGACAATATTTTGGGGGGTTTGGTTTTATTTTCTTTTTAAACAGTAAATCCATTAATTCCTTAGCAGAATGATAGTTCTACTCTGATAAAATACTTGTATTCTAGAAAAGCTAGACGGATTGATCTGCACATTTGCTTGGCTAAGTAGGTACATAGAGTTCTGGCTGATCTTTCACCGCCATCTGCTCAAGTGCTTTTGTAAGTCTGTGTCTGTGGGAAACTTTTTTTTTCTCTTTTTTCTTCCCTCCCACCCTGCTCCACTCTCTATTATCTTAATTACTATCTTATTCCAAGAAAGTTTCTATTTATGTACTGGTCCACCTCTTCCACTATTATTTACTGATACCACATGATCTTAGACATTTACAGTATAGACATAATCATCTGTAATGTGGTTGTCAGGGCTCTCTTTATAGTTAAAAGACAAAAATAGTGAATTTCAGTCACATCTCATTCTCATCCTTATGTAAAACCTAAAAATAAATCACAAG
Organism: Hafferia zeledoni; assembly: GCA_035583235.1. Taxonomy (NCBI): domain Eukaryota; kingdom Metazoa; phylum Chordata; class Aves; order Passeriformes; family Thamnophilidae; genus Hafferia; species Hafferia zeledoni. The sequence continues at coordinate 18,166,182 of JAWWEV010000043.1, forward strand.
ACTTCCAATTTAGAAGTTGCTATTTTTCTCCGGTGAATGACTATAAAGGGAGATGAGGATGACTGATTCAAATACTACTTTGTAGATGTTCCAATCAAATGGCTAATATACATATTTTATTTATTATGGAGCTTTTACTCCTTTTGCTCATTCATATACGAAGCATTTTGAGGCAATACCTTATGACATATAATATCTTTTTTACCTCTTCTTTCTCACACTGTTCAGATAGGAGAAGAATAGTGGAGCCAACTCTTCTCAGGTACCATCTTCTCTTTTTTTAAGTCTTCATAATTTAAGTTATTTACTTCAGTATCTGAGATTATATCAAGAAAGCTTAGAAGACATTCTACATGAGGTCAGGGCAATTTTGACTGCATACTTTGCTTTCAGATAAAGTAGGAGCAAAGATCCCATGAGAAATTTTACTTAGCATTTAATCCCCCATTTCATTTGCTAGGGCTGAAAGACAGTGATCAGGTCAGAGGCAACAGCGGGAGGCAACAGTAGATTTACAGGTTACTTCTAAACAAAATGCTCATCCAGACTGTCCTTCCTGAAGTCTTTGATGGTAACAGTAGATGAGATTAATGGTTTTTAGAGGTGTGGGATAATTGTTGTAGTTTATTAGCTCAAATTTCTTACCACACTTAACTCTGACCAAAGAATAGCAGATAGGAAAGAAAGCTATAATTTAGGAAATTTAATTAGCTGTAATCTTTATCCATTTCCCAAAGACTTCTCCAAAGACTTTAGTTTGAAGACTAGTAACATTATTATATTAAAAACAATATAATCTCATTAACTGAGATGTTTCCATATGATATTCAGGCTTTGAGAAGTGAAACTAAATGGGGTCTGAAGAGCCTGTTTGCTATAATTTTCTCCTCACAGTACAATACATAGGCAGTGTGCAGATGCACTTATCTGTTCAGAGTGTTTCTGCTGGTAAAACTTGCTGCCAGTTAATATACAGAAGATACAGGGTAGAAACTACCTCACTTAGACTATATTGTAAGCTAAATCATGGCTAATACTCAAGAGGGCACTCATAAAAATGAATACCAGTCTTTAAAAAACAAACAAACGAACAACAACAACAACAAAACAAGAAAGAAAAGGTTGTGTTGTATTTGAGTCTGAGTACGACCTGTTGACCCTGACTCCTTCAGCTAGACTGTGCCCTATGCAAATCCTGGAGAATTCTAGAAATGTGCATATCTGAATACACTCTCCCAATTACCACCCATTTTCAGAAGCAAACATCTCATCTCACTTGCAGCTTGCAACTTCTCAGTCTTGCAGATTTCTTGATTGCTGTTGAGAACTTAAAGGCAGCATTTCTCAACTGTCTAATTATAGTTTCTTATGACTTTAAGGATAGGGGATAATGGCCCTCAGAAAATTCAGTTTGGTAAAGCTCACATAAATAAGATTTTAATAAGAACCTCCAATAGATTTGTTCAACTTCAGGCATGAAATTATGAGATATAGCACTTCAGGGTTCAGCACAATTCCTAATGTAGCATTGTTTCACTCATTCATCACATAGCTTCAGGCAGTCAATATTTATTGAATGATGCTGAGAAAACTTACTGAGAAAACTTATAATGTTTGGAAAGCAAATGCTGTGATGAATACAACAGATATAACTGTTAAAATGGTGTGTGGAATTGCATAATACGGGCATTTAATGACCTCTTAGGACTAGAGAAGACAGAAGGTTTACCTTATATGAAATATCTTAAATTCATCATACAAAGCAGTGATTTTGGGTGCATAGCCAGATGATGTGTCATCCTGAAAATTAGAGAGATTATTAAATATATTAATAACATTTGGTTAAATTCAGCAATTATGTGATGACTGAGAATATAATATAAGACTTTTCTTTATTAAAAACTTAGAAAACCAGCAAATAGGGAGAAGTCAGCATGGCTATACTCTGCAATTTGGCAGTTCACTCAAAGACTAATGATCAGAAAGATTAAACCCCCAAAGTGAAGGATATTTAAAGTAGTTGGTTTTAAAACACAATGTATCACAGCCCTCTATCCAAATGACATGTAAATTGTACATATATTGACAATACATGATATATAATATATTTTATGGGTTTTGGATTGGATTGATTTGCAAAAGAAGGAGAAATTCAAGGAATGAGACCACAAAATTTAGAAATAAGTGGAGAGAAAGTAATGAGGGGAAAAAAGAGAAAGGAGTGGGGGGGAAAAAAAAAAAAAAAAAAAAAAAAGAGAGAAAAGAAGTAAGGGATTCAAGAGTTCAGAAGGGTAGAAGACACACACATACATACAAAAGAAAAAAGAAGAAAACTCGCAATCATCAGTGAAACAAGGAAGGAGAGAGGGAAAAAACCATAAGCAAAAAATGAAGCAAAGTGAGGAATAAAATATTGCTGAGATCACAGTCCCACCAACCTGTGAATTTTGTATGGGTACCAGCCAGTTGTTGGGAAAGGGCCAAAGTGTTGCTTGGCTAAATGAAAAGCAGTTGGCATCCTGGTATTTCACATGTGATGAGCATCCAATATGTGACACTTGATCTTAAGCCAGGAATATGCTATGATTTGAAACCTCTAGTAGCCAATCAGGATACCCAGTAACTACTTGCTTTTATCATTTTAATTGCATGTCCTGCACCAAAGAATACAGCTGCACATGGGTTTAGATGGAACAAAATTCAAACTGTTTGAAACAACTGCTCATAATCAGTCCATAAAGAATAAATTCTATTCCAGGCAAAAACTTGTGTCCTGGATCCAAAGAGTTTTAGTCATTCCATATTTTTTATTCTTTAACAAAAAAGTCAGATCAGTCAGGAATCATATTTATTTAATTATATATTTGTCTAATAGCCTTCAGGCAGACCTGGCTATCAGAGATGGCGCCAGAAGTACACTCACTTGTAGTTGGCAAGCTCTGAATTATGATGTTGCAGCACTAATTCATTCATGATTCTAACACTGAGAGTAGCCTCTAATCAATATGAAATGTATGGGTTTATCTTAATCTTTTCCTTACTAGAGAGTACATTACTTTTCAATGAGTAATATTTATGTCTTTGCAATATCTGTCTAGGAATTATGAGATTGTTCTATACCTTTAATACTAATATTTATCCTGAGCCAAGTTTAAAGTGATGATTTAAAATCTGTCTTTTCTAAAGAAACAAAGGAGGAAAGCAAATGTAGGATGAGATCTATTTAAATTTTCTTTTTCTACACCACCTTCTCAACACTTACACAAATTTGATCACTTTAAATCCCTTGCATGTTAATTGAATTAAAGGGACATCTATGGATTTCTGACTATAAGTGGTTGCAGAGAGTTCAAAATCAGAAAGATGACCTATACTGTCTAGTTATAGGTCTGTCATGGGTAGTCTAGTTTGATAATATGCTCTTTTCATATTATTTTTGAAATTGTGCAGGGTTCTGTAAGCACTGACTTCTTTTTTCTGAGCTGCAGAAATGTTGCAGAGACATCCACAAGCATTTATTAGAAGAACTATTTACATGAGGAAAGCTGCTACATTGGAATTGATAGACTCTTCTCATGATAATACTTTTGTTGTAGAGTGTATTTGTATCTGTAATGAGGTCATTGCATGTACAGATATTAAACCTATTGAATATTAGAAACAATTCAGCTGGGATAACACCTAACCACACTGGCCCATTCACCAGATTTCAGTATGAACTTTCTTTCCAATGTCTGCTTAACATTAAGAAATAAATTGTAAAATTGATGAATTATTCAAATAAGAAAAGATTTTGGAGGATGCAAATCAGTATTTCAAAACTTTTAAATGAGGTCACACAATACGAGGTCAAATTTTGCTGCTGTGGAATCTATGAATTTTTGCTATGTTAATTCTAACATGAGGCCAATCTCCTATTTTTTTCATGTGGGATAGAAATGCAGGAATATTTGCATGTAGGATTTTCATTCAGGTCTCTGAACCCAGCATGAGGTGTAATTGTGAATATGCTTATACAGGCACTTTGGCAAAGAAGGGTTTGTCTTCACCTCCACAAGCATTCTGAAATGCTGATGTAGTCATCAGAAGTTTATCTCTAAGATTCTCTACTTTTAGGTGCATCTAAATATCTTGCTGTGGACTTTTGGCACATTGAATAGAATTCCATAAAACAATAAATACATTAATCTAAAATACAGGGAGAATGTAATTTTCATAAGGAAATGGTCCTTGTCCTCAGGGTAGACTTATATAATCAGAGCAATTTTTCATCTATTGTACTAATTTTTAACCCTCAAATAAAATAAATATTGATAGATAAGCCATCTTCTACATTTTAATGACTTTTTAATACTTTAGTAAGAACAGGCACATTGTAGCTGTACCTTTTAAAGTACCAAAAAAGACAGTGTAAGGAAGATGATGACCTTATTCAAATAAACATTGGTAAAAGTTTCTGTGAGCTCATTATTCTACAGAAAATGAAGCAACTGTATTTCATGCCACAAACCCTGCTTTAAAAAACACAGAGCTTTTATTCCCCCAATGATTCTGATAAAGGTACTACACCATGGTGATTGTAAGCATGTGACCACAACAAAAGGCTCATATGACTCCCAGGGGCAGCTCAGCGTGAGCAAGCAATTCCTAGCACAGTCCAAAGCTACATTCCAGTAAGAGATTACAGTTTTTGTGTAGCCTTATGATTCCTGCCACTCCCCTTCCCCCAACAAAAACATCATTGTTATTATTTCCTCTACAATAAAAGGAGACTTAATGACTATCACACCCAACACTTTAACATTTCTTAGGAAAAAGAAATTGTTTTCTAGGCCATTTTCTATTTTGGTCCCGGGTGATGACAAACATGTGCTAATGGACCCCAGAAAAACTAACTGAGAGCTTCATTCAATCCAGAGTGTCACAATACATTTGGAAAAAAAGGCAAAGTGTTTCCAAGAAAGATGTGCTTTTGTCCATCACAAATAACCCAATTAACTGACTATTTTTACAGGGAAACCCACAGGAAAACAGGAATTTGCTTCCAGTGAATATACAAGATTTCCCAATTTATGGTTCAAGCCTAAACAAAGAAAAATAGAGGCTCTTAGCAGTGCTTGTTTTTTAGAGGACTTTCATGATACCACCTGCACCCCATCCTTTCCTTTCCTTTTAAATTAAAAAAAACCCCAAAAGCAAAAAAAACCCCAAACCAAACAAACAAAAAAACACAGAGAGTTTTTAGTGTATGCTGACACCTCAGTTCAGGTCAGCTGTTGGTCTGCTTTGGTGACTCTGCTGCACCAACTTGAGCTTACTGAAGAAACAGCAGACTATTTCCCAAATCAGAAGCAGTATAGCTTTGCATGTGTGGGACAAGTCTGCTAATGGCAGAGTGTCACAGTGCTATTGTTCTGCTTCTTACAGGTCTGTGCTGGTTCATCTACACTGAGCTATTTTCATTCCATGTGAATAAAATATAACTTGTCTGGACAACTGTATTTTGTAAATGTAGCAAGAGAATGTTAAAACTGCCTGGACTATGTTTAAAGTACCATATGTTTTTTGACCTGAAGTATAATTTACATAATATTTAATGTCAGCTCTCATTAATAGAATCTTATGCCTCTGATGCTGGGTCTGTATCTGCATAATGCTCATCAATTAGGAGCCATTGCTTTTCTACAGTTGCTGTCAAAGAAGCTTTTTCCCTATCTTCCTATTTGTAGGCTACAAAATAGTGAACTTAGACTTTTCCAGCACATCTTTGTCACTCTACATCCTCTTACCCTTCCGAGAGGACAAGTTTAATTTCCACATATGTCTAGATGTACTAAGTCTCCCTGACACTTGCAAATTTCAAACTATGACCTAACTATTAACACTTTTGTTTACTTTGCCTGCAAGGTTTACATGAGCCAGCTTGCGGTATCAGCTGAGCTTTAAAAGGCATAGCAATGTCCCAAAATCTATATCAAATCTTCTCCTGGAATCTGCATGGGAAGCTGATCTGAAGCTTAGTTTATGTTATACGAACATGTTATACAAAAAACATTATTTTACAGATATTTTTGTGAATACGTAGCCAAAAACTGACTAAAAAAATCATAGAATTACAGAATTGTGAAGGTTAGAAGAGAATTTTAAGATCATCTAGTCCAACTGTCAATCCAGCACTACCACTGTAACCCCTGAACTACTAAACCGTATCACCCAGATCCAGATGTCTCTTAAACACTTCCAGGGATGGTGAGTCCACCACCTCTCTGACAACTTATTTCAACATCTGACCACCTAACAGTGAAATTTTTTTTCTAATATCTAATCTGAATCTCCCTTGTCTTAGTTTAAGGCCCCTTCCTCTACTTCTCTCACTGCAGGCATGATAGAAGAGACCAGCCCCACTTCATTACAACCCCCTTTCATGTAGTTTTAGAGAGTGGTGAGGTTGCCCCTGAGCCCCTTCTTTTTGGGACTAAATAAACACAGCTCCCTCAGCTTCTTCTCATAAGATGTGTTCTCTACTCCTTTCACAATCCTTGTTGCCCTTTGCTGGACACACCAGCGCTTCAATGTCCTTTTTAAAGTGAGGGGAGAACTTCACTTTGAGCGCCTTTTTATCTGTTGCCCAAGTGGGTTCTCTGTCCCTGCAAGCACTCAGCTCTCTCTGGATTAAACCAATTTAGTGCAGTCTCAAGATACTAACGAATGGTTCATGCCTCTTCTTTTTTGGCTGAACATGTTGAAATGGATGCCATTGTATTCTTGCTGTATTTCTCATAAATCTAGATGATAATTTAGAAGGGTTTTTTTTTTTTTTCTTGGTATCTTGACAACACTTTATGCCTATTTGCTTTGGGGTTTGGGGGAAGTTTCTTGTGGTAGTTTGGGAGGTTTTTTTTCTTTTTTACTTAATAGACATCTTTTTATCTTACTATTAATCTTTTACAATGTGGTAGCAACATTCCACATGGAACTAGACATCGCTATAAGTTTCTGTATATATGCTGACAAAGAAGTGATTTCTCCTATTTTGTTTGTCGTAGGGTAGCTTACCACAAACGTATGGAATGCCTGACACAGTGCGATCCCAGGCTATGCCTGGTGTCCCATATGTTATTAAATAATGGTAGTAGGCTAAATGCTTGGCAGGGATAAAGAGGTGCAAGTGCAGATAGAGGTAGGTTATAGGCAAGTATAGCCAGTTACAATCATGACAGATGTCCTTGGGAAGCTACTGAAGAGTTCTAAATGTGGAGCCAGACACATCAGTTTAATCCAATAACAGATTTTAGGGGTGGTTGATAGGGTGCATTGGAGAGTTGCCAAAAAGTGCCTGATGGTTACATTGGACTCTTCCAGGCTCAGAAGCGGCTCAGTTTCATTTGTAAATGGGTTGCACTTAACTCCTTGTGACAGTCCTAGAAGAGAGGCAGGACAGGGAAGGAGGCTGCTGAGACTCACCTTGATTTCTAGTCCCAGTCTTGATGTCCCTGTGCCTTTGTTCAGCATAAGAAGTATTTATAAAACACTAGTCACTCAGGGTGGACCGACTAATTAAATTGACATTAGGTTTCTCTAATTAGACAGTGTTTGGGAAACATTTGAAATATTAATAGAACTGTATTGATGTGAGAATTATTAATCATTTGATCCTGTGAGCTCAACAAATGACCTAATATACATGCCTGATTATTTGCATTTAAGCATCCGGGTAGTCACACTTGCTTTAATAAAACCTAGTGATGTTCTTCTAGTTAGGCATTTACACTGACCTGCAAGCTTTGAAAAATTCTATTTACCTCTGCTAATCAACTGATCTCCTCTCACCCATTTTTCTTCTTTCACTTGCTCATATGAGGTAGGAAGCAGAAGATGGGTCTTGAATAGTTTAAGCTAGCTTGTGATTTGGCAAAAGAAAACTAGACATTAAAAGAAGCTGCTGGTATCAAGAGATCCAACAGTCTAAGCCTTGGCCTTGCAGGACAAAGCAATTTTTGAGCATGACAGCCTCACTGTGCTTTACGTAGTCTCTCTGTATTCTTTATGCAGGCAAAACTGCTATTCAAAGCAATGAATATTTCCTTAAAAAGAAAATACTCCTAACAGTGTATTTTTGAACCCTTGAGGATGAGAGTTAATGACTGCTGCACTTTTAGAAAAACTTTTATCTTTATTCTAGAAATAGAAGGTTTTGCAGGTGTGTTTTTATTCAGCCATATATGTAAGTGATCTAAAAAAATGTAACTCATCTCAGATGAAAAGCTATTTTTCTTCAAATATATTGACAGGATTGTGATAGTGTTATGTTAGTATTGAGATATGGGTGAGTATTTTTATATCTTTAGAGAAGCCAAGGTTTGATTTTAACTTTGTCAAAGCACAATGACATTGCTGTCTGAAGCAGTATTTGTGATTAGCAGTAGAAGAACAGCATGGCAAAATTTCTCATTTTCTGTGGGTTTTTTTCAATAACTTATTACTTCAGGATCTAACCTTTGCAGACCCTTTTATTATTATTCCTGAATTAGACTATGTATGTCTAGAAATACAAATTGTAGAGACATAAAAGAGCGGAATAGTTAGCTGCTTCTTTTTCTACTCAAGATATTTTATTTTCACACTTATGACCAGTATGACAACATTTTCCTGTTTGTAAAAGGAGTTATACTGAATGAAAAGTAGATACTTACCTGTAAGGAAAAGTGCTAGGAGCTTCCTAATCCAGTAGCCACATGGGAAAAGGGCTGCTACAGCTCCACATTCACAGGTCCGTCCAGTAGTGAGGCTGTGCCTGAGTTTCCAATAGGCACGCAAGCACACACATACATACACCAAGTTTATATATGTATGTAAGACCCTGTGTGGGTATGCATGTCAACATGCAATTGCCAGCAAACATCCAGCAGGTCTAGGTGGTGAGTGGGATGAGAGACTTGGGAGCCAAGTTTAGGAGTGGCCAGAAGGCTAAGTCAGGTCTTAGGGAGTTGTTTCATCTGCCATGATACCATATTTTTCTACTAACTAAAATTACTTGAACCAAAACTCAGCAACTTTCTTTAATCCCATTTTCCAGAAAAAAAAAATTGCATAAAAAAATAAGGAATTGTCACCCTTCCTTAATGGCACGGTTTACACTAAATCAATTATTAATTTTTAAAATACTGAAGCTATTTAAGTTATTGCACAGCTTCTTCTGTAAAGAGTAGAAACAATGCTTTAAAATTAAGACACTGTTTGGGTAGCCAGTATACATCTTTATACAGCTCTCTGTACTACCATAAACTTCTTATGTGTTTGCCAGATCAATAATCTTCTTTCTTGGCTCTGTCTTGCTTTCTCATTCTTCTTCTGAGAAGTGGAACTAGTAAACTTATGTAACAACATGCACTGAGGACAACAGTCATCAACAATTTGAAACCACAACATCAATATTAGGATAATATATTCATTGCTATTTGTGTCACTGCCTAGGGGACATAGCTGATGTACATATACCATAATGTACATATACATATAATTATTTGAAGTTTGTTACATTACTATTTTTCTACAGTACTGTTAAGCCTTTGAAAGAATACTGTGTGTTTTATCAATAGAAATTTGCATTATAGTTTACTTTTATTAGATGTTTGCTATTTTTTCTGTACATTGAATTTTTAACCTTTTGAATATAAGGGATTATTTTTTCCTGCTCTTATACATAAATGCAATGTCTGACCATAGTTTACTAATATAGAGAAAATTAAACATATATATTTAATTTAGTAGAATTTTTATTCTATGTAAAGATTAGATTTATTGACATGTGAAATTTTTTTTTGTTTGGCTGTAGTGATAAATTTTCCAATCACATTCATCATAATATTTCTCTTATGCATCTATGCTTACTAATGGTGACATGACAAATATAGTGGGTTAAAACCTGGCCATGATTAGGAAGTTTTGCTATTGATTTAATTTAGTACCTTGTCAAAAATAAATAAATAAAAATATATAATATTCTGATCTCTGACTACATGAATAAGATGAGCTGGAGTTACTGCTGGTACAGATCAATGTGAGTTCAGTGTCAGGCCTGGTATGCTAACTAGTTTTGTTGCTGTACCTGAAGGCAAAACTTTGGATCACATTTCACTGCTACAAGTATGTAAGAGTGAGCTAAAAAGCTAAGTAATTTGGCTAAAAGTTTGCATCAGGTTTACTTGAAGTTGGAGCAGTGCTCCAAGCCTTTCAGCTGGCTTATCCTTGCCCAAGAGCCAACCTCCCATTCAGCTGCTCATCCACTCGTCTCCTCAGAGGGGTAAGGAGAGGATTTGGAATGTCAAAGATAAACATAGGGACAGCAACTACCAATTACCATGACAAGCAAAACAGACTCTACTTATGGAAAGTTAACTGAACTTTTTTGAAATAGAGGGATTTGGGGAGTAAGAAACAAAGACAAATGTTAAAACAACACCTTTATCCCCACCAAGATCTGCTCTTTCTCTCCTGATTCTTGTACACCCCCTGAGCAGCACAGGGGTGTTGGAATGGGAGCTGTGGGCAGTCTGTAACATGTACTGTCTGCTGCTCCCTCTTCTCTCTCTTTTCTGCCATGGGCTCTTTCAATGGCTGCAGTTTTCCAAGTTAACCTTCCCTAGTGTGGGCTATTCTTGGGCCTCAGTTCCTTTCCTTCAGGAAATACCCTCTGCTCTGCTATGGTCTCTCCAGGTGCTTCAGGGGAACCTCTGTTCTGGCATTTGGGATACCTCATCTTCTTCGTCTCTGACCTTGCTGTTTGCAGAGCCAATTCTCACACCTTTTTCACTCTTCCTCTGCCTTTGTGGCATTTCCATGCTCTCAAATACATTTTCACACTCAGCATGGCTGAGGGGCTCAGGCGTGGGCTTCAGTGGGTGGGTTGGAGCTGACTGGAGCAGGACATGTCTGGCCCAGGGCAGCCCCGACTTCTCCTTACAGAGCTCTCTCAACAGCTCCTGTAGCAAGCACATGTTATGCTGTGGTAGCTTAGAAATGAACCACTCCCTTTTCACTATCATCAAAGTTTAAATTTGGATAGTTAGACATTTGATAGTATTTACATTTGCATAAAGAATGTGTAAAATTATGGGTGTGTTTTCTATATTCCAAGTTTTCAAAATTATTCCTTAACGTCTTAAGAACTTCTAGCTATGCCGTTATTTGTAGTCGTCAGGAAAATTTTTTTTTATTTTTTTTTTTTTTTAGCAGTATTGGCATCAAACCTCCATGAGGAGGGTAGTACCTGAGCCACATTCCCTTTCAGATAATTATAAAAAGCAGATAAACTACTTCACTGAATCTCAGCAGAAATGTTGACATTATGTAAGCTATTGGTAGAAACTAAACCATTTACTTCAGTGAGTCCTTGGGAAACTACCCAGCTCTATACCACAGGAGTCAAATATAACCCACAATTAAATTTGACTAACTATATAGAGCATTCCAGCAATTGCAATGCATCAGACCTCAAGCCACCTCCCAGTACTATTTTTTACTTTTCAACCCATGTGTCACTATACTTACAGTAAAGAAATCTTCTTTCATCTATGTCTTTTTAAAAAGATTCTGAAATTACTGAAGTTAAGTAATAAAGTTTAGGGTCACATAGTAGTGTTCTAAATCCAAACACCAAGAAATTCTGTCAGCCAGCACAAACTTTGTGCAAAATACAAAGAGGTGCGGAATTGTCTTAGGACTTTCTTTTAAAATTTTGCCTTCCTACGGTCAAAGAAGTCCCATAAATGCCTTATAGCCATAGGTTTTTTCTTTTTTAATTTTTCCAAATAAATATATCTTTAAACACACATCTTGGAAAATTGTGCTGTGTTTCGTTATTGAAAAAAAAAAAAAAATTTAAATTCTCCAGTATGTGAGAATATATATCCTGGTAATTGAAAAGGTCTTTCTACCATATCTACCTGAGAGCATTGATTTGTTTGTATTCGGAAGGATTTAGAATGTAAGCAAAAAAATCAATACAGTGAAGGAAAAGCATGACCACAACTTTAACTTGCCTCCACTCTTTCTGACCAGTGCCATAAAATTCTGAGTTTGAAATAGTCAAGCTTTTCATAGCAAAGCTTAAATGCTACATTTAGGTTTCTACTAAACTATGGCTTCAGGTACTAGTGTCTCTTCATTTACTATTTGTTGCAGTTGACCATGTCCAATAAATGGATCTACTTTATCTGCACTTCCACACCCTGTCACTACTCATTATGAAAGAAAATCAGGGGCCCTAACAGCTTGAGACACACTCCTATTCAGGCTACCATAGCAACGAGTATGTGTATTAAAGTATAGATCACACGGCTTAGTTTCCTAAGGCTAATTAATTTCACTAATTATGGTCTCATACCAGCTGCAGAATGTGTTGGTGACTTAGTGAAATCAGCTGTAGACAATTGTTTTCCATACTATAGTTGTACAACCTCACCATGTGAAAATATTAAAGTCATTATGAGACTCGCATACAGTACATACAGAAAACAAATACTGCCACATGATTAAAGACTGGACCATGAAACCTTGAAGATTTTTAGTGTGGATGTTTAAATCTTCTTTATTGCTTTCTCTATCATCTGTCAGTATTAAATAGGTTATAAAGAGCTGAGTAGTTAAGCTTAAAAGATTGTCATTGAAAGGTTGTTTAATTCACTAGGTTTACAAAGGATTTATGAAGCACCTATCACTTAGGGTAATGCAGATATTTACGTAAATATATATTTAATGTAGTAATCTCTAGCAAGCAAGTAAAATCTAAATAGCTTTTGCTTATTACTTTTTATATATTGCAAAACTAATACTTAACTGAAAAACAGAAATTATTTTAAGTCAAAAATAGCAGAGACTGTATTAGAAATTACAAGACCCTAAGTCTCTGTCCTTCGCCTATACAATAGAGTTAATTTTAGCCCTCACCACATATGCAGTTTGATCTGTGTTTTAATAGAAAAGCAGGTGTCTACCTAGGCTTTAGGGAGCAATTAACAATTCATTTTGTATAAAACCACAGTGTCTCACTGGAGAAACTAATTGAAGTAAATAAGACCTTTTTAATCAGTTAAGAGAAGGCATTAAAACCACCTTGCAAAATTGTCATGACAAATTACCAACCTAAGTACAAAACCTTCTCAGATGGCCTTTTCCGTGGTGATTGATGAGAATGAAAAATTAATGATATATTACTGGCCTGTCAAAAGAAAAAGAATGCTTGCCTGACTGAACAGAACTTTGTGAGGCAGCATTAAATTATGGAAAATTAATAAAATACACAAATGTATTTTAATTTTCTGCATAATTATTTGAAATGTTAATTCTCTTGCACTGGGGGAAAAAAGCTCCAAATTCTACTCTCAACTCCTCAGGACATAGGCTTTCTCTGTCTACAGCTTAAAAGTAATGTCACCCAGTCTGTAAAAGGTGATATTGGGAAAATTGTGCAGCTAGGATGGGCACAGAAAACAAAAGTTTTACCTAATACATTTGTTAGCATGCAGACCTCAGTCACTGCTCCCAGAATAGAAGGTGCACAGAAAGACAGACTGGCACTTCAGTCCTGGCTCTGAAAAGGAGAGGTCCCAGTTTCCTACCTTGTGCCTGTGCTCATTGATCTGACCATGAATCACTACTGACTTTCTCACAGGTGAGTCCAGGTAGAAGAGCAGTGGATTGTTGAGACACGATCCAGAAAAATAAGGAGTTTCATTAAACAGTTCACTTGTGTCTCTCTTCAGGGTGCTTTCACTTTGCTTTTATATTACTTAGGAATAGACAAATAGTCATTATGCTTCTTATCCTTGTGTCACTTTCTCCTATGACAACAGAAGAGTCTTCATAGTTCTGCATAACTGCATGAAACAGCATGAGAATATATAGGGAAAAAAAACCCAGATTGTTCAACTAGTGATAAGATCAAGACATTGACCATAAAAAGGATTACTGAGATTTTAATATTTTCATTTTTTAATGTGAATTTGAAAATCAAGTGTCTTCTGTGTGTAAAAAGACATATAACTCCACCAATATAATATTCCAATAAATTGTTCAGGAGTGTTTGCTCAAGGAACAGATTTTTCTCCTTTTTGTGATTGCCTGTGATGTATACTTGTACCTGTTAAAAATACTGCTTTCTTCCTGTTAGTGAGATGTATTTTAGGCTAAAATAAAAAGAATGTTTCATGTTTAATAGCTATATAATGTGTCATGATTATCTATCTTCCAGCTTACAGAAAAAGGACATTGAGTTTATTGAAGCAAATAGCCTAGAGAGGCTGGCAAGCTGAAATGCTTCCCAACTGCAAAAACCCTTGCAAAAAGAAGGGTCAATTAGTGAGGCTAATGATTAGGAAAGGGCTCTGGTCTCTTTCTGAGAGGTCAGATGCTGTGTAGACTGCAGCTAAAGGTACTAATTTTATTGCACCTTGTAAAGAATACTACTCGAAATGTAGGTTTCAAAGAGAAAAAACAAGGGTGAAGGGGTTTCATTGACAGCAAGAAAAAGAAATATAATGTTAAAATGTTTCATCTCAGGAAAATAGACTTCATAACAAAAGCCAAAACACCCCCCAAAAAATAATTGCCCACAAGGAAACAATCAGTTATCTATATTTAATAGTTTCTGTAATGCATATTGTGAAATCACATGTCATGTAACCAGTAAGTTTGTGCTTCTCTCTGAATATGCAAGGGTCAGAAAATGAGATGCAGTGCATAACAGCGAACCAAAGGGCACACAGTGGAAATATGTTCAAGTGGAAAAACTGAAATGCTGTGCGATTTTTCCCTTTGGTGCAGATATCTTTTTCTTCAGTGAAGGGATACACATGTGGCACAAGAGGTGACTTTAAAAACCAAATGATTAATGTCCCAGTGTGCACAGGTGGCCAAGAAGGGCAATGACATCCTGGCTTGTAACAAAAGTATCGTGAACAGCAGCACTAGGGCAGTGATTGTCCTCACTGGTGAGGTCACACCTCAGCTCTGGGCCCCTCAGTTCAGAAAGGACATTGAGGGGCTTGAATGGGACCAGAGAAGGGCAAAAAAGCTGGTGAAGAGTCTGGAGCATAAATCTTATGAGGAGCAGCTGAGGGAGCTAGAGGTGTTTAGCCTGGAGAAAAGGAGGCTCTCTACAACTCTCTGAAAGGAGGGTAAAGCAAGGTGGAGGTTGGTCCCTTCTCCCAGGTAATAAGTGACAGGATGAGAGGAAATGGCTTCAAGTTGCAGCAAGGGAGATTTAGATTGGTTATTAGCAAAAAATTCTTCACAGAAGGGGTTATCACCATCCCTGGAAGTATTCTAAATGCCTGCAGATGTGGCACTTGTGGATATGGTTTAATGATGAGCACAGTGATGCTGGGTTAGCAGTTGGACTTAGTGCTCTTGCAGACCTTCAAAGGAGAGGTGTGGGCATAAGTGTTCTCCTTTTTTATGAGAACTGAGAAATATCTATATTAATGGCAGGTCATCATGTGTCAGAACTCAAACCACTAATTACAGAAATAAAGAAAAATTACTGAGCAACTAAGTTACCACATTTGCAGTGCTGAGAGTTAAGCATGGTTAAATCAAAAGAATCATGGCTGCAGGTTTTCCTTTTTCATTTTAATAACTATTGGATATCTGTAGAATAGAAAATATATCTAGCAATAAATGCAATGGGTTTTTTTCTTCGTGTCTATCACCTGACTATATTGGTGAAAGAGACCACTGATAGTTGTAAGATACAAACATTTCACTCATTCAGAAAGTAAAACTTTTAAGACATCTTTAAATGAATTAATTTTTAATGTTACTTTAATTTAAAATCTGAAAGCCAACAGCCATTTTTTTATATATATAAATCAGCCATGTATAGATAATATAGCACAGTCAAGTTTTCTTTCTCATTCACAGTAAATCTCCACCAGCAAAGTTCTATGAACTTCTATACCATTCCCAAGTTACATTGCATTAGCTGTGAGGAGAACTCAAAGACTTTATCTCATTGCTATTTAAGGATACATATTTACTTTTTGGATGTTATTTATAGCAATGTAAGCAGAGTGGAAGTGTAATAAAGAGTGGGTAAAAACATCTAGTAAAACTTTAAACTTTTAATAGATTTCAAATCTTATAAACTTTAAGCTAGATTTCTGACTTTTTCAATATTTTCTCTAGAGCACACAGCTACAAAATATGCGAGTTTTGATTAAACTTTACTATGAACTAAATTTGGACTGAAGCAGAATTTTCTCAAAATTCTGTGTAACTTGCCATCAGCCTTTTAGTGTACTATATATATATTTTTAATAAGAAAGACAATATTACATATATTAGTCTAGCTATTATATCACTGATAAATCACTACCTCGATTTTTTGATCAGAACCATTGCCCTTAAATAATGGTTGATCTAATGCCTATTTAAGGACCTTTTCTTAACTCTGGTCAGCTTTGAAAGAGATTAATGGGGAGCACATATTAACAGAGAAGTGCAGAAAGAAATAAATTGGATTTTCAGTTCATACTCTGTGTCTCTTGATATCTGAGAGTTTAAATTCCAAACCACAGCCCAGGACTCACATTTACCTGGAAACAATACAAAATCTTATGCTTATTTATACATGTAGTAGACTCAATATTTCTATCGCTCTGTAAACCAGATTCCAATATGTGGTGGAAAAAGTGAAAGGATAGTGTAGAAGAGTTACTTCTTGGAATAAATAACGTTATGAATCTCTTTTCTGCTTTGATATGGACAGATCTGTATGACTTGGTGGTGCTGACTTACAGAGTTGTACTGAATCTTTCATTGGTAATGCTCTTTCTCAAGATATGCCAGGACATACTTTCAGGAAACGGACTTTTTTTTTCCTGGTGACTGTTCTGTGGGACAGCAGTGATTAGCCTTATCACCTGTTTTATCGATATCTGTGTGAGGGTGGTGGAAAATTTAACAAGTAAACTTGACAGAAGCTTTGCCTCAGTGATGACATTCAGATTTTAGAGGCAGAGACTGTTTAAAGACGTAAGGAATTACATTCATTTGATCTGACCTGTGGTTTACCAGCAGCCTTTTAACTTGACCCAAATGACTGACCTCACACTGAAGTAGTGATGCCATCCTGCAAGAAGTCAAGAATTATTAGATCAGGAAAATGAAAGAGGGGAGAACAGTGTTCTAGCTTAATAGTGAGGACACTCAGTTGATCAGAAAACCATGAATTTTGACCCCAAGCTTATTTTAGGTGGAGTCACTAGATCACTCTTCCTGAAAATGGAACATAAAATTAAATGCCTTCAGACAAAGATGAGAGAATGGATTGGATCTTCTGTAGCTGGAATGAATATGCAAGTCAGTAGGAAATAAGAAAATTTTAAGTCCCACATCATTTCTCTGTGTCTTTAGAGTAAAATTGTGCTGTAAACTGCTCTCTTTTGCTGTTTTAAAATAATTTTATCAAAAACGGGACTTTGTTAATGCCAGTACCCTCCATTGGTGCAAACCTTCCAAATATACCTGTTCAGGTTATATTTGCCCTTTTAAATATTGACATAAGATTTACACTTTCCTGTTCTTTTAGTGCTTCTCCAACACTAGTAAATGTGTTATAAACTATCAACAGGGTAAAAATTCCCCTTGTTCAGATTATTCAAGATCCAGAGAGATACATTATGTAGTTCTATTCATAAAACTACAGTCATCACTAGAAGCTGTTTTTTAAAAGTCAACATTTATAGTTTAGTGCATCTAGTGCTCTGGTAGGAAATACCTTGCTATGCTTGCTTTTTCTCAAATTAAATATGCATCTGTTGAACGCTGCTTTTTAGGTTCCTTTTCAGTAATTTTGCAAGGAAGGGATCCATAATACTGCTAAAAAGAGCTTCAAGTTTCTTAGCTGCCATAAGTTTTATTTTTTTTACTATTTATTATTGACTTCTCTAATACCTTCACATTTTCATTCTGCGCATTTCAATTTCTCATTTATCTCCACTATTTCTCTTTCTTTCTGTCAGCAGTAAGTTGCTTTCTCATATCTAATTGATTCCTTCTCCTTGCTCCTGGTTCTCCTGGTTCAAAGGAGTTTGCATCAAAGTATGTTCTCCTTTATGATTTTGAGGTCTTGACATTTTTAGCCATTTGCTCAAATAATTCTGCCTGTTGATATGAAAAATATTCTGTTGACTGGACTTCCCTTTGTAGTGTACATTGTACATAAGTTGTTGTACTATAGTATAAATGGAAAGTCCTCAGTAATCAGGTCATATTCACTAGTACCCAGGAAACTGGCAAGCTTAATCTAATAGGGGGTTATTTAAATATATGTCAGGATTTGTTCTGAAAATAATGAGGTCACATAAAGCTACACTGTGGCAAGAATAGTACCTTTTATTTTAAGGTAGTAACATTTTCTTTTCAGAAATTGGCTTAACTTTTACAACATGTTGCCCCAGCTGCAGTCTCATGTGACTAAATAACCTGTTTTTACAGACGAAAGGTGTCCAGGAATTCTTTAAGTACATTCCTGCTTAATTTCATGTCTTGTAAGCCTATGTTTATTTTACAGGAGATGCATTCCCAAATCTGAATCTCATTCTCCATGGCAAGAATCTGTCAAATACAAGCTCCCCCCCAAGCTGGTTACCATAAACCCCCCCCAACACTAGGCAGTCCCCTCCATCAATGACTGCATCATGTTCAGGTTTGCTTTGAGACTCAATGACTACAGAGTCAGATCATATTCAATAATTAACTAAATGCTGCCTCGTAGATTCAATCAGAGTCCCTCTCTGAGACTTGTTTTCATAAATCTAACTTAATTTTTAAAAATGCCATGAGTTATTAAATATATTATTAAAAAAATAAAAAAAGAAAGAAAAACAGTGGGAAAACCAAATATCTTATTTTTGCATCAGCTTGGCTCGGAGAATCCCTTTTTCTGTATTAAGCAAATTAGTTTTGGAGGCTTATGCAGCATCGGAACACAAGGTTCTCAAAAACATTAAAAGGGGTGATGTGGCTGGAAGAAAACTGAAAGAAAACTCAAACCCAATCTTTGCCTCTTTCTTCTTTGCTTGTTCATGGATCTTCACAAAACATCACCCCTAACTAACTCAAGTGCCCTCTGACCTCTATAGCACCTTTGTTACTGATGCTACTTAACTGTCATTGCTATGTGGTCTTCAGACATGTGGCAATGTGAAAACTTCTTACACAGTGACTTCACACGGTTTTCAGGCTGAGGGTTCACTCATGGGGAAAATTTAACAAATTAACAAATACCATACAACTCACTTCTGTACAGTGTTTTTGTTTTGAGTTGTGAGGAGTGTTTGTGTATTTGTTTTTATAGTTAAACAGAAACTGTTACATTTAGGTTCCTTTCTGTTCTTTCTGTCCTGTCAACGGCAGGACTCCCCATCTGCAGTAAAGGTTTATGATTAGATTAAGATGAGCTAGTGCAATTCCTACCATTTACCAACAGCCATGGGTCCCTGTTCTCCATGCTCAGTGCAACTACTCATGTCTCAATGGGTTAGTTTTCAGCAGAATCAGAAAGCTAATCCAGTCCACCACAGACTCCAACCCCTCAATCGGTAAAATGAAAGAAATATCTCATGTGGAATTGTTACCAAGGGTGAACTGAGAGTGTAGCCACTCTTATTTCATGACAGACTAGTCCAAATTCAGTTCAACCCAGTAGAAAAACTGGAGACTTGAATCTGCGTTTCTCCATTTCTTCTTTAAATTTCACCACAGATTCAACTCCACAGGTTTACCATCCTCACATCTCTTTCAGCTGCAACTGCAGTAGTTCCTGGGAGGTGACGAGCCCACTTACTCTTGCAGCTCTGCTCTAAAATTCTGCAACACTAGCAATAAACTACTTGCATGGAAGTGTGCACAACGGGCCAGTGAAAATTGAATGGATAAAATACAAAATGGCAATTTCAAATTTTCTTGTGGTTTTCATCTCAGTATTTTGTAGTTCAAGTCTGAGGTGAGATTAAAATGCTCTCTGATTAAATTTTATTAATTACATTTACCTTTATTAGGTATAGTTTATCTGATTTTCTGTCAAAAAAAAAAAAAAAAAAGAAAATTTTTTTTCCAATACATACATCAGTCTTAACCAACCACATTTGCCCATGGTGTCAATTCCCTCTACTAAGGAAAAAAAGGATTCTTTTTCTTTTCTGTCTCTAGCAGCAACTTTACAGATGTAGAATTGTGTGGATAAGCATAAATGCAGATTAAGGGAATTCAGTAAAAATCTAGGTATAGAGAAAATCTAGGTATACCTAGGTAACCTAGGTATGCCTAGATTTTTCTTTCCCTGCTTTCCAACAGGAAATACTAAACAGATAAATTCTCCCATTTTATTTTTTATAAGAATTAATTAGTTCACTTCCATTTATTTGTTACAATGTGGGTGCAAAATTATGTGTTTATTATGGAATTCCATTCATTGCTGCAGAACTCCTTTGACTTCTTTGATTGTGATAAACATTTCAATCCTGTGAGTTATACTTAATTTTGACAGTTGGATTTCTTCTCAGGAGCAAAAAGTTTCAGTTCCTCTGCCACCTCAACAGAACCTACCACTTTTCTATAAACTGAAAAATTGCTAGATTGACAACTAAAGAATTGCCAATCTAAGAGTCAGTTGCTGGCTGCCTCATCATTAGTTTTCCCACCTACATGACAAAGGATATTTTATACAGCTTGGCACCCTCTCACTGGAACACAGGCTAAAATCACACACGTGATGGAAACCTTCAATATTGCACTAGTTTTTCACCACAGCTGCTTGCTGATATACTCAAGCACTTTTCCCATTTCATTGGTATAATGCCCTATAGTGCAATGACATTACTTACATATGTCTCAGAGCACTGCTATCACTGCTCTCAATGATGCAGTGAAACTAATCCCTTCCTCAATTTGAGACATCAGCTCTGGTGCCAGTAAGAAAGTGCAACATGATTGCAGCAATTAGAAAGTAGTGAAAGTGCATTTGTACTGAATGGGTAATTTTCTACTTATTTAAATAATTTCTATATTTAGAATAAGGTGAAACTTCTTTAGAAATTCAGGAGTTTCTGAAAAATTACTTCAGGGACATCTGGCCTGAAAAAATCCACTGACTGCTTTAAAGAACAGCTAAATCCATTATTGCAAATACATCTTTCAATGAATAAGTATTACATAAACCTAAAATATTTAAAGAAAGAATAAAAGAGGTAAAGAAAGAAAACAACTTTTCCTGCTTAAACACCATTATTGCAGTGTTTAAACATGCACATTTTCTTCACATCTTAAAGCAGAATTCATGTTTAAGCAAGCCATTAGTATAGTTCATCTACAATTTTTTATTTAACAATGTGTACCTAAATAGGAATAATGTAACAAAACTACAGTAAAAGAAGTTAGCACTTATGGCATTTTTTTGTTTTGTTGGTGGTGATGGTGATTGGTTGGTTGTTTTTCCAAATAACTATGACATTCCCGGGAGGCAGAGAGTGGTAAAAAGGCTCCTATTCCTAGAATTCTAGAGCATGGGACAGGTACTGTGTGTAACTTCTTATGCACAGAATTGTGATTGAAGCATGCAAATGATTGAATACAAGTAATGAAGAGAATACTTACATTATAACCTGTCATCTACATTATGGATGCATGAAATCTGTACATAAAAGGGTAATTAATTATTCGCAGTAACAGAAGAAACCTTATTATCCATTATGCACATATGAAACAGAGCACCAGATATGCTGCAGGACAGATGGAAAGCAGAAGTCAGAGATCTCTTGCAGCTGGTAAAATTGTGAGGGTTTCTCCATGAAGTTTTCTGAAATCAAGCGTTCTTCTTTACTTAAACCTTTAACCAAACAAATCCCTTGGTGCAGGGGAAGTACTTTTTGCTAAACAGCAGATTAAAGGGATGCATAAAAGTCAGATTACAAGGAGAAAGGAAGTATGTTTTTCATCCTTATAGTGAATCTACCTAGTCATTGAGAAGTGCCTAAACAAGGGTAACTGAGTCATTGGAGACTCTTTAGGGTGTCCTAGATGTATGCATGAGCTGACATACATTGCACAGAACTAGAGTTTATTTACATGTTTTGGGACCAAGGAGTATGCTCTTCAGGTGCTCAAAAGGAACTAGGTGCCTGTGTTTAAGTGTCTGAATTCTCTCCAGATTTTATTTCCTCTGTGTTATGAGGTAGATTCCTGCACATCTGAGTCTTTCAGCCATCTATCTACCTTTGTGCTTTCTAAAATGTATCCAGTGTCATCAGTCACCAAATCTTACCCACCACATAAACAGAAGACAGCAACAGGAACCTTTGTGTAGTTTGTCTTTTTGAGATGATCTTTAAGCAATGAAAAGCCTGAAAATCTGTCTCTAAAAGGATTTTTAAAACCCCACTACAGACTAAACCAAACCAAACAATCAAAAATCAACCACTACAACATCATCACCACCTCCACCAAACCCACAAAACAGCCAGTAATGTAGCCGTGTAGCAAATATTTACTACACAGAGGTAAGAGAACATACAGAAAGCATCGTTAGGCTGGGTTCTAATGATGTCTCTCTTCAAATTTCAGTTTGCAAGACATTCATTTGTTTACCATAGTAGGGAAAACAGATACTGAATTAATGCAAAGTGTGCCTGAATAGAGTACAAGGTCTACCTGTCTTGAGATTGCATTAGCTGTTAATTAAATCCCTTTGGGTTACCTTGGTTTTCTGCTTATAAACACATTGCTGTTTTGAAGTAAGGACTGACTCTGTGTATATACAATCAGAATCAGAGATTTTTAGCTTCCTTACAACTGCATGGGCTACTTCTGATTCATTGTGAAATAACTTTAGCCTCACTGAAACAATGGGGCTAGGTAGAAAAAGACTAAACTAAAAAAGCAACATGCATTATCATTTAAGAGAAGAAACATGTTAATTACAGGAAGTATTATCTCAGTCCAGTTTTTTTGTTCAAAATTATACAGGTATTCATTCAGGGTAAAGATAACTTCATCAAACCACAAGTTAATAAGCTTTGTTCCTTCCCTTATGATAGAGTTCTCTTGTTGACGAGATTATACCATGATTCCAGTTTGTTCACGGGCCTTTCACTGCAAGGCCTGTGTTGTTTGTATCATCTGCTCTGATGAATAGGAGTTGAAAGAGGTCGTGTCCAGACTCACTTCCTTGCTGTGTTCTGGGATTATGAAATAAAGGTAGCATGACCTTAGGACAGACCTTTCTCTAAGAGTGAATTACTGTTTGAAAGCTCTTTAGGACAAAGGAGTTTATCTTCCACAACTTGAAATTTCCATCCACAGATGCCTAAACGTGTTCATATTTCTCATGCTCTAAAATGCAGCACTAGGTAATGTGTCAGTCATATAGAGTTCATATTCATGCACTGATCTTAATGGTTCATTTCATTAAGAAAATTATTTGGAAATTAAGGGGTGAAATTGTAGGCCAATGGATTATTTGTATGCTTCTTACTGAATACAAGGACTGTTTCCTGCTACTTGTTAAGCACCTTGCACAATGAGCTGCAGACCAGTCAAGACCATAGTAAGAGGGCCACAGCCGTACTCCAAAAATGCATTTTCCTTTCTATTCTCTCATATTCTTTTTTTCCTGATATCCAAGCAAGTTTCTAGTGCTGGAAGAAGTACTGGAAGTGATAATAATGTCTGGCTATATCAGGGCTTTGAGCAGACAGGACGGTGAATTGTGACTGATTACAAGCAGTTTATAAGGCCAAATTGTTTCCAAGGGCAGTGGCATTGATCTAATATTTGTGGACAGAGGAGATGACCAGTTCCTTTTTGAGGTTTATGCATATGAATGATTTTAAGTTAATTTTGTCTCTAACTTCTCCCTATGAGTTTTCCAAGACATTACATAGACCATACTGTTTTCCCAAGCCACAAAACTGGTATCTGAGAGTGATGGTAGCAGAATTACAAACAACAATACAAAGATGCTTAAATATTTTAAGATGCTTTTAAACAGAAGATGAGTTTATAGCAGATCAGCAATGAAGGTCATAATTGGTCTTAAGGGACAAACTCACTTCCAAGTTTTGTATCAAAATTTCAGTACAAAATAATCTCATTCTTTGAAACAGAAATGCTTACCTTTACAGCAAGAAATATGTCTTTGGAGATTTTCAAAAGAGTTGATATAATTATCTACTAGAATTTTCATGCAGCTTAACATGATTACTTGAATTATCATATTAAACATCTGCTATCCATCACCATCAACAGGAATCACACAGAAATACAAGGGGTTAAATTCTAGGATTCTTATTGAGCACTGATTCACCAAGGTACACCTCTGCAGTGAATGAACAAGAAGCTGCACTATAAACTCAAAAGAAAATTACAAGTACTCTCTAGAAGTGCTGTCATCTGTAATTTTTAACTTCTAGAAATGAAAAACTGAAATAATACAAATACCTCAAACACTTTCTTTGACCTGATGAAGAATCTTTAAGTATATGCAATACATTTCAGTACCAGTTGGTGGCCAGCTGTGAGTGAAAATTTCTTAAGCCTCCACTTTCAAAAACATACACTTATGAGTCTTATAGTGCATTGATCTACTGCATAGATATACACAGGGTCTTTACATAAAAGATGTGAAATCATTAGAAAGAACAAAGTAGTTGGCTTAAGCATCATTCTCCTGTTGAATTCTGAGCAGGTTGGGTTTATAAATCTTGTAAAAGCTGAAATGAATATAATCCTTTATATAAAACAAGATTTTACTCAGCAATAAGGGTTCAATTTACAACTTCTTTTTCACTGTCCGATTTTTTTCAGAGCCTTTTGAATTAACAAGAAAGTAAGAAGTGGTCAAAATAGTTTGGTGGGAGTAGGAATTGTCCAGGTTTCACACTGACAGCAATCAGAAAACACAGAAATTCAGACTTCATTGGAACCACATATCTATCTGGAAATGGCTGGAACTACTGGGTTTATGCTGTCTGAACTCAGTGTGTTTGATATGTAGCTCTGCCTGTTGCTCTTATATGTAGCATTAATTATGTCAAGGCATCTCCAAAATTTAAGGCAACTCTGAAAAATGCAAAAGGCATCATCAGTTTTGAAAGATGAATATGGGATGGCACATGCTGTTGTAATTTGGTGTAATAAGTCTTAGAAGCAAAATTAACCAGGATAAATGGGGAAGAGCAATCTTTAATATAGCTCACCTGGATGTTGAAATGAAAACCAGTAGACATTCCTAAGAAAAAATTATTCTCAAAATTCTATGATGACAATACTTACAGAAGCAAAAAAATATTTGCAAAAATACAGGAAGTTGCAATAAAATTAAGAAAAAAAAAAAACTAAAAGAAAATTGCTGCCAAAAAAAAAAAAAAAAAAAGAAAAACAAAAAAAGCACAGATTCCAAGTAGTTTTATTTAATGAGATAATGCATAAGGTTGGAAGGGACCCACAATGGGTCATCTTGTCCAACCTCCCTTCCCAAGGAGGGGCATCCCAGAGCACGTGGCATAGGATTGTGTCCAAATAGTTCTTGAATATCTCCAGTGAAGGAGTCCCCCAACCTCTCTGAGCAACCTGTTCCAATGTAAAAAAATTCTGCCTCATATTCAGATGGAACTTCCTGTGCATCAGTGTCTCCCCCTTGACTCTTGTCTTATTGTTGGTACCACTGAGCAGAGCCTGGCTCCATTTTTTTGACACCTTCCCTTCAGATATTTGTAGACATTGTTGAGGTCCCCTCTGTCATCTATTCTTGAGGCTCAAGAAGCCCAACTCTCTCAGCCTTTCCTCATAATAGAGATGTTCCAGTCCCTTAATCATCTTTGTAGTCCTCTGCTGGACCCATTCCCAGAGCTGTCTTGTACTCATGAGCCCAGAACTCGACAAAGCACTCCAGATGTGGCCTGAGTAGTGCTGAGTAGAAGGGCAGGATCACCTCCCTTGACCTGCTGGCAATGCTCTTCCTAATGCATCCCAGGATAGCAATTTTTTAAACATGAACACAAACTTCTGAATGAACCTGATAAGAAGAAAAAAGTATTTCTATCCATACTGTAAACAGAGATCTCTAGATTTCTATAAGATTTTAGTGTAAAGAGAAACAATGCAATAACTTTCCCTTTTCTTAGAGATTCAGATTCTTCCTTCTATGCTTTCATGTACTACTATCTACCTGGCTTTTCAAATTTAACATTCGTGAAATTTTGGTAGAGGACTATCAGATATCTCAAGTAGCAAACAGTTTTATAACTACCATGATCACCAATGACAAAGCTTAAAAAAATTAAATAAATATGTCTATAATATGCCATGGAAGAAAAACAAGAGATGTGGAACTTGAGGAAAGGATCTTTCCCCTGAAGATATGAACCATGGGAATATGAGAAGCATGTACAGACTACACAGTTATGGCCGCGATGTAAAGGCCAGGGCTGGATACTGATCATTCATCCTTCTTAATTTCTCTGGTTTCCCTATGAAAGAAATTTATAATAAATATTGGAATTTAGAAATAATAGATTAGAAAAGAACTGCAGCATCTTTTAACATGTCTCAGGATTTGGATGATGTAGGGACACAGTGTACGAGTCCAAGTTGCCTAACATTAAGGTTATGCAATGGAATATTTAAAATCCAGTACAAACATACCTTCGATCACTTCAGGGATTTATAGTTTCTTCAAAGCCCTAGAAATATGGATTCATGATAGCCAAGGTATCCATTCTCTCAATATGAGACATAAAAATAGTCCTTGAAAGTTCTATTTTAAATTCTTTAGAAGTACAGTTTTCATTTTATTTAGTTACAGCTTGCAACATAACTAAGCTTACCAATATTTACTTGAGGAAATTAGATAACTTGTGGATTACAGTTCATGAAAAATACATCCTCTTGAACCCACTCCAGTAAGCATTTATCTCATGAGAGGAAAAAAAAAGGCTCTATTTGTATTCCATGTATTTTTATTTTGTGTGTTAATTAAAATATTTAGTATAACCCATAGTCTCGGAAAAAACAGAATGCATCACTAAAGAGATCTTCTTTAAAAGACGTTTCCCATGAAAAACAAATCTTTAAAGAATTTGTGCTGATGATAATAAATAAAGCTTCAATATCAGCTTACCAGCACTGCTTGGTTTCTTTAGGAAATATGTTTTCTTTTCTGTTTAAACAGAGACAAGCTCTCTCCTTTGGAAATCATTTTCTTGACCCTAGTTACTTACAGTACACACAGTAATATACTTGTAATACTTACACTATTCCACAAATCAAAGTCATTAGTTTGTGCTTTACCAATATATATGTCTATCATGAGGTCAGCAGGCATAGGTTCCTACCCCAAAGAGTTGGTATTACTTACTGAACCATAAATTTTAATTGATTACATTTTTTTCATGAATCCAAGTCTTTAAAGAAAACTAAAATGCACAATTCAAATTAATAATGTAAAATCAGCATTACTCAGGTATAGATTCACAAAAATTAGGAAGATCACTTATAGCCATGCAACAGTAGCTGTTTCAAGTGAACAGTTTGTTTAGAATAAAAAATACTGTGATGAAAATTCTCATCTGCAGTGATACAATATGCTTCCTTCAGAACAAGATTCTCTTATGATAATGGGTAAAAAGAAATTTCTTTTTCTGTTCACAGTTACCCTTAATCTAGTAATAATGTCAAGAACAGAAATATGAAATGATTTTCCAAACTTTAACATCCCACTTCATTGTCATGCACATCATGGCAAATTCTATTCTATTGCTAGAAAACTCATATATGTAATTACAATAAATATTGAGTTATCTCTGTCAATGGCCAAAGGCCATTCAGTGTTGTCAGTTTCTTGTCTACTTTCAATTAAGAAAGAGCAAATGTAACTTTTAGACCCAGATTCCACATCACTAGTAGTTAATTGCGGAAGGGACAAAGCTCCCAAAGACAGTGCATTTATTATATGCTCACATCTGAAGATCTGTTTCCCATGATTTAGCTGAATGTCTTCATTTAACATCTGATTATCTCTGCTGGGCAAAATGTAGATGGTATGGTCTCTTTTCACCTAACTACTTCTTACTCATGTTCAATCAATCAGATATAGGCATTGCCTAATGATAAGCACATACTTGTACAGCTGCATAAACAATATTGAATTACTAAATTACAAAGTGCCAGGAGATTACCAACTACACATAACATACCTGACTGATGAGAGTGTGAAAAGAAAGAATTGGGTTGTAGATGGTCTTGGAACCACAAAGTTGCAGTGCAGCCTGAAGCACTTAAGAACGTTGTTTCCAAAATCACTTGCATGCACACACACATATATGCACTATGGAATGTCTGGGAAGAAATACGATGTTTGCAAGTTGAATACCCTGAAGGCACAAGAGATAAAATGGCATAGATTGTCCCTGCTACACTGGTTTACAAGTGAGACCTCTTACAAAACATGGCTAAAAGCCTAGAATGTAGCTGCAATACTGCATTGCTGTACCACTGTGGGAAATGAGACCTAGCTGAGCTGGGTTTTTTTGCAATATAGAATAAAAAAAGGAAGTTTAGGAAGTATATCACATTTTTCAAATTTGTTACCCTCATGTAAGCACGTGCTTCCTCTACATGCACAGCAGAGATACTCGGAGGAACCATGATGAGATACCAAACCACTGTAGTGATTAAAAAGGGTAAAGCATTTTATGATTCCAGATGTAGGAAACCACCTGAAAGGAAGGAAACAGAATGAAAAGAGTATTTTCTTCCACAACAAAAGAAACAGCTGTGACAAACAGCTGCAACACAAGTCAGTATTGATTTTTATAGAGCTTCTTCATAGAAATGTCAACTAAAATCTGTAAAATCAGGTTCAATCCAGCAATGAAAGGTGGACTGAGCCTTGTGTGTGAATGAAGGCAAAACTGACTTCAGTAAGGAAATTTTCCTTCTTTCAAATGAAACCATTTTCTTTTAATCCTTTCTTCTGAAGACATGAAGAAGAGTAGTCACATCTCTTATTGTGTTCTCAACTAAAAAAATCTAGCCTGTTTTGAGAATACAGTACAAAGGGTATAGGTACAATGAAGTTAAAATTCAGCAGGAGTTTTTAGTTTTAGATTAGCAACAACTAATAGACACAATCTAGTGTCTTTAGTTTCACTCTTGCAAAAACATTACTGTCAGTACAAGTCGAGAAGAGCAAACAGTGTATTCCTCAGATTTAGAGATAAAAAAGTAACAAAAGAAATAACACAAAACTATTATGCAAAATAAAAGACTCAAAATTACAATTGAAACTTTTAAAACCCCTTGTCATATCTTTATCTGCTGAGATAAACAATCAATTTCTTCCTACTGGAACCATTCATTTGGAAGGGTTTGTTAAGTGACTTCTTTCATTTCAGGAAGATGTGAAAACTAATATACAGTTTGTATCATGAACAGACCATCTGCTGTAAAAAGTTCCCATATCAAGAGAACAGAGGGACTAGTTCCCAATTAATTAGCTATTTTAGGAGGATTGGATATACTCTTTCCAAGACGGTTACAGTTGATAAGATAATCATCTGTCTGTCAAGCTGTGTCTGTTTGCCTGTCAGTCTAGCTAGAGTACTGGAGAAGGCCACGGAGATGTTTATTGTTTATATTTTTCTTCCCCCTTCTCCTCCTCTCACAAAATGAAAGCCATCCCAGGAACTGAATCATTTAATATAGTCATAGCCTTTTTTATCCAAAGTTGTTTGTTCTCTTTTTCCTGGTAAATATACAAATGTCCCAATGAAGGCATATGAAGGACAAAGAGTATTATGGAAGTAGATTTCAGATGTTATTTATAGCAAGATTTTATAATGTAGAGCTATTAATAGCAACTCATTGCATAAGAGGTGAATGAACAATACAGATGTCTCAGTCCTCATTGAAGGACCTATTCTTTTCCTGAAGAAAAACACTGTTTGTACAAGGCACCATTTACAAGTCAATTGTAATTTTTTTATAGCTATGAAATAATGTTGTTTTTATCTCTTTCAGCTGAACTGAGCTGCTGGCTTCCGTTTGGCAGCTTCACAAACAATCTGTGTGTATCAAGCCATGCTTAGCAGGCCCCCAGAGTGGGTGACAGGAAAGATTGCACGCCGAGACGGGGAGACAGCGTGGTTTCCTTGTAAAACCAAACTTTGAAGCTCAGGATCATAGAGAAGTCCAGTTAAGGGAGCAGGTATTTATAAAGCCCAAGAGATTTTCAAAAGCATAGCAGAAAAAAAAAAAAAAAAAGTGGTTTTAGCTCAAAGCACTAAGATGCCATTAAATGTAATGTGAGCATTTACGACATGAGTATATGAATAGATTTATTTCTTTTCTTGTTGTTTTTTTTTCTTTCTTTTGTAAAAAAATAATAAGTTTGACACCACGTAATCCCTGTGATGTGAAAGTAATCGCCATACTGAGAACATGGGAACACATAAAGAAAAGTGTCATTTCCTTACATAGTCTATTGCTATAAAGCATTCTGGAAGCTATGTCTATAAAAGACCAAGCAGTAATTACAGTGGGAACAACAGCTATTTCCATAATAAAGTTGTAAAATCACATCCCTGCTTTTGGTTTAAAAGACCAGCTTTGTCTCTATGGAATGACCACCTATAAATCCTAAAGAAACTAATTTGCATGAGTCTTGAATTAACTAGCTACTTGAGAGCTCAACACTTTACCAGAAAGCGTAATAGTCTTATGCTGATTTTTTGTTTGTTTGTTTGTTTTCACTTCCAAAAGACATCAGCAGAGGAAAGAGATGCCGGTAGCCTAAATTCTCTTTTCATTTTTTTTTTCCACCACAATTTTCCATGTTTTGCAATTTTGTTTAGTGAGGTAAAATACAGACAAAATTTTAGGGGTTGAAAGTTTCACTGAAATGATATGGCAGGAATGCAAACCAATGTATTTCCTGAAGTGTTTTTCATTGTACAGCTGGAGTTTTTGAAAGCAGTTGTGTTTTTTCTGGATATGGGACTTTGTTGCTAGTCTCACAAATTTCCTCTGTAAATTAAGTTCATGGTATTACCACTGGGAAAATATTAAGTAATCTGAATGAGCTCTATAATGATCTTCAAATACATTGTTTACATTTCAGGGGGTGTGGTGGAGATTGTTCATCCTGATCTGAAAATTCAGTATTATGGAATGAGTAGTATTTTTTTGCATGGAAAAAGAACATTTTAATCCTTGGAAATTTGAAACAGGTGCATTTTTCTTTTTCTGCTCCAGTTCTTCCTGTTTCAGTCAACAGGACCAGGACAAAAGCATTATCTTCAAAAATGTGACAGCACAAACCTTACATCTCCACAAATCTATCACATAAGAGGAAGAAACATGACCGGCAAAATACAGTTTCTTGAGAGGGCTCATTTATGAAGAGAAAACAAAACTTTGTGACCTTCTCTTTGATCAAGTACCTCCAACAATACTTGACTATTGAATATTAGACAAACTACTGATGAAAAAATAATTAGGCTAATATTTTTAACAGGTATTGCATATAAAATTGTGACTTTGTCTTGACATTTAGTAGCAGACAAAAAAAAAATCTAATTTGTTGAAGGAATTCAATCACCACAAATTATTCATGCATCTTTAGAAAAATAATGACATACCACCAACTAGATTTTTTCTCTTGAACAAAGCATGCAAATTAGTATGCAGATAGATTAATGAATTGAGAATGCATGAATAGTGAATGTTTTCAACTCTTAAACAGAATAAGAAATGTGCATGCTCTCTGATCCATCATTCAGTTTCTATCTTCAGCAAAAAGAAATAAAATGACAGCACACGGACATCAACAAATACATTTTAGGAATCCTGTACAAAATAAAACCCCACCTCAATGTACTACTTTCTTACCTGACAGCTTTATAAATTTGTTTCTGGCATCATGGATCATGTTGCCAGCATCCTCTGGAATGATTCCTTTTAAAACCTCCTCCTTTCTGTTTTGCTTTGAACTACTCTTGACAAAAATGATCATTGTTACTTAAAGCAACTATTTTTCTATTTATTCAATATTTAAGATCGTGCGGATCTTCAGATTTAATCATACACTTCACAGCAGTAAGGTGGATTTATTACTATGCTACACTTCAGACAAATAAGGGATAGTTTAAAGCAAATTTAGTTTTGTTTTGTTTTTATTAGATCAGCTTATACATAGGACATTTTTAAGATTTCCTGGTCAGTAGAAAATTACTTCTACAATGTATTTTATTATGAACAGTTCTATTCATTTCATGTGATGGAGACTTTGGAATCAAGAACAGCACTACATAAATTAAGTAGTCTTTAGTGCATTATAAATACTTTTGCCTTAGTGAACACTGACTTTCTGAAAGCTGCATTGGAAACTGTAGTCCTTCATTCAACATATACTGCAGGCCAAGTATGGTACAAACAGCTGCAAGGGAGTTCCCCATAATTGCCCTGCCAGCATCTTGAAATCTGATTTGGAAAATTTAACCTCTGCATAAGCATTTCAGATACTATATTAGCAAAATCTGGTCCTTCACTAAGCCTGACATTCATACAGATTTTGGTGAGCTGTCTGAAGCTTTCTTTTTTCTAATAGGTATCTGAGATACTCCCCAAACTTTTTTTCACTTAGCCATCAGCTCTCCCTCAGGATCATAAGCAAGTGAACAGCATCAAACATAGGTATAAAATATGCACATACTATTAATATTCTGAAAGTTATGCTTTAGCCTACAAAATGTTTATACTATGATTTCAAATAAACCACTGCAAATTTTATAGGTTTCTTTTTAAATTTAGTCATCAATAAATGAAAATCTATATATATCTATAAGGTTGGTTTTAAATATAGAGAAGATTTTGCCTATAAGGTTGCTGAAGACTAGAAAAGATATTTCCTTTTTTTCCCTTTGCTAGGTCTTATTGAGCCACGCCATGTAGAAATTACTAGTGCTTGTAAGTATATGACATCTCATCAGTAAGGAATGTAATGATGTCTTTGGTGCACAAAGTGAAATTATTTCAAGTTGTGAAGGACCTCCAGGAAAGGGTCAGAAGGTGGGATTCCAAGAAATTAATCATAGATATCTATAGGGAGTTTCTTCTGTACTAAAGGAAAGATTAATTACACACACAAAGGTTGACAGAAAGTTGAACTATCGGTGGGCCTCTGTCTACTGATTCAAGCAGCAGCCTGAGAACTGGGATTTCTGACTCTTCCTGTTTCCAAATATGTGTCTTGAGCAGTTTAACCTGCCTCCTTTTGTTAACCATTCAGTAAAGCAAGTGCCTTCTGTACTTACAATGTTGAAGTACCACAGCTTACTTACTATTTCAGCAAGCCAGTAAAGAAGAGATTTCTTTTTTCTCTATCAATATAGTTGAACACAGACTTCATTTTAATACCAAGATGAAACTACTTTTATATAAGTGGGTTTTATATTGTATCATATGGAATAATATTCATCTAAAAGCACTGAGAAATAAAATACTGACACAAGCTTAGATTAGTCATATCCAAAAAACTACTGAATAGATTCAATAAAATGAAAGTCAAGTGTAGATTTTCTCATTGCACCCAAATTATAAATAATCAAGCTCTAAATCAGCCCAGGAGTATATCAGGCACATATCAAACATAAGGAGTGATGTCTGTATTTTATATAATAAAAGTACCTGCCAGTAATGTAAGATAAATGGAGATTTTCATACATATTTGCATTCAAAATTTGTGAAATTGGAAGAATTTTATTGAAATGAAAACTTACAAGAAAATTAAATGTCTGAAGGGATAATGTAAATCAGATTTATAGACATGTAAGGAAATCACAATGAATAGGTTTTCTTAAAAAAATATGTGTGTCTAGTTGAAAGAATAAGCTCTCAAGTTAAGATGTTAAATGCATGTTAAGTTCAAGTTATGATATTAAGTTCAACTTCGACAACAAAGTTGAAATCTGTAGCTTTGGATACAAGCTCAAGATTAGGACTTAATGAAGCAGATTTCAATGATATTGTCCTGGAAATTATTTGACTTTCATGACCTGTAAGAAACTCCTTTCCACAACTCAGTTGCACTAACTGACTTCATTAAAGCAGCTCATTTTGGTTTTGATAAATTACTAGTATATCTGTAAAGGAGTTTGGTATGTTATAAATTGCTCTGTGCTGGAGGCTTAAGCAAGCACTACACTCATGTATTCAAAATTCAGTTACTGCTATGTTTGATTTATTAACCATCTATTCTGTGGTACTTTAAAATAGATGACATAAAAGATAACAATTTGTACATATCTAACGATTTGTACATGAAAAACAAGATAGTACCTGATAAACAAAGGCCTTCACTTATCCTCAGTAACATAGTGTTTATTGAGCTCTAAAATTTCCCAAAAATTACAAGCGCCTTTGTTTATGACATGTATTATAGTATGTTTAGTACTGTACAGTATATCATATATTGTATTTTATAACCTATAAAGAGCTTGAGTCCTGCATTATATAATAAATATCATTCACCTTCTGCTTCATCTTTATTTTCTATGTGGACAGTCCTACACAGAGTCATATACATTAAAGTTATTTCAAAGCAATATAAATGTCGGTGACCGATAACAAGGGCTGTGTATGAAAGCTGCAATACCTTAACAACAGTAAATAGAAAAGTACTCCTGCAATGATTAGGACATCCACAAATATCCCAAACTGCAAAGGAATACACTCAGTAGGGACATATCTTGGATGAAGAAATATGTAATAAAAGCAGTTGTAGTCATAGCTCTATGACATGGTGTGAAACTCAGTTATCTCCCACTTCTTTCAGCTCAAACTCTTTCAAGCACTTGGATACTTTTTTCCATATCCCTAACTCCACAGATGTAGAACTAAAGACACTACCACCCATGCCTTCTCATTAGCACTTTTAAAAGTATGTCAGCAAGGCCTCCTGAAGACAGATCCAGACAATCCCTGCCTGCCCTCTGAGCTGGCCAGATGCTGCATGTCTGTGTCAGTGTGGCACCAAGCCCAAACTTTACTACTCAGCAGAGCTTAAAATTTTGAGCTCTTTGGCATTGTAGCCAGGGTAATATGACTTCCAGGTTAGGTCTTGCTCACAGATTTTTGAAGACAAGGCACAGAAAGCAGATTCACTGCAATAGTTTTTTGTCATTCAAAATCATTGCAAGCTGTGATGTCTACATGGAATGGAGAGACAGGGAGAAACTCCTGAATGCCTGTGAAACCAAACTGTAACAGAAGTGTATTTAAACCCTTTATAGGTAACCTGTAAACGGCTTCTTTCTTCCACTGAGGAGTCCAAACAACGAGCTCGAAGTAGACATTTACATCTTTGAAATATACCAGATGTCAGCAGGCTAGAAATCTGATAGTCCCCTAAAATTTACTGTAGATTAGGCAATGTTCAGCATTCTAAGTGAAAAGATTAGCATTCCACAAAGGCTTTGCTCAGACACTGAAGAGGGTAAGATTTCAGCAGCACAATTCCTTAAATGTCTGAGTCAAATTTAAAGATTAGATGGTTTACTCTGTTCTCCACTGACTCTAGAGACCCCATCAATGCTAGACAACTGGCTTTAAAAGGACCCATATTGTAGCACGCAAATTTGCATGAATCTCACTTTTGGATCAAATCTTGCTACATTTATATTCTCTGAAAGTCATAGCTTTACTGGGTTTACAGAACTGATCTACTATATAATTCATTCTTAACAAAGCACAACACATGTAGAAAATTCTATTCAAAAGCACATCTAGAGAATGGCAACTCATGTTTCATAGAATAAAATTATAGTTGATAATTCACCCAAGGAGTGTGAAGTTACACATAGTCCAAATCTTCAGTCTGATCTGTCCTGACTATCCTCAGCCTTTCCATTATCCTAAAGAACAGGCTTGAAGTGACTTATTCAAGGTTACTGTCTTCTCTTTAGCTGATACTATTACAATGTAGAAAGAAAAAATTAAAGGTATCCATGGAAAGAAAATGCATGTGAGACAGCATCAGTTTTCCTGGTCAGTGACAGGACCACTCACCTAGTAAATGGAAATCCTCTTCCCTTTTGAACATTTTCCATACAAACTATGTACCAGGGCTCAGATGGAGAAGGACCCAAGATCTTTAATTTCCTGATCAAGTCTTTTTGTTACCAGACTATTACTTAAGTTTTCTAGAGAACAAGATAGGTGAGATAAATATTTAAGTGAGATGACCACCTAAACTTAAACATGTATCGTAAATTACTAAGATGAGTGTTATGGGTTTAGCTGATAAGCTTAAATTTAGGCTTTAAAGTTCAGACCAGGCCTGGGATTGTCAGCTGACTTCTTCTAGCCAATAATATTGTATTCCATACCATATTACATCATCTCAAAAGGAGTAAATCCAGTGTGTAGGAGTGGCTTGGTCAGTTCCACCATAGCTGAGGTACAAACAGAACGTAGTGCCACTCCTGTCTTGCTAGAGTGGGCCTTGCTCCTGCTGCTGCCATTGCTTGCATTTTGTTTGAATTCAGGGAAGTAGAAACATTTTGTTGTTACTCTTTCTGTTTCTTGCTATGTATCTTTTAGAATACTTACAGATATAGGGTAATAGACTTTGTATTAATTGGGGAGTGGGAAGTTATTTCTCGTTATAGATATATATAGCTTGTGTAAGTGTGTGTTATATTGTAGTTTTCTCTTAAGTTTCTCTTTTCTGTATAAATATATGTAGCTAGTTTCAGCATAAACCTGGTTGAGAGGTTTTTTTTTTCCCTCTCCCCCTTTTTCCCTTTTCACTCTGTCTTGGACACTTGGCATTTTGCCAGCTCAACCCAAGACAATGAGAGAATAGGAAACTGAACACATTTTACAGATATACTGCTTAATGCTACAGGCATGCCCCATCAGACATGTGGGATATAGGTCAGGCAGATGCTCTGCTTGATGTATTCATCTCAGCAGATCCCACTCAACTTCACTCTCTGCATATAGTGAACTGGGAACATGGACGACAAACCTAGGTTATGAATCCTGGCAAGTCATCATGACCTGGAAGTCATATACAGTAAAAAAACCCAAAAAAACAAAAAAACCCCAAAAACCCGAAAAAAAAACAAAAAACAAACAAACAAAAAAACCCGAAAAAAACCCCAACCTAGATGTTTTTTCTGTCTGTCTCCATTTGGTCCTAGCTTTTGTTTACATCACATCCTTCTTTCACAGCTCCAGTAATTTAAACAGTTATCAAATGAAAGCAAACAGTTTGGCTTCACTTTGAGAAATGTGTGAGCTATCAGAACATGGAAAGGGGCTTTAGAATAAATAAGAAACAGATTTTTCGTCTTTACTACAACCAAGAATTTATATATATATATATATATATATGTTGTCTCTCCTCTTTGATCTCATGTCTATCCCCATCCTTCCAAGTTGTCTCTTAAAATCAGGAGATTGTAGTTCTCACCTCTCCTCTTTTTGGATAAGCCACCAGTGAAGAGTCTATGTGGACACTTTTAGTATCTCCTTCATCTCAGTAGGGGACAAGGAGATTGACAAGTCCTCTGCTTGTCAGAGATTCTATAAAAATAACTAAATAGCAAATAAAGATGATTTTAAAAGCTTGCGTGTTTGATTAATTAAAAAAAAAAGTCCCTGTCTATTTTAAAGAGAATAGCAGGGAGCATAGAATAGATATAGGTGCAAAAGTCAACAAAAATAGAGAGAAGACCAACAAAGAAAGACTTTCCATGCTTTTTTGACATTAGTGTCTCATTTTTCTAGGGTTTCTGAATAGCTTTTCAAACAGTAAAACTCCAGTCAGTTCAAAATAAACTAACGAGGGAGAAAATCTTATACTTTAATTTTTTTTTCCTTTCTAAATGTAATATTTTCTAATTTGAACTTTGCTCCAGAAAATAATGTTCTTTTGATGGTAAAGGATACAGAGGTGCATCAGGTTATGCCAACAGCTTCAGAGATCTATTTTAAACCTGAAGAGACAGGAACAATTAAATTTTTTTCTCTCCAGACCATTTTAATGACAGAAAACAAGCATGTCTGCTTCCGGAAGAATGATGTTTCTTACTCAAGAAAACATTAAGCTCCAGGAATTTATCCTTTACAAACTCTGAAAAACAGGAAAAAGTATCTCAGTTCCTGCTGGGCTAGCAATTTGTGTTAATTTACAATCGTTCATAAATGACTGGCTCATTTGGGAAACATTGTTTTTGAGATTGAAAGCTATTTGTTGGATAAAAGCAGTAAGGACATGAAAAAAGTACGCCACTTCATAACAATGATCAAGCTTTTCTCTGCCTCTTTTTCTTATCTCTTTCTTCCACTGATAAATGACAAAACTGTATTTTGGAAGTATGTTAAGGAAGTATTATCAGGCAATGCTGAAGTGCAATTAATGCATTTTACCCCAGGCTACCATGATTGCTACAGCTCATCCAAAAGCTCTGGTTAATGCCCATGGCGGTTTTAGAATCATTAAACTGGTGAGACACACAAACTACAGGATACATTTCAATGAGAAAAGAAGCATTGCTACTGTATAAGAGTCACAGCGGGACTTGAGCAACAAACCCTGCTCACATTAGAGCTGTTAGACATTCCACTCCCCCTCATTACTAGTTTAAAATGGTTTCAAAATTATTTTTTTTCAGATCTGTGCTTTGCCATCAAAAGTTTACTCACAATTTCTCCTCCCTTCCCAAATAAATGCTGATGCTTTTGTAATTTAATGAACTCTCACAACTGCAGAAGGCAGCCTTTTTAAAAATTATATGCAGATGAGTACATGCAGACAGTTCCAAACTTGGAAATACAGGGTCTGACCTGGCAAGACTGCCTTCACAGAAGTTAGATGCAGTTCAGTCTCTTAATATTTCCTCTAAAA
Source organism: Hafferia zeledoni (assembly GCA_035583235.1). Taxonomy (NCBI): domain Eukaryota; kingdom Metazoa; phylum Chordata; class Aves; order Passeriformes; family Thamnophilidae; genus Hafferia; species Hafferia zeledoni. The sequence continues at coordinate 18,205,153 of JAWWEV010000043.1, forward strand.
TCAATACATAAGTTCTGGCAAAAGCTATGTAATGAACTCATGATTTGGAGGTTTTGGTCTTCTTCAGTCAGCTATGAAATTCAAAGTTCTCACTTCTTTTACACAGTCCTTTGGTCTCTGTTGAGAGTCATTTTAATCTTAAAAGTGAGTATAGAAAATTCAACGCCTTCCCTGGGTAATATGCTGTGGCAAGTTACTCAATGCAGCCCAATTATGTAGTGTATGGCCTCTGTCTGTGGAATGTCTATAGGGGAATCCTGTGGAGTGTGGTATGGCCCTCAGGCACTGCAGCAGACTCTCAGATAATAGTCCTAGAGTTGTGACAGGGCAGGAAAATAAAAAATTTAGAAGAAAAAGCCAACATCCTGCAAAACAGGTGGTAAAATATTCTTTGGGTCATTTAACAGGATATATTCTGTAAATATGTAACCAGTCCTCTCCTTCCCATATCCATTTAAGTACATGGAAAAGGTCCTATTGACATCAAGAACTGTTGAAACCAGCCACACACATCAGTAGTGTCAAACCCTGCTCTGTGCAAGAAGGATATCTAAAGAGAGCACAGTGAAACCCCCCTGCTGCACAGTAAAACAAAATTCTTAATTTTGGCATTTCATTCTGCCAAAACATAAACAGTTTTTTGCACATAAATCTGCATCCTGAGTGATGGTTTCAGATAGAATAAAAACTATATTAATGTTGGAGTTACACCCAGTTAATTAATTTATTACTGGAATATTTTATGTCTTGAAACTTCGCAGCTGTAAAAATGGGCATTTTTAAGTAGCCATGTAATTGTGAAATCTCACTGAAAATAAAAAATACGTATCTCACTCTCATAATTGTGTAGATAAACATAAGGCTGGGCACAGATTTGCAGAAAACCCAAACAAGTTCAAAGAAGGTGCTGCCACATGTTTGAAAAGACAAATACTTTAGAAACACATCACTGACAATTAAGTTGTCAGATTCCTCATAATTTCATTTTAGACAAAATGTTCCTCTATTACATTTATTAATCATCACTGAACATAGCAAGAACCAAATACTAGTGAGGGGGAAAATTGCATAGACATGTCAAGAACATGGGGGACAAGGCATTTTAATCCCGATATTTCAAATTGCTTTTCCTTTTCCCCTAAGCAAAGCAAAGATAAATGTCAACCAAATCAAAAAATAATACACAAAACATTAAGTGCCTTCTGTGTATTAAATTCTCAACAGTTTATTAAATATTCTCAAATATAATGGTTGTTTGGTTGGAGTTTTTTTATTAGCAAGTAGTTAAAAATCTCCTGTATTTCCTCAGACTTTACTACCTTTGAAATTATTCTTTCAGCTCTTTAAATACCGGTGGTGCACTGGTAACTTACTGAATAGAGTAAACACTTCACAGTTGCATGGTGTGGTTAGCTCTTCAAATTTTGAAATCAAATTTATTCTTTAAAAAAATAGCTGGGAAGTATCTTGGAAATTTCACATATTTCCAGTACAATACTGCTCCCTACTAAGCTAGAAGTATGTCTTGCATAACATGATAACACTCCATAGAACAGAAAGGTTTTTCTCACAGGCAAAAATTTTTCCAAACTAGTAGCAGAGGGTTATATGTATTTCAAACAAAGCTCCACTTCTACATATACAAGGAAGAGAAAAATATCATACAAACTAAGGAACAGATGAAAGTGAAAGAAATTAGCCTTTAAGGTCAGGCATGGCCTTGGTACCTTACCTTTTTCTCACATGCACACAACTGACATCCTTAAGTGATCCTTAATTTCCTCCATATTTTCAGGTTACCTATGTTATGTATTTGACTGCATTAGAGTGCTGAGAAAGGTATGTCTGACTTAGCTTTCATCAAATGAATCAGAATCTGCCTGCAGCTTAAATCAGGGATCTTGTACATAAAGCAACAGCCAAATATCCTGCTCAGGACCCAAGACTTGTATTCTCAACCGTTTTGTAGTAGGATTAAATATATGGTCACTGAAGTGTGACCTTATTTCTCTAGACTTTAAGAAATACCTGAGTGACTTTTTGTGTATAATTCTGACAGAATACTTATGACTTTCTTTCGTTTCACATAATATACAACTGGTGTTACTTTAGAGAGAATGTACAAGTTCTTTACTGAGCCAATTAAAATCTTAATTTATTATTTTAAAAAACTACTGTTCCTTTTAGTCTTCTTGTGTTAGCATGTCCTCTGTCTTTCTTAGTTTACACATGATGCAGCTTCCTTTCTATTCCAGACTCCAGCAGGTGATAGTTGCTTGGTTAGGAGAAAATCAAAGCATTCCTCATTTTCCTTTCATTTTAACTTTAAACATTTCAAAATATCTGACTACATTTAAGTAGATTAGAATAAAATATAAATTACCTATTTATCTTCCTCTCTCTCTCTTTGGTCTCTCTCTCCCTCCCATATATTTAACTAAAATTATATAATCTTCTACAATTTGAACAGTCCAATTAGAAAAGGGCATGAATAAATGCATAGTGCAGACTCTGTGTACTGAACCACCATTATCAAATAAAGGGATGAATCTGTTTTTGCCATGTCCATTGACAGCCCTCTTCCAGCTCACAGCCAGCTGGCAATTAATGGAATCAGATTTAAAACAGGCAATGGGGAGAAATCAGCTTCTATGTGTCATTCTTACACCAGACATATGTGTGTCTGCTTTACATATGCCTGCATTGTGTGCGCATTTGTATTGGTATTATATGTACAAGATGTATTATTTTTCCCCTGTGTGCCAGTTCAAAGATATGCAGCATATTTCTAATACTTAGCCTCCCACAAATATTAAGACATACTGTCAATTTTTCTTAAACTGATTTTAACCCTGATTTCAATATAGATGGGCAGACTGCTACTAAATAGTTATGTTAGATAGCTTATTGATATTTATTCCTAAGTTTGTGAAAGAAAAAAAAAAGAGTCACACCTGACATGTACAGCAAGTTGTATTTAATTTTAAAAGGTGTCTGGGAAGGGAATCCAATAGATGTATTTCTTTTGAGAATATTATTCAAAGATAAATACAATTTACAGCCAGGATTTTTTTTTTTCTGTTGTTTCAACTAAAATATCCTCATCAGAAATTCATACCAGTTCCATTATTTTTCTTAGTGGGTTCCCACCTACTGAAATGAGATGTGAGTGAAATACCTGTATTCCCTATATACTATGTTTAGTTACCTCAGATGGGATGCATATGCTCAACATACTTACTAAACAGGAAAAACAGATACTAGAAATGTTCAAGCAAAAGATGTCTATCTCAGAATTCCCTCATCTATTAACCAGTAGCCCTGCATTAGACAGGTTTATGGAAATTAATATTTAAGCCTCAAGGCTCTCTCCTTTCATATCCCTATTGGAGAAGGCAGAAATCAACTTCTTGCTTCTGGGATGCAGCTGCAAGACAGGGAAGAGAATACAAGTGAAGGAACCTGAGCATATACACCTGTGGTGAGGCGCTACTCCGGAAAACCCAATTTGTAGACTTTGTTGTTAGCGGCTTCCATACATCTTAGACTCTTAATGAAAATAGCATAAGCAATATTTGAAATAGAACCCCAAATCATTCTTCTCCTCCTCAAACTTCTTCCTAGTGAATACGCTCATCAATAAGCTAAAACACGAAGCTGTATTTTGTGCCCAGTCATCCATCCCTCACAAGTCCTTTCTTTGTACACTGATGTGACACCAGGAATGGAATGAGTGCTCTCCTCCTTTCTAATTTTCTCTTCCTTGGTCTCCAACATTCTGTATGGAGATGGGTTGTGCTCACTTGTACCCCATCAGGTTGAAGATCTTCATCTCCCAGTTGCTGGAAATCTATTCCAGCCCTTTAACTATTACGTTAGAGAAGCTGCATTCTCCTTCAGTGTTTCTGAATAAAAGTGTTTTCTATTCTTGTGGTTACTGAACTTTAGATTGGGCCTCTCAGAGAAATCCAGAGACAAATATGAAAGAGGGACTACAGGAAAGCCTAATTGTGAACCCCAAATAGCTAACTGGGGAGGTCAACATGCTGTTGAGATCTTCTGCAATGATACTAGCTTGGGTACTTAAAGACAGAATAAATGATTTCCCACAGCAGTGCCCTGTAAGACACAAAGAAAAAATTGTCCTGAAGTATTCTTATTACAATCCTAATATTTTAATTTCCGAAGTTACAATCTAGTTCATGTATACATTCTGTAAAGAACTTGAATTTAGACACCTGGACTACTTGTTAATCCAAATCCCACTACATGTACATTGCCTATTATTTTTTTCCCCTCTGTAATAGTTGTTCCATTATTTTAACAATTATAAAACTGAAATGTAAACCAGCAATTTCTGGGAACAATTTGCTTTGTGTTTATGTTTATTTTTTTATTTTTTCAGAAAACTACTCTGCAGCACCATCTAGTGAAAATGAGAAGGACCAGTTATACTGTTTCCATGTTTGGAGAATCTCCATGTATCTGTGGCCTGCATAGCTTTCTGTAGTCTCAATGGAAGTAAGAGAAGGAATGTCTAATGTCTATATGGAGAGTGTATGTGTGTGTCCTCTGTCATTTCAGCCGTCTTGAACAGAAAACCTACCTCAGGATGAAAGGCTTTGTTACAGAAAGTCATATAGACCCTTTGGAAATACATAGTCTTTGGACAAGGTGGATACAGTTTGACTATAAAATATTCCTCACTTCAGAACCAAAGTTCCCAAGTTCCCAAGTTTTGATTGTGCTGAATCAAGCACATTAGCAGCTAGCAACCTGTGCTGTTAATGATGGTGCAACTGAGAGCAGAATTTCTTTCAGTAACTAATAGGGTCACCAGTTATTCAAAGCAGACCCTTGTGAGTGTTTAGGGCTTGCCTGTTGAGGGTATTTTTTCATGTAAATCTTTCCTTTGAAGGTGGAAAAGGACTTCTGAGGAAACAAAAATATCTATTCATAACTATCTATATAGGTGGCTATATAAATAAATAAAAAGCCTAAATTAAATAATCCATCACCATATATTACAGTAACTACTACAATACTGCATCATACCTGAGTTGAAGCCTATCTTCACCAGTGACCTTGATGACTAATATGGTAACTATCTACCGTAGACATGGCAGACATATATCCATTTCATCCAGTCTCAATTGTGTAGGACATATGCAGAGAAATACTATTACTGTCTTGCAAAGAACAAGAAAATTTCAGTCTTTTTGATGCCAAAAGAAATCAGATTACTTTAGGTCTTATAGTCTCATTCACAGGCTAAGTGGAATTCATATTTTTTTCCATCTGTTTTTAAGAGCACTACTAAAACCACAGACCTTACAAATGAGACTGACATAATTTCTTTTAATTGAAAAGTAAGTGCATTTGTACAAATACAGAATATCTGTTAAGAGATAATTCCTGAGTTTTGCAGACAGTCAGTTACTCAGAATTCCACTGAAGTATATGATTATTACAACAGCCAGAGCTTTCCAACTCTCCAGACATAACTGACTAAATGGAAGTAACTGGCTAGTAGACTATCAGACCTCCAACTTTTCTTTGCCAGTCTGACTCATTTCTCAATTCAGTTAGAGCTTGTAGACATCAGTGAATGTTAATGGAAGTGAGGCTGAAATTTTATGTTCTTTAGTATAGCAGAGTCTCTAGTTCTGACTCTGCAGAACACCAAGCATTTGTCTTATCTTAGGCAGTCAGATCATCTGTCATAATAACAATAACAACAATACTAATAATAATTTAAAAATTTAACCATGAAATACTGGATCAGTTTACCAAAGTCACAGAACTTTCATGATGAAGCAGAAAGTGTCATGAAAAAAACGCTAAGTTTAGAAATTCTTGAATTAAAAATGAACTGTGGATTTGAAATTTAGACAATGGGTAAATAGGCAATTTTAAATTCTGAGGAAACCCTGAACAAACAAACTAATTCAAGACACTAAGTTATTAAGTCTTCCCAGTGATTAGCTGACGTATTTTTCTAATGTAGGAACAGTTTGTTTCAACAATGGACACTTTTACATTCCACTAGAGAGGATGGATAGATTTACTAATAAAGTTATATTCAAAAATAGATAGTGAAAGCCTTTTGTATTTTGAAAAATCTTGAGAGAAAAAGTAGATATATGCTAAATTATAAAGCACAAAATCACAATTTTTGAATAAGTCAAAATTTGCTGTTCATCCTATATTCCATTATACTACCATCAGAATGCAATACTGTGGGAGCTAAACATGTTGTACTTTAATCTTGTTGGTTTCATAATACCTTTACACATACTAAAGCCAATATGCCTGCTGAGTCATTGTAAAAATTCTTAAGTTGCCTAACTCTTCTTCAGAAGACTGCCTTTCTTGAGAGAAAAGGAGGTAAGAGGTAGCTTACTCATTGAACAATGGATTGTGCAATAAAGCCAGGGGATAAAACAATGAAAATCATTTTAACCTTTGTTTTTGCACTTACACTGAACTGTGAAGTGGCTGGCTTAGGAACAGCAAACACCCCAATGATATCTGGATCTAGTTCTGAAGAAAGAAAATAAAAATAGGAGAGAATGGTCCCACAATATTCAGAAGTTACCTCAAAGCCCAAGTTTAGATCAATTTCTACTTAAAAATTTACTTTCTGTTCTTTATTCATAGGAAGTGTTTGAATATGAAGTATTTATAAAAAGTGGTCAAAAGAAACAATGAAAAGCATGAAAGATAATGAGAAGATAATTCCATATTTCATTAGAAATAAACAGGAATGGTTTTTTTTTAAAGTCTTTTCTTTCTATGTCTTCTCAAATGGTGTGACTAGTTATTGAGGTGTAGCCAACAGAGTATCTACTACCACTTTATGGTCTTTGTTCTCATTAGTGCAGTCAGTCACCTTGCACCTGTCTGTGAAAACTTTGGAGGAGCTCTGCTAAAACAGTAGATTTCAATGAAAGAGAGGTTGAAGGTGGTTGGGCACTGGAACAGGCTCCTCAGGGAAGTGGGCACAGCACCAAGCCTGGCAGAGGTCAAGAAGCATTTGGATGATGCTCTCTCTCAGTACATGGGGTGACTTGTTGGGGTGGTTGTGTGCAGAGTTAAAAGGGTTGGATTCTATGATCCTTGTGGATCCCTTCCAACTGGGCATATTGTTTGACTCTCTGATTCTGTGATCAAAGTTACAAAAGGGCCAGGCAGAAGAGAGTGAACTGCTCCCAGCACTATTACAAGGGATACAAAGAGAATCCAGCAACTATTCCAGCAGGACTTGGTGTAGTTGGGTAATTGTCACAAAGGGGATGTAGCACTCAAAATTGTCAATTCTACTATTCCCAAAGAAACTTGTTTTTTTATCAAAGAACAGAAATTGTGGACGTTTATTTGTATGATACTGAGAACCAAAAAGAATCTCTCCTGTTTAAATATTGAAGTTTTAAGCTAACAGATTCATTGAGATTTTACACCTTAGCAGAGGCATTTCAGCTATTAGATACTAGTAAAATTTGATCATGCTTTACAATAAAATGTGCACTTTATTAGCACTATATACATGAGGACTTAAGACCCAAACAATTGAGTGGCTAGTGATGTCTGTGTGCAGATATCATTGTGTTGACAAAGTAATTATTTGAATGCCTAACTCATGAATCACAATGGTTTCTATAAACATCTCATTCAATATAAAGGTCCATGAACTTGAAACAATGTCAGCAAGAAATATTTTTTCATATGCTTTCCTATTCTATAACTTGTATAGATGAGAAAGGGAAGATATTGAGTATAAATATTAAAAATAAACAGACTGCAAAAAAAAAAAAAAAGAAAATTGTGCTTAATGTGTCATGTACCTATCACAAAAATAAAACCAGAATGTACCTGGAAATACACTTTTTCATATCATTTGTGTACATAACATGTATTATATATTTATTGCATATTGGGACTACTGCAATATAAAGATGAGGTAAACATTAAGTATCAGAGCCCTGGGGGCACCATGGAAGTTTTTCTGCTTCTGATGATTGCCCAGGACCACACTTCAGTCCATCCAAGTGCTCTTAATGCCTGCCCTGGTGTTTCTCTAAGATGCAAGTCTCCAGCCCTATTCCTAACTCTGTCTGCCTTGCTCCCAACTCAACTCCCTCAGTTGGCCCTGACCCTGGCTTGTGACTTGCCTGGTCTGGGATTGTCAATGAACCGTGAGACACGGGACAGGTGCTGTAAGCTGTGGCCAGCCCCCATGGGACTGGGACACCCTTGGCTCAGCTCCATGTCCCTCTCAAAGCAGCCCTGCTCACACCACTTCCTTGCCATAGTGTCCTTTCTGCACTTTCACCATTTGGGCATCTATTCAATAGGCAGCATGGATCACACTGAATTGTTCTAAATGTTTAATGATATAGGAGAAAAGATATATTTGAATGAACAGTAATATCAGATTATAAGAGGAAATATTTTCAACAGGGTGATATGCCTTAGACTCGTATTAATCATTTATTTGAACAATGGGAAATTTAACTGAGTGTAAGGCATTGACAATAAATTTTTAAATGCAAATGTAATAGGAACACTGTATATTTAACAAGATACTTGGCTAGAAAGTTAATCACAAAGCATAACTGGGAAGTTATCATCAAATTAGCAGGAAGCTTTCATATTGGAGGCTATTTTACATTCAGTGTCATTCAAGATTTTCATTTAAAACTGGAAATGACAAATCAGACAGTATGCTAAACATAGAAGGATTCAGGAACAGGGGCAATAATTATTACAAAAAACCACTGGAATAAAATGAGAGCCAACAAAGACAGATGCACTATGTGTAAAAGAGGAAAAAATAATCAAGTGTCAGATGATGTCAGGAAGTGTAACAAACTTCATTGCAGATGTAACTTCTTTGTGCCCCTCAGGATCAGTCCATAAATGAACAGAGAGGAAAACACTGACTCACCTGAAAACAGTTGAATGGTCAGTTACAGTCTGTGACAGACTGACCACGGCTGAAGGATATAGTGCTATCAATGAAAATGTACTGTGGGTTTAAAATTAGGAGTGCCCTAAGTAACACAAGCCATGTGTTAACTCTGTTCTATTCACAGAAATTTGACTTTTGATGGACTTCAGTGTAGAATATTGCATTTCAAGTTACAGCTACATGAAAAAGGATTGATAAATACCAGCACAAACATATTTTCTGCTATTTGTCATGATAAGTAACATCTGAGCCCAGTCCTGTAGATGTGAGCAGAACTATACTCAAGAATTAAATACTCCTCTAAGTAGACAGGGTAAAATTTGTAACTCAGAAAACTATAGTTATGAGATGGCCTCACAAACCATCTGGAGAGAAGGGAATCCCATGACATAATAAGACCTGTATGGACAAGAAGAAGGAAAAATATCATACAGTCTACTATAGACTATATTTATACTGTTTATATCCAGGGATTTTCCCTTCTTTTTCATTTGAAAGCTTCTGTATGTTATCTGAACTAAGAAAATCAGAAAAGCTGTGTTTAGTAGAGTATTGAGGCTGTAGGCTGTGCTCCCAGGCATAGCATGTTGTCTGGGTCATATAATGGGGGACTCAGGTGGAGAACAGCACAGGCTCCATCCATACCAGTGCTGCCTGTAGCTCTGCTGTTGGTATCTCTAAGGAATCCTCATTTTCCTTAATTTACTTAATTCCCTTACATCATTTGTGCTAAAGCAAATAGCAGGGTTATTCAGTTCTCAGTCCAGAATAAACAGGCTATCACCATGTTTACTGCTTTCAGAGTGCAAAACACTGTTAAGAGACCACTGCAGCTGAAGCCAAATCAAGAGCTGGTGATGAAGCCCTATACATTCTCTTTTATTTGTCCTTCCTCTTTCCTGCACAAATAAATATGTTTCACACAGAGTAACTATATCTTTTGAATGTAAAAATTATCTTTATTTGTAGCTGTCTTAAAAAAAAAAACAAACAACTTTTATCCAAATAATTTTGATAATTGCTACATATCCAAAATGTGAAACTTGAATCTGCTTCTAAGATTAGATGATATTTTAATGTAGAATCAATGCATTAATTCTGTATGATATAGTTGAATGAACAGAGTTTTAAAAATGGATACCTAATTTTAGACTTAAAAACTGCAAACAAAAGGTTCAGAAACTTCTCCTTAGTGATTTCTGAAAATCTTGACTAGAAATTTTGAGAAGACAAAACCACCACAACAGGATAACTTAAAAGGTAAAAGATAGAGCAGAGTAGCAGTGATAACAAGCAGTAAGGTAGACATCCCCCAGGGGGAAACAATCTGAAAATTTTCATTAAAATTTTATTATTCCTCAACGTTCAGAGGATAAGTGATCCCTGGCCCATGTTTAATAAGCAGGTGATCTGCTTGCCACTCTCAGAAACACAGCCAAGTGGAGTTTCAAATATTAGAAAGAAGCCATGAAAAGTGGGAGGTAGAGGAAGAGAAGACAAGTTATTAAAAAATTTGCTCAGAGAACATACCAAACATGCAGTTTGCTTTCAACTGCTTTCAAAAAAACCCCAAAACACAAAACAAAACAAAACAAACAAAAAAAACCAAACAAAACCACCTAACCACCCAACCAAATCTCACCAACTTTTTTTCTTGTAAATATTTTATTTTTAGAGAGAGGATAAGACCGTGTACTTTCAACATCCCAGAAATTTTGCTTCATGGTGGCATTTAAGAACTCTACCTCAACAGATATGTGAAAGTTGTGCACAGAAAGATGGGGTGGTTCAAGTTAAGCAGGAGCCCAGGCAGAACTTCTGAGGTGGAGGAGAGGAGCTCTGGGACTTTCTAAAAGGCCAGGGAAATGATGAGCATGAATGAAGTCTTACTCAGAAAGGTAAAAAATGGCCAAGTACAGCTCTCCAAAAGATCCAATACAGGCACCAATGACTTTCTTGTCAAATTCAGCGCCATCTATTCAAAAAGGAAAGAAAAAAAAAAAGCTTCAAAAAGAAACATAATTCTTTTTTAAAGGTGTGTGAGGAGTGAGAGGCAAAAACTGAAGTGAATAGCTTGCAACACCTGCAGCAGTAAACCCTATCACACCTTGGTGAGGTCACAAGTCACCATGCATATGACTTCCAGTGCTTCACCAAACATGAGGGAGAGTTACTGATGGTTCTGTATTTAATACATTCTAAAAAGAAAACATTTAGCATTGTCTCAGTGGTCTCAGGTACAAGGAGGGAAAGATCACTGATACTGTGTAAGTAAGAAAGAGATATCAGTGGTATTAACTGATGGATTAAACCTCAATGAAATGAAGAAAAGGAGGGCTTCCAGGGTAGAGTTACAGTTTTAATTGAAACTTGTATTTTAAACTCCAGATTACAGATTGTACAAATAGGCTGGTGGAGTTAATTCATCAAAATCATGAATATTTGTTTTCTGAAAGAGAAAAATATGTAGTCTAGATAAAACACAAAGGATTCTGAATATTAACAATAATTCTTGACTTAATCAGTGTTCAAATATAAATATTTTGAAGCTCCCGAAATTCTGCAGATGTTTTACTGTTCTGATTTATAAGGAGCAGTTTTGCAGAACAAGTAGACACTGTTTTCAAAATATGGTAACCATTTTCAGGAACACCAACTAACAAAATACTACTTTCAGTTTATTTTCCCTACTTAATCTATTCTAAATGCTGTGTATTCACAGATTATGAAATGACTTTCTGTTTATTTCCTATATCCTTCAAACTAGCCACTGTCTAGTCAGCTACACATTCCTGATTGAAAAATAATGAAAATAATGTGGTTATTTTAATTATAAGCTTTGAAGGTAATTACTGTACAAGACTTGTTATTTTATTTTCAGACTTCTGAAATGTTTTAGATGGATTTGATTTTACCATTTGCCTTCTGTGATACCCAGAAACTGAAGGCAATAGTCACACAACCATGTGGGAAATGAGAATAGTTCACTCCCCTAGTCTGGTCTTCTCTTTAAATGAAGGCAACTATTTTGGGGCAAGAATTAGGACCATCTGCTTTAAGACCTCAGACAGCACTTGGAAGGATTTTAGCCTTTCAAGTCCAATAAGCCACCTCTCAGATGCTGCCTGGCTGGTGAGGTGTCTTATTCAATTAGCACTTTCATTTAAGCTTGAAAAAGGTATTTGATGAGCAGCATGTCCATTGCTGTCCTAGGAAGGGGAAAATAGAGGTTTGAAACCTTTAATTTAGAAGCAGGCTGAACTTAGATCTCCTGGTTCTGCATGAATATATAGGACACATGACTACTACAGAAAAGTTGGCACTATTTCCAGTTCTTTTTCAGAATTCATTTTAAGTTCAAAGTTTTTGTGGGTTTTGTTTGGTTTTGTTTATGGTGTTTGGTTTGTTGGTTGTTTTTTTTTTCTTCCAAATCAGAAACTAATTTTACCAGAGTATTGTCACTTCTGATACCCAAGTTGGATGGAAATGATCAGTGTACAGCTCTGAATCGGGGACATTACTTTTGGCAAGAAGAAGCTAAGATGCTTCTGCAGTTATTGTGTAGGTATGAGTAGATCCTCCCTCACTATACTGGATCATATTTTAGAAATAACTTACATTTAACTAGCTAGATCTGTAGTAAACTGGAACAGCTTGCCCAGAGTTATGGGCAGGTTGGGTGAGGTTCTGAGTGATGTGTTCTAGTGGAAAGTGTTCCTGCCCACAGCAGGTTATTTGGAACTAGATCATATTTAAGGTCTCTTCCCACCCAAACCATTCCATGATTCTATGAAATACTTCTACAAGTTTTGTATTCCAGTTTGGATTGATCAAAGAAGCTTTTCTAGTCCACTGGGACATGGTTTAAAGCATGGGAGCTTTTTGCTTCCTCAGCTGTCTCCCTGCTAAAATGCAGTTCTTTAGCGCATCCTGATTTATGTATGCAGCAAGTCAGATTGCTGCTTGGATCACTGGCTGTGTCATAGGAATGCAAAGGGCTGTGGATCTCCCTGTTGGAAGCAGCACATGTTTGTCAGGTGTTCCCACCTGGCACAAACAGCTTCAGGCTGTGGTTTCAGGGACAATTCCATAGAAATGTCTGATTGAGATACTGCAACACACACTCTTACTCCTTTCTTGCCAGATCAGGAAGCTGTGTGATCACACAGTAAACTTGGTACAACCGGAAAGCAGTGATATTTTTACTGAAATTGATCAGTTCAATCACTTCCTTCAGTTCACAGGTACTACAGCCATAAAAATATAATGCAAGGGAAGGTGATGATGATGAAATGAAAAGAGAAAGATGAAGAGCAGGAGATGAAAAAGGAAGATTATTCTGACCTAAGTTGTGCTTCCAGTGAATGTGTCTGAAGTTAGACAGTGTGTTACAAATGTAGCTTGAGTGTTTTTAACAGGAGTTTTTTCCTCCTCTTCTGCTCTGACCGTGATGTGCAGTTCTATGCATGGGCCAGATAAACTCATGAATGGAGGAGAAAGTTAATGCAGAAAAAAAAAAAAAAAAAGGCATCAAATTTGCACCAGAGCCAGAAAGACAGAAGATGGAACTACATAAAGAGGAGAGAGGAGCTACACTGCTAGAGGAGAGGCTGGAAACAGTAAGGAATTAAACAGTTCTGTGGTGGGCTTGTGTGTCAGCACAGGAAATATACCTGCTCTGAGAGCCAGTGTCTTGCCTGATGCTGGGTTAATTATAACACATTCTTAAGGACATATGACAAATGAAAATAATTTTTTGTTGCTCAAGTGCCACCAGTTATAAGCCACATATATTCTGGAAACAAACAGGACCTGAGCAATAATTTGGAGGACAACTTGGCCATATCTGAGAAAATTCTGTAAGAATTTACTTATTTCCACCAACAAAAAAGCCCAAACAACCCGCTCTGATCTATCATCTTCTGATGACCAGTTGCAAGGCCACAGTTCCTAGAAGTAACCATTTGCCTCGGTAAAAAACAAGGCATCAAGCACGGAGCCGTGTCCACTTTCTAATTTTTTCATAGCCTTCATCCTGTCTGTGAGAAAAATGTTGCTTGTATTCTTCTTATCCTGTATAGTGTCCTGGAGATTTGACATTTATTTTATGTTTTCTGAGAGAGATATTTTTCCTAGTTTGTTGAACATGCATTCTCTCCCCTTGTACCAGCATTTTTGGAATGTAAATGTTAACACAGCTTGCAAAAAATCACTACAAATAATGACAAATAAACTCAGAGACCTGACTCCAAAATCATCTTTCAATTAAATCTTTATCTTCTACTAGCACAACTGAACCTAACAAAACTAAATGAAATGATAGACATTACCTTTCACAAAGCATATATATTTAATTTTCATTCCCAATAATAGCAATAATTAAGGGATGTTGACAAGCACTTGTTTGACAGTGAGACTGGGGAGGCATGTCTTTCCTGACACAGTGTGATACAGCATTAAACTGTAACAATGCTGGCAGCCTCCCGAGGGATGGAGTCAAGGCAGGTGTTAATCCAGTTCAAAGGCAATGGAACATAGGTGACTGCATGTTAGCTTTAAATTACAGTGCACAGTTTGTATTAAGAATAGAGGATAATTTATGTGATATATATTAGCATAACACTCCAAGCCTCCTCATTTCTTTTCTTCATAAAAATATTTGGCAACTGCTTCTCTGGGCAATTTTCAGGAAGGAAGTGCGGAAGGAAAGAAGGAAAGAAGGAAAGAAAGAAGGAAAGAAAGAAGGAAAGAAGGAAAGAAAGAAGGAAAGAAGGAAAGAAAGAAGGAAAGAAAGAAAGAAAGAAAGAAAGAAAGAAAGAAAGAAAGAAAGAAAGAAAGAAAG
>JAWWEV010000043.1:18237783-18295975 GCA_035583235.1 Hafferia zeledoni
GGGGTTGTTGTGGCCAAAGTGCAGGACCCGGCACTTGGCCTTATTGAACTTCATCCCATTGGAATCAGCCCATCTCTAAAGTCTACCCAGATGCCTCTGCAGAGCCCTCCTGCCTTCAAGCAGGTCGACACTCTCTCCCAACTTGGTGTCATCAGCAAATTTGCTGATGGTCTCAACCTCCTCATCTAAATCATCAATAAAGATGTTAAACAGGACTGGACCCAACACTGATCCCTGGAGATTACCACTAGCGACCAGCCACCAGCTGGATGCAGCTCCATTCACCAGCACTCTCTTGCCCTAGAATGAAGTCCACCAGTGGCAGGTCACCCGTCTGATGTTACCCCATTCACTATTACCTTCCTTGCCTGACTTGTGAGCCAACTGCTCACTCACCACATGATGTGTTTATCCAGGTGTGTGCTGGATAGCTTATCCGGAAAGATGCTGTAAGAGACAGTATCAAAAGCTTTACTGAAATCCAAAAAGATTATATCATCTGGCTTCTTTTATTCAGCTAGATGGATTACCTTGTCATAAAAGGAAACTAAGTTGTCAAGCAGGACTTTCCCCTCATGAGCCTATGCTGGCTGTGATCTGTGCCTGTATTGTCCTTCAGGAATTTTTCAAAAATTCCCAGAATAATCTCTATCATTTTACCATTGACTGAAGTAAGACTGAGAGACCGGTAGTTTCCAGGGTCATCCTTCTTGCCCATCTTGAAAACTGGGACAACTTTAGCCAGCTTCCAGTCAGCTGGGACCTCTACAGATTTCCAAGACCATTTAAAAATCATTGAGAGAGACTTTACAATTACTTCAGCCAGCTCTTTGGCTGAACCCAGCAGGCTCCATAGACTTATACAGATCCAAATGGAGCAGTAAATTCTGCAAAAGTTCAGGTTTGCCTGGGAGTTTTATCATTCTTGCAACCATGATGCTCCAACTCTGGGCACTGGGACCCCTTAACTCATTCCCAGTGCTGAAGAGAGGCAAACAAACTGTCATGTCCCTGTTTGTGAGGTGACCATCCTCATCCTGGAATGGGCCAATGTAGTTTCTACACTGACTTTTGCTATTAACGTATTTTAAAAAGCTCTTTTTATTGGCCCCTACAGTACTGGGCAGCTTCAACTCCAGTTAAGCTCTGGCCACATAAATTTTTTCCCTAAAGTATTGAGCAGCACCTATATATTTTTCCCATATCACCCTACATTGTTTCCCCGCTGAACTGATTCTCTAAAAGGTTAAAGATTATTTTATCTTGCTTGAAGAGGACATGAGGTTTCACGTGTTTCAGGCTATGGCACAGATTATTATATAGAAATAGAAGGTATAAAATGAATTTGAAACTTTCCTAGACAAAAATAAAAGCATAGTCACTTGTTATTTGTCTTTTAAAGTAATATGTAGCAAAGACATAATCACATGATACCAATGGTAAGAATCTTGTGTGGAAAACAAGCCAAAACCTCAGGCTTGGTCTGATGAACACCAGCAGCATGACAGAGAATGGAATGGTTACTCTCAGAAGAAAGTCTGTATGAGATGAAATGTATAGTGACAAAACCATCTGGTAGATGGGTCCACACCAGGACTTGAGGTAGAGTGAACAAAATAATATGGAAAAGACTAAAAAAAGAATGGGAGAAGAGCTTCATGTGGAGATGGAAGAGTATAATTTTTAATTAGGGAGAGAAATAGAATCCAGGGTTGAACAGAAAGACCACAAAATGTCATAGTTGTTACTTCCTTGTCCAAGATAGGAACATTTATATCCCTACCATTCCTGACAAATTATTTTATATCAAGTCAGGCAGTCCAGAGTTTTTCCAGGTAATCTATTCATGAAGAAAGTGAAATTCAGAGACATATTCTCCAGCTCAAAAATATTAGGGAAAAAAATAAGAGGAGTAAATATGGTGTAATTTACAAAGTAAAGGGGCTTAAAATGTCACAGAGTCATAGTATAATAGAATATGTAGATCTGGAAAGGCCTCATTGGGATCATTAAGTCCAGCTTCTGGCCCTGCACAAGATAGCCCCAAGAATCACATCTGAGAGCCTTGTCCAAATGCTCCTTGAACTCTAGCAGGTTTGGTGCTGTGACCACTTCCCTGGGGGGCCTGCTCCAGTGCACAACCACCCTCTGGCTGAAAAACTTCTCCCTGATATCCAACCTAAATCTCCTTCAACAGCTTCCTGATGTTTCCTTAAGTCCTGTCACTGGTCACAAGAACTAAGAGATGGGTACTTGCCCCTCCAGTTCCCATCATGAGGATGTTGAAGACTACAGTGAGGTCCCCCCTCAGCCTCCTCTTCTCCAGGATGAGCAAACCAGGTGACCTCAGCTACTCCCCCTAATGCTTCCCCTCCAGATGCTTCATCATACTTGTGGCCCTCATTTGGATGTTCTCCAATAGCTTAATGTCTTTTTCATACTGTGGTGCCCAAAACTGCACACAGGGCTTGAGGTGAGGCCGCTCCAGTGCAGAGCACAGCAGGACAATCCCCTCCCTTGACTGGCTGGCAATGCTTTGCCTGATGTCCCCCAGCACATGGTTGGCCCTCCCAGCTGCCAGGGCACTGCTGACTCATATTCCACTTGCCTCTTACCAGGACTCCCAGGTCCCTTTCCACAGTGCTGCTCTCCAGCCTCTTCTTCGCTAGTCTATATACACAATCAGGGTTGCCCTGTCCCAGGTGCAGAATCTGGCACTTGCCCTTGTTAAACTCCATATGATTGTTGATTACCCATCTTCCTAATTTGTTGAGGTCTCTCTGCAGGACCTCTCTGCCTTTGAGGGAGTCAATAGCTTCTCCCAATTTAGTGTTGTTGGCAAATTTACTTAGTATTCCTTCAAGTTCTGCACCCAAATAATGAAGATGTTGTAGAGTTGCCAACCAACACATTCTGCTCTGAGGAGTATTGTGCTGTCCCCTGGGGACAGCAGAAAGAGCTTTCCAAAAATGGAGAGATTTTTCTATATGTGGAAATTAGTAGGAAGGAAAAAATCCACAGGAAAAAAAAAATCACTCCAAATGGTTTTGTCTTTCTGTATTTTTTAGAAATAAGAAAAAATCAATAAGAAAAAGGCTAGTCTGAGGTTCTAGAGGGTCTGCAACAGGCACAAGGTAAGTTTTACCGGTAAGAAACCTAGGAGCAAGAAGAGAATTGACTCAGAATAGAAACACTAGTAAAGAAGATTAAAAGGTCTTATTCATTTCATCTTCTGTTGTAAAAGGCAGGGAAGTCTCATAGAATCTTAGAGTAATCCAGGTTGAAAGGGACTTCAAAAGATAATCTGGTCCAACCTTCCATGGGAAAGGAAACCTAGATGAGATTAGCTAGCACCCTGTCCAATTGCACCTTCAAACCTGAAAACAGACATCTGAGAAGGTGTCACACTACCTGAGATGACATCAGTCAAGGTCAAGTCTGTTACAGCAGATTTTTTTAGGTTTCCTTATAAATCTGTAAAGAGAATGTTATCTTCAGGAAGCAAAAGTGTGTCATGGTTATACTTGCTCTGAGACTAATCAGGATGCTGGAGAATTGTGTAGAAAAGATATCTAAATCACTGACAAATCTTTCAGAACAACAGGATAGGAATGTGCAACACATGATGGATTAAACTTGGTTGGACATTATTTGCCCACCAAGCTTTACTATCACTCCCTTCCTCAGCAGGCTAGAGAGGCATGGAGAAAACAAGACATAAAAAACTCAAGGGTCAAGAGAAAGGCAGTTTAATAAAGCAAAAGCAAAACTACATATGGAAGCAAGAGAAGCAAAAGATTTATTCTCTGCTTCCCATCAGAAGGAAATTTTCAGCTGTTTCCAGGAAAGTAGGGCCCCAGAAGACAAACGTTATAATTAATAATGTTCTCCCCCCCCCCCCTTCTTTCTCTTTGCTTTTATAGTTGATAATGATGTCCTATGATTTGGATTATCTCTTTGGTCAGTTTGGGTCATCTGTCCTGGCTCCTAAGTGTCATGTGTTCCCTCCCAAGATCTTGTCTACTCCCAGCTTAGTAGTGAGAGGGAGAATGTTGGACAGACAACTCTGAGACTGGGCCAGCGCTGTTCAACAGTAGACAAAACACTGCTGTATTATCAACATCTTTCCACCTACCAATACAAAGCACAGCACTATGCAGGATGCTGTGGGAAAAATAAACTACATCTCAGCCAGATCCAATACACATGTGAGATGCCCTGAAATGCTTTTCACACATTTGTCAATTTCTATGATGCTTTTTTTATTCTGAGGTTGATATGTCTTCCATAACTCTATTACCTTAATCAACCTGATTTCTTTAGCATTCAGGAGAGTTCTAACTTACTCTTTTTGGTTAGTAATGCACACATTATTAAAATACTCATAACAAAAATGCAATGTAAATAAAAGCAAGAGAGTTTTAATTAATGATATGCAGAGGATTAAAGAAATATTAAATAATTTCAGAGAAATTATAAAGAAAATGGGAAGATCGCACTGGTGGAAAACAATTATGTGTGTCTTGCAAAGATGAAGGCAAACATTATTGCAAAAACCAAAATACTGTCAAAAAAAACCCCAAACCAAAAGAACATCAACAACAAAAAAAGCCGAACCAACCAACAAACAAAAATCAAAATGTCTAAGGTAGAATAGTGCAAGGCCCTTCCTGTGCTGGAATTAAAGCATCAAGAAACAAGCAGAATTATGATAAAAATTTTAAAGATCAGTCAAAGATGTGTGTTTTAAAAATCATATAATGCAGGAGTAATATTAAAATGCCCTTTTCATAATGTTCTTGTTTATGCAGTGCAGCCAGCAGGCTTCTAGCTAGAAAGGTTAAGAAAAAAAAAAGGTAACATAGAGATTTTGTTAATTAGACATAAAAAAGAACAACAGATAATTATTTCTGAATGGATAACAGATGTTTATGGTCATATACTGAAAGACCACCTACCCTAAAAAGATCAAAAGCAAGAAATTTTAATTTTTTGCAAAACACTACCTCAGCCTTGTTAAAAATTCATGACTGTCCAAACAGGATATCATCATCAGAGTATGGGAAGTTAATATATTATTTTGTGTTCAGACAAAAAATCTGAGCATAGTACAATAGCAGACTGGAACAGGTTGAGAGCACAGGGAAACTATCCTTTTTTTTTTTTTTTCTTTTTTTACTTGAAGGAAATAAAGCTTCAATACTTACAAAAGGCAGAGGCTAGAGGGAACAAATTATAGTCTAGTCTTATTTCAGAATAAAAAGCTGAAGGCCATTGATGCTGATGCATGAAATAGGTTAAAATATACCACCTACTAGCTAATAGTATTGGAAAAGGAAATACTATGCAGGTAAATTGATAACTTACCCTTGCACTTATAGAATGAAGCATGTGAGTGAATGCCTCTTTAGACTAATAATAAAAAAAGGTAGGCACAGTTTTGTACGAGAGTCAGATAAAAAGAACAAAGTAGGTTCTGTCATGGAAGAGGACATAGTTCTCCACACAGCTAATTGTAAATTACAGACTTCCTTAGAAGTATTGCTGTCATAAACATTCTCCCATGTTTCTCATCCCTTCTTTCGCCATCCCCAGATCAGGGTCTACCTTTTACACAGTCTTTAAAGATTTGCAAAAATATTCCTGTGCATTTCACTCAAAGTGGATGTTAGCTTGCAGATAATATGACATACTTGCCCATAGACCACCTGAAGAGTATTAGAAACCACACAAAATCCTGTACAAAATACGGAGAGTTAAAGAAAGATGTGTGTCCTAGTTCGGCAGGTGGGACCAGTTTATCACTGTGGTGGGGTGATCAAAGCTATGTATTTTACCCCTTCTATTCATTTCCCAAGAGCAATGGATCATTTGCAACAGCTGCCCAGGGCACACCTGACTCCTTGGGATGTGAGCTGGGTGTGAAAGACACCTGTGAGATAAGAGCTGTGATAATTTGCCTCCAGGGAGTCCTTAGCACTTTCTCACCCAGCCTTAGGGGGCGTGGCTGCTAATGGGTCATCAACGATTCCAAAATACCCCATGACTCACAGAGTCAGATCACCCATAGTGTAACTCCCTGCCCTGGGGGAGGGACTGGGTGCTCCCACCTGGACCTGAGGGTACATAATCTGGGGGTTTGAAGATCTGGGGGAACTACTTGTTAGATCCAGAGGAGGACCAGAACCTCGACAGGAGGAGAGTACCACTTTTCACCAGACTACAGCTGTCAGCTGCACCAACAGGTTTTCCACTTCCTTTACTTTTGGACTTGGGGAAACCATGTGGGGTTTGTGCCCTAGGGTGCTGCATCATACTTCTGGGTTTTGTGGGTTAAAAACCAATTTCTCTTTGTGCCATTGCATTTATTGTAATATTGTTATTAAATTGTAACTCTGACTTATAATCTCCTTTGTGTTGGGTTTATTTCTCCTGCCAGTTTACCTTTAAACCAGCACTATGTGATAAAACAATGTTTTAAACTTATGACAAAACAAAAAAATAATTCTTTAATACATTGTGCCTTGGGATCACTGAGCAAGCCTGTAAAGTAGTACACTGTTAATTTTCCTGTTTGAGAAACAAAAGCCTTCCTACAATCTATGAAGCACTTAGTTTGATCTAGTAAGAGGAAGCACAGCTCCTTTGGGCTGGCTCTTAGAGGAGATCCAATGATCCCATGACACCAGAACATTCTTATAACTTTCAAGAATTAAAATATATTTATTCTGATATCCTCAAATGTAAACTTTATGAGAAAAAAATATTATATAAATCTCTCTGTAGAACCTCTGCTTAATTCGAGAACATATATTTAGAAATTAATTGGAAAATTTTTAGGATATTATAGACTATTCTGCATGTAGTATATATTTCCATATTTAAATACAGTAATTTAGAAAAAAAGGAGGGACAGGAAAACTAAACAAATGAAGGCTTAACATACACATTGAAGAAAGTGTCTATGTTGAAGACCAGGAGTAAAAATTGAAAAATTAATTATCTCTCTTCCCTAGGGAAAATCTACTGATACCCACTTCTATTCATAGCACTCTGATGCACACTTTTTTACTGATTAATTTGTATAGCAGAATGATAGACACTTCTCCCCATACACAGTTTTGTCACTGACAATGATTGTCTATGTATATCAAATCATAAACAGCAGGATGTGATTATGAGTTGCCAGGTTTGATTTGTGGATTGCATCACATTTGCATACTCCAAATAATACCTTGAGATATAAATAAAGGGGCAAAAAGTATTTTTAAAATATTCAGAAGAGTTATTAAATAAGTGAAAGACAATTTTCTGTATATTTGTTGTCTCTCTTAATTCACTTATCGTTCATTTCACATTTTAATGCCTCTTGTTCAAAGTGTTAGATATATATGCCTACTAGGTAATTTCACGTTCCCCTGCAAAGAGAACAGCAAATGGTTGCAAGACAGCTTCTTTTGTAGCCGACCAGAGCTTGTCTTTTGGCCTCAAAATCCTAGAAAGACCAGCAGTTTCTGTTCTGGCAACAAAGAACTGCATCTTTGTCAGTAGTTGCTCACAGTGGTAAGTGTGAAGGGGGTGCAAAGTGACAACAAGAAGGTAGGATGGGGATAGAAAGGGTGTAGAAAGTCTGGATGCAGGTATATGCTCAGAATTTAATTGCTTTGTTTTAAAGAGTTATCCTGGTGCATGGATAAAATTCATTCCTAACTGAAAGAAAGACATACCAGGGCTTACTGAACATCCCAAGCTGTTTCAGTTATACAGCTTGTGCTCTCTCTTTTCAGGGATGCAACATTTTGCTTCTCTGTTGAGGGCTGCTATTTTTTGTTGTGCTTGTTCTCTTCAGTTCAATATCTTCTGTGAGTAGGTGGCTGTTAGTGCATGTGGGAGAGCACTTGGTTACATCAGGAATTCTTGCTTCATGAGTGAGAGGAGTGAAGGAAAAACTCCCACAGACACACATTTTTCAGCTTATTTAAATAGACCAAAGAGAAGATAATAAATCTGGACACCTACATACTGAGGGCATACTCATGCCTCTCACGACTACATAGAGAAAGGAGTCATCATCCAACTCTGCTGCTGCAACTCCACCATTTCTTAAAGTACAGAGAACCCATTTTTTTAGTCCAAAAGCCACATTACCTCTTAGGTAATGGCATCCACTAGGAGTAGTGTCATCTGGGATAAGCTGTCATCACCCACTAGTTTCATAGCAATTTGGCAGAAACATGCTCATTCAAGACTGAACAAGGATCACCTTGACTGCAAAGCAATTCTAATGTCAAGAACTCTGGCAAAGCTATAAGTCTTTTATTAGCCACTTTAATTGGTTTGATATCTGGGCCTGAATCCTTGGTCAGAGGGACAATTTGTGCCTTTCAGGAAAACGAGAGAAATTGAACATAGGGAAGTCCCATTCCCTATTGTCATGAAATTTTCCCTAAGAAAATACTTGGAACCTTGAAGATAACTTGAATATGAAGTCTTGGCATCATGTTTGGTGGCTAGTTACATATATTTGTGGATTTTCTATGACACTTCTATGTGTCCAAAACTTCTGTTTGTTTCATGATGCCAAAACAGTCATTTCAGGAAAGAGAGTAAATCCTTTAACGTTGTTTTTATGATGTCATTAGGATATGAAAGAATGATAGAAAAATGTCAGTTGAATTCCTTAGAGACTGATTTTAGCTCTCTTTATAATGTATCATAGCATCTCCACCAAAATGATAGATCTTGTGAGATCTTGTTAGGAACTGTTTTGGGAATAGAACAAACTTTTTCTATTGCTTCTTTCATATTCAAGGTACCAGAAAGCAGTTTACAGCTAAGCTATTATAGCTGTAGAATGCTGTCAGTTGTACTTTTTATTTTGCTTTGAAAGCAGCAATGCAAGTGCCAAGGACAGAGAATATTTTGCTGTGATATGATGTTTAAATGATGGCATATCAAAGGGAACAGAAGTATGTGCCAAGCTACAAGTATGTGAATAAGCACATCGTCCAACACATTGACAACTGTGTATTACGATGATAAACATCTAGTTTTAATTCAGTTAGGACAGATTTCACACTAATTTTAATAATTTCACTTAGCTAATTTGTGGAAGGTCTTGCCAAAGAGTTTATAGCACTGAAAGTTTACATGCTTTCAAGTGGACACTGGTCACATTCATTGAAGAGAAATCTTTGGAGGATTCTTGATACATAGAACAAACAGCTCATTCAGGGACTTTCTGAGCCTCTAATGGGAGTCTCTGAGAGACTACTCAGAACACCTGTAGTTTACAAAACTCTTGTTTTGCCCTTCCCCTAGGAATCTACTTGTGCTCATTGTTGAAGACTCCTGGGCTAAGTAAACCTTTGGTTTGCCCTAATAGAACTACACCTTCTATGTCTTGACTAGTGTGAAATACTGTAATATTGCTAGAGCAACATGAGTTTTAACAAACTAGCTCCAAATCATGAAGAAGTTGACTGCAGGAAAATGCTAAAAAGAACCTCTGAGGCGAACAGCGCTGGGAAAGCACCCTGAACCCGAGAAGCTGCATACATGAGAGACTTGTTGAAGTTTTAGTATTTTGTGTTTTTACCTGTACTGCGTTTTTAGTTACAAAGTTTCTGTATCCCCTCTCCCTGCACGTTATCACTTTCCTGCTGGGTTGCCAGCCCACGCCCTGTATTGTATCCACCCGTCGCTTTTTCTGCCCTGTCTTCCCTGGAGGCATTGCCACCGAGGCATTGTCTGCACTGCCTGCACGGATCTGCCCGGGGGGTGCCCCCCCTTCTCTCCTCCGCAGTGCCGGAGCAGCGGCAGCGACCAGAACTTGCACGGAGCCGCCCCTGCAGCTCAGGGATGAGTGGGGACGACCCCACCGGTCCGAGCAGGGGCAGCTCTGTGCGGGAATGCCTGTGCCTCGTGGAGCCAGGGCAGCATGGCAGCGGCTGCTGCCGGCTTCTGCCCCTGTCCTAATCCTATTGGCTACCACCTCTTCTGTACCAAACCATGGATTTCTATTGGGGGTTGATCCCTCCATTTTCCTATTCACTAGCCGAGCACCTGAGCCACTTCCCCGTCCAGAGTTCTTACCCAATCCAGTCCCAGCTCTAGCACCTTCCCCCCGGGACCTCATAAAAGCCTCGTGTATTTTGCAATATAGGTCTTTCTCCTCTTGTCTCACAGACCGACCGTATCTTTTTCTCAGTGCTCCCTCAGCTCGGGGGGACAGGCGGGAACCATTTTCCCTTTCCCCCAAAGCTGCATAGTTGACTAATTATTTCCTCATGCATTGCTATTACTATGCTGCCTAGGATCAATCATATGGATAGCATCTACGAACACCTTCTCTCTCAGATTCTCTGCAAAGATAAATCAAGTCAATTCTCTTCCCAAAGAATTTACCTTGGGGAAAAACCATGGACTCAAATAACAGAGCATGTACAAAAGTAAAGGCAACTGCAGAAAGCCCAATACACACTCAATTGCTCTAAAGATTCTTTTTCAACCATGAAAGAAACAAGAAGAATTTTGAATCTCTGTAGGACAGTAGCTGGCAGGTGTTTGTGGGGAGCGCATCCCCACATGAGGCTGCATGTAAGGAAGCATGTAAGTTCTTTCAGAATTCAGTAACTGAGAGATGAAATCTGACATAAATGATTAGTCAAATGTGAAAGTCAATATTTCAGTAACTAATAAGAAATAATATGCAGAGATCTGATCACTGACACATATTCCATTTCAAAATTGAAAGTCAATCAAATTCTGCTTAGCCCTAACCTGTAATGAAGCGGCATGTATGCTGAATTGTCTGTGTGTTTTAAAACTTGGTCTATTAATATAGCACTTATTTAAAAAATATAATAGTATGCAAACAGACATAGCAAATGTTTCAGTAATTATTTTGTGAACTGCTACAAACACAAACAGGATTCTTCTGAAGGATATAAACATTCAAAATAAATTTTTACTTTTTCAAAGTCTTCCTTTCTGCCACATTATATCCATTGTTCAGTTTTGCTAGAAAAGAGGAAATTTAATCTATGAACATATTCAAGAAACCATCTTTCTTATTCTCTATCTTCATTGAATTTATGAGAAGTCCAATTTCAATAAAATTTCAGCAGAACATGCAATAGCTCAGAAACTTAGCTGTAGTCCCTGTATCTGCAGGCATAAAAAATACTGGTACTACATCCATGAAAAATTAACTTATAGGTGTTAATATAATTCTCAATACACTTGGACTCAGCCTATCTTGGATTCAGTCTATCTATTTAAAGAATTATTTTGTTCCCTTTCTTCCTTGTCAAACAGTATTTTACCTGCTAACTATATTTTTCTACCTCTGCTATGTTCCTACTCTTCACCTTCACACTTTGTCATGTCATACTTCTATTCACATTTTGGGTATTTAGTCAAACTCCTTCATTGAATCTCTCAAACTTTTTTCAGTGTAAAAGAATGAAAAGGAGTAAAAAAGTTCTGGTTGCTATTCTCTGCTTTATTTTCATTACTTTTATAATAGGCCTTGTGATTTTCCTCAGTTTATTTTTCTGCAAGATGTTTTAATGGATTTCACAACAAATAGCCATTTCACTCATTTGTTTTTCATATACATTGTCTTTTCCATAACAAGTTTTCAGGCCTGCTCATTTTACCACTGTTAATGAATTATTACGTAAAGTTCTTACAGAATTCACTTGTGAAAGAATTATGATTGGTTCCCATGGGTTGCATTATTGCTAATCAACAATTCTGATCTTGCAACACAAGAGATTCCTCTATCCCATTGTCCTCTGAATGTGAAAGGTAAGAGGTAACAGGAAGTGGAGCTGTAACTACTTTCTGACAGTGATTCTTACCTCAGTCTATGAGTAGTGCCCTTTGAAAGCATTTAATGGGCCTCAAATAATGTAGTTTTAATAAGTTAAAAATTGGATGTCTATGCTAAATTTAGGCTTCTTCTACATAGTAAGTGAAGGAAGATAACTTTCACATGGCATTTATACTCACCATGTCTAGAGGTGTCTTAATTTTGTACATAATTTAAAAGGAGCTTAGACAACTGATTTAGACTAGATACATCATCTTGGATGGCTACAAGTTAAATTAAAAAAAATCCACCTATAGATTAGTTTAATAAAAGGTGACTTATTTAAATTAAATTATTTTCACGACATTTCAGTTAGGTAGTTGTTCAATGGCTTGTACTCATCTTGAATATTTGCAGATGTTATTACACAATCATTCAAAATATAGTACTCTTTCTCTCTCACTGTTCAAAAGCTTTCATGGAATTTTTTCTCTCCCTTACCAACACAGCAGTTTGGGAGTTGAAGAGCCAGGACTAGATGGCTTGCTGAAGCCCTGTCCCTCACTACCTTCTCCTAGAACCAGCTGTCTAAAAGCCTAAACAAAGGGATGGGTTGATAGCTCTACATTTCAACTTGATGGCTGGGGGAGGACTGGGGGAGATGAATGGGGGTGGCAGAGAGGTTTTTCCTGGTGTTGACCACACTTTACTCCTCGGTCTGCTTGAGTGCTGGCTGCCATTTGCTGGGCTGGTGGAAACAATGGGAGGGGGTCTTTTTTTAGCTCTCCCCCCGACTCCACACACCCTGTGTTCTTCTTCAGAGAGAATAGTTGGCAGTTCCCAGATTCCCTGCAGACCCTTCAAGGGGCCAAAACCATATACCGAGGAGTTGCTGCCCCTTTCTGCCCCCCAGCAACTCTTTTTCAGACAAAGGACAGTAGGAGAGGGTCTTTGCACTGCCCACAGGAAAGGTTTCATCCCATCCTTGTGGTCTCCACTCCCACATGAATTTCAGAGCCAGCACCTCTCCCTGGTACCCATCTTTGCCTCACCAGAGCTCTGAGTGACTCACTGCAGGCCCTGCCTCCCAAGGCACAGCATCGTCTCCCACTATCTATAAATATAACTGCACCAAAGCAGCAGAGATAGGGCTTGATTTGTTTGAAAGTTTTGGCTATAGTGTTGCTGTTTGTTCTATTCTGGTTTGGGAGATAGATAGATAGATAGATAGATAGATAGATTTGTAGTAAAGAACTGTTATCCTCTTCTATACTTTTTCTGATTAAAGTCTCTTAATTTCAAAGGTTGTGGTGGGTTTTGAGAAAAGGCCCCTTTCCTGGTCAAGATAGACATCTTAGTTTCTTTTAAACTGAGACACTCATTTTCCAAAATAAACAGAGCAGTGAAACTAATGAAATGAATTTTGCAGGCACAAAATTCTAGTAAAGAGAATACACCAATATATCTTCTAAAAGAATGTTGCTGATTCAAGAAACACTTTTTGGTAGTTCTTGTATTATAATAATTTTCTGTGTGGGATTCTCAAAGCCATAGATTAAATCCTATATATCGCTGAAAACATTTATGAAATTAAATTGAAATAAGAAAATTAAGCCTCTGAGTTCTCTTGCCTTTGCTTTGTATATTAAAAAAACTACTAAGGTTGTTTTCAATGTTTTACCACATGCCATGTAATTTTACAAAATAGATTAACAAGATCATTAGCTGAAATACTATTAACTGTCACTAAAAATTATTGTGTAACCCCCTTTGTGCCCTATTTTGTGTTTCAGAGTTTGAGAAGTGGACAGCGTAACCCACAGTCTTTCTGCTTTCCATTTTTTTTCCAAATTAATTTTACTGAGGACCCTCTAAGCAATTCGCTATAAAACAGACAAAACACTAAGACTAGCAGTAGTTACATAATGTGGCATTGAATAGACATAGGAGATATTAAATGTTGAGCTTATATTCCTTTTGTGGAGGGCAAAATTTGTATTCCTGCCAAATATTTACTTAAAATTCTGTTCCAGAGCATTTACCAGGGTATCCTCAGCTCAACTTATCCTGTTTTTATCTTCAGTGTCTTTTAACTGTCTGTGTATTGCATTCTGGGTTATATCATAATAGAATGATTCCAAGTAGAAATTAAACTTTTCATACTCTCTTTTATTTTTGAAGCTATTAATATTTTATAGGAGATTTATTGTATTTCAGCTTGTAACAATCATTACTTCCAACATATAAAACAGAACTTTATTTGGCTATGTGTAATCAATATATAGCAATGCTGGATAAAGCTGTATGTTAGGCCTGACTTAAGTGGAAAGCTGGGGTTCAGATGAAAGATCCACTTATGTGTTTAGTGAAACAGCTGCCACAGAAGTGCTTTATCAAGACCTAGCAGAGAATTCAACAATACAAGTTAAAATCAGTCTCCAAGCCAATCCAGATGGGAGTTTCCTTTGGGCACATTCCCTCACTTGAGCATGTACTACTCAGCAGTAGATATGCTTCTTATTTCCCATCTGTTTTTTGCCTGTGCTGCTTACAAATTGGCTGTATTTCACAGTATTCAGACATGCTTATGGGATAAAGAGAAAAGCACAGGTTTGAGAAGCCTTCTGTCTGGTTAAGGAACTGGGTGTCTCAACATCTCTGGTGTGACATGGACAGTTACAGGGTCATTGGGAAAATTTAGAGGACAACCATAATGCCTAATTGTTACTGATGTGGAGATTCATACTAAAACTGAAGATACAGATCAAGTTCTTGCCTTCTGCAATCAGAACAGTTTTTGTTAAGACAGAGCTTTCCTACATCTTTTTCCTGTTACTTATTTAAGTTTCTTTGCTTCATTCTTGTCAATCAGGTGGAGAGAGCCCTGACCTGGAATGGCACTTAGAAATACCAGCAAAAGGACTGAAAACGTGGGACAACTTATTATTTTGAATAGCGTGGTGTAGGACTAACATGCAGTCACTTTTTAGTCTTGTTAGGCATTGCTTGTGGGCAGGGTGTCAGTCAGCTAAATTGGATTTTGTCTGTTTGGGGGAAACTTGAGAAAGTAAGAACACAATTGACATATGTTATTCTGTATTATAAATATATATTTCTAGTCTCTTATGCATTTATTTCTGTGAGAAGCCACATAAGCCAGAAATTCAAATGCAAAACTTTTTGCTGCTGGAAGGCTGTTACAAGAGGAAACCCAACAAGACAGAAAGTATCATATAAACCAGGCAGTTTTTTAAAATACTCAGATGATGCCATCTCTTATACCAGTTCAGGAAAGTAAAGTGTTTATGTACTACATGATGAGAATATTCAAGAGGTCAGAAAGCAGGAACTTCATTCATTACTGTGAAAAAACTCCTAAACATCATTGATGTGTGTGAAAAACTAGAATTATAGCCAAACAATAACACACCATTGAATGGACATTTAAAGTATCTCATGAAGAAAAACTTGACTCCCCCAGTATAATACGGATAGGCAGATTCATAGAGGCAAAAGTCAACCTGAGTGCTAGACACACACAGGCTACCACCTAAACCTTAAGGCTGAGGTAAGAACTCCAGATGCCACAAATCTGGCATTCAACTGGAATAACTGAGCTCACTTTGGCCTTTTACTGGCAACTCTAAACTGTGGTGCAGGGGTACGTAGGGACATTCACAGGTTTTTGCAGCACAATGAAATTCACATGTACAGGAGATAATAATAATTCCTGATATACAATGCATTCCCAAATCTGCAATTTTGCCATAAAAATTATTATCCTCCAGTTTTAAAATGAGCTACAAAATGTGTGTACAGTACACTGTAGATTTTACATTAGAATGCACCTAGGGGTGCATTCTGCTTTTGATGATGCATGTAATTACTATACCATAATGATAATGTGAGTTCCATGCATTTTAAACCAAGTCCTTCTTCTGCTGACATTAGTAGAAGCATAATCACACCCTTAGTATGAAAAAATGTGTCCTTAAAATGAAGAGTAATGATTTAAAAATCAAGCTTCAAGTAATATTCTATTACACCAAAGCACAAATACTGCTAGCATGAATTCCTTAGCTGCTTCACATTATTAACATCATTCTACAAATCTGTAGGAAGTTTCTTCTCGTGATTTAACAGTTGTTTTAGCACAATGAAGATTTCATCCCCTTGCATAATATAATGCCCCAGATCTTTTTCAATCCATTTTTAGATCACTTCTTTCACATGAACATCTCTTAACACATGAGATATATCCTTGTAAATATGCAACTGATCAAATTCAGTGCCATGAGTTTATGTAGTCAAAGACCACAAGCTGTAGCTTCTTTCAGGGCCTCTCTACCTCCTCTGGTGTGGGAGCCTCCATGGGCTGCAGGGGAATCTCTGCTCCATTACTGGAGCAATTCCTCCCTCTCCTTCTTCACTGACCTTGGTGTCCTCAGGGTTGTTTCTCTCATTATCTCACTCCTCTCTCACAGCTGCTACACATAACTCCTTACCCTTTTTAAATGCATTGTCACATAGGCATCATCAGTGTTGCTGATGGGCTCAGTTTGGGGCAGTGATGGGTCTGTTTTGGAGCTTGCTGGAGATGGTTCTGTCTGACACAGAGCTTCTGATTTCTTCTCACAGAGTCCAACCCTGCAGCCCCACACCCTCTCCCCTAGCTACAAAAGCCTTGACACTTAAATCCAATACAAGGATATTCAACGTCTGCTTTAAGTTTCAGAGGATTAATAAAAGATGTTTAGATTGCAGACTTGGCTGCTAACACCGACTATTCCCAGTGCTAGATCTTTCTCTGAATTTAGAACTTAATGAAACATTTCCAGTCTGGACAAAATTTTCTCCTCCAGGAGATCTGTTCATGCTAAGCACTAGTTTCTAAGTATCATCTAGAATGTTTCTAACAGTTCTAAACACAAAGAATGATAAAATGTAATATACGACTAAAATTTTCTGGTTCCTCTTTGTGTTCCCCTGCTTGAGAGAATCCAGCTTCTTTAGCACCTTAGTGCTTTGCAGCAAGTCCTTGCTGTATTACAATGATCCATAGTTAAAGAAAGTGCCTTCTAACTGTCCCTATGAAAAGCCATTTAATCCAGTCAAAGTGCAAGCCTTGGAAAATCATAGGTTAAGTGTTCTTTGTAGCACTACACAAGTGATTAAGTCTAGCTTTAGTGATTCTCTTGTGTTCCCAGTTCCACACTTGGAGCATACTACCTCCCTGAGACGTGATGCAGTGGACTGAAATCCAGGACTGATGTTGTAGAAAACACCTAATATCTCTACAGGAAATAACAAAAAAGGGGGCAAGGAATATTTTCATAGAGGCAACAATAATGGTAAGGATAAATAGTGGATGGAGACACGGGAGACTGAATTACAGTGGGTTGATTGAGCCTTGAACTGTAGCAGGAATCCAATCTAATGATGGCTTGGTAGAAATTGATCTTTGGAGGGTATGTGAGAATAATATGGAGTGGCAAG
This sequence comes from Hafferia zeledoni, assembly GCA_035583235.1. NCBI lineage: Eukaryota > Metazoa > Chordata > Aves > Passeriformes > Thamnophilidae > Hafferia > Hafferia zeledoni. Next base: position 18,255,098 of record JAWWEV010000043.1, read on the forward strand.
AAAGCACTGGGTGAGATGAAGAAGTAAAGACACAGAAAACATAGTTTAAGAAAGAGGTGAACCTAGAACTGGAAAACAGCTGTAGAAAATGGGGAAAATTCCTGATCTATTGCAATGTTTTTGCTATAAAATTATGCTGATGCTTTATAACACAAATACAATGTCAGGATACTATGTATCTCCTGTCCATAAATAAAAGTGACTAAAGAACAAAACATAAACTCTGTGATCTCTAGCTCGCTGTGAAACTGTGAAAGTTCCTTTCTTTTCCCTTTTTTGTGAAACCAATAAAAACTGGTTACCACTTCAAAGTAAAAATTTATTATTTTTCCGAGCTTGAATTTATACCTCATCAGCCTCTTGAGCCCTCTTAGGCCTATAGAGTGATAATATTCATATATACAGTGGTGTTTAACAAATGGTTCTGTATGCTCAGTGATGTTTTATGACAAAATTTTTTCCTCTGTGGCTCCTTCTAAATGTATCCTATGTATTCTAAAGATGGATTTGATTTTGTTTTATGATGCTCCTAACGCTCTCTTCATAATAACTTCTACAGCTTCTTCTAAGAAAACACAAGTTAAGGAAGGGCTCACCAGGCATGTCAATCCTTCAAAATATCTAGTACTTGTAAGCAGATGACAGGACTGTATTACTAAAAAGTAATCTTTGTCTTTCTTTCTCTCACTCACAAATATGCATGCATAATGTTATTCCTAATAATTGCTTCACAGACATCTGCTAAATTTCATAAATGGTAATAAAATAATTGCAGAAATACAGCATGAGGTTGCCCTGACAGTTCATCTCTTCTTAACCCTTCACAAAGCTATAATACATCTAGCTTCAGAAGCATAGATTTTTGCATGTAACAATACAATAAGAGTGCTTCAGACTGAGTGCTGGGCCTTCACTGGCAGCACCGAACCTCCAGACATACCAACCGGCAGATATGGACAAACTCAAAATATACATAAACATTTTAATTTTCTTCTAAATGCTTACAAAAATTATTAGAAAAAAATGCTCAGAAAAAAAAAAAAAGACAGTTAATATCAGAGACTGCACCTCCCATACTGATGGAAATCATGGGCCAGATTATAACTGGACTGTTTGGAGGGTTGTGAGATGGATGAAAATGGAGTAAGAGAACTCTCTGAAAGTCTTCCACCTGTGACTGGGCACATCAGAAAGGATATTTCTTCCTGTGTCCTCTCCCTCCTACGACCACCTTTCCAAACTTAAAGCATCTAAACTTCCTTTCAATAATGTGTGTTAAGCAGCTATGGCACTCTAAAGCCATCCACCTGTATACAATAAATATCCTTTTGAAGGATACTGATTTACAATAGTCCCAGTACAGACAGATGCCTTTAAAACAGTCCCCGACCTGAGTGCTCCCTAGATGAATAGTCCTTATGTGATGAAACATGCATCTTTCCTTTCTGAAGGAACTGGAGGCAGATAACATTTTTTCATGTAGGCAAAACTGACACATAGATATGCAAACAAAGCCAATTTAAAGCAGTAAGTAAAATCATACCATGTCTGATTCAAAGCAGTTCAATTGATGCCTATCTGGAGGAGGCTTCACTCCATGAATCATCCTGGACTGTGCCTATTCACAGTCACTGTAGGAGCCAACCCACTTGACAGGAGGAGGATGCCATTTTTACAGTGCCAAATTCTGCTTACACATGATAAAAGAAGAGGGAGAGCCTGTATGAAATGGGAAAGATTCAGTCAAATGTGACATTTATACCTCACTTGCTGCAAGTTGAGTCTGTGTCCCTCACAAGCTGTTGCCATTAAACATCTATGCCTTTTTCGTGACTGCTGTCGCTACTATAAGTTGAATACTTTAGCACGTTTTTGTCACCCCAGAGAGAGATACTCGTGCAGTGCTTTTTACTTTTATTCAAAAGCCTATCAAGTTAAGATGAGAGAGAATAGCCTCAGGTTGCACCTGGAGAAATTTAGACTGGATGTAGGGGTAAATAGCTCTTTTTCCGGAAGATATTTCTACCGAAGAGGCAGTTAGTTTTTGCTAAGAAAGCTTTCCTGCCTGGAACAAGGCATCTTTCCCAGGCACAGTTTGGGGAAGTTTCTCTGCATGCATTCCACAGAATGTTACTTCCAGGGCACAACAGAGATAATGTCTGCAGATGTGCTGCAAGGCCTTGGCAGCCAATGGGGGAGCCGAGGCAGATGAAGTGATGATGAAGCTCAAGGAATGAACAAAAGCCTTGCCTTTGCCTTTTGCTCTCAGTCCAGTGCTAGATGTACAGAGCCATTAGAATCTTTCAGCGTTCTCACCTCTGAAATAAACCTTTTGAATCCTTTCCACTGCTTACCATTCTTTGGGGGAATACCTGCATATATTTTGCTTTCCACTGGATATAAGGAAAAATTTCTTCACTGAAACGGTTGTCAAGCGTTGGAATAGGCTGTCCAGAAAAGTGGTTTTGTCAGCAGCTCCAGACATGGTTTCCTGGTGGACTTGGTAGGGCAAGATTTACTCTTGGTCTTGATGATTTTAGAGGTCTTTTCCAACCAAAATGATTATGTGATTCTAAAGTACTTCTCCCCAGACAAATGGCATAAATGCTTGGTGTGGCTTGATGAATACCAGGCTCCCCATTAAGGTGTAAGCAGGTGGACAGCTAAAGCAGTGATCCTGAAAACTATGCTGGAAAATAAAGAACAGTGTAGAAGTGGAAAAAAAGCAATTCCATGATATTACCTGCATAAGCTTTCTCTGCATGGCTACAGCAAATGTTTCAGAGCCAGGCAAATTTCCCCTGGTACAGCTCCCACCCCATCCTGCCTGTCAGGCCAGAATCCAGCTTGATCCCAGCTCTCATTCCCACAGCTTTCCCTACTAGGGTTACTTATTTCCAGGCATTTTCTAAGTATTGATCCCAGTAGTTCTTTTTTTTTTTTTTAAACCATTGATTGCTTTTTTCTTTTTTTTTTTCTCATGGATATATGCAAAAAGAAAAGTTCCTGCTACACTGATATAAACAGTAGAAGAATTTAGATAAACTGGTCCTTGCATACTGTGACAGGCTATAAACACAAAAGCAGGATGAAAGTTATTGCCACAGGTCCTGAATATGTAAAAGACATGGTGAGAAGAGGAAGCTTAATAGTACTGGCACCTGTTGAACATTCCTTTACATTCTGAATATATCTGTCCTTATACACCCACAAAAGCATACAACAGGAGTGCTAAGTCACTAAAGACTCCATGCATGCTCATTCTACAACTAAAAAGGGAATATTTAATTTTTATACATGTTCTTTTTTTGGCTTCCTATAACTGTGTATTCATTTAATATTCAGCCCTATGATTCTATTCAAATATGCAACTTACAGCTTTCCTCCTTCTGCCAGAAGGATCAAACACAGGCACCCTATGTGCAAAAGCTTTAGAGGAAAAGAATAAAAAATAAAATTCTCTCTGTATAAATCTTCACTTTTAGTAATGCAAATATGAATGCATGGCATGAATGCATCAAATGTGGAACTTTATTACAGTGGTTTCAAAACTCAGTACCTTTTAAAATAGCTTATTGTGACTAAGCTTCTGCTATCCTTTTAATGAAGCAGAAAATGTTCAAGTCAGAGAAGTCTGGGTAAATTTAGCCACAAAACTAAAAGAAAAAATGAATTGCTGAGTACATATTTTGTTGCCAAGTGACACTTCAGAAAATCAAGGCTGTAATCAAGGTTCAAATGCTATTCTTGGATGTAGTGTTGAGAAAAGCATTGCAGTCCAGGATGACCTCGCAGTGACAGAGGCATTACATTAGTACTTGACCTTCTTCTCAGTCATAACATACAGTTAGAACTGATGATAAAGACAGGACCAGGGCTCTGCTCCTGTTTTCCTGACAGATGTAATGGCAGTAAAGGCAAGATGAAATTTTGGGGATAACACCCCTAGAAACCAAGTGATCAACTGTAGGCAATGTACTAAATGTTGTAAAGATAAGTCTAATGTAGCTTTTCCCTACAGCTGAACACAGTGAGGGTTTTTTATGATTTTTCTGTAATTTCCGTTTTAATCTTTTCAGCAGAATAAAATTTATCCCCACTCAAAATATTCTTTGATTTCTACGGCTGAGACCAGTCACTGGCTGACCTCAAGAGATCAAGCACAAGTCTTTAATCTCTATAGTTTTAAATGAAACCTGTCCAAGATGAGATGAATATTACCAAATATTGTTCCTGCTATATCTGACAAGAGGAAAATAAGTGACTTCTTGTTTTTCTGACAGGCCAGGCAAATGTGGAGGTAGCACAAAGAGCATAATTATGAGTGAAGAAACTGGAAGAATTAGCACAACATCCTTGTAGGGGTAGAATAAAGAAGACTGAGAGTTTTCACAGTAGAAAGATAACAAAATGAAGACAATGGAGCCTTGTAGTTCAGTATATACACTATTCCCATTGCTAATCAGTATCCAGAAGATTTGAACTAACTTGCCAACGCCTGAGCACTGAAGACAATTCAGCATGCTCTGTATGAACTCCTCTTGGCCTCCTTTCTTTTACTTTGTTTAGCTGTGACAGTAATTGTTACAATGAGCAGGGGATTATTTCTGCGATGAGTTTTATGTGCACTGCTCTCTATGTGGTTTAACTTTTTTTTTTTTTTTAATGAAGAATGGTAACAAGTAGTTACTCTGTACATGACTTCAACATGTACACATTTAAACATGAGGAACATCAGCTTGGCCTAAGAGCAGTGGGCCTCAATGGCAGGGACATAGCTTACAGTGTGTAGGAGAAAGACATGGCATGACTAGAAAGGAAGCACGGGATGATGCTGAAGACCCAAGGCTATAAATTAGTTACCAGTTTTTAGGTAAAAAAAAAACCAAAAAACCATAGACCAGAGAATCTGGCTAAGCCTGCTTAAGGTTATAGTGGGTTAACCCTGGCTGGACATCAGGTGCCCACCGAAACCACTCTATCACTCCACTTCTCACCTGTACAGGGGAGAGAAAACAGAATAAAAGTTTCATGGATTAAGATCAGGACAGGGAGAGATCACTCACCAATTACTATTACAGACATAACAGACTCAACTTGAAATTAATTTCATTTATTAAAAATCAAAATCAGAGGACGGTAATGAGAAACAAAATCAAATCTTAAAACATCTTGCTGGCACCCCTATTCTCTTCCTTGTCTCAGTTTCACTGGCAATTTCCCTATCTCCTCCTGACCAGCAAACAGGGGCATGGGGAATGAGTGTCCTGGCCAGTTCATCGCATGTTGTCTCTGCCACCCCTTTCTCCTCCCAAGCTCCCCAAACAAGTGGTGGAATCACCACTCTTGGAAGTGTTTGAAAATGTGTGGATGTGGCACTTGGGGGAACATATGACAGTGCTGGGTTATCCATTTTTTCCTACACTAGTGATCTTATGATCTTACAAAACCAGACAGAAAGATATAGGTGCTGATGAGACCACATGCAGTAAACGTAACTGGTATTTAGTCAGAATTTTCAGCTTCCTCCTTCCCTCTTCCTTCTTCTTCCTTCCTTCTTCTTTCTTCTGTTTTTCCTTTTTCTTTATTTTGCTTTTTTTTTTTCTTTTCTTTTTCTGCAACAAAGAGAACTGAACGGGTTTTTCATTACATTTTTTAAAATTTCATTTATAGTAAGAATGATCTCTTTGCATAAAGTGTATTTACTTTTTGCCCATAACAAATTTGACTGTAAAAATGATGATGACCAAACTTGTACTCAGTGATTTCTTGCTATGAAGTGAACTCAGTTGTTTAACCACTCCCAGCTTGTTAACAGCATGTGTTCACACATTTTTTGGGAGGGAGACAATTATCCTAGTTTGATTCCCGGTATCTCAGGACACTTTAGACCTTTGGTGTAATCTCAGACTTTCCATCAAAATTGCATTTCTCTGCCATTCCTTTTCACTTCTTAAAATTTTCCCACATTGGTTTTGTCAAAGACTATATCATGTGTCAGGCAGTATATATTTTCTTTTAAATGGTATTACTGTTTGTGCAACCTAGGTGATTTCTAGGCTCCCAGGAGTTTCTGGGGATAAAGCAAGGTTCTTCAAAGCTGTTTAAAGGTCCTGAGAAGTGTCACTCCTATAAGCCTGAGTAGCTTTAAGTCATGTGAACACATGCCAGTATGAACTATAGATTAAAATTATAAATCAGCTCTCAGCAGTGTTGTATCTACCTGCTTTACATACTTACAGATGCAGAGAAAAAATACCCATAGAGACTATAATTTCAGGGAATTGGCTACTTTCTGCATTTTTCAACCTAGAAGTGATGGATAGACTATATTACGAAAACCAGTTCTTGTCAGTATTTCTTAAACCTAAACTATATGTTCTTCAAAGCAGATTACATTTATTGTAAATGTATTTGGGTTCACGTAGACATCTGTATCAGAGAAGTAAAAATCAAAAGGACTAGGATCAAAGAAATGCACAAAGGAGTATTAGTTGTACTGGATGTAAAGGTTCACTGCTAAGCATTGCTATACACACAATAAGTGTTTAACACTTTCCTTCCTGGATTAGCATGCAGGTCGTTGTTAAGGCCATAAGAGGAAATTCTTGTCATGTCTTGGTGCACCTTTTCTCTTCAGAGGACTGCAACACTGACATTTAAAATGGCAAGATATTTTGTAATCTGCCAGCACTGCATGGCTGACTGTTAGTTTCAGGTTTTATTATACTCATTCTAATGTTACTTTCAAAGACTCCACTGATGCTAAAGCTCCCTGACTCTAGAAACAGATATACTATACAACCTATCAACTCACTGGAACATATTTTGTCAAACTGAAGCCTAAGAAGGCAGTGAAGTTCAATCTAATAGCTTTCACATGATGTATACCGACCCCTATTCCTCCTTGAACGAACCATATGTATCAATAAATCAATCAGTGATACATTACTGTGGACTATTTACACAACTTCAGAGTGCTGATAAATAATGAATTTTAAATTACTTTGGTTAAAACTCAGTCATATGAAATGTAACTAAATGTACCTCAAACAATTTCGCTAATAGATTTCAAAGACTTCCAATTCATTCCAAAAGTGAGGAAGAATAAAGAGCAAAACAGAGAATCAGGACTGAGTTGCTGAGCTTATTTTGAAGGAACATCTTCATGTAGAGACTGTGCTGTCATACAAAGAGAAAACACAGTCCATTTAAATTTAAGTTATGGATCCTGAAAAATCTATGAAGCCAGTACAAAACATACGAAATAACTAAAAAAGAATTTGAAAATGGATAGTAACAAAAACATCACATCAGGCCTATATGAAGAAACCTGACAGAAATATAGTGAACGTTCTAGTGCTCAGATGACTAATTTGCTCCACTTTTAGACATGACTGAAATTGTTTGCTAACAATACTTCTGTTAAAGGAATGAAACTCCAGCAAAGTAGAAATACCAAAGAAAAACTCCAACAAATATGATAAAAACAGTGTTTGAAGTATAAAACCTGACAGTTTTATCTTGGGCTACTCTGATACTGATAGTTTTCCTGCCTGAAGTAGCTTTCATTCACTTAACATTTTTAACTCTCATTTGGGATCAGGGTTTGACTTAAACTGATCCAACCTGTTGTTCAAGTGTGTGTAACCTTGCTAAGGAAAAAGAGTCAGCTCACAGGAAATCCTTCAGCATCTTGTGGCATTTCTCACACCATAGAACACATTTACATAAAGTCTTCTGCTGTCGTTTTTTTTTTCCTTTTCCTAGGTGCTAGCCTTTACATTCTGATGCTGGAAGTAATTACCTATATTTTGAGTAAACAGTAACCCCAGGAATATTCGTACTGTAAATTAGTCAAGGTTTCTATATTTTGTTACAAGACGTATAATTTTAAAAGCTCTTTAACAAAAATCCCTCCCTTTATCTTCCCCAGGTCTTCCCATCAAGTGTCAATAGAGCCCTGTCTCTTTAGGCTCTACCTTGCTCTAGAGTAGGAGGAAAGTATGTACTCCTTAGAGCTTAGCTATCAGGGATGATGACCCAAAAATCCACAAGAAATTGATTGGATGAGCTATTTTGAATGTGCTATTTTGAGACAGTTAAGACTCAAGAAGATCACTGCATAAGTAAATAAAACATCATGTTTTTATACAGGGCAGAAACATACTAACATACTAAGCATGGAGTAAGCATGGAGTGCTGCATATGGTGCATGTTATCTTTATCTTTTTTCTTTTAATTGCAGATACTCTGTGGGCACTACCCAAACTTTTGTTAAAACTGCTGCTGTTGAGAAAGGCTGCCTGTATGCCCTGTCTTCAGGCATGTGGACTAAGGGAAACCCTCTGAAAGCATAAGGAGATGGTGTCTTTTCAAAGCACAACTAGACATGCACGATTAGCAAAAAACTCAGGAGGGTAGGAAGTTACAGTGACAGAGCCAGGAAGGAGCCTTTGGCAACAACTTGTCCTCATGAATGCTTGAGAGGAGCTAAAAGTTTACCTGAGATAGGAGGCAACAAGCAAGCAAGCTCCAAAAGTGACAGAAAGAAAGATGTTTTCCCAGTAGTCCAGAAAATATTGGTTGGAGTTTGCGCAACTAAGAAATCTGCTAAAGGGCCGTGAGAAAACAAGATAGGGGGAAGGTACTTGTGTGTCTGGTAGAGGGTGGAAATTTCTTCTTGAAGACAACAGGCAATTCATGCTCCTCACAGCTTGAACTGTCAGCTTCACTTCTCAAGAAACAGCACCTTTACCTGTTCACTAATAATGCTGCCTGCCTGCTTTTTCCTTAAACTGAAACTGCCCTAGGAAAAGTTTGTCCCAGTTATTTCATACCTTGCATTGTGAATTCAATAGCCCTACTGAAACAGCATCTGGAACTTATTCTTTTCATGTTCATTTTCAAAAATGCTCCAGCAACACTTTTCCTCTCAAGGTATTGTACTTCTCACTTGGCCTGTATCACCTTCGAGGATACTTACTCCTAACATTAATGAATTCACCATTCATTTGCAATAGGCTGTATGGCTTTACCTAACAATTTAAATTGTTGGGAAATGTATTCAAAAGTCTTATCTGCTTTGTTGACATGATAAGTTTGTAAAAACAGTTTCCCTCTTTTTTTTCCTGTTTGCTTAAAAGGCTTGAAATCAGCTGGAAGCAGCTACAGCCAATGTCATTGCTATGCCTGGTCCTGACCTCTGCCGCATCAGAGGGAAGAGAATAAAAAAAGAAAAATAGAATAAGTGTTCACAAATTAAAACAGCAAAATAAAATTAATCTAAGACACAGACAGAGAAGGTATGATGAAGTAAAAGGATTCCTTGTTTGTGAGATAGTTCCATACAGATACTTCATAACTTTCATAACCAGTATTTTTGCAGATATTTTGCCCATTTTTTCCACAGCAGTATTGCTGTGAAAGAGAATTGACTTCTATCTCTGACTCCCGATCCCAGGTAAATTTCACCTCTGTAGCATTTTTTAATTTTGTTTTATTATATTTTGAGTTACAGAGCGTATTTATGTGGTCCACTAAAAGGATCCCTGAGATAATACATACTACAAAATGAAAAGAAGTCTTAGTTGTGCTACAATCATAGGCTTTTCTTGCTGGAAATCAAATATGAAAAATAAATGGGATGTGATTCTACACTAAGAAAGTGCTTTGTTATGTGCAAACTAGCCCCCACTGTTCTGATGTTGCACACATATATGTGTCAAGAACCATGTTGGTTGCATTTCAAGGTGTACAGGACTATAACATTGATTTTATAGCTGAAAGGATTTCCTTTCCCATAGAACAGGTGGCCAAAAATCCATTTGATTTTTCTTGTTGTCTGTTGAACTTTTATTGCCCAGAGTGTATTTGCAAGTACCTATTAGATATATACCACAGAAATACAGAGATCCAAAGATCTGGCAAGTAGTCCTTTTTTCTATATTAATTTTTAACAATGATTGAATAATTGTCTTCATTTACTTTGCAGACAGCTTGACAATTGAACTACTGATTTAGTTACTAATTAAAGTGTATGCTGAATATTTGCATATTGAAGGGTTCTACACTTTTTGCAGCAAACACCACAGAGAGGAAGATGCATTTTTGTATCTAAGTTAAAACTAATAATGAAAACTAAGGACATCTAGCAAAGAGATGATGGGACAGATTCCTTACACTGATGTTTGTATGTACATACCAACAGAACATGCTTTGTGAGTACACACTAAGTTTAGAATATTAGAATATATATTTAAAAAATTCACACAGAGGTTTGTCTGAAGCTATACAAACATATTTATGTACTCTATGCTGGACAGTTTGTTCACAGTAGTCGAGAGACAGGAAATTGATAATGGCAGTCATAGTGCTTGGAGTATAGATTCTCTCCATTGACCTATGCTAGAAATAGTTGGGTAGTAAACATTTAAGTAGAACATTTAACTAGATTTTAATACCATTATCCAATTTGCCAACTATCATACTATAGTTATAATTCTAACAAAAAGAAAACTTATGTAAATTAGAAAGAAGGCAAAATAATTATAACAATGGCAGTCCTAATTATTTTCATTCCTGATAATGGCATGTCCTTGTAACAATTGGACAAGAGGCAAAATGAAACTTAACAAGTATTTATCTATGTATTTGCCTAACATTTTTAAAAAGAAAACTGGTAACTGGGTCAACATACAGGGCACTGGACTAAAAAATACTGAGTGTGATCCATAACTTAGAAGATTTTCACTTCTGGATCTCCTATCATACAGTTTTTGTAACATTTTGAAAGATGCTTAGAGCACAATATCAGTATTATCTAAATAGAGATGTAGGCAGATATAGGTCATGTACAAAGTGTATGTGTATGTACACACAGATATGTGTGCTCATACATGTACATAGGATTCAAAAAGTCTTAAACAGAGCGTCGTGTTCACTTTGAGTTTACATACCTACTGTGAAAAGCAGTTTTTAAAAGCTGTTTTTAACAAACAAATAATCAAAAAACAGATTACCTAAGTCTCAGCAGTGCTAATTAAGCCAATGGGGTCTTGTAATTGGATTCCCATATACAAGGCAATGCCTTCGGAATTAGCAGAAATATTTCACACAGCAATACACTGTATTGCAGAGACATATGTCTAAGTGTGTGGTTTAGGAAATGGTTTATGTCTGATCTTAACAGGTTCACCTTTCACACAGATAATGTTTCTTCCTTTATTTGATGCCAAATTAAGAGAGTTATATACATAAATATTAAGTCAGAGAAAACCTTTGTACAGTTCTCGAGCAAAATCCCTGTCTTTGTAAATGCTAAATGAGTACAGATTTGTTAGAGATCTTGTAGAAAAATGTTAAATGAGCAGAAAAAGGCCAGCCTTGTTTATTCATTGAGCAGTGCAAAAGGCCAGACACTCAATTTGTAAACAGAATCTCTTTTTTGGATAGTCTGCTCTTTTCTAGGATCAGAAATAAGACTGCCACTTATCTGTCTTAAAAGGCACTGTGTCAGTCTCTCTCAAATTATCATTCTTGGATTTACAATGATTAGTATGGATGACATGCACAACTCCAAACGTTTTTAACTCTGGATCCTCTGGTTAAATGAAGTTCAGTCACTAAAGTGAACAGCAAATCTTATTTCTGCTTATTGCAGCCCCAAAGGGTCTGTGGTACTTTGAAAAACAGAGGCAGTGCCCTATGTCTAAATACACTGTAATGCTGCATGACTGCCCTTGAACATTCAGTGATATTTTCCATCATATTCAGCCAGCTGATGACATAGAAAGAGTGCAGTTTATAAATGAATGGATTTAAATAAAGCTACATTTTGGAAACTTGCTTGAAGCTCTTGCATGGACAAAAAATGTGGTTGGAGTCACGTAGGTTGAAAGTGTGCTAGTGTCTAGGAATGTTGACCTCTTGCTAATTTATTATAAGGGACAAAAGTATCCATTTTTTTTCTGATGATGTTTACTTACATTAGGAATACAGAAAAAACACTAACCTAAATGTGATGCTCATGGTTTAAAGTAAAATCTTAATCTAACTTCAGTGACTCAGAGTCGGATGAAGTGAAAAGAATAAATATTCAGATATTTCTGAGGACTTTTTTAGCTTTAGAAAGTAAGTTGTAGGGTTAATAGGAAGGCATAAAAATTCAAAGTGGTTTTCAATTGAAGGAGAATGCTAAACAGGAAAGTTAAAAGATGTTGTGGAGTAAGAGACTGTGACAATCATAACATGCATATAAATGTTGTGGTCAAAGAGAAAAAAAATGGGTACGAACCTTATCTAGATCTTAAATCAATCTTTATCCTAATATAAAACCTTCTCTTACACTATGAAAATATTCCTGAGTTTTAAGTGTTCTGACAGGTTTTTCCTTCACTGTATTATTTCCCTATTTAAGTAGAGTTGAAACAGGTATGAAGAGTTAAGCATATTAAACCAGTACCCAGTGCTTCACAGAAAACCTTATAATCTCTCCAAAGGTTTTGTTTGTTTTTTTCTGATCAGCCCATGTAGATGGAGAAACAGTGACTATCAGAGGCAGCAATGGATGGAGAGTAGAAACAATTCCAAGGTAAACAGGTGACTTCAGGATAGATTCTGGGAGGATGACAGAAAAGCAGTTGGTCTTTTTCAGGCACATTGAAAAGTAAACAGTTAGGACTATTACCTCCAGATAAAAAATACTGTGGGAAGAAAAGGAAAAAACAAAACTAAAAACAAACCCAACCAAAAAAACCCATCTCAAAACTTCTTCTACAATGAGGATAATAGCAAAAGGATTTTTATGAAATCTGTCTTCCCTCGCTCTAGTATTTTTTTACTATCATTCCAGTGGATTTAGAGTCATGCTAAGGACGACTGTTCCATAGACTACATATTATTATATGAAGTCTATTCCATGTTTGATAGAGTATAATTCACAGTTCCAGTATTAATAAAGAGAAGAACTAAAAAAAAAAACTTTAAAAGTTTATATCTCCGTGATAGTCTGGAGAAGTATTTTTTTGTAGCTCATCTACTCGTGAAACAATGTAATGTAATTTTTCCCTTGAATGTGAAGCTATATCTTGCCCATTGAATTTTAGTAGTCAAAAGCCTGAGCATGGATATTTTCTTTCATTCCAGTTTCCCATTTCCCTCTGTCTTATGTTCTGAAAATATAATTTCAAGTATTAGAACTATGATGGCTTAATTTTCAACCATTCTGAATGGCTCACATTTATATAAATACGGATTTTTTTTCAGGGCATATAGTTTCTCTATGGAACACAAAATATAAGTGAGCCATTGATCTACACTTGCGTTAGGGAACAATTTTCCCTAAGACCAGTAATTGTAGTCATGATGAAGAATCCATCAGATGTTGCAGCCTCCAGCTGGCAAGATTTTAGCTTTTTGTAATTTATGTGAACACAACTGAAAAAGGGAAAGAAGTGAAGTGGAGGAGAGATTTCTGCAATTGGAAAAGATCTTCTGGGTCACACTACTGAATCGAGAAGACATTCAGATTAATAAATTTCTGAGGATCAAATTCTAAGAAAAATAAATGTATGCAAAGAACTCTGAATAAGGCAATACTAAAAGATGTTGCATTAAGGGTGGCCTTAAAATATTACCAGAGATGTGTGACTTCAGTGCAGATTTCCCAAAGTGCACCAGACTGTGTAAATACTGGTGTTAATACTGGTTTTAGTACTGTTTTTCAGCTGGCAAAGCCTGTCTTCAGAACACTGACTTTGTGAGAATAAAATACTTCGAATGCCAAAATTAAAGGGATAATAAATGAGTCCTCATTAATTTAATTTCTAGATTCTAGTTTTCATAGAAGGTTTTAATATACACAAGGAGACAGGTCTCTGTCTGGCCTCTCCTATTGGACTGAAATTAAATAAAAAATGATGGTGGCAATTTCAATCTATTTCTAAATATATCTAGTGGTCACCAATACTATGAATAAAGAGAAGTCATTGGAAATGCTTCCAAAATCTTGCCAAACACACAATGACTATGTCCTTGTGGCTTGAATGAGGGTCAGATTAACATTTGCAGTGTGTGATGCCAGGTTCTGGGTGAACTATCACACAATTCAGCCAAAATTCAGAATAAAGTATTTTAGCTGAAAAACAACCCCTGAAGTCTGCTAAAGAAAGACAAAGCTGAGGATGTAAAAGTACTTGCTAGTAAGCACTTTGCATGATGTTATTATGTCAAGTACAAGGTATTTTATGGAGAGATGAGGAATATAATAATGTCAATCCAAGGGTATCATGGAATAAAGAAAACATTGCTAATCAAGGAGGTGTTTCAAGGAAATATAAAAGGAAAGCCTTTTTGGGTACAGGAACTGACTAATAATGAGACTCCTGGCCACAAAATCAAGCTAGGGAATCAAGCAGCGTAGTCTTTACCTTGGAGGCATGAGATGAGCTGTTGTTTTATGACCTTGGTAAATTGAGCATGCAACAGAAACACGTCAGTAAATTTGTGTCAAAAGGCAGTCATAGACCCATCCTTATCCATCCTTTGGTTTTGATTCACCTTAACTCCTTCTTGCAACACTGCCTTATTTGATTGCAGGGATTCACCATGCCAAGAAAAATACAGAATGCCAGTGCATTTAAACAGAAAGAGAACATCTCATTCTGCCTCAGCAGTGGGCTCTCTAAGACTTTCCAGATTCATTGAAATAAACCATTATATCTTCATTTAACTCATGTCTACATCTTGGTCAAAGTAACTGATTATTTTTAGTGAGGAGAATTGTCATCCCTCAAAACTGGCCTTACTTTGTTCAGTCATCCTATTGATACTCACCAAGTTGTTATTCCATTTGTTCTAGAACACTCACTTTAAATTTTCAAACATAAATGCTAAGATAGCTGTTTGAGATATAACATAGACACACCATCTGTTACCACAAATATAGTAACTAAGAGCAAAAATGATGCAGAAGAAGCAGCTTGTGACAGGAAATCACAGACAACTAGTATAGGATACAAAATCCTCTTACCTCAGCCCTCAGGAGTGCTATACAAACAGACATTCCTCACTATCAGCTGTTTACTTCTGCATTTCTGTGTCTTGTTGATAGAAATTGCCACATTTTTCAATAAAAGTATGATGGTAGAAGAAAGGCAGAGGTGTAAATTAAATGTGCATATTTGAATTTTTTTTTGAAGATATCTTTTTCTGACCAGAAATCTTTACTTTGAAGTGCTGCATTTTCAAAATCTCTAAAAAATATGATGATTTTTTCTTTCAGAATTGTTCTCTCAAGCAACTGAGTGAGAGAGAAAAAACTTATTTACTGACAACTACAGTTTAATGGAGTTTTCATCTACCTATTGATTTAACTTGATGTAAAAAGATTACATTGGAAACTAGTGATTGCAACTTTTAATTAATAGATAATTGAAATGAATGGCAATACTAATTCTGTGTCTGTGAATCTGCAATTTAACTGACAAGCTTCCTTAAGTCTTGACTGATTTTAATGTATTTGTGAATTTTAAACTTCAATAACACAATTTAAGGTTTTATTTAGGCAGAACACTGATTATCTTTAGTTCCAAAATTATGGATCATCAGGCTGCTATGCAACATAAAGGACCATTGCATTGTTACAAAGAAAGATTTTCACTTACCGAAAAATGCTGCACTTTCAATTCTGCTACATTGAACAGACCAATGCTATAGGACATGTGCCATAGGGTATCCCAGACCAAATTATATTTCTTGCCAATTTGAAGTACCTTCAAAGTCTGCTTCTCAGGTATTGTCTGCCTTTTGGTCCCTCTTAAAGTGGAATTCATTTGCCTCATTTCATGTCATGAAGACTATCTCATTTATGTTACTAGCCACAAGTCATTCAAGTAAACCCACTGCTTTGCATAACAGGAATATCTCTAAGACAATATTCTCAGTAAAAGTATTGCTAATTGGAATTTGCTTTCATTTTGAATGTTTCATTTTCTGCAGAAATGTTTAATTTTGAAGGGCATAGGATAGCTTAAAACTATAAAGACAGCGCTGAGCAAGCACTGTCATACAACAGATACAAGCAGCACACAGAGTCATTAGTGGTAATCATGTATAACATTTCTTTTGTAATTTTCTAATGGAGTTATATGCACTGAAAATATTTAAGAAAGGAAATTGATTTTGATTAATGGCATAAAGAGGATGTTCAATTGAAATCCAATAAAAAATATGTATGCCTTTTGTCCACATCAGTGGAAAATCTAAGGCATTGTAAAAGGAGGCTAACTGAAAAAGATAAATGAAAGATTAAGGAAAAATTCACATAGAAAGCAGAAATCTAGAGCTTTTTGGAACAGTTAAGTAAAGTAGATATATCTTTTAAAATAATTTAAATTTTTCTACTCAGAGTAGAATTCCCACCTATTACCAAAAAATTCCACATATTCTGATTTTGAGCAGGATGAACTAGAACTTCACCTAGTTCTAGCTGCAACATTCCTTAAAAAAATATTTTGTATGCTCTAATTCATCACATCACTCTTTTTGAGTACTTTAAGATAGAAGACTGAGGGAAAAATTGCAGTAAATCGATTTTTATTCCAGATAATTTTGTATTTAATGATGCCTCATTTCTTTCATATAATAGGGATTTTTTCAAATATTTTGGTTAGCAGACTGCAGGCCAACTGGGAAGAAGAGCAGCAATGTCATGAAAGAATGTGGAAGAAATGCTAGACTGTCAGCCAATGGCAGGAGTGCTACCTCTAGCTGCAGCTTTCTGTATACACGCTCCTCTGCACAAATATCTGAAAAGGAAATAAAACAAACTGTTTTCTGGAAGATATGGATGAAATTCACACAGAGAGCAATTGCTAGCATTCAAAGGTTAAAAAATACCATAAATACTTCCTTGTCTGTTTTGGGCTTTTACCTATGTTACACAGTTCTAGAGCAACAGGTGATAGATGACAGAGCTGAAATTTAACACCTAAGCCTTGGATCACAAGACAAATTTTCTCTTTCCAAGACTATAGCAAAAATGGTAGAGCTGTCATCTCACAACACTTAAAAATGGTATTAAGACCTGAAGATGCGTATATATTCTGAAGCATGGGAATGCCTTCTAGACCAATCCACTGCTCCATCCACTCACACTTACCTGCACCTTCACTCCTACACATAGCAAACTGCAATCATCGAATATTTCATGTAAATTTTTCAGTGTACAAACTTAATATAAACAAATTAATAACTGGAATAAGGTGTTTGCAATTAAAAAGGGAGTCAAAGAATGTAAAGTAGAGGAACAAAAGCCCTGAACTTGAGTTCTACACAGTGAGTATATCCCACAAACTGCTGGATCTTTCAGTCTCTGACTGGCTTGTATCATCTGCTGAGCCTGATCTGTGATACACACTTCTTCTACCTGTTGTTGCTGGTGAATATCTGCAATGTGGTTGATCATAGATATTTTCTTATTTCTGTTTTATCTAAGTCTGAATCCTGCCATTTGTTTGTTCTTCTGGACACAACACACATTTGGTGCATTCCACATTACTCTCAGTATAAAATCCACTGTCTATAATGCCGCTGTTCACATTCTATGTGGTCTGCAAACACTGTGTGAACACAGCCAGCTGCCAAATATGATATGAGTTCAAAAGTGGTTAGCGGAGGAGCCTACTGCTTTGCTTAGAGTGCTCCATTGATGCAAGGCAGTTATCCACCAGCTGGGAAGCAAATCCAAGTGGTGAATCCAGAGCTTCTCACACAGACAATTAATCAAGTGAACGACAATAAGACAATTTTCAGAAGTCTACAAAATCACATACCTATGCATATCTTTAGAAGTGAATCATGTTCTCTTTGTAAAAGCAAGTGTTTAAAAATTAGAAAAGTCCAGAAATAGTAGCCTCAATAAGCAAATCAGGCCCTTGTCTACATGTATTAAGCTACCTTGCATCCATTTCACTTGCAGAATTAATATAAACCTCTATCAGTTTCCATAACACTTCCACCCTTATACTTGATTTCTTACATTGGAGTCTGTTGACCCTCAAGAGAAAAAAAAAGAGCATTTCAAGCTCAGTTTCCAACCTTCTGTTTGATAAATGCGTATTTTGTGATCCCAGTGAACAATTATTTTTTCTCAACTAGCTACATTGCTGAGCAGTAATTGAGTGAATTTCTTTTCATGCATTTAAATAGATCTTGATGTTGATGCAATTTATGTTTATTTTCAATGTTTAATCATCCAGAACTATCATACATATCACAATGATGCATTAAAGAGTGACATGACAATGTAAACCAATATGATCTATCACTGGGAACTTTCAGTTCCTTGCAGCTCTGAATTCATTTTATTGTGATAAATGGCATCTTCATAATCTAATATTGGAACTGTAGTTACAGCTGTGACATTATGTTTTCTCCAGCATTCAGAGTAACATGATGCATGGTGCAAGACAGGAAAAAAAGTTTTATATTTTACTTTACCTTATGTAATGTCTATATTATCAGCATTTTTATTGAAAATTCCTCCAGAATGAGCTTCTATTTATTTTAATGTAAATTCAAATAAGCTGTGTAAATTTCAAGCAAGCAAATTCTCATATTCCTTGCTTACACAATTTTACACTCCCAAATTGCAGCCCCTTAGGACGCACCTTGGTTCTCTGCCCACCAAAGTCCCTGGCAAATTTAAAGCCTTTAGTAGAATTGCTGCTTGGAGCTGTTCATTTGTTTAAGAATGGTAGTTAGCTGAGGGAAGCTGAGTATCTACTTTGTACTGTCTCTTCCTGTAAATAAAATAATATGACAAATAACTGTCATTTCAGTCAGTAGACTTTTATTAGTAGTGAAACATTGTCATTTAATACCATCACCACAAAAGAACACCACATATCCAATACATAAATGAAGCCAGTTAATTGAATACCTTTATAGTAAATCTTTATGGAGTAATTGAGATCTCTTTATGAATAAAGACATCACAAAAGAGGGATGACAATACCACTATCAGATTTTTATGCTCAGTAATATATTATTTAAATTATAGAAAAATAATAAATTTTCACTAGACCACATTACTCAGGGCCTTGAACACTTCCAGGGATGGGATATCCACAACCTCTCTGGGCAACCCATTCCACTGTTTCACCATCCTCTGAGTGTTGAGGAATACACCTGGTGCAGGTAGCTCTGTTTGCAAACTGCAGATTGAGATGCAGACTGAGCTCTGGGTGGGAGCCTGAGACAAGACACCACAAACTCTCAGCCCTTTGCATAACAAGGGCAGGAAGACAGGTGGTGCCAGCGAGGTGAATGGACAGTGGGAGACACCGCAGGAGCTGAGGAACAGCGAGACTTACTGGGGAAATTGTGATCGTATAAAAGCCCAGGGGTTCCTTTGTTGGATGTCCCTCCCCGGAGGCAGCAGCTTGAGTTGTTTCTGTGTTACTATGCCGTGACTAAATTGCTTAATGGAACTTGACATCTGAGATTGCTGTGGGAAACATGGGGTCGAACCAGTAAGGAAACTTGGTCTGACTGCTTGTGATGGGGTGTTCAGGGACTCAAGAAGGTCACCCATCAGTCACTGGAGCTGCCTCCTGTGAGGAGGTTCCAGTCCCAGCAGTGAAAATCTCTGGCATTGGGAGTGTGACTGATGAAGTCTCAGTCTTAACAACCTCAGCCTGTCTTCTTAGGAAAGGTTCTCTAGCCCTCTGACCATCTTCACGGCCCCAGTCCTTTGAAGCTACACCGACCCACGCTGCAGTCTCTTCCATTGATGAGCTGAACCCCAGTGAATGTTCAGGCCTTTGTGCACTGTAAGAGGATGCCCACACAGAATTGTAGAATATGTTGCTTCTCCACAACAGCATAGAGAAAGTGGGGCAGTCTTGAAGACATGGGGGAGCCATGGCTTCCCCCTGGAAGGAATCGAATGAGCAAGTTCTCAGTGCACAGAAACAGTCTGACCTATTAGTTAAATTTGAACACTTTCACCACAGTAGTCCCCTTCTTCCAAAACGAAAACACTTAGCAAGTAAGGGTTGATTTAAAAATAATGTGAAACAATCTAAATAATGTTTTTCAGAGTATTTTAATTTTGTTAACTGTTATATCATATGCAATATCCTTGATAAAAACTACCTGAATGATTATTTTAACATACTTTTCCCCATAGACTAAATAATGTAACACCCAAAGGCACTATTATAGGAAGAATTATATGGGACATCCTGATGTACT
Organism: Hafferia zeledoni; assembly: GCA_035583235.1. Classification (NCBI taxonomy): domain Eukaryota; kingdom Metazoa; phylum Chordata; class Aves; order Passeriformes; family Thamnophilidae; genus Hafferia; species Hafferia zeledoni. Next base: position 18,275,357 of record JAWWEV010000043.1, read on the forward strand.
GTGGAACACAGAATGTAGAGCTTTTCTTCTTCAAGTTACACTTCATGTAAGGTTCAATTTATTGAACTTACTACAGTTTTCAGAGGAAACAGTAGGGACTCTCTCCATTCAACTACAGTTTTTCATATTTGGTGTCCAAGATACTTGCATAAATGAGCCCAAGTGATTGAACACTGAGTGTTTAATAGTCATGGGATTTCTTACACTCAGTTGAAATGTTGACTTTGAACAGTTTTTTAACTTTTTAAACTATCAATACACTTCACATTAATTAGCACGATGTTCTGTTAAGAACAGATTTAGTCTTGGTTTGTACAGCTTAGACTTTCCCACACAGTTTGTAAATGGATTTAATTACTGAATGGCATGATTGTGGCTATTTTTGTTCTCCCAAAGTGAGTAATTGTTTAGTGCTTTTCATCAACAGAGAATCAAGATTGTCAGAATAATCTGAAATTTGATATTAGTTCCCCAGAGATGACACTTAAGAGGAAGATAATGCCTCCTGCAGCCTCAACCTTTCACTAAGCATTAAAATTATTAAATTATACTTTACCATATATAATATTTTAAACACTTTCTTTTTTCCAGCCTGTAATGTAATGAATGGGTCCCTAAGCAATGAATGAAAATGTACTGCCTCTGCTGCACTTAGTGAAGCTGAAGGAATTAACTCCATTTGTCTGCTCATCCCTAATTAAGTAATGTGCTAAAATACTACATTCCCATTGAAGAAAATGTATTATACTCTACTTATGGCAAAAGCACTTTCAACATGGTTCTATTTAATCAGTACACATTCATTGTCTTGATGAAGATCCCTGGATTTGGACCCAAAAGATTGGCTTGGCATTCATTATGTTCTGCATTCATTAGAAGAGGGAAGCAATTACAAAACTAACAAGATTGTTTGCGGGTAGAAAATTTCCATTGTGAACAGCCCCAGGCAGAAAATGGTTGTATTTATCACACAGAACAATGGTGCATGTTCTAGGTAGCAACCATGACCCGGATGATGATGCAATACGTTTAGAGACAGTTTCACCCAGAAACTGTGAGGGGAAGGAAGAAAATCACAGGCAATTCAGCATAAACCTCTGGGTAATTTTTCAAAGAGATTGCATTTAAATAAGTAGCTTCAACAAGTTGGGGTAAATTTTCAATTTTTTTTTCTTTCAGTTTTTTAATATCCCTTTTACTTCCTTAACCATTCACTTAAGTCTTACACACACATTTTGAGTACCTTCTTATCAGCCAAGCCAAGAGCAATATAGTAAAAATTTCAAGAACATTTCAAATGTGTATTTGATTCACTCATGTTTGACTTCTCACAGAGAAGCTTAGTTTCAACTAACTTTTAACTGAAAAGAGGGATTTAGGGAAGTAGAATAGACCGTGAGGACAAAAGTAGAAGGGGTGGCAGAGACAAAAAAAAAAAAAAGGATAGGAAAAATGTATCTATGATGTCTTTCACAGAAAGAAAGAAGATAAAGAGAGTGCATTGTCTGTGAAAGGGTTTAGTTTAACCTTACAAAAGAGTAAGAAAAATATGCTTTTCTCAGGTGAATGTGTTGATTACTTGATTTGTCTCTGAGTTTAATGAATGTCATAAAAGTCATGCTTTATAAGAAGGAAATGGTGTAAATCATGCATTACTAATGAAGGTATTGCTTTACAATTTTATGTATGTGCTTATCTATGGTTATCTACATATATGCTCATTTCATTCATTGAAATAATGGCTTTATTCACAGTAAAAGACATTTAGAACACATGTAAATATTTGCTACATGAAAGGTTTTTCATACACAACAAAGCAGATTAAAATTTCAGACGGATTGACTAAAACAAAGAAATTCAAACCAAAACATGCAAAAAAGGAACAAGAAAACAAAGAAGAAACCTCTGGCTTCACTAGCAGAGCTATTGATCTTTCCTACTTACTGCATGTTTAAACAATTTTGGTCAACTTTTGCATAATACTCTAGAGATTATGTAATTCAGGCTATCAGTGTTTGTAATTAACACATACTGGATGGCTAAAAATGAAGATGGATCTTCTTCTCATTCTGCAGTAATGTACAGTAAAGATTTGATAACATTACACAAGGGTTCTATTTAAGTCTTTTCAAGAAAAACTTATTTCTGCAGTACCTATAATTGGCGTCCCTAGTTGTTTATTATGTTTCTGTGTGATGACATAGGGCAAAAAGATGACCCTGCTGTCTGAAAAGTCAGTTGTGAATCTTCTCATTGTTTGCCAATTCATTAGCTGATGACCACTATAATAAAAGATAAAATCAAATAGAATGTGAAAACGCTAACAAAAAAACCCCCAAAACATCATCCCTTCCATGGTTCTAAAGACAGTGGTGTATTTTTGAACTAAAAGTTTGAAAAGGGGGGTGGTGGGGGAAATGCTTCAAAAGTTGTAACATTTTATCAAGCACCATAAAAAATTAATACAGTTCCTCCATAGCTGTATTTTTCATTTACATCAGTTTCTTCAAACCTATGTTCACTGGAGTTTATTGAAGTTTATTATGCAATATTATTTTGTTTTTCTTAAAACTATGGGGCATTTATCAACAATCAGTGATGTTTTCAAACATAATTGCAGAAGTTCTCAATAAACTTAAGTGCATTTACCCTTGATTTCATCACATTTATCTAAAAATCCATGCTCTTAACATGCCTAGTGATCTTTCTAAAGCAAATAAACAACATATTTTCCACTTATTTTAATAGACATTGTTCCTGAATTCTTCAAGCAGCTGAAAAGCTAAATCTTTGTAGGTGATGTTTTATTTTCTGGAAAGTGTTTATTCCTCAAGTAGTCTTGTGAATAACTGATGTGTTAGTACATTAAAAAAGGTTTAGAAATATCAGGACACAGCATTTTGCCTTTTCAGAGATTAAACCTAAAACAGTTTTAAAAAGTTCAAGTATCATTTTATTGCTTGTAGTACACTACATTTGACGTGACAGCTGATTCAATTCTTGACAGACTAGAATAAAAAATGTAACTGAAGTGTACCAGGTCTTCAGATATAAAGGATAAAATTTTTATCTCAAATGTACCTTTTACTATGTAAAGTGCTGTGTAAATAACATTCTGTTGGGATCTCTGGGGCTGATCATATGCTGTGACTATCTGTGGGTATCTGGTTTTTCCACCAGAAAAGGTAGATTCCCATCCTAAATTAAGGTTTTTTTCTCTTCAATTGACTACTTACAGCAATGATTTCTCCAAACACTTATTTCCCTAAATATCTGGATTGTGAAGCAAATCCAGCAATCCAGATAGGAAAAGCTGCCTATATGCCATGTCCAGTTCAGACATGGTGCAAACTACCTTATTGTATTATCAGTCTGGGATACTTTAACCAGGTTATTATCAATGATTATCTGCATAAGAGAACTAAGAGCCGAAGTTTATAGCATTCACTAAAGTTCAAAACACGAACATATTAAAACATTAGTATTTGCACATTAAAGCATTAGTTTTAATGAACATACCGGTAATTTTTCAAATTGTCATATACTTCTATGAAAAAAATAGCAAGTTAGTTAAAAATGGCCTATAGATTATGGAGAAAGAGAGCAATAGACCATGGTATTGTCTCTTTAGGTAAATCTTAGGGGCTCAAAATTACAGGTCACAGGAAAAAAATGGTAAGATTTATTGCTTTTCATTATTTCTTGGAATGTTCTTATTTAAAATCATGAAGAGGCATTTTTACACTGATTTAACTGTAAGGAAAATTTATTCTAATTTACCTTTAAAAATAATTTGAAAATATCTGTATCCTATCTTTTCTCTTTAATGGGACAATTCATTTTAGATATAAATTAAATACATCTTTACATCAATATCTTACACTGTACGTTGTTCGAGAGTGTTTCTTGTTGTGTGATTGTGTGATTCTTATTGAGTGATTCTTACTTATTGTAAAAAGATTGATTTTCCATCAGTTAATTTTTGCTCAGTCCCATTCAATATAGCATTTTTTAACTATTGTAAACCTTGTAGCTCTTTTAAAGAAGTCTATCTTAAGAACTTTTATGGCGTCTTTCGAAAACAGAGTTATGGCAAGCAAATCCTAAACATATTTTACAAAACAAATGCAATTTTATTAAATTTTCTTATTAAATCCTGGCAACACGAGAAAGGAAGCAGAGACACTTTTGCCATCCCAGAGGCAAATCCATCCTTCCTAGACCTATCTTTATCATGACCAGGCCCATCAGCTCAGACCACTGACAGAAACTCCTTACTAAAGCCACTGCCAAGGAGAAGAGATATCTTGTCAGGGTAGCTCAGGAAATGGAATCAAACCCTAGAAATCTTTTAAATTTGTTTACTGAGGAGGAAGATTGAAATCTGTGGCTACTGCAAATGCCCTTAATTTCCTTTAGCGGGCTATTCGTGTAAGGCAGGGATGATGTCTGCATGTCATGCATTGGGCTGACAGAAGGAGAAAATGAATTCTTTGAAGAGAAGAGACAAAGATTTTGTGAACAAAATCGTGTAAACAAATGTCCATGCTCACACATTTAGTAGTGCTCACATGATTTGGCACACTGACTGAAGTCAATTGAGATGTTTAGTCTGCAGCTGTTAGGAGTATAAGCAGGATCATGCATGATTGCGAAAGTGTTTCAACTGACATCCATTAAAGATGGAATATGTTACAGGCAACGACAAGCCCACATCAAGATTTCAGGTTTAAAAACTCCTTCTTGCTTCACCAGAGAAACACCTACTGTGAAGACTGACTATCTAAGAGACATTAGCTGTAGGATTAAAATTGCACACATTATGTGAACTGGTCTTCTAAAAAGCCTTACTCTCTATATCAGCACCTTTCAAGATCTAAATAAGGTGGTTATAGAAATTTATGTAAAGACTATTAATGTTTTTTATACTCATTTGAATTTCCCATCATAAGTTTTTCTTCTAGAAACATTCTAAAGAAAACCTGGAGTTTGTAGATTATTTGGACAACAATTGGAATATATAAAGAAGAGGGAAAAAGTTGGAGTTGTTACTGGGAAAGAACATCCTGAGTTTGGGTGAGATGAGACAGTATAATAAAATCAACTGTCAAAGTCTGGATTTCATATTTAAATCTTCTGTTTCTATATGCAGTGCTACCTGTGTCAGTGAATTTTAAATTAATATTTAAATGGGGGGAAAATTATTGTTTTTCCATCCAAAACAATTCTGTAACTGAGTTTTAAGTGGAAAAAAATTATCCCCATATTTAATTAGAATTTAGTCAGGATATGTCAGGATAATTGTTATAATAATTCTCTTTCTTCGAAGGTTCATCTTTTTCATTAAAACTCTATGGCCTTGAAGTTAGAAAAATGAGAAAAGGTCTTTGCCTGGATTCGATGCTGAGTTTATTCATTCTTTTTACTAATTCAGGACCAATTCACTTTGACAGCTGGTCACATAAAAACAACACTTGTAGTACAAAGTAAATGATGTGAAGAGTCATGAAATATGCATTGACTTAGGCACTTTCTGAGTGAAGACCTTCCAAAACAGTACCCAAATATCTTGAAAAAATTGTATTTAAACTTTTTTAAAAGTATATAATAAATGTCAACTCTAAATTGCTGTGGATAGGCAGAAGCACTAATTTATATGCAGAGAGGAGCCTAGAAGCTTTGAGAAAAATCGAGTATAATTAATATTAGAGCTTTTATAATTAAAATATTTTCGAAAAGGACTTTTACAGTTTACTCAAAGATGTGTAAACATATTATAGGGTTTTTCCCTTAAAAAGAGTGAAACATAGGAATGTGTCTGTTTCTTGCTTGCTAAGCCATAGAGAATCTCAAAATGTTGTATCTTAAAAGAGGTACTTATCAAGCTCAAAGAGGTTCTATTTCCCTGAACATGCCAATCATCAAGTCTATTTATTGAAAGCTTCACTGAAAGATATAGTTTCACACTTAAGTCTCAGAGAACTCCTTTAAATTGTTTCCATCCATTTTCTGGGCAATCTGAATACTTAAAATGATCAAACTGCATGGATTTAATTATTATTTAAACAATTTTTTTTCTTTTTTTCATAAAACCTCCAAACATTGCTTACTTGAATTTTGCAGAACAGTTGCATTACTGGATTGGGAAGGAGGGTGGCATATTGCTTCATCATGGGTCCCCTATGGGGTCACAAGCCCTGCCAGAAAGCATGCTCTAGAGTGGGCTTCTCTCCACCCATCTGCAGGTCCCTGCTAGGAACCTGCTCCAGTGTGGACTTTCCATAGGGTTATAGCCTTCTTTCAAGTATCCACCTGCTCTGATGTGGGGCTCCTCCACAGGCTGCAGGTGGATCTCTGTTCACATGGACCTCCATGGGTTTCAGGGGCACAGCTGCCTCACCATGTTCTGTATGATGGGCTGCAGGGGAACCTCAGCTCTGGCACCTCCACTGCATCTTCCCTCACTCACCTAGGTGGCTGCAGGACTATTTCTCTCACAGAATCACAGAATCACAGAAACATCGAGGTTGGAAGAGATCTTCGAGATCATCTAGTCCAATCATCAATCTAGCACCACCATAATCACCCCTAAACTACATCCCCAGGTGCCACATCCAGATGCTTCTTGAACACTTCCAGAGGCAGTGAATCCACACCCTCTCTGGGCAATTTACTCCAATGCCTAGCCAGTCTTCCACTGAGACTTTTTTCCTAATATCTAGTCTGAACTTCCCCTGGTGCAACCTAAGGCCATTTCCTCTCAGACTTTCACTTAAGAGATGGAAAACAGACCAACTCCCATCTCACTACAACCTCCTTTCAGATAGTTGTAGACAGCAATGAGGTCCCCCCTGAGCCTACTTTTCTCCAGACTGAACAACCCCATCTCCCTTGGCCGCTTCTCATAGGACATGTTTTCTAGACTTTTCATTATCATTGTTGACCTTCTCTGGACATGCTCCAGCACCTCAATGTCCTTTTTCAAGTGAGTGACCCAAAACTGAACACAGGACTCAAGGTGTGGCCTGACCAGTGCCGAGTACAGAGGGGCAATCACTTCCCTAGCACTGCTGTCTGGACTATTCTTATGATCTCCTTCCACAGACCCATCCTACCACCTGGTTCTGTAGCTGACACAGAAAAAGTACATGCAATGGATCTGACGGGTACATTTTAAACTGTACTATTAGCCTATGGTTTGTTTGGAAAGGAGAATAAAAATTTACTTATTTTAGTGCTTTAAGCATTTTGCAATTACTCAATAGTGTAAGACATTGTATCTAAGAATGAATATGTGTGTACTGCTAGATTTTTTAAAACCAGATAAATGTTTTATGACTTTATGCAGCCTGTAGGTCCCAAATGTAGTGCTCATATGACCAGACTAGGCTCTAAGCTTTAATTTTATCACATATGTATACATTACATATCGTAAAAAAAGTCCCATGCTCACAGTTTTTCTACACAAGTAAGATGGCTCTTCTTATTGAACAAATTTGTACTGTTGAAAAATGACTTATATGCCAACAGCTTGTTTCCCTATGTCCACTGTTTGTGCCCACCAGGGAACTTGTCCCATTACAGGTATTTTAGTAGAATCACACATCTCTTATCTGCTGCTACCATTTTCAAGCATGGTTGGTAATGCAATAACTTATTTATACATTTCACATATTCTCACTCCTCTCTTCTCTTGCCACAATTACTTAAGTGCAATTACTTTTTTTTCCCCGTCTTAAGTATGTTATCACAGAAGTATAGTTCTGATTAGCCTGGCCTTGGCTAGCAGTGTGTCCGTCTTGGAGCTGTCTGGCATTGGCTCTGTTGGACATGGGCAAAGCTTCCAGCAGCTTCTCAGAGGAGACATCCCTACAGCTTCCCTTGTTACCAGAATCTTGTGCAAACCCAACACATACCTGTGGATACACCTTCCCTTGAAGATGGGGAAGAAACAGAGGCAGAGGTTTAAGGTTTAGTTTGCACTGTTCTAACCTGGTTCTATTAGTTTGTGTTGAGTTCTCCGAGGGATTTTCCAATCCTCCCGGTGAGGTCCCATCTCGTTGTTGCCATGGCAACACTGAGGGACCCTACCACACATGTGCGGAGAGTACCTGGTCCCCGCCGGGCCATGACTGCTCCTGCTGGGGGAGGTTCTCCTACGTGCCAGTGCGGGCGGAGACAGCCGACGGTGGTGCCCCCCTGGGGGGTGCTGCCACCCTTGGGGACAGTGGAAGCATAGCGATAGCAGCACCATACAATGCCACTGCAGATAAAGCCACATAAAAGCCAGCAAGAACAGCATGAGCCCCAGTGGGGGCCCCCAGCAGCAGGCCGTGCGGTGTAGCCCGAACCCCGGCTGGGCTGGTACCAGCCCTGGGGGCCCAAGTGCCAGTGTCGGGCTGAGCAGCACAGGTCCCAGCCAGACAGAGATGCGGCATCCACAGCTGGCCAGCAGAAGTGGAGTGCTTCTACTTGAAGCCAGTATTCTACTGCAAGACAGCATCTGTATTATATCAGTACATGTGATTTTATGCTTCCCTTTGAGAAAAAAATATAATTCACTATTTTAAACAAAAATTAAGAGGGAAAAGTGAACATAGGAAAGGCCAGAAAAATAATACATCTACTCTCCTACAAGATTTATTGGTTCTTACCATACTCTTCTCTCCAGAGGATGTGTTCCTTGCCCTGCATGAGCAAATGAAAACAAACCACATTGACACCAACAATGCATATGGAGCATATATATGCTCCAGATAGGCTGGAACTGACACAGGTACAAGATTTCCAGGGGGATGGGTGATTAATGCTCAGACCACTTTGCCATGCTGAAAGATCCAAACCAAGCTCCTTGTTACGTTGACTAGGATGCTTGAATTTGATCTAGGTAGTTCCCTGAGTAGTTCTACTTTGTATTGAAGTGCAGAATTGCCTGCACTAGCTATTCAAGAGACAAGTTAGGAAAAGTACAATTGTGGAACTCCTGGAATCATTAATGTTTAATGTTTCACAGTGACTACGTTTAACAGAAATACAGCTACCTGCCATTCAAAAGCACAACTGCACCTTGTCTGGGTTTATCTAAGCAAGCTTTATATCATTGTGATTGAATATGACATAAACGCAGTCATAGAAGAATGGATTCCAGCAAAGGCTAAATTCTAAATTTGGGTTTGACTTTTGAACCCGGTTTTCCATGCCACCCATTTCTGCGCAGTTTGTTACTGGCACTGGGGAAAGCTGGTTCAAAGAAAGACATTATCTGCCCAAACTTTCAAGGTATATTCTGAATTCTGTGAATGGGGAGGAAAAAAAAAAAAAAAACACAACACAAAAAAGATTTTACTACACATCCTTAAAAAAATAAATACGTGAAGCAAGAAATTTTATCAGATGGTCCTTGAGCTGCAGTATCAGAACACCTTAACAGGTGTTTTCTATCATCTGAAAAGCCATAAACACAGTGTGAGAAGAATGCAATTTTGCACAGTGTTAGGAAAATGCCTTCAAGTTTTAGTCTTTATCAAAGGCAGGTGCTAAGTGTTAATGGTGATACCTATTACTGCATTTACGTCTCTTGGTTGACCTTTTACCTCCAAAGGGATTGGAGGATTTTTTTATATAGTTAGATGTGGAACGCATTCATAGGGATTCCTCGTGCAGTAAAGTCTTTACTCATATGCTACAGATACATAACACACATACGCAGATAATAAAAATGTGAGAGCTGAGTTTGTTGTTTTTAAAATCAAGGGTGAAGGTAACTGGTGACAAACAAAAGAAATTGCTAGCCCCTCTTTGAATGATGATAATTTCAGAAATATGGAAAAATTTAGTAGTTTCATAATAAAAGAAGTAAACATTTTATGCTTCTGTGTTTGGTTAGCAGAACCACACATTTCATGTCTGTAACATGACCTGGTAATTACCTTAAAAGTTTCCAGTTTTGATCTGAGACACTTGTGGGTAGCAACTTTTAAAAATTATATCTACAGCAAATACCACACATTGGAAAGGCAAAATAAGCTAAATTTAAACCATGTTTCTGCTGATCTGTGGTGTGTAACAAGCCCCATAAGTCTGTGCAGAGATGTTATTACATTAAGGAATATTGTTGATTATAAGTAGAAAGTAACATGAGCCTATATCCATATCTCTAATATCGCTGGTTAATCATAGTAAACAGCATTAAAAAAAAAAAAAAAAAAAGAAAATATTTTTTTTCCTTCCACCTGTCATTGTTCAGATAAAATTGCTACTCATCTCAGTGGGAACTTTTCCCATATCCAAAATTCAGGACACTGATCTCAGGAAGAAAATCTGGGTTTAGCACCACAGGTTTCCTGTGTGACCTTAAGCAAGCTATTTAATCTGTCTGTAATCACTGTTATTATCCTTCTTTTATGGACATATTAATTTTCTGATCTGTAAATAAGGATAAGGCCACTCTTTTTCCCCTGTTGTTGCAGTACTTACATGGAAAATTGTGAGGTCCATGGTAATGGAGTCAACACCTATAGAAACATTTCTTTAAGGTTCATTTATTTTATGCTGCATGAGAATAGGATTAAAACTGGTAAAGGTCGTAACTAATTTTAACACTGAGATCTTATACGTATATATTTTATCTATAAAAACAGAAGCTATGTATTAGCACACACGTAAATTTACATGACTTAATAAACACATGTGTTATTGCCCATATTCTCTTGAAAATTAAAAGCCTAACAGAATCGGTGATCTATGAATTAAAATTAAGGAGTTTCGGGGTGGCATCCCATTGCTCCAGTTAGGCTACTAAAACTATCTGAACCCTGAGCAAGCTATTCTTGATTCCTTATTGTCAGCAGAGTCTAAAGAGCAATCAGCCTGGTTTTAATTAGATGTTTAAGTTTGGACAGGTGAATTTCCCAGTAGCAGGTTGATTTCTTTCAACTTAGATGTCTAATTTTTAGATGTATAAAACCAGGTCTTCAATGAGACTGTTACAGATTTGGTTTCAAAGACCCTAGTCAGAACATACACCAATGAGTATGTTCAAAACTCACAGAAGTTTAAAAAATATTCAGTATCTTTTTTTCTGTTTTGTTTTGTTATTCTGTTTGTTTTGGTTTTTTGGCCACAGTTGCAAACTAGGTTGGCAAATGCACAAAGAGGCAGGTGAATTGCACAGAGATTGAGGGCTTTTTCTTTCGACTGTTACATGGCATGATCTCTGCAGAGATATCCTGGCTCTTTAGAAATAATAGACCAGAAGCAGTTTCGTAAAACAAAAGGTATGTCAATGTGTTGGCTTTGACACTGCTTTGTACATAGTTTGGCACATCTCTAATCTAGAAATCTTTCTAAAGCATTTATTCAACTTTCCTTCTTTGGTAATGTGTAATGGAAAAAGAACTGGAAGGCAAGCAAAAACATTCACTCAGCTATTTAGTACAAGGTTGTCAATGGGTTAAAGAAATTCTTTAATTGCACTGCACAGTTTATTATTAATTGACATGTGTCTGGAAAGCCAGTGATCTCTGAATACCTCTGAAGTAATAGCCCCACCTTGAGAGCATCTGACAGGGAGTCATGGTAGGAATCTGAGCAGTTGATCAAATCTCTTCCTGAGTAGATCACCTAGGTTATCACTCATCAAGTTCCAATTTGGCAAAATTAGATCATATCTCATCTATTAGACAGTTTTTCCTATGGGAAACAATCTATGTCAAGTTACCTATGGTCATCAAAATATCAGATAACAAAGGTATGGCATTTTATTTAATCTCAGTTTTTTGGGGTTTGTGGGTTTTTTTGATATTTTTTTAAGACTGCATAACTTGATTTAACAAATCAATTTCTGCTGATTTACAGGGGGTGATGATTTGCAAAGTTGAACTGAAACTATTGCTTAATTTTCTGAGGTATGGTGTTTATGATGACATTTTCAATTTATTTTACTGACATAGGTAGAATGTTTTTCTTATATAATCATGGGCCAGGGCTATAAGTAAGAATGTTAAAAGGAGAAAGATAAGGAGAACATAAGATTCAGTATTTCAAGTAAAAAGACTGTTAAAATTTATAAAAAGTTGGGGGAATTTTTAGGAGGTAATTATGAAATATTCTGGAAGTAGATTTATAGTTAATTTCTTATCACGCTACAACTTAGTTGCCTTGCATCTTCAATTGAATAAAACAAAGATGTAAGTACATCCATTCACAATTATGTTTATTATTGCTACCATGGTGGATTGAGGTCATTCATACTTGGAATTTACATAATGATTCAAGGGTATCTGCCAACAGAAAAATATTGAATTAGCCAGAGAAAATGCCAACACACATATTTATCCACTTTTGCATGTACTGATTAACAAGAGTCAAATTGTAACAATCTTCACACACTATTTTTAGAAACATTCTTCCATTGATTTACCATCTGTGTGAGTTTTTCAAAAATTTTTCTCCCTTTGGTAAATATGAGAAATATTTAGAGTGGTAAGAGCTTAAGAAAATCTGCCCGGAATACATAATAACTCCTTCTAACGCAGACTAGATATCTAACTCACAGGAAACCTAATTAATGTGTATGTGTGTTTTAGCAATAAGAAGGGAAAAGGAAAGCTGCTGCATTAATTGAATCAAATAAATCTTTGCGAGACCTGTCTCAGGAAAAGTCTGAGTCAGCATGTAATTTTTTATGTTGGGCATAAACAGGTCATTATGTGGGATGGTAGAAAGTGGGGGGGGGGAGGGGGTTCAATGTATACATAATTTATACCCATAAATGAAGAAGTCTTGGGTTTATATTGCCCTCTAACACAGGACTTTCTTAATATTTTTAGTCTCTATTCTGTAGTGTGTTCTACTGGAATAGAAAATTTTCAAGATTCACCTATAAACTTTGAAGAATACAAAAGAGAAATCAATGATTAGCTTATTTATAGTTGGATTAAAATATGGTTCTGTAATGTTTCTTTTTAAAATAAATAACTAGCAACTGAAAAATCTTCACCAGAAAATAGCAATAATTTTAAGAGACAATACTAGTAACATCATATTTGAAAATATATCCAAAATATAGATTTGTAGCAAGATCTTGTAGGTTTTGTTCTGCTCTGCAAAAAGCAAGGTTTCAAATAAAAATATTCTAATTCTTTAAGAAAAATAAATTCCTCATGGGCATTGATGCTCAAGTGTGTTTAACACCTCATTTGATTTGCCTGGGGACTTGTAATGTTGGAATATGAACAGTCTGATGGAGAGACATGTAATTTGGTTGAATTTTAAAAATGCTAAATAAAATTTTGTAACAGCATTGTGAACATTTGTAGAAATAGCATAATTTCCTGAAATTCTTACATTGTACTTCAATAGCAGTTTTTCAGAATATGATAAATGGGTATGTAAAGATGCTAAAGTACAGTTAATTCTGCCCTTGAGCAGGGTCAGAGTGACATGTTTTCTTAGAGGTCTTACCATCCCCCTTTGTTTTCTTTCTTTCAAAGATTTATACTAAACTTTACCCATCTGTGAAGCCATGGTGGGCTAACTCACAGAAGTTGAACTGAACATTAAAAAAGAGGTGTTTGGGCTGAAATAAAATGTGAATATCTTCAACCTAAACAGTGAGATTCCTGAGCATCATGAGGAAATGAAAGACAGGCCCACTGAGATGGTCTTAGCATTCATACTTCATAGTACCTTCTATAATTATGATGGCTCCCTTGCCTGTCTATTTCTTGAAATAAAACCCTCTCTTATGAGTCATGTGAATGATACTGAAAAACACAGCCAAGCAGTTCTGGGAAATGCTGTAAATATAACCTCTATTTTATTTTAATTCCTTTCTACAAATTTTTTAAATATTTATTCTATGTGTAGAGAATATCTTTATTGCCACATGAGAGATCAGACCTGTTAAGAGGTATTTCAGTACATAGAAAGGAAGTTTAAATACATACATATACACAAATTATATAACTACTACATTATGCATAGGTTACTATAAAATACTTTCTTTAGACTTCTTGGGCTGAATCAGTTACTCTATGCTTGGGTGTTTTTGTGAGTGTGCACACACATGTAGAAAAGAAAGATTACTTAGAAGCTAAAAGTTTGTAAGCATCTATGACCTGGATTCTGTAAAATATTAATGTTTATTGTAACATCAGCTTCAAAAGCTTTCATAAATGGAATGCACCAACTGCACTACAGATCTTGGTATAAACTCTCTCTCCATCTTTCTCATAAACCCCTGTTGTTTACGGAAAGATTGCAATAAGGTTTTCCCAGGAACCACCTTCTCTTCTTCAGACTAAAAAACCCCAACTCTCTTCATCTTTCTTCATAAGAGAAATGTTCCAGTGGAATAAAACAACCTTAGCTGGATTTAACGTATGTGTCTGCTGAAGAACTTCATTGTCCTTACACTTTTAGTCTGATTTCCACATGAGAACAGACTTGGCTTTTACCTTTTATTTAACTGAAATGTGGAGAAAAACCTAATATTATTAGTGTAAGTGAAACTATAAAGAATTCTGGGAATTTTCAATTCATTTGTGTCATCAGATCGTGATCTAAAACCTGTTGAGAAACCTGCTATTAAATCATAAATTATAGAATGAATAAATATAGTTAATTTGTCTATATATGAGTTACGTGGAAAATGTGACATGGTTGGCATGACTCTGGGAAATGTGTTCTTCTGGCACTAATATCTGCACTTTTAAAAAAAAACTGACTCCATTCACATAAAATTGCACTTAAGGTTTTTTATTTATTTATTTTTAATCATTGCCTCAACTTCTGCCTTTGTTTTTTTTGATGCACCTCTCACTAAAACAGAAAAAAAATCAATGTGGAAAATACTTTTTTGTTTTTAGTATCAACTGATAAGAGTCAATGAAACTTGAAGTGGATGATGGCATGCAGACCTTACCTAATAGTGTCCTACATTTTACTAATTCTCCCACAGGTTCAGGCAGGCAGATACAAGAACTTTAGACAATACCATTAAACATCCCTCAAAAATGAGGAATAACTTGCTGAGACTAGTATTGTCAGATTTCAGAGCCTAAACCTTTTGGAACATGAATGAAACAAAAACAGCCCCTTTAACCTTTAGTATCCAGGACATTTGAAGAATGATGAACACTGAATGCAGAATATTGAAAAATGTAGTGGAAATATAAAGTTTGCCATTTCTTTTTAAAATACTTTGAAGATTTTTCTTCTCAAATATTCTTCCAAATACTTAGAGACAAAATCTTCAAGGAAACAATGACAAATGAACTATAGTTAATGAAGTTTCTTATTCAGAGTTTGAAATTCTTCTCTGATTACACATGATTTTTCAGTAGCACATGCTGTTTTAGTGTTTCTCATTAGGTACTCAAGTTTGAAATATTTTGCCATCAAGTTCAGGAGGTGAGTTATCTCCAAATGAGCTCCTGTTTCATGTAACCTGAATGGTGTGCCCTCGTTTTCATTCCCTTGCATTTTAGTTTTGTTTGTTTATCCTCCTTCCTGCAAAGGACATACTGCCAAGTGAGCACAGGAAATGCAACAACTTTGAACTGAATGCATATTTCATATGTGTTTCCACAGTAATAGTTTCTCATTGTCTGTTTGCATGTCCCTTTGCACATTGCAAAAGCAATCACTGGCAATAAAAACCCTACCAAAAAATTCTCGGGGGAACTTCCAAGGTGAAAGCACAAGACATCTTTGTACGTGCACTCAGAGCCAAGGTGGCCTTGCAAGGACCCAGGAGACAAGCTGTCAGATCACTGACTCTATTAAAGTAAGATGTACTTTTGGCAAAGGCAGCATGTGGTAAACATTTAACTCAAGGGTTTCTGCCCCTGTGACAGAAGCTTGCTTTTGTCATTATTCTACACAATCATCTTGCATTTAGCTGAGGATAAAAGGGAGGAGAAGAGTCAGGTAATTTGTAAGTACTGTCAATGGACAGATGTAAAGTTGGATAGACTCCATGCTACTGCTATTTCAAACGTTATTCTATTTCAAATATTATTCTCTCAGACAGAAAGCCTAAAGCTTGACCTATGTTTATATACACATTTGCACTGATAAATTGAATAATTGACACAAGTATGAGTGCATAAGACTTTGATTAATCATAATTAAGATGCCAGAATAAAGGTACAAGGGCAAAAGTTATAGGTATAGCTAACAGAAGTCGTGAAAAGTGATAGAGCATCTAAAAGTACTATTTTCTATCCAAATTCAAAATAGACAGAAAACTAATACATTGAAAAATATACTTTTCCACCAATGACATCATCTCGTTTTCCTCAAAATGGAAAGGATTTCACTACATTTTAAAAATAGGGCAGGAAATGATGTGCAGGGTTACATCAAAGGTCAGTGTATTAGTTACACAACATACTTGTCGTTACAGCATGAGGTTGTGTCTGTTGTTCATGGCTGGGCTGTATAAGAATGTACAAATCTTGGTCATCCTAGCTCACATTGTAATTGCAGGTTCATGTGCTCATTTTCAAGGTCAAAATTAATATAATGTTTTTTCTTGCCCTTTATCTCTTTTCACTTGTTAGTAGTGTGTATATAAATTCTTATTTAGGTTCGTGGTTTTTCTGGGGCATTATTTCAACTTGCAAACCAAATTTCAGAAAAAATAAATTTAGGAAATATTCTATATGACAGGCTTAGTATTTATCCATCTTTGTAGATTTCAGAAATATTCACTCACAGAAAATAAGCAGCATGGGGTATCTTTTTCATCTTTTAAAATATGGCTACTTTCACAATTGAAAACAATAAACAGTTTTCTTATTATTACTACTTGTATTTCTGCAGTTTCCTTGTTATATATTTCACAGGTCTTATGACTTTAAATATGAATGTATTTAATGTCATTGATTAAAAAAATTTAAAGGTTGTGAGATTGTTTAGTTGATTATTTTCAATAAAAAAGCTTTACAGAACATATTGTTACACTGTAGTACTTGACCCTGAGGCTTCTTATATAAGTATCTGAGTTTGGGTGTATTATGTCAAAAGAAAAACTCATTAAAAGAAGAGTAAGATTGCTTTGAGCATGAGCAGAAATAGTGGAGGAGGAAAATACACAAAAAATACAAGTATGAAAAAAGCTTATGAAGGGAAAGGTTCAGCTGGGACTCATGAGCTGAAGAAAGAGAGTCAAGAGGAAAAAAGTGAGAACAATACCTTAGTGAAGGTCTAGGAAAAGAAAGGAGGTTACATTAGTTGCCCATAAAGCAATCAGGAATTTGGCAGATGTAGGTCCTGTTCAATGAGCTCATTCCACACAAATAGATCTTTGCAGATGCAGGCAATGCCACCAGTTTCAAAGGGGTTTTACATACTCACAAAGCTGTCCACAGAAATATGCCACAGAGTTAGGGACTTAACAGCTAGTCTTGTATGTCGAAACAGCCTCAGTCTTTTTCCATTGTATGCCTTGTACAATTAACCAAGATCTGCGACATATTTCTGTGGACAGCTTTGTGAGGAGGGCTGTACTTTAGATGGACTTTTGATGCTGCCTCCCACCATATTCTTGTATCCCAGCTGGGATGGGTGCGAGGGTGGGAAAGCGAGTTGGTAAAAAAAAAAAAAAAAAAAAAAAAAAAAAAAAAAAAAAAAAAAAAAAGAGTTAATCAGGCACAAAAAGTAGTTTTTAATGGATCATGTAATCTAGCTGGAGATCAGTAACAGTGAAGTATCTCAAGGGTGTGTTTCCAGACCTGTCCTGTATAACGTGCTTACCCATGACCTGGAAGTGGCACTAATACTCACTCTTGCAAGTTTACAGATGATGAAAAACTGGTAGAAGCAGTTGATGTGCTCAAGGACAAAGTTGGTACCCAGAGAAATGGGCCAAGAGACACTTTATGAAAATCATCAAGGCCAAAGCAAAGCTCTGCACATGGAAGAAAGTGTCTTGCAACAATAAAGGCTGGGGATTGACCAGCTTTGTGGGCAATGAGATGAGCCAGCAGTACCCTGGCAGCAAAGATGGACGACAGCTTCCTGGGCTGCATTAGCAAAAATAGAGCCAGCATACTGAGGGAAGGGATTATTCGCCTCTGCTCAGCACATCTTAGATCACAGCTAGAGCACTGTGCCCAATTTTGGGTCTCCCAATACAAAGTAGATGTTGATAAATTTGAAGAAGTTCAGCACAGAGTGACTATGATGACTGCAGGCTGGAGTACACACACTGTGAGGAGGCATTGAGGGAGAAAAGCTTGTTCAGCCTGGAGCAGAAGTTGCTTCTGGCAGACAAAGCAGGTGCCCCCTTGTTTTCATGAAAATGGCACCAAGGAAGAGTCAAACTCTTCACAAATGTGCATTGTGGGAGAACAAGAAGGAATAAACAGGCTGAACCAGGAGAGGTCCTGACTGTTTATAAGAAAAAACCTGTATAAATAACAGGAACATTTTTAAGAGAGTTAGGAAATTGACAATAAAGTAATGTGTGTGAGTGACTTCTGTGATTAACTATTCTTTACACTCTCCCCAAAAAATTAAGCCCTGGGCTCTTAGAAACTAAGAAAGCTTATAGAAACCAAAGCTATAAACTCAACTTCAAAGGAAATCTCAAAGTATAACACTACTAGGTAGAGGAACCAAACCAATAAGCAAAGTAGTGGAGTCAAATAGGTAATAGTCACTTAGAAAACTATTAGAAGACATGGTGGAGAGCAGACTATTAGTTATTGTATAACTACTAAGAACACAGCTTTAATATTAACAGCATCACATATGTATATAAATATGGTGCACATAGAGTTAGCCAGTCAGGAGCTGAGGCACATGCTGCATCTATATAGATGGCTGATGACCTTATAGATTTTTTTAGGATTGGAATAATCTGTCTGTCTTTTAAAGCACTACCACAGCAACCTGTTTGAAGCCCCAGCACAAACATTACCCATTATTGCACAATAAATTGTTTCAGTGGATCACATAAAAAAAGCAGTTTGAGACATATTTAATGATGCAGAAAGAAGAGATAGATAATTGGGAGAGAAGTATTAGTTCCCAGCATATAAGTGAATACTTAATAACCCATTTTTGGAAGCATTTTGTATTGTCATACCAAAATTATACAACTGAGATATGCAGAGTGCAATTCCTTGCTAAAGTAGTGCCCATTCACGATTGTTTGTTTGCTTTTGTGCCATGTGTACAGTTCCAAAGCATACAGATGCATCATTATTATTTCTGATAATGTAGTGTTGCTCAAATTTTCCAGATATTTTCAAAATATCTGAAATGGCAGATTCCCAGAATCTAAGAGCTTCAAATGGACAAAACAGATTATTCAGGGAAATAGGGTGGAAGATAGTCACTGAGGGACCAGGTGGAAAGGTAGGCTGGCATCCTGTTAGCTTCAATTATTTCTTCTACTCTGAAGTTTGTTTCAGGAATCTAAATGGAATTAAATTTTAAAATGAAAATAATAAAACACTTTTCCTTTCCTAGGCAGTTACCAGCAAATTTGTGTTTTAACAGGGTAAGATATGCAGAGCAAAAAAAAGTACAAAAGTTCCTAGTTCAAAGACTTTGTGAGTATTTTGATTAAGTTTTTGTGGAGCTTGTTTGCATAACTTTCTGCAGGGAGGAAACACACAGTAGATGTTTCTGCACTGATAGAAAGAAAGAAGTTTAAGAAAAGGAGGGAAAATATGATGATGCAAGCTGGGTTTCAATAAAGGAATAGTGGAGATAATAGAGGCAATGCAGTGTAGCTAGGTATGTCTAAATGTCTTCTATAGCATATTACAAGCTGCAACACACTTCATATAATTAGTGAGAGCAATTGTTATGGAGAAAGTGTTGCAAGACCAAAACAATCTGGCCAGGATGTTGCCAGTCAAGTAACAAAAAAAGCTGACTTGGAATAAGGGATGCATTTCTTGCAAACAACATATTCGCAACTAATAAAGTGCCAGGAGACAAAACTGAGATATTTTCAATTGAGGCTTTAACAAATAGATAAAAATAAAAAGTGGGAACCAATTGTTCATGGAAGATACTATAAAGTCCCTGACTGGATGGAAGAAATTAGTTTTGAATATCAGAGGTAGAACTCGGTAGCCTGCTGTGAATAAGGCCAGAGAGGGGAGAGGAACCAACAGAAACAAGGTCCTGGCCAAAGCAGGAACTGGGAAGCCTGTGAAACAACCATATTTCAGGCTTCTCCATAGGGAAACTTAAAATCTGGTAAAATCTCTCACAGCAGTAGTTTTTCTCACTTGTACTAGATACATGTTGAGTTTACTTAATTCATCCATTAACTGAGAAAATATCATGCTTTTGTATTTGTGTTTTAAAGTGTCAGTCTAAGCCTAATTCATAGAATTGATTGGGTTGGAAAAGACCTCCAAGATCATCGAGTCCAAGTTAGGGTTATTATTAATTAGTTATTTACTCACACTGGGCTCATGTTACTTAAGAACCATCAGTGTTAAAGGTTCAAACACAGGAAGGTGGTGTTGGGAGGAGGCCCTGTCTTGGTTTGAGGGGAAAAACCAAGGTGTTTACTCACAAGAGGAGGAGGGGGCTTCCTCCTCAATAATCATGCCACTCTTTATCAAATTTAAGAAGGAAAAAAAA
>JAWWEV010000043.1:18303651-18358192 GCA_035583235.1 Hafferia zeledoni
AACTCTGAGGGATTGTGGGAAGAAGAAACAGGGAATCCATTTTGGAGGTACAATATTCAAACTGGGGAAGTTCCCGTCCGCAAGCTCCCCCGGTCCCAATCCAGTCGCGGCACATGTTGCCCGGGGTCCCGGGTCTCCGCATCTTCGTCCATCCAGCGTTTATAATACATTTGCCACTTGGTCAGGTCTCCTCCAACATATTAGTATAACTAGAAAAGGCTCAGAGAAAATTCAGTTTTAAACTGAACACTGAAACTTAATTTTCAGATTTTTTTTTTTTTTTTTTGGGTACAAAATCTCTGTCATTCTAGGGGACATTTGGCCACAGGACATTTACTTTAACTACTGAGGTCAGACTCACAGGCTGGTTCATGATACACTGATGCACACACACCCACTCAAGTGAAAGAATGATCTTTGTCTCTAGTAAAAAAATACTTTTGTATGTGTCAATTACATTTTTGCTGTTCTATCAACATAATTTTACTCTTTACTACAGGCTGTACAAGCATGTCCTTAATAGTCTTGCATCCAGACACAGTGATTTTGTCTTTGTTTCTTAACAGTATTGCAAGCTTCGACTTCAAGATTGCCACACGGCATAAATTACGGGTGAGAAATAGAGTTTGTAGCATTAAAGCTCTTAAGTACATTGAAAAGGAGTTCCTCCACTATAGGCCCATTGAACTGTTTCTTGGACAGTGTGGTTCTTAACAGCTGGTGTGGATTACTGCTGGCAAGCCTGCAATCAGATATGCCTGACTGTGGTACCAACACATGACACAAGAGAAATGGCTGTAGACACTTCTGCAGGTTAGCAGAGCAGCAACGGTGCATTAAAGGGAAGCAGGAGGTGAGAAAGCTCTGGAGCTGCCAGAAGTAATTCCTTCATGAAGCCTGAAGCTTTTAGCTTTGTTCCTGCCATGTGAGCAAGCCAAATGCACTCACAAGGAGAACCGTAGCATCTAGGCCTTGGTTTTGGAAACACATTAGCATCACTAATATTGTTTTGTGGGCGCCTTTTGAAGCTATTGTTTTAGCAGGCCTTTTGCTCTGATGAAGAAATCTATTGAAGGTGCAATAATTTTGATTTTATTGATTCATTCAGTACATTTTTTCCAGTCATGCTATTTTGAATTGATTACAGCAGGATTTAGTTCACAAAGTCATTCAGCTATCACAAAGTGTTTGCTTTGGCTCTTTTTTTTTTTCCCACAGGAACCCACTCATGTATTGAAGACATAAAAAGGTCTTACATGGTTATGCAAGCAAAATGGGGTTTCTGTCAGTTCACTCTGAGGCTGAGATAGCTTTCCTACACAATTCTCAACTTTAATTTGCTTTTTTTGACCATCCCCTTTTTCTTTTTTTTTTTTTTTTTTTTTAAATAGGGCCTCGAACTTGGGCTGTATAAAACGTTGCCTAATGCACTGGTTTTAATTAAAAAAAAAACTTCATAACTATTTAATATCGGCTATCCTAAATAAAAATTAGAATTTTTAATTTTATTGAATTGATCGTTTACTGAGATTCTCAAAGACAATGAAGCTTTGCATTTAAAGCACATTTTTATTTTTTCTCACTGATATTCCTATCTCAGACTGATATGAATTTATTCAACTCAAGGATATGCCAAAATATTCCTTGTATTATACGAGGCTGTCAGGCATTCTCATTGCACCTAATGTTGTTATTTCTATATAAAATTACAGCTGTACACCATAAAAATTTGCTTTTTCTGGATCAATAGATCTTCTCTGTTTTAAATCTCAATTATCTGAAATATTATAAAGAGAGAATTTTTCCACTCTTTCCATTTTTTCTTGGAATAAAACCAACTTGTTTTCGAATTCACAATAATTAGGTAAAATCACACCCTCCTTATTCAGCTCGACATTACAGCAACATCAAGGTTTTAACAATCAATTTAGAATGCATTAAAATTAATATAGTGGAATTCCCTTTGATGAGTAACCACTGCAATATCTAATGAACCAGGTTGTCAGTTCAGACTTGAGATTTGAATAGTTGTTTAATTTGCCTTTACAAGAAGCAAACAAAACCCCACAAAAACCAAACCAAAAGCAGAGCAAAACAAAACAAAAAAAAAACAACAAAAAGGGAAAAAAAAGGCTCAATATATTTTTCTGCATTTCAGATTGCATAATTTGCCTGAACAATTCTCTTGCATAAGTCATTGAGATCAAGTGGTTAATACATCTCAAAACAAGACTGACACCTTTATAGAGTCTCAAGATCATCTAAATAAGACAAAAAATGTACAGGACATTCTCTCTTCTGGTTAAGAGCGTTTTTCTTAAGTCTTCTTACATACTGGAAATAAAAGAAAAAGGGTTTTTTCCTGTGGAAAATTATCTTTCAAATGTGTATTTAGTAGTTTATTATGTCTTCCCCTAGAGCCTATAGCAAAAGCCACTCAAATAATCAGATAATATACCAAAATGGATCACTGATCCAGAACTCTGTAGAAACTTCTCTCCAAGCAACTGCTGAAGTTACTGATTGACTACTAGATACTATCAAATGATACAAAAATCTGGAATACTATTTTGAGATTCCTGGGTGGCATCATTGTATTTTATGGCATTTATAAATCAAATATTCCTTGCATAGTGTCACTGAGGACTCAGTGTAATATAAATGTTACCACAGAACTGGCTATGTTAAAATCGATAGGCAGTGCTGAAAAAGACCTTTCAATTTAAGAAAAAAACCCATTAATACAAACACATTTTTGTGAATTATTTTAATGGTTTGCAATTACTTCAAATTTGTAGTACACTGAAAAAGCACTTCTCAAATTCTTAGGGAAATTTAAACTTCTTTCTTCTCTTTTGTTTGTATATCTTTATAACTTTTACATATAGAAGAAATAGAAACTAACCAGCCTCTCAAAGTGCAATTCTATCATACTTCAGCTTCTCTTAACTACAAATTCCACAGATTCGGCTAAAATCCTGTCAGAAAATGTTTTTTTCCCACCACATGGATGTCACCAGTACAGAAGAAACTGAAAATTACATCTGGATCCATCTTGCTAGTTAATGGATTTTTTCCTTGAGGAATAATCTGAGCATGATAGAAGTGCAAAGGTTCCCTCTATCCTGCAGAATGTCTATTATTAGGGAAGTAGCATTAGGGAAGAAAAGTAATTGGCAAACTAAACACATTCAATATCGGATTTATTCAGAATATACATCTCACCTACTCTTTCACGCTCTCTGTTTAGGGTAAATAACATAGGATTTGCAAGTGCTGAATCTTCTTCAATTTGGTGTATGGTCAAAACCGAGATATTGGTACTACTGCATTGTCTTTTGCTGAGTCTATGTGTGTAACAAGGTTTCCTATGAGGTTTGAGACTACAGTACTCCAGCACATCTGTCACTGAGGCATCTGTGCAACATACCTGTCCTTATATATTATGTAAATCTAAATGGAGAAGTTGTCTATAGTTTTAATAGTTAAAATCTAGGAAAATAAAAATAACAAAACTAAACATAGCCTTTTTAAAAACTCTTTTAGAAATGGGTTATATTTTACATAATGTTATTCTATAATGTATGTGTGGGCCTGGTATAAGGTCATTCATTTATCCTTGTGTTCCAAATCCAAGCTTATCTATGAGGTCTGTCAGTGTCCCTTCTCCTGAACATTAGGTTTCTGTTTGTCACAATAGAGGACTAACTAGTAGAGGTTGAATGGCATGCTTAGATGATCACTTTCAGACTCTGATGATTCTGCGTGAGAGTGACAGCAAAAAGAGGCCTCTCTTGAAATTTAATGTGCGCACTGTTTTAAGGCTTGATATTTTCGGGTTTGCTAATCATCCATTTGTCTTCGACTTTCCTTCCTTCCCTCTTTTAGAGGTGTGATTTTTTTTGCAGGAATAAGGAAATGTTTATAATTATTTGCACTGTTCTTGATTTTCTCTTGGTATATTAGAGAATGCAAACCAGATTACCTAATGTATGCATCCCATTCCTTGGCTCAGGCATTGTGCCTAAGCACTATTAGGGCTAAAGAGAGCTATTAGACTCCTCACAAAAGAATAATAGAGGTCCTAGCATTCCTATGGTTCAAGTAAAGGTGCATGGCAATCAATAGCCGAACATTAAGAAGAATTTCCTCCTTGGTTGCTTTATTTCAAATTGATGATTCTAATGACTGATTAGTATCCCAGCTCTAAAAACTGTAATGAATACAAGTTAAAATTTCCATAATACTTTGGCTGAACAGGTAACTACTTAATGCAAAAATTTCTAAGTCATATTAACTTTGGAAAACAAAAAATATCTTTATTTCCATATTCTATTCATTTATTGAAAAATTGAAGGGATAATCTTGTCACATACTAACTCTCCCCGAACATAAAAAAACCCAGCCTTATTCCTCTATTCTACAACTTCATTAAAAAAAATCAACTTTCAAAGCATCTGGTACACATAATTTTGTGTTTTCAATATATAGTTTGTAGAAGGATTCCAAAGAAATGTGAGTCTTCAAAAGACTCTCTGGTCTTAAATAAGGCTACTGGAAGCAATTTTTCATCCATTACAAGTAACAGGCAGTAAAAAACCCACAAACAATGGACTCTTTAAATTTAAAATAATGCATTATTTTAACAAAGATTTGCTTGTTCAGGCTGTAAAAGGAAAAGTCTTAATGTTTTTATTAAATTTTGACCTATATAAATAAAATACTAATAACCAAGTGGTTAAAAAAACAAAGACACCACAAAGATAAAAATGACATTTTTATTTTAAGCATACACTAAATTTATGGGCCTTCATGAAGTCAAATGAAATGTTCATACAATGAAACAGGAACAGCAGGAATGACCAGGGAGGTTTTCAGCCTATTTGTTTCTGCTCTGTAACTAATCATAACAATCTAGAAGAGAGGAGCAGGGTATTTCCAAATAACACAGCAAATATGTTTGTAAATAGTGTGATGTCACTATGTGAGATGGGGTTTTCTGCTTAGGTTTGGATATTTTTGTGGGAATTTCTACTTGCAATTTCACTACTCCATATTTTGCTACTGGCAACACAGAAAAGTTGAAGATAATTAAGATCTTTCATTCCCCACTTTTACATGTTTAAGGTGACATTTTACACAGAAGAGGAAAATTTAATATAATAAATATCCATGCTTACTTCCTAGAGGATCATAAAAAGTTTCACACTTGGAATTTAACACCAGTAAATCTTTTGTAATCTTGAAATTTATCTGAGGAAAAAATGGTTTACTTGAAATTGGTATTTACTTACCTTTTGACAAACAGAACCATCACTCGAAAAAGATGCTAACAATAGGAATGGGGGGAATTGGAGGGGGGTGGGTGTTGCTGCAGAGCTCTCAACGATTGTGTTATCTTGTCTTAATCCTCACTGAATTAATGAACTTATCTCTGTTGTGATCACTACCGCTTAGAAGTAGAAAAGGCACCCTTGGTGCTTGCCAGGGCAAAGTGAACATGGCAGTTCTATGTAAAGTAACACTCACAAGGTACCAAGGAAGTTCGCACTTCATACATGAACCACTCTGTTGTAGATCTAATATACTATGTGTACAGAGATTCTGTGTTTCTCCTCCAAGATGAATGCTGAGGAGGAATAATCATCTAACAAATCAAAACCTCAGCCAAATGTGAATACGTATTTTCAAAATCCTTTCATTTCATGGAGGTATTCCACTGTGTGATGAGAATAAATATCATACATTCTGTGAAAACACAAAACAAAACAATACAAAAGCCCTTTACCACAAGCACAATAGTGTTTTCTAAATAATTCTAGAGGAATACATTACTAACTTACTGATTTGAAATAATATGACCTGAGAGTTCAAGCTTTAGCTCTAAGCCAATAATAAAGGAAAAGTCATACATATATGATTTTGCAATGCATAGTGTGCTCTGATACTGCTTTTGTATTTTATGTGAATACTCTGCTAATCCATCTGTCCCTCCATAGCTATAGTCTGGCACCAGCAGAATTATCTCTGAAAAGAATGTAAATTCCATAATGCAGCTGCAAGCACAAAGGTTTACTACTATCAGGCAAAATGACAAATGGTCACATTTTATGGTCCTAATTTCTGTGTAAGTAGTTCTCACCTTTCATTTTTCTGGCCTAAAGAATGGAAGTGATTGTCTATAATTTCAAACCTGCAAGATTTAGATATCTGAGAGGGAATGAAGTATTGAAGTTGCATGCCTTTCTTTTAAATGCAGGCACAGCCATTGACATACTTTTCCATTTGTTCTCTTTTTTTTGCTTTGTAGCATAGATTGGCAGTGTTAATTTGGCTGTGGGAAACTTCCCATGAGGAGGGAAAAAACCAAGTGTAAAGATTATTTTTTTTAATGTTAAACAAGGTGAAAGCAAAATTTTAAAATATTTGATGTTCATCCACATTAAAATCAAGATCTCACTAATTAGAGTTCCCAGTGGGTTGGGAGGTATATAGGTAATTGCTATAGGCTTAGTATTTCCATATGTTAATGGAAAAGCTTTCAGTTCCTCCTACAATTTTTTTTTAATCTTATGTATGTACCTTTAACCTGAGTACAGGAGACTCCATAGCCTATTTATTGGGAAACTCTTTCAGAAGAATGGGAACTCCAGACCCCTGTATATATTCTATGACAGCAAGAGGAGGTAGCTGACTATCCCTCCAGCACTTAGGTAAGTAACTTTAAAACTGTCCGAGACAGAACATAACTGACATGCACAATTATGTCCATAACTGTGTCTCCCATGTGTGTAAAACAAGAGATGAAAAGCAATCAAGGCACCTTTAAGTGTTTAAGGATTTCATTCAGTTGCCTGAAGACAGATATCTATTGGCATCTGAAAAGCCCTGGCATACCTGAAACCCCCAAGTGGGGCTGACCAGTATGATGCAGGACCCACAGGAGGTCTGTGCCATAAGGGACAGGCATTTGCAGAATAGAAAGGATATCCTAGGGCAAATTAAATGGCATTAGACACCTCTTCCTAAGCAATTGAATCACACCAGGGTAATAGCCTGTAACCCTTCCTAGAAAATGCAAATTACCTATTCTAGTTCTTCACAACTGATGAAGACATTACATTAGCTCGAATTTTAGAGCAGGAGTAAGTGTGTTCAAGGAAAATCTCTCAGTCATCTGCACTGACTGTACAGTGATTGCATGGCAGAGCAGACTTCGAGAGTGCTGCCTGGATCCTGTATCGAGGAAATTAAGACAAATGACACATTCCTGGAGTGTGGCCCAATTCAGTCCAACTGCTAATGAGCATCCAGCCTGTGGAATCACAGCAGAGCTTAGCCTAAGTCCTGAAATACATAGGATTGGATGTTGGGACCTTAGCATCACCTGTTTCATTGCACAGATACAATTCCTTTGAGTTGTACTATTTGCTAAAGTAGATATAACCTACTTATAACCCATTTCCAGTGACCAAATAGAAACAATATACCTTTGGCATACCTCTGAATGGATCTGCTGATACTTGGAAAAGGTTACAGGTGTTGCTTGATCCAACCCCAAAACTTACATTTGTATGACACTGCATTTGCTCATCAAATTAAATGATGTTATAAAAAAAATCATGATTGTATTATGAATGCCATGTTTCCAATTATTTTAAACCACAGATGTTACTGTTCTAAATGTATGTTTAAACTTCAATGACATATTGAAGTAATGAGAAATTCCATGTAACTCAGAAACTTATTTTTTTCTTTTTTTGTCATGTGGCAGTTCATTACATCTTTCAAGGGTCTGGCACAAAATTTTACTAAAATGTTGCATGAATGTATTGCAATATCCATACACAGTTTAATGTTTGGGCATTCTCTTGTTTTGTGCTCCACAGATCTTGTTTTCCCAACATACACTATTCAATAATTTTGAATAAATTATTATCTATTTTGACCCTTATAAACTGAATGGATTAAATATTTTTAATTTCTCAAAATGCTGATACTTCTAATTTCTGTCCAAACACCCCTGAGAGATATTACAGCTTTTTGACCATTAAGATAAAATAAAACTGAGGTGATAAAAGGCCAAGATATACAAATCAAGCCAAAGTATCAATATTCACTTATGATTAGAACTGAAATTATGTGGGGTTTTAAGCAAACATTTTAAAATGTATACCTAGCATGGCACCCCTGTTTTCCCCTCTGCAGCAAACAAATCTGTTCATATGTTTATCACTCAATTATCCTTGCTTTGTTTTGTGAAGGTTTCAGAACCTCAGTGTAACTATTGGGAAGTGTGTAAGTAGCTGAAATAGATAAACAAACACCTCTAAAGTTGTACTGAAGACGTGTTCTGTCTGTAAACCACACAGTGAAGAACCAGAGACACTTTTCTTCAGAGGCCTTGCACAGTTATCACCAAAGTTTCCTAGAACAAAACAAGTTCCATTAATCTCTTGAGGATGAATTAAACAAGCATGACTTAGATCAACCTTAGTTGATCAGCTGCATCTGATGTTCTTTTCAAAACCTTTTTAACTCCTATTTCTTGTTCCTGTTTGCCTCTGTGTGTGCACTGGGTGCCTGTGCCGTGGGGTCTATGGGGTTGGCTGTGTGAGGAGGGGCCAGGGCTGCTCCAGACCAAACATGGCTGGTTCTCGCTGGCTCCAACCAGTTCCAGTTCCACATAGCTGAGAATCTCTGCCAACATGATGACACTGGTGGGAAGGTATATTTCAGAAAGAGTAAAAATTGCTGCACAGCAGTTTTAAGAGAGAAGAGAGGAGAGGAAAAAAATGTGAGCAACAGACCTGCAGACACCCAGGTGAGAGAAAGAGGAGGTAGGGAAGCCAAACCTGGGAAGCAGAGTGAGGGGTGGTGTTCTCATTTTTCTCCATGGTTCTCACTGTCCAAATCTGTTTTAATTGGCAATAAATTAAATTTATTTTCTACACATTGAGCCAGTTTAGGTCATGACAGTAACTGCGCTAATCTTGCCCCATAAGCTTTTTCATTGCATTTTTCCCTCATCCTTTTAGTGAAGGGGGTAAGCGTGTGGCTGAGGGGACAGCTGGCAGCCAGCCAAGGTCAGCCCACCACAGTGTACAAAGAACCATCAATATTTAAGTTGAAGTCCTGGATCTTGCAAATGTTATGCCAACACTTCTATCATAATTCAGCTTCTTAATTGGGAGGTATACATTGTTTAGTTATACTGACATGTTAAGAGTGGATTCCAGCAAACAATAAGGGAACTACAGTCACTGACAATAGTTATGCTCAGTGGTAGTCTGCCTAATGCTGACAGATCAGAAAAAAATCTTAAAAGCCCAGAGGGAAGACTGTTAAAATTGCTGAAACTGTCTTCTACTCTTTGGTACCTACAACTGGTTGAGATTTAATGGGGTTTTTGGGACTTTTTTTAGAAAGAAGGAGAAATGCAAATAAAAG
Source organism: Hafferia zeledoni (assembly GCA_035583235.1). Lineage (NCBI taxonomy): Eukaryota > Metazoa > Chordata > Aves > Passeriformes > Thamnophilidae > Hafferia > Hafferia zeledoni. The sequence goes on from JAWWEV010000043.1 coordinate 18,313,102, forward strand.
GTAAACAGTGTGCTAACTTTCCTGTTGTGCTAGCAATGCCATATCACAAGAACAGGTATTCTAATGCTACTCTACAAGTCAGTAAATCCCTCATTACATTACATTTAGTTATAAATGCTCACAAACTCTCAGCATTTCAAAAATGTAAATTTCAATACTGTGGTTCCTATTTACATCTAATAGCAGCCAAAGAAAAATGCATAAGTGGATATAAAAAATATCCCTCCCATCTCCAACAGGTAATCTAGTTTATCAGTCTTCTAACAGCCCAAATTTACAGTATTTAAGAGTGAGAGTAGTGTATTCACAAAATGGTAGCACTATGCCATAAAAATGTGCATTACAAGTCTTTTATGAGAGGTGAAAGCTTGTATTGCCCTTAGCTGTACCTGACAATTATTCAGAGAATAAAAGATTTGATGGAAATAAAATTAATAAAGGTAGAGCACCTGCAAACATTGATTTATTTGTCTATCAACAATTGACTATAATCTTGTGTATTTTACAACACACTCAAAATTTCTTCCTCCATTTTTAAACAGCATATATATATTTATATATATGTATAACATATATGGTGGACCATAGTACCATGAGCTAAACTGAACAGCTGGTCTTGAAGAGTGCCTGTTGCACAATTGATTAGTGTCCTGAAGCAGCCTCATAAATTGCTGAATACAGACAAGAAAGCAAATTGCACTTTGGCTTGCACAAACACAGCTCAATGATTCTAAATCAGTGTTGAAATAATTTGCCTTGCTTATGATGTATGTGTTTGAGAATGTCTCTTAGTCTCACTAGTTTGAAAGAGAATGTATCAAAGTTGTATTATGAATATATCAGTTCACTCTAACCAACAGAAATAACCTCAATTTATTGACTATTCTATCTGGTCTTATTAAAAAAAAAAAAAAAGGAGAAAAATCTATGAATAATCCAGGCTGCAGCACTCAGAACCATAGCTGATTACAATTTGTGGCTTTGATGTGTTTTTCTGATGGATCTAGGAGTCCTGCATGCCAGCCTATATGGCCTGTGAAACAACAGGTACGTTAGGCACCTGCTTAGGTGTAGGAGCTATAGATGCAAATTGTCTCAGGGCAAATTTTGCTAAGAACTTTGCCCTTTCCAACAGACTGGAATGATTTTGCAGGAAGACAAGGGAGCTCTGAGAGTGATACAGACACCATTTCTAAAGTTCACAGGGGATCTTGGAAGCTATAGGAGCTTTTCAAACACCTGTGAGATTCATCTGATTGTGGAGGAACTTGTCTGTTCATTCAGGAACCACTCTAGTTGTTACATTCAGAGTCACAGAATCACAGAATATGCTGAGTTGAAAGACATCCACATCGAGTCCAACCCTTAGCCCTGCACAGGACCATCACCAAGAGTGACACCATGTGCCTGACAGTATCATCCAGATGCTTCTTGAACTGTGTCAGGCTTGATGCTGTGACCACTTCCCTGGGGAGCCTATTCCACTACCCACTCACTTTGTCCAAGACTTTTGGTGCTGGGTCTGTAGCCCCTTTGCAGTGGGAGGCTCCAGTGAGCCAATGGGTGCCCCACCTGACTCCCTGCACACACCATACTCACATAGGCAGACCACGTTTCCTTATCAGCTCAACTCCAGGTTTCTCATTGCAGTCTGAGGCATCTGGTTCCTTTAAGTAATTGAATCATGGTGCAGTGGCATAACAACTCGAGCTGGTGCCTTCAGGGAGGGACTCAATCAAGGTTATCTCTAGGCTTTTTTACCCTTCCAGTCTATGCACATGTGCACTTGTTCATATTATGCATGTGCTTTTTGGTCCATTTGTGGATTTTGTTCTGGGGTCTTCTCATTTTCTATTCGGTCCTGCAGTCTCTAGTGACCAGCCACCCCTGTCCTGCCAGTGATGTTCACAGCTTGTTTCAGGGCTCCAGTCATTTCTAACCACCCAGGGCACAATGTGGAGCTTGTACACCAACTTGTCTACATTGCATGTATTCCTCAACATGATGAAATACATGGCTATAATGCAGATATGTGCAATAAAATAGTTATCTAAAGTCCTTTCATACCACCTGTTGCTTTTACAGTGCAATATATCTCAGGAGACGCCTAAAATGGTCAGATCAGGCCCTACAAGTGTCTCTTTCCCCACTGACTGTGTAAAAAGCTTAAAATCACCAACTTGGACATTGTCCTCATGCACGGGAATCAGAGCTTAACTGAAACACCAAATACATTAAGCTATTCCACAGGCATTCAACTTATTCCATAAAAACATGGATTCCCTGTATATCCTGTGTCAAATCTAAGCTAGCATCATTTTAGGCCTGTATTGACCTTCAATGTACATTACCTTTAGAACCAAACTATATTTAAGTCCTTAGTTTTTATTTTTATTTCAAATTAAAATGGTCTTAAAGTAGAGGATTGGTGGTGGGGAATGGCACCCAAAGCATACAGAAAAGCACTCTATTTTTAAAAAGATATGTTAATATTTAGTCCTGATAAAAATTAATAAAGTCACTTCCTAATTTCTCCCTTTTGCATATAAATAAGAATACATGTAAATTAATACTGAAAATTTAAAATTATGTATAACAAGGGGCAAATCATTATTTTTAATGTCAAATCAGGGGGTTTTTTGCTTCTTAAACCTGCCTTCTATTTGATCTTCATAAAATACCAAATTGTGCAAAAAAATCTAAACTTTACATATTGGAAACATATCTAACATGAGTGCTGTAGAATTATAATGATTACAGGTTCTATTTGTATCCTAGTGTGTAGGACATACTAATATAAATATAGGTTTGCTGACATGCTTGAATAGTCTAAGCTATTATTTTTTCCAGAATAGCTTGTATATGCCCCAGTCTTGAGAATTTTTAAGGAGAACAGCAATACTGAAGGTGAAAAATTATAATTTTAATTATGCAATTAACTGGATAAGGCTATTGCTATTATAGCAAATCAGCATTGCAAATCCCAGTTTTCATCAGGTAAGTGAATTGATCTCAGCTTGGATCTTTTAATTCCTGCTGATGAGATGCTTTAACATTATTCAGCTAAACACCAGGGTCATCCTGATCTCAAATTATGTGGTTATTTCCAAAGTACAAGCTCTTTCGAGGGAAGCCCAGTTTATTTATTTACTGATGCATGTCCAGATGTGCTTTTCAGAATTTAAAGAACTGAATCAGAAGCACTTCACATAAGTTCTACATGAATAATTTATCTTGTTCTTACACTTTTTTAAGAGGAGAAGGGATTCTATTTGTTAGCATTTTGCCAATGCAATTAAAAACATTGCTAAGTGGGACTTGTGTCATACGTGTTTTGGTCACTGGGTTTGTCATGCTTGCACAATAGGCATTTGATTATTAAAAGATATGCCAGATTGTCAAAACTTACTGAGGGGGTCAGAAAATCTAGATGTCTGCTGATTTTTGAGTGCCTACCTTCAGTAATCTTCTTTGCCAGCTACTGCTGGCTTTGGAGAAATTCTAATATTTTTAATACATATGAAAATGCTCCAAGTCTCCTCTGTTGTGAGATGACCTATTTAGAAGATGGCTTTTTTTTTTTTTTTTTTTTTTTTTTTTTTTTTTTGTGAACATATAAATATTGGTGCATCCAAATTCACAATTAGGGGCAGGCCCTAAGGTTCCACATAGAGTTTCAAGCACTCCCTTGTTAGTGCAGCACACAAGGCTAAGCAATGAGACAATACTGGGGAGCCAAAATGTGGTTAGTTTCACCTAGTATTATGCAATGTCTGTATGAAACTGTAAGCCACAGTTCAAGCAGGAAGAGATTGGCTGTCTGAGTAGGTAAGGTGTTGTGCTCTAGCGTTAGACTCTCTCTGGGAACGCAGACCAGCACCAAGTCCTAGCCACATGATCAGGAAGAATGAATGGGGCAGGTACCTAAATAAGCAGCTGGTATGAAGAAGAGAGTGAAGAACATCTCTCCTGAGAGGGGTATATAAGAGTCCGCTTTATCTAGCCTAACAAAAGGAAAGCTGAAAGTAACATCACTGCTGCCTTTAAATGCACAAAGCAGGTAAATGCCAGGGAGAAACCAGAGTTACTTAAATTTAAATGCTAAATTGGCACAAAACAGAAGCACAAAAAACACTAATAAATTTAGGCAACAAATTAGAAAGAAATTTCTAACAATTAAAGCAGCGATGTTCTGGAACAACCTTTTAATAAGAACATTAGTACCTTTTCAAGTAGAACCTGATATGATACCTTGCTAAATTCCTGATGTCCCTGAGTAAGGATTAATGAACCAAAAATTTGGCCTCTTACTGTAGCTCTTTTTCTGACCATGTATATTCAGAAAAATATGCTGCTTAGGGGCTTATTCCGGTTATAAAAAACCTCAGGAAGTCCAACATCCAGCTGGGTCTTGAAGAGCCTTAAGAAAGAAAAGAGACCGCATCATCTCTCTGAGTAACTACTTCCAAGCTTTGGTTGTACTCATGAGAGAAAAATTTCTCCTTACATCCATCTGGATCTCTCTTGTTTCAATTTATGCCCTTTCTGTGCCATGCTTCATGCCCTTTCTTATGCCCTTCATGTGCCTGCTTGGGCAGGCTTCACTACCTGACTCTGCTTGAGCATATATGTTGGACTAGATAATCAAGGTGCTCTTCCAATTTAAATGATTTTCTAATTCTGTGATTCTACATACTGCTGGAAAAGCCTGGCTCTACCTTCTAATAGCCTCCCCACAGGTATTTAGTGATGCAATTCAGTTCCCTCAAGGTCATCTCTTCTTTAGGGTGGACAACCCCTTTCCCTCCCCCTCTCTTCACAGGGCAAATGCTCTAGCCTTGAGCCATAATGGTGACTGTGATACAGTACTCCAGATGTGACCTGCTGAGAGCTAAGCAGAGGGGCTAATCCCTTCCTTCAGTGTACTGGTTTTTGGTCCTGTTGATCCAGTCCAAGAGGCTTTTGAGCCTCTGCTGCTAGGGCACTGCTGGCTTGTGCTCACCTTGTTGTCCAGCCAGGACAGTTCCCTTTCTACAGAGCTGCTCACCAGCTCTCTATCCTCAGCCTGTATTATCTTCCTCCTCATGCGCAGGGATTTGCATGTGTCCTCTATGAACTTCATAACATTCCTTTTACTTCATCTCTCCAGCCTATCTAGGTCTCTCTGGAGGGTGTCCCTGCCCTTAAACACCTTGATTAATTCTCCACAGTTTGGTATCATCTACAGACTTGATAAAAGCACACACTTGATGCCTCCTCCAGGTCATTGATAAAGACTATAATGGAGTCTTGAGGTACTCCACTCACTACCAACCTCCAGGTAGATAATCAGCCATTAACCACCATCTTCTGAGCCCAATCATGGTATCAGTTTTTTATGTATGTGGTTGTCCACCTGTCAAGACCATAAGATCTGAACTTGATATAATGTCCTGACTTGATTCATGACTCTACCTTCCTAATCCTCATTTCAATTCTCTTGTTCTACACTATTTGCAATTTCTTGAGATTTGTAGAGAAACATTTTAAGGAATGATGAATCTAGGGATTGGAGCTAGTTCCAATTTCAGAGCTGAAAATTAGTTTCTTTAGTGGGCAAAAATGAAAAGAAAACCTAACTGCTAAGGTAATTTGTCTGAGTAGAAAAGAGTCCCAAGATATGAGTTTCTCTCACCTTGTGCTAAGTGTCTAAAAAGCATCCAGTCATCCTAGACTCTTGTGATAATCAATGGAGACAAAAGGGTTTCACTAGAGAGTGATAAGTTTGATGTTTTAGACTTAGGAAGAAATTAATCATGGGCTGTATACCTTTATTTCTTTCCATGGACCATAGAGAGAGTCCTTTAAATGCCTAAATTAGGACAGATTAATCTACTTCTCAATTTTGTATAAAACTCAGGAATTCCTGATAGATGATCCCAATATTCTATCCCTCATTTATCATCCATATATGCATATAATGTGTATAAAAGGCCCAAACCATGGTAGAGAGCAATCATTGAATTGCAATAAATAGAATTTAAAGTTTGAAACTGTATAAACTGGTTGTAGCAGTGAAGATGCAGAAGCAGAAATAAAAATAAAGTGAACCATATTCATATTTGTTCTATATTTATCTGCCTGTTATAATGACAATTGCCACACACACTCTTTTTCCCCAGTACATACTGGATGACAATGGTATGTACATCTGAAGTTTTGACAGATTAATTCATTAAGATACTCTGTTTCATTAATACTTTTATAAATATTCCTGTTAGCAATTTTTTTGTCAAAATAAATGCTCACCTTTCCTGAGGACTTCTAAATTATGATGGTTTAGATCAATTGTTTATATTGTTAAAGAACATTTAGTGATTAAGAAATGTAGTAGAAAAAAAGTTGTTGACTTTACTGAAATATTCTGCAATGTTTATTAGCAGGGAGAATGTTATTAATATTACTGTCATATAAAGATCAGTGTAATCTCTACATTGATTTCTGAACTCAAAACCTCCTTGGACTGTTCCAAAGTGCTAAGTTTTTTATTTATGTCTTCAGCTTTGCTGAAAAACTCATTCAGAGTTCCCTATTTACAGTTTCTCTTAGGAGATACTTTTCATAGTTTTTCAGCATGTTTCATTTTTACCTTGCTTTGATTTGGGTTTCAGCCAGAAATAAAACTTGTTACCTTACAGAATTAAGCCCATTACTTTCTCATGAACAAAACCTAAGATGCATAAATACAACTTTTTTACAAGTAAGTCAGTTCTTTCAGTGCACAGAAGCATACCAGCAAAACTTTAGCATAACAGGCCTAATGTCTATAATCATACTACCTTGCAGGATTTTAATACGTCATATTGTATAGATCTTTTGATAGCAAATTTGAGTAGAAGTATGTTGCACATCTGTCTAACAGAGTGGATATTCAGAATGAAAGACCTACCAGCACAAAGAAATTCCCAGACCCTGGTAGTAACTGTGGGGAGCATATCTGAGGTATGTCTAGAAAAAGAAATTTATCTCTTTATCCCTTACACCCTAGAATAACCACTCCAATTCCTTTTCTTCTATGCAAAGCTCAATATAGAACAAAAAAAATTACACCAATCTAATTTTTAATATTTTCTGAATCATTTCTTGCTATTGAACTGGGATGTCCTAAACTTGACGTTCATTTTTTCTGACTATGAGAACAAAATGCTTCAGTTGTGACACTAAACACAGTGGGATAAAGAGTCTGTTACCACTACAGATTATACCACACAAAACCTTGAGGGAGCCATTTGTAGTTCATATCAACCTTTTTTTAATATCCCACAGTAATGCCACCTGAGTTACTATTCCTGTAATGACAAAGTTTTTTTCATGCAGTGAAATTATACTCAAAAAACAGATTTGGAAGCCACAGCTACCTCTTGAATTGTTCTGATTACTAGCTTGGAGATTCAAAACAGTACAAATCTCCAAATTTTTATTTCAGAAAATTTTTTGAAATATAGAAATAAGTTTGCTAGAGAAAGTATAGCTAAACTTAATTATTATAATTATAATTGTTATTATAATTATTATTAGTCACTGGCAGGAATGTCATTTTGCAGGCTGTCACTGAAGATCATCAGCTGAATAAAAATTTATCTTCAGATCTTTTTGTAGCCCTCATCTCCTCAATATGGCTAAACATTGGAGGGTCTTTGCCATCCTTTCATGCAACTTAACATATCAAACTCTGTTCCTTATTTTGTAGCTTGATTACTCTGTCACTGATGCATGCAATCTTACTGTGCACACAGCATTCCATAAAGCAGTTATCAAAAACATGCTTAAAGCCCTCTGCTTAGACTGCCCAGCTACAGCAAATTCTTCACATCATCTCTGCCACATTGAAGAAGGGATACTTGTTTCCACTCTTAAGCCTCTTTGTATTGTCTGCTGTCATTGTGACCATCCATTTATTTTGTGGAAGTCCACGATCATCTCATTTTTCTTAAGTTTTTTTTCCACTCTGCCCAGAAGCGTCCACAAATACTAGCTTCTGTTTTCCCTCTTTAAAGCTGTCTATATCTGTAATGCATAAAAAACCCCTTATAGTTTCTAAATTCCCAGTATGCCAAGGACAAGACCAGATCACTGTTTATTCTGCTTTTCTGATATCCTTTTTAAATTTCCCTTTACATTTTTTTTAATTTCCATTTTTCTGTTTTAGGTAATAGGCTTTAAAGATAGAGATCCTGAAAGAGCTATAGAGTCCATCTATCTTCTCTGTGTCTCTGCACTGACAAACACCATAGGGTCAAAATATGCCTAGGGCTCTGACAGTGTCATGATCATAAAAATTATAGCCAGCAACACTATTAGGAATTAAATGCAAACCAGTCTTTGTTTAGACCTAAGACAACCTAAAGACAAACAAATCATGGTGATGGGAAAATAGCCCCTAATCTAGCCCTTGTGATTTTTTTCCTACAAATCAAGTGGAATTTCACCCATCTAGCAAAATTTTGCCACTCAGGCAAAATACCCATACTATATAATTTCTCTACATAATAGAAAGGATTATGAGAGTTATTTGTTTAGGTTTGTTTGCAAACATAAGTTCCTATGTGTTCTTGAAATAATTAAGGAGAAAGCTCCAGAGCTTTATCAGGGTACAAAGACTTAAGAATTAGCAGAGAAATCAATAGAGAAGAAGAACAATTTTTGTTACTGAGTGCATTAGAAGGTGTGTCTAATTGCCCACATAACAGGATGAAAGTGTTTCCCTTCTATATATTTTAGATATTAAACACTGTAATATTTATAGCGCCCTTATTTTACTTTCCAGATTTCAGGCTTCCAGAAATAGTCTTTCAACTAGGAATATTATTAAACCCATAATTTTTTTCCCGTTCCACAATAATATTCTTCCCACAGAGGAAATTCTCTTTCTTCTCTGATACAGTGTGGCTAATCATTAGTTACTTTCCTTTTCAAAACTTCAGACTCATTATAAAAATGTGAGTAGCCTAGCACTTAGACTTCTAACTAAAAGCCACTTATAGGCATTAGATCTATGAACTCTGCACTCCTGTGCATTCTTACCATTGTTAATCTATAAAGACATTGTCTTATGGTGTTGGTAAGAATGTCTGCAAAGCTTCTTTGTGCCACCACAGCACCCATTTTAGACATTATTACCTGTTATGAGAGACACAGAACATGAAATGCTTGTAGAGAACAGGGCATCCAGTCTTTGCAAATTCTGAAAAAGCAAGTGCTAAAATTTTGCCTAGTAAACTATAATGGCTTAAATGCCAATAATAATAAGTTCTTCTTTCTTTGTAGTCAATTTAATCAATTAAGATTGACAGCAAGAATAAAAGAAACCAATACAAAAGTGAGAGAAAAGAAAATTCAGCATTAGTTATATTGGTGAAGTTGAGAGTAGACCTGTTATTATTTAGGTGATTAGGAAAAGAAAACCAAAACAAAGTGAAAATGTAAGGCAAGAATTTTATGCTGAGTTGTGTCAGGATATTGCTTGATTCTGCTAAATTTACAGTATTTTGTCAGAGAAGATAGTGAGGAGTGTAGGGAACCAGTCTTTTAGCAACTAAAACCAATTAACACCAATATAAGATTTTACATTGAGATTCCTTTTCCAGTTAGAGGAAGTAAGTAATATCTGTGTAATAGATACAATCAGTGTGTTTTTACAAGCACTTAATTCTGTCAAGTACATGATTCTATTACAGTTACCTCCCTCTCCAATACTCTGGATAAGACACTCATAATGACTTGCTAGCATATTTCAGTCAAATTATCATCTAGGGATTACATGAAACTAAAGGTTAGCCGGTTTAAGTTAACTTATTGCACTGGATAGAAATAAACCATGGATAATTTGGTGCTCAATGAAGAATTTAAGTAGTTACAAGTAAGCCAGAGAAATGGTTTTTGCATTCCAGGAGAAACGAGTGAAAGGGTTCAGAAGAAACAAATTTAAATAACAAAGCAATGCAGTGCTGTTGATCACTCAAAGGGTTCTTCTTGTGTAGATTCCCCATCCTGTTACAAACTTGTTCTTTTCTCTTGAAGGCCAGACACAACTGAAGTTCATGCAGCCATGTCTCTGGTCATGGTCCTATTTCCATCTGCCATTATGGGGGATCAAGTGTGGTTGCCTTAAGTTATTTGCTCTTTTCCCCCCTGAAAAGAACCCCAAGGAAGAAAAAACAACCTCCCCCTGCCCCAAAACCTCATATTATGATCATTCCTGGTTATTCTGACAAAATAATCATTTAAATACATTGCGGAATTCGATGAAAGAGTATAATCCAAAAATCTCGCTATTGCACCCCTTCAAGGTACTTCTGGCCCATTCACTGTTAACATTTTGTACAGCTCAGTCATTTTCAGCTGATGCAATGGTGAGTGCACATGTAATGGCTGGTGCTGCTGAAGCCTGTTAATTAGAATTTTTCTGAGCAGTCCAAACGAATGCAGAGCAGAAAACAGGAACACTGCAGCTCCACCCTAGTTCTTCCTACTGATTGCTGCGCAAACACTAACCAGCTGGAGAGCAAACCACTCCTCAAGGACAGACTGCAGCAAAGATTTGCCCCTTCAGTATGAGGATGCCTGCAATAAAGTATCACTCTTGCAAGCACTGTGTAGAACACAGTGCTTAAAGAAGTTTGTTCTCTCACTTTTTCTCAATAAAAGAATAGTTCAGCATAGGATTGGGGTTTTTTTGTTTGGTTGGTTTTTTATAAAAAGTTCCAGATAATGATTCATCAGTCTGTCCTACAAGTCAGGATCAGTTTATCACTGTGTGGGTGTAATGAAAACTGTGTATTCTACACCCCCTATGTAATTTCTGATGACATGTTAATAATGGATTGTTTGCACCAGCTGCCAGGGCACATCTGACACCTCAGGCTACCAGCTGGGTGTTAAAGAACCCTGTGAGGTAGGGGAGTTTGTCTTCACACCAGTGACTCAGCTCCAGGGAGGCATTAGCACCTTCACACCCAGCCTAAGGGGTCATGTCTGCTAGTGGGCTATTAGGGACTGGCACAATAGGCAGTTGCAAGGACCTAGACCATCAAAGATTGCAAAAATATCTCATGACTCACAGAATTAAATCAATCATTGTGAAACTCCCTGTCCTGGGGGAGGTACTGGGCATTCCCACCTGAACCTGAGCATATATAATCATTGGGGTTTGGAACTTCTGGTACTAATTGTTGGATCCAGAGGAGGACCAGAACTTCAACAGGAGTGTGGTTGCCGCCCTCAACCAGACTACGACCATTATCCTCACTAACAGGATTCCTTTCCTTTTACTTTGAACCCAGTGGAGACCATGTAGCGCTCAGCATAGGGGCTAATGAACTCCATTCTGTTCTTGTTCCAGGATTCTGGGTTATATCTTTGCCTTTGTGGGTTAAAATTAATTTTCTCTGAATGATTGTATTTATTGTAATCTTTTTAGTAAATTTAAATTCTGACTTGTAATCTGTCTTGAGCTGGATTCATTTCTCCCACCAGTTTTCTTTTAAACCAGCACAGAATCACATTTCATTCACTCAGTTTGTTTGTGGTTCACTGACTGGCTCTGGTCACAGTGATGCAGTAACTATAAGACAGACAAAATTTTACTGCCTGAATTTTTCAGAGGAAGTGACAAAATTAGGCCTTTTGAACCCACTCATTAAGATAAGACTGACTCTAACCCTAACCCTAACCCACCACCTCTTCAAAAGCTGATTTGTGCATACATACTTGTAGAGTAAAGGGTTAACTTCTGCAGATGGTCCTAAAATCAGAAGAGCAGTAAACACAAAAGAAAGTCAGACCAAACTGATGGTGACTTGAGATGTGAGAATAATCAGTTAAACATGGGATAAGTAGGGCATGGACCCAGATAAGTGAACTAGATGGAGCAAAAGCTGGATCGGACAGCACAGAGAGAAAATAACGAACATAAATTACTAGTCTGCCCCACTAGATGGGATAATCCCAAAGTATTGTGGCTATACTTGTGAACAGTCACATAATTCTAAGGCTACTTTTTAATACATATGTGCACAGTGATAGAATTAAAGTAGTGATATTCTTTTGTTTCAGGAATTATATTTTTTAATTTTCATGTTTTTTAATGTGGCATGATTTCTTTGGAGACTTTGTATATAATTTATATGAATCTCAGTAACTTATCAATTTATAATCTTTGTGCAGAGAGATCTGAATAATAAAATGCAGAGCATTTCCAAACTAGTGCCACTGGCACTTATCCATTTGTCTTCCAAATCCCTCATTAGACACCATTTCTCTCATAAAAATTATAAATACTAACTTGTTCAACTCTTTCTTTCAAAGAATAACTTGTATATCTCTAATAGAATGAGTGTTTTCTGACTACACTGTTCTTTGTCTTGAAAATGGTGATACAGATCCATGAAATGAGTTTTAAAATTTGATGTAAATATATCTGGAACTGTTATTCACTCAGGTGAAACTTTAGCATAGTATAAATCTGGTTCTTGAATAGGTGAGTTTAAGAGTTCTGGATTTTCAGATTCATTCATTCTAAACTGATAGTTTTTAGTGATAGTATTTATGCACCTGGAAAATTCATCTGGAAATATTACCAAAGAAAACAATCCAGTATAGCCTGAGATCTTACTGGTACATTTTATTCCATGCAGGTCCAAAGATGTCAATCCATTTTACAGCAATGACATTTTAATTCCAAGAGACAGGATCATATAATAAGATCCTTAAATTATAAGGAATTAAAAACAAAGCAACTCCAAACAAACTGCTATATACATAAAATGGTTGACTTTAGGTTTAAGATTGGAATGTTTGAGTGATGTCTTGGCTTCCATCAGTTTACCTATTTCAACTTGGAAATTTCACAGAAGAGTCAAAAAAGCAAAAACTCTTATAAAAGAAAATGTAGGCATAAAATCAGTTGCAAGTGTGACTTCAAGATTCAGCAAACTCTCTACCTCACATAACACTGCACCCTTGCAGCCAGCTATAGAGTGGAGAGGAGAAGCTTTGAGCAATATTTTTACAGAACAAGAGGTATTCAGCATTCATCAGAAAGTGTCTATTTTAGATTAAGAAAAGAGCAAGAATAAAAGTTAAAATTAGTTGTGATTCTCTCCCCTGGAAGGATTTCTTGACAATAAAATTGGCTTCAGAGTCCTGCAGACATTATGAAGATCTTAATATTAAATGGATGATCCTCTACTGATCTCTGAATATTGTAGCAATAAAATACTAAAAGGCAGATCCAGAAAAGTGCCTAATACAGTAACTCCAGAATGGAGTTCAGTTTTCTCTCCTTTCTTGCAGGGATTCTCAAGAATTAAAAAACAAACAAACAAACAAACAAAAAAAAAAAAAAAAACCCACACCAAACCAAAAAACCCCAACCTCTTAAAACATATAATAGCAATTAATGGAAAGACTATAATTATGATTTTTTAATTGCAACTTCTTTGTGTCATCACAATAATAGAGTAACATGAGAGACATTTTTTAATACTTAATAAAAAATATGTTAATCCACAATATTAAAAGATTTGTTTGCAATAGTATATCTTACAGAAACAATGTCATGTGGCTACTTTCTTCTATTTTTTTCATCTTTGTTATAACACTCCTTTTATTCAGATTGAAAGGGACAATATAATTTGAACAGTCCTCAACATCCATTAAGACAAAATTAAACAGAAAGATGTGTACAGAAGCAATCTCACCAATTCACTGGCCACTTGAGAGTAGAATAATTAGCCAATTTAAATAAATTTTGTAATTTTATGTAGAGGAGGTATTTTTTTCCGTATTGACATTTTCTTGGCTTCTCTTAGAAAGATCAGAACTAGTTGGAGAAAAAATTATTGAGGAATTTAAACATGATCAGAGGTCAACTAACCCATGATTCACAATGAACAAAAAACCCAAAACAAACAAAACAAAAAGACAAAGAAAATCACATGGTATTTTTGTATATTTCTATTCTTTTAGCTATTACACTGATTATTTAGGCTACTTGAATTCCCTCTCTGGTAAGGGGCCAGTTAAAATTTGCTTTTAACAAACCTCATTATTGAATATCTGAAATGGAGGTATCAAGCTCAACATAAAATTATACATAATATTTTATATATTATATACCTGCCCTTATATAAACAGCAGTTGATATATTTTGGAGTACCTAAAATACACTCTTGAGATTTTAGAAATGTAACACAGATCTTCAGTATTCACTAGACAATCATTTATAAAGCCCTCTAACATTTTATCAAGTTTAAGATTCTTGACAATTCCAAAGCACAGACAATTGATGGATTTCAAAACTCTTCAAATATAATTAAGCAATACAGCATCCCATTGGTAAAGAAACATATATCTCTCTTTTAAAAATAAGACAAATTAGATGGATTAATTAAAAAGAAATCCTACAAAAAATGCCAGGTTTGTTTCTATTGGTCAAGTGTGAGACAAGAGAGGAGATTGTTACAGAGATATTTCAAGAAATAAAGGAAGAAGAAAACACACACTAAAGGTCATATATGAAATTCATAGCAGAAGTAGGACAAAAAGTAATAAAAATAAGGGCTTTTTCTTGAGATTGAAGGTTATATGGAGGCTTTAGTTCAGCAACATACTTTGGAAAATTCTTCACTTTGGGCACAAAAAAGATTTGTGTAGTGACAATGAACTAAGCTGATGGATAATCATATTACTTAAACTGTGACATTTAAAAATAAGTAGGACTCTTAAATCTAAATGCTGAATCTAGTGTTATAAAGAGAGAACCACAAACATTAAAGGAAAAAAAAGGAAAAAAAGATATTTTCAAACTTCAAGATCGTCTCATGCCGGAAAAAAGAAGTCATTAGTCCTCCAATATGTCTGTATACAATGTGTAAGTTTATGCATGTTCCTCTGAATACATGTTTTATCTTCACTGTGATAAAACCAATGCCTATGATGTCCCACCTTGTAGCATGGTGACAAGGATGTGGGATATGATAAAACACTATAGCAAACTTCTCCATTGCTTTATACTGTATGAAGTAAACCACAGTGATATCCACTGTGGATAAAAACAAATTTACCTGACACTTTTCAGATATGCAATGGAGTAAATAGGTGTGTGTGTATTAAGTGGAAAGCAGTGCCAAAGAGAACAGGGCACAGCTTGCATTTCCCTCATGTCCTACATTCCATTCCCTTTAACACTGCCTAAGATTCACTTCTTTCCTGTCAGTTTTACACAACCATGGTGTTGTACTGATCCTTGTAAATTCTTTCATAATTTGAAGCCTTGAATAAATAAGTGCAACAGTCTCTGGCATACGGTTATGTTATTTTTTTCTTGATAATAATCTAAAGGGCCTTCTTCCAATTACTATGCAGAATCAGTGAAGCACAACCAGTATTTCATTTATAACCAATGGGAAAATAGCTGGCTAACATATGAATAAAGGAGAAAAAAACCTATGTTCCTCAATACCTTGTTATGACAAAAAAAGAAAAAAAATATGAACTCAACCAACAAAAATGTGTGAGAGAGAAAGCTGCATTACAGTTATGTGGGTGTCTCTGTTACATTTCAGTTCTTCTATAGAATTATTTCTACCCAGTCACCCACTATTTTAGGAATCTCCTACATTAGTAGTATCATTTTCTTTCCCTTCAGTTTTTAGAAGTTTAATAAGTGCCTTTACTTCTGATTCTTTTCCTTTTGACTCCAGCATTTTATTGTGAATTTCACAGAGGATCCTTAGTCAGGAATAATTATTATTTTAAAATATATTTAGTAAGATATCACAACTGATTCTTTGACAGCATGAGTCAAAAACACATACATGCTGAAAATTGTGTGAATATTCAATTTCTATTGCTGGTTGTTTTAATATCTCTTCAACATAAATACATGTCAGTGTTTTTTCCCCTGCTTGAGGAGCCAATACACATTCTCTCATCTTCTTTCCCTGTTTCTGAGCCAAAACTCTGAGGAGATCAATTTCACCATTAACTTTGTTAAATCCACTACCAGCAAGACTGGGCACAACTTCCCACTCTTTAGTACAGATGCAACTAGTCATTAATTTTTCCAATGAACTTGAAGCAAATGTACACTTATTTCCAAAAGCAGTAAAAGATTTTGTGGGTTCATATTAAGGAAAGAGTACAGTCAGTTCCAGAATAAGATCATAACTTACTTGAGACTTTTTACGATTAGTGGCCTCCTGAGATCTGCATGTTGTGCTACCTTCCATTCATATGTATGATCATGAATAAAAGGTCATACCAGTATAGTTTTTTTTCTCATTCCTTCAAAGGAATGTGAATGTTTGTCCATCTCTCTGTCTGGTGAACTGTAGTTCTATTTTCTTTTTTCATACCTGCCAAGTAGCACATTCTAAAGCATCACCGCAGAACTGATAAGAGCTTTGTAGCATGAATTCACATGTCATTTGAAAATGTGTAGTCCCAGACTAGACAGAGATTGACAGAATCACATTAGTTCAAAACTGAGAGAAATTTTAAAAAAGTCCCATACTATTAAAATCAAGCAGCCTTCTCAAGTCTGTCTTTAAATCAGCCGATCTCCTAAAACTCATGAGGAAACTCTGGACTGAGGGACAAACAAACCCTAGAGTTTTTACAGTCAGACACTAACTGTCTTCCCTTCAAAAGATTGTGATGTGAGATGTTCACATAGTTGTATTTCTACTTGAGCTTCTTTCATGAGAGCTGTACATTGAACAGGGCCCAATAGCTTAGATTTTATTTTTATTCTTGTCCTCCCAGTTGCTGCTACTGACACAGACTTGAAAAAAAATCATGTCCATAGTGATTTCATAATAAATGTTTTTTAGGAGACACAGTCTTGTTTCATTTTGTTTTCATTTTTTTTTTCATTTTGTATTCCTAAATGTTTTGTCAGTTCCATCAGAAGTCCACCTTTTTTCCCCTGTTTTTCTCTCCCTGTACATTCCTATGTGGCACATATTTAATGTACAGAATAGTAGAATGCTAAGGTACCAGTGAGGATGAAGCAACAGTGAATAATGTTCTCTAGAGTATGTATTTTCTGTTAATACTTTGGGAACCAAATATAAAGTTCTCTAAATTCAGAAGCTCTTCATAGCACATAGAGTTCAAGGCACAGTGTATCTGCAATCTGATGAACTAGAATCCATGAATGCTTTCTTTGTGCTAGCCATAAATCTGATATATAAGCTGCTGCAAAGTGTAGTTAAAAAAAAATATTCTTCTAAGACCTGAAACTTTTCTGCTCTCTCCCTACTTCAATTTTAATCTGACAAGAAAACTCATAAGGTTTATGATATACATCTGAGATCACTGAGTGATTAACGCTGCCTAGTTAATTCTCCATGCAATGAATTACATACAATTAGTATAAAGGAAGGGCCAAGTCCTCAGTGGATGTATCTGACAGGAGATAATAAAAAATGGCTAGGACATTCAGTCCCTTTTCCCATAGGAAAAACTTGCTTTCTGACTTATATTTTTTTGGTGTTTATTCAAAGCCCTATTACAGGTCCCAGAAGGCATATTGACAGTGATAGTTTTCCCTCTAATCAACATATGCTCTTGCCTAGGATATACTCACATGTATGATGAGTTTTCCCTCTATATTGCAAGCAAGTGGTACACCAATTTTCAAAGCATTGGCCCTCCATGTTATATGTAGTCTCTGAATTCATGAACAAAAGAAAAGGAAAACCCTCTGTTGCATGCTGAGGATAAGGACAAATTGTACCTGCACTGCAACATGCCAAAGGAAATCATAAGTTCTAAGACAAGGATATCGCATGATAACAGCGTGTGTGTCTCTGTTACTTTATACTCTGGATTACAGCAAAAGTAAAAATTTGTCACATTCCGCCATTGATAACTTAATTTTAATACTCATGTGCTTCTTTCTATCCATTTTTTAACAACTCCAAGTGCAAACCGCCTTCTGAGAAGCCACAGTACTAAGAGGAGAGAGTAAGCCTGGGGTGCATCTGTCCCCACTTTTTGCCTCTTAACTTTGTGAAGTCTGCTGTGATAGTAAACTGAGTTTCCATGGAAAAAAGACCAGTTCATGAACTCTGTTTCTCTCTGTCTCAGCAACATAGCCCAAGGTGGCTGAAAGGCATGAAGAGTTATTTGGCTAAGGCCCTAGAATTCCAAAGACTCAAGTATTTTACAGTCAGAGTACTGAGCATAACTGCGGAGGAACATACTCTTTTCCACCAGGATTCTGCTCCCTTGGAACAGTGCCTGCTTTATCCCATTAAAAATAAATGATGCAAACTATCTGCCTTTCTACCAGATCTTTTAGTCAGGCCAAAAACTGCTTGTGTATGATCAACTCTACTTTGTCAGTCCAGAAAAGGAAAGAAAGCTCTCAGGAGCACTGATGAGAACTCTGTATGCTAATTGCCTTTCTGACTGGAGGAAAATGTAGCAAAAAAATTATTATAAAGGAGGACAATGAAAAATTAGTTGCTTTGTCTAAATGCTTCCAGTTGTTGATAAATGCTCACTGTTTAGGCTCAACAATTTTTTTCAGCCTGCAGCTGCAGAGCCAATGTTCCTCGTCCCTTGCCATGACTGACGATCTGACTGTCTGCCAGATAATCACCAATTCCTGCTCTGCTGTCTGCTTCAGTTATTTTTAAGAGCATTTTTTCTCCTTTTCTTGAACCTGATGATCTCACACCGGAAATTCAGCTTTTTTTCCCCAAAGAAGAGGGTCTTTTGTGATGGTAACAGAGGACTCTTACAATCAGCTGGGAGTTTTCCTTACTTAGGCGAGAAAAAAATAAGGTCAAGAATTGACAGAGTTCCAGCAGGGCTTAAACTCTAGCAGCACAAAAAAGCTATTTAAGGAGCAACAAAAAACTAAAGACACATTTACTCTGAGGTAATGGTGACATAATTTTTTGGAGAATAATTCCCAGTTATTTTAACCTATTTTTTCTTGCTGCATTCAGGACCAAAATGTGAATAGGATATAGATGTAAACTTTACATGGAGACAGTGTGTCTCAGAAATCAGTGTAGAAATGTTCAGTACAAAAATGGCTCTTTACCTTGACAATAAAGGCTAGTTTGATAGTTTATTTTCTTTATTCCTACAATGAGCCCATTGAAAAAACCTTCATCATTTTTATTCTGCTTCAGTGCCTTACAGTTTTCTATCCCTTGTAAAGGAAATAAAGTTACTGAAGGCAATTTGGAGACTCTGAATGAGATCTTGTTTTGAAGTTTCATAATGATTTCATGAATTTATTTTGTACTGCAAGTTACAGTCTCTTGATTGCTAACATGAGACTTTCAGGTTTTTATTGGCATGTCTGTGGCCAAGAGACTGGTCAAATTTACTTTAGCCTTGATTCAAGTTTCAGCAATACCCTTACTTTATAAGTAAAAGATCCCTTTCTGATCAGAATATCTTTACCTTGTTAATTAAATTTCTGTACTCCCATTTTTCATTTCCCAGTTGACTGCTCCATGTCCTCCTGAACAGACATTCTTGGAGAGGAGTTAGTATTCATTTTTTTTCCCATATAATATTGTGGGAAAGCAAATCTGCTTTTGACCACATTGTACCCTTTAGAAAGTCTTTTCAATGCAGATCCTAGAAAACAAGTGTTGCAAAAGGCAGAGGAAATGGTCCAGTTTCTTGTAAGAGAAAGGTAAACCAAGGCTTCCAAACTGATGTGGCAGGATTTCTGAATTCCCATTTTGACCCATCTGTTGTTAGAAGGATCTCAAATTATCCTGTGTGGAAGGCAGAATATGTGAATGACACTCAAATTTACCTAAGGTAGTTTTAACTTTTGGAAAGCTTTTTGTATCATCTAATTCAGATATAGAGATGATAAAGATATGGGGCCTGGGGGAGGGGGTATGAGGAGGAGGGAGAGGGAGGAGAGACAGAGATGGAGATGGATATGTAGAGATACAGATCTTGTACAGTCAGTGGAGCAGAGTAGTTCACATCCTGAAGCCATTTCACTCCTTTTTTTTAAACACCTACTTTCAAATGGGATGAATTGTCCCCTGCTGGCATCCATATCTTCAGGGATTATAGTGTCAGAAAGAATAATCCACTTTTGTTGTCCGACATATGGACAGAGAAAGTTAGGTGTCCAGTATTTCATCGCAAGATTCTGTTCATGGACAGTTATCACAGAGCAAAGATACTGGGGTTAACATGCTGTTGTGTGAGAAAGCAGCTTTTGCTAACCCATCATGCTGTGCAAGCTGTACAGCCCCCTGCCAGGACCTGCTCTGCCAATCAGAACACAAGGAAAGAAGCCTTAGGGAGCTGAGGACAGGAGAATTCTAGCAGGTTTGTTGCAATTCAGTATGAGGGTAAAAACAGGCCAGTTGAACACGGCTTTAAAACTTCCCATTAGAGAGTCTGACCAGCTCAGTTCTTCCATGGTGAAAGCATTTAAATTATGAAGAAAGATTTGTTAAAAATGAAACTCTCCTGCTGAGGTTTAGGATCAGCTACTAATTGTACATGTCAGATACCACCCCTTATTCCTGAATCTGTTCTTTTGGATCTTCCTGCCCTGTCCCCATCTTTGAGGGATATGGTGTACATGAACAGAAATGTCTGTCTTCCACTCTTCTTCTTTCCTTCCTTTCACATGAAAATAAATGAAGTTTTGAATGAAGAAACATCTTTGTTACCTTTCAAAAATACTAAAGAAAGTCCTACAGATTTTCAGTTAACATAGTACTTTACAACAATTGTCATAATTGGCTGCATCTCTGTCTCTGTTAAAGGAATACAATTACTCTGGGCATTCTCAGTTACAGCAGACGCTGATTTGAATGGCAACAACTGCAAGCATCCACTAGGTAAATCATCTTGTCCTTTTGGCTAATAAGTATTGTTCCCCCTGATATTTTCCTCAGTGTTTCATCCAGTCTAATTTGGCTACTCTTCTGGACAGAATATTTCATTAAGGAATAGGACTATTGCTAGTAAATATGACATTGTATGCAGTCCCCAGTTCCCTGTGTTCTGCAGAGTTGCTTTTTATTCAAAAAGCAATTATATTTCTCAATAGAACCTTCATTAAATGCCTTTTCCCCCTCCTCAGGAAATGAAGAGCATTTTGCTTTTTTTTTTAGAACTTGAGACAAATACGTGTCAGTTTGACAAATTTGGGCTGCAACCATCATGCAACGTTCTTGTAAAGGTTCAGGTTTGAATACAAGTCAAATATCATCCCCTCATTATTTTAACACATTTGGTCATGAGATAAATTCCAGATGCTCAAAAAAAGAATGAAAATGAAAGAACTGAAGAAAATGTTTGATCCATACTTTGGGCAAGAGTTCATACGTACTTTTAAATAAATAAGCAGAAAACTGAGCTCAAAGTTCTCAGTTAAGTAATGTTCATGATCTGATTAGGACATTGGCTTTACAAAACAAAGCTATTTAGTTCTTTCATATTTTTTTTCAGTAACCATAAGTTAATTAAACTTTAGTGTTTTGTATAATGTAGCAGCTGGATTTGAATCACCCCTGATATTTGTTTGAAAAACCAAAACCACATTGATCTCCCAGTACATGAATAAGATGAAACCACAGACTTCCACGAGAACAATAATCACCACAGATGAAATCAAACACTTCCATGAGAACAATAATAACCCCACATTTGCGGTTCACATTTTCACAATCAAACCAAGAAATAAATTGTGAAAATGCCAAAATAAACCAAGATCTGCTATGTCTATTTTCTGCCATTTTTTTTCGAAAGACACAATCTTGATGTGATTGTGTTATTTGCACAGACATCTGTCCCACTGTCTGCAATGACTTTTGAACCCACTGGGCAATTTCAGTTGAATTTGACAGAGGAATAAAGGTCACAAAGTCACACTTCAATGAGTTTTGTGGAAATTGTTAACTGAGTATGCGAAATAAGATCCAATTGCAGCTTCTTGTGAGGAAAAGGTAAAATAAACTTATCACATTTTGCTTGCCACTAACCTGCTGTTTTATCAGCTAATGTACAGCTTTGGATGAGCCTGGAGGGAAGAATAAGAAGAGAGGATAATATAGGAATATAATAGGATTTTGAGTAGTTCAGTATCAGTACTGAAATTTAAAGAATAAATATCAGTAGGAAAAGAGAGTTCTTTATGTTGAGTGCTTACAGAACAATTTATTTCTCTGAAAATCAGCAGGTCACTTAATCTTTTGTTGCTGCTGCTTCTTTTCTCCTTCATTTACCAACGCATTCTACTCATAAAGCAGCAAGTGGTGGACATCAGAGTTCAGAAATCTAACTAATAAATAGATAAAAGTTCTGTGAATGGGTTGATATAGCTAGTTGATAGTTAGCTGAAACTTTGCATAGTTTTCTTATTTTCAAATGACACAGAATCAAGATTCATACATTAAGCAGATGAAAATTCTTTTTTACATTTAGAATAACTAGCTAATATTAGGAAAAAATGCATGCATTATTTGCTAATGGTACTCCTACAAATGTTAACCTAATTTTCATTTTACTAGTTAATTTTAATCATTTTATGCTATTCTTATGACAGACAATATGAAAATAAGTCTGTAAGCCAGAAGATTCCTGTCTTGGGCCACTGATTTGTTTTGTAATCATGAACAACTTGTTTTACCTTTGTTTCCTATTCTAGTCTTTGTTAATCTTGTTTGCTTATGAAAGCTGTTAAAAAGAGAAATGTTCTGCTAAACATCTGGATCCAGTATTGCTGAAACGATAAGTCTTTTGGCTCTGTTGTAATGCTGTTTATGGCATCTTTGTTGACATTGTTACACAGCTAATGCAATTACGGTAAAGAATCTCCTACAGCTGTGTTTCGCTACCTTGGCAATAGCTTGGTAATCCCCTTCTGATTGAAAATTACCATTAACTTCTGCCTCTACTGTCTTTCATATCATAGAAAGACGGTGTCAGAGTTTGATGTCTTTTTACATAGATGAAAACCCCTTTCGTTTAAGATCTTTCTTTTAGCAGGGGAACTTGCTAATAGGAGCTCTTCTTGATAAAGCTATAATTTGCAACAAAAGGCATTGTAAAAATTAGTTAAAAATCAGTTGTCCCCACCAGTGGTCTTGAATTCTTTGCCATTTAATTGTAACTTTTAAAAAAATTTGGTCTCATCAATAATTATATTTAAAATCTAATTATAGCCAGTAACTGAGAATATTGAAGCTGTCTAAGACATTTAAACACAAACGTTCCTTTAACATGAAATATGATTTTGGATTAATATCACTCCTGCATAAAGAATGCACATGAGCATATTGAGCTGGTTAGCAAATTATCTTCCTTTAAGTTTGTTTGTTTGTTTGTTTGTTTTTATTATGATGGTTTCAGAGCTACAAAATTAACACTAAGTACAAAGCTGCTGATGTGCATTAAGCACTTTAGACCTTTGGAACAGGATCCACAAAGAGACTTTGTGCACTCTGCTAGCACTTCAGAGCATAACCCCAGATTTAAAATCTACAGATGGTGCTGCTGAAACTTGGAAGGTGTTTAATTTTCACAGCTTTTTAAATTCCAGGTCTGTCTCTTTCTCATTCTGCCTATGCCACAGACACAGCTATATCCTCAGGTCGGGTGCTACTAAACTTTTTCCTGCCCCCCCCCCCCCCTCAAAAAAAAAAGTGCTGAGAGCCGGCATCTCTCCAAACTGAGCTGCCAGTGGGCTTGCAGTGACTTGTCAGTGTCCAGCCAGCCTTAATCTCTCACACATTCTGGAACGGAGTTTAGTCAATGAGGCGTTCTTAATTGGCCACCCCAAAAGGTGAAAACTTTGGAAAATCACACTGCTATTTATGGTAAGTAGCTATACAAAAGTGCCTTTGAAACTCCTGCTGTGAGCTCACTCTCTCTTCCCCTCCTCTCCGTCCTGTTCTCTCAGTTATGCTACGTAGTTTCTACTATTTTTCACTTTGTTGTGACCATTTGGCACTTTTTCTCCTCTTATTTCAGAAGCTTTTCTGAATCTTCCAACTCAACTAAACAATATGCAGGCAGCAGTTGCCATCAAAGATGAAGTGAAATACCCACTTAATGATGTCTTCTAGGCTTCACTATCAACACTGAAGGTAATTAGTCCTTGATCTAAAATGGCATGATACCATTGACTTCAATGGAGTTATATTTATTTACACCAGCTGAAGATACACCTCAAATTTCAATGGGTCATCACAAGGACTATGGCAAAAAGGTACATTTTAGGTTTTAAAATTATTTGACACTTTTTTTAAAGATATCAGATCAATGATTTGCAACAATGGCATTAATTGCTCTTATGTAAGTACCAAACAGTTTGTACTATTGATCCAAGCATAGTG
Source organism: Hafferia zeledoni (assembly GCA_035583235.1). Classification (NCBI taxonomy): domain Eukaryota; kingdom Metazoa; phylum Chordata; class Aves; order Passeriformes; family Thamnophilidae; genus Hafferia; species Hafferia zeledoni. The sequence continues at coordinate 18,337,491 of JAWWEV010000043.1, forward strand.
TTTCAGTAATTTATTCAGTGATTTGTTAGATTATGTGCTCCAGTGGCTGTCAGTACCAGTGATTATTGTTAGCACAGCCTTTTTCCTGAAGTTCATTTCATAGTACAATGATTACAGTTATTATCATTACTATAATTATTGTAGCAAGCATCAAGTTGGTTAACAGGTTCTATAAACACAATTTTAAAAAATTGTAAAATGAGGCAACATGAAATTACATTTTTTTCTATTCAAATTATTTTTATGTTTTATTAGTTGTACTTTCATTCATTTAAAAAAAAAAAAAAAGTGTTCCACCGTTCTACACACTGATGAGTTATGAGGGCATCTATGATGGGCAGTGCTGAAGGAATCTCATCGCTGGGACCACACCATCTGCCATACCCACCTCCAGAGACTTCCTCATGACACAGGGAAAAATGGGTGCAGTTACACAGTTCTCACTGCTGGTTTTCTCATCTGATAGAGCACTGGACTTTGAAAAATATAATTTTTTCCCAAATGGAAGATCATAATTACTGATTATAGTGCAATCTTTATTGGTAAGTGCAAGGGTTAAGAGTAGGCTACTTACTGTAGTATGATGCTGACCAGGAAAGAGATTCTGTCATTAGCAAGAAAATAACACTTTTTTCCTGTATGTTTTTTAAGGACTGTGGCCCTAATAGCAAAAGCACCACAGGAGATTTCTAAGCTTATGCTGAGTCTGTTGATCTTTCCCCAAGCCATGGGAATTCCGATGCATCTGCAGTATGATTTCGTGGTTGGCTTTATTCTGAGCTTCCAGGTCAGAGGGAAATTTAATAAACTGTTTTGTGTATATTTATACTTTCAAATGTGCTTAACTAACAATGACATTCATGTAATTTAGGTATGTAATAACTTTTTTGCTGCATTGATCTTGAAGGTCAAAGAGCCGCTGTAGCAGCTGGGGCTATTCTGATTCAGTTTGAGTTTTAGGATTGTGTACAGATCAGGTTTTATTTTATGTGATCCAATTCACCTACAATTCCTGCTGAAGATACAATTTCTGGAAGACAGGACTATGTCTCTATAGATCAAAGACAGCCAGAAGAAAATCAGAGAACCAGGGAATGGAAAGTACAGGAAAGAATAGACTCTTCTTGCTGACACAATTAAATAGAAGACAGTTATCGAACCATTTAATGTGTCTCACCTCTCTGCCTGAGAAAGACATAAATAATGTAAGCAGGGGGACTACTTCTCTTCACAGCACCTGCAAAATGGTATGTGTTGAAAATTACATGCAATAGTCCCCATCTGTGAATAAAGGTTTAGTTAGATGTTAAGTTCATGAACAAAAAGGAAAAAAAAATTAGAGAAAAAAATAGTAAACAAAGCTCAGATGTCTATGGGTTTATGCAAAAATACAGAAAACCAGGAAACAATATTGACAGTTTTAGTATTTTTAAGAATGAATATTAATGATGGAATTTTGACTTAATGTATTGGAGTTTAATATCCAGCTCCCAATCTCTTTGATTCCTCGGAACAGTACTCTTTTCAAGCTGTGCTGTCCTACAGTCAGTGTGAGCCAGAACTGAATGGCTGGTTCTTCTATACAGCCATTTTCCATAAAAGCTTCCAAAAGTTTCTTTTGAAAACACATCCAGAACAATATATATACTCAAAAATAAATTCATGCAAAACAGAGTTTTTAAAGTTTATGTAAACTGTTGTACAAACTATATTACCCCCAAAATTTCCTTTCCAAGAAGACAATGCTAAGCAAGCCCATTTCTTCCTTTTCAGATCCAGTAATGCAGGAGATGGGTCACTCACTCCTCCAATAAACTGAATGAAATGACAATTACTGTTGTGTAGTTGTGGGGACAGCAGAACTTAACATCCCAGCAGGAGTCTTCCTTACCTTCCTGTAACCTCAGGACTTTGTTATATCTTAGAATCATGCACTATACACAAGCACATCCAAATGGTATTCCTAACTTATTTACAGCATAATGTGGGCAAATTTGTCCATCAGCCCAATCACTACTCCATGAAATAAATCCAAGGAAAACATGCTGATCTCATCCACAACACCCTAGAAGATACTGAAGGCAGGATGGATGGATTTCTATGCATGAAGTGTGTGTCATCTCATTTTAGTCATGGTGAGACCCCTCTGATCCTTATCCCCCATATATTTTTATTCACTCTGTGGTCCAAAATTTCCATATCCCAAAGTTAAATCACTTCACAGATTTCTGTGGACAGCTATTCTGATAAAGAAGTGAGAAAAGAAGAATAAATATGTTTAGTAGAATCTGTTGTACACAGATGGAAAAGCACGACCCATGAGACCTGTGGCTGCTCACCGAGATGTGGATGTCTATAGTATGCACAGGCTAATTACCAACTTCTGACTGGCTGAGTGTTGGCACATGATGCTTCTGACAAAAAGAGAGCTCAAATCTAGGGAAAGTCAAATAACTGTATTTGTTGACAAAACAGAGACTCTTCAAAGGTGTTGGCAAATTGGCAAAGGAGCATCTGACCTTGCAGACACCCACTACATTTGTTCTCTAAGTCTGCTTACAGCCAGTACAGCAGGTCCATCACCACAAATTTGCTAACATTTACAATATCTGTTGACCTTCCCAGCACCATGAGAGTGCTAGGAACAGAATTTATCCAATATCTTTATAAACACTTAATCTTTCAAATCCGTAAGAAATATATTAAGACACTCTGTATGCATTCCTGAATTTCTCCCCAGCACCATGGAGTGGGTCATGCTAGTCAACAGTATGCAACAAACAGTAAGGGCAACACTGAAGCTCAAGGAGCTATCAACATCTGTAATGTGGTACTGCCAGTGAATCCCTTCGTGACAGTGTCACCTTTTAAAGCTTTCTAACCTTTTTTCCAGTGTGTGAAGTGTTTTCACAAGACTGATGTATGATTCTGGGAAAACAGAAACTCAATCTGTACTGAGTTACACCATCGAGACAATGGAATCACTGTAAAAACAAAGTACTGGCTTTTTAGTACTAGCTCTGCTGGATGTTACTTGTAAAAATATTTTTCAAGGGATACCTAATGGCTTCAACTAACAGTAGTAATTTTTTAAAAGCCTGAACTGTACTAAATGGCCTCATGTACCAAAGTTCTCTTTCTCTCACCAATATATTTCTTGAATGTTTTATACTCCCCTCAACACAGTCAGTGAATTCTGCATTGAAAAGCATTTAAAGGACATTTAAAGAAACACTGTTAGTGTTTCTATATTTTCAAATCCATTTGAATACTTGAAACAGCCCACCAAATATTTCACTTAATTTATTCTAAATATCCTTCTGAGTCTTAATAAAATCAGAATCATAAAAAGGATAGTAATTATCAAGATCCTTTTCTTCTGATGACTGCCCTAGCTGGTTTCCCACACTTTTCTTTAGTCTTTCTAAGTTCGGATCCTGTTCATTTCTGGCATAAGTCAAGGATATACTTCTTATGACTGAAGTTGATGTTGACTGAAGTTGAAGTTGATGCTGCTTTTTATATACAGAGGAAAAAAAACCAGCATCAAGCAAAGGGTTACAGGGCTTTTAGCTCCAATAAAATTTACTGTCAGAAGCTCTGTTAGAGATCACCCAAGTCTTGAAATGAAGCTGAAAGTCCTGAGATAGAACCGGTTGTGTACAGGGCATAGAAATGGAAGAACATTGCCAAGAATCTTTGCTCTGAGAAAAAGTTATTTGCTGATTTGTGAGAACTTTGTGCAACATTTCAGGATTGGAATTGCACTTTATGAACTGCCTGAGTCTCTTTGCAATCACAACAGTTTTAGTGTATTCTTTTCTCATATTTCCTGTCAGAGAAACCAGAGGCTCACATTTGTCAGTCTGGAAGAAAGACTTATGTACATTCTAATCTGTTTGGTGGATACAGTGGCTATGGTTTGTAAGGTAAGAAGGTGGTGAAATGAAGAAAATTGGTAGGCAGTGCTGCAGTGCACTTTGACAAAAAGAGCTGAAGAATTCATGGGCTTATTACTGGCGACTGTGCCTGTAGGGAGGTCCTGACAAAGTGATTTCATTCAGAGCCATTATGCAGGTGGGAAAAAGGCCATCCTGAAACTAGGAGGACTTCTACCTTCCTCCAGTATGCAAAACAGTGCTCATATTGTATCTGCAACTAACCAATGACCAAAACGTTAGAGTGAGGGTTTCTGGAAAGCTGGAGGGAAGAGAGTGTTGTGTTAGTGTGCAAGGGAAAGACAACTGAACTACAGAAATGAAAGCAGCCACCTATAACATGAACAAAATTAGCCACAGGTAGCAAAGGAAGACTACAAAGTCTGGACATGGTAGTCAGAACTGCAAACTTCCTTCAAGGATTGTTTGTGAAAATTGCTAAATTTGATGAACTGGGGGGGGACAGCAAAAGGTGTCACTTTCCCTGAGGGCACATAACTGATGACACCTCAGAGGCAGGGACAGCAATGGCTTGCTGATCTCTGTCTTACTACATCTTATCAGATGTAAAAAGGGAAATAACAAAGTTGCTGTACTGATTCAGCCCTAAAGGAAATTGAAGCCCAAGCACTGAGACCAGGGGAAAGAGAGGAGTCTGTCTGACCTTGCAGGCAATTAACCAAATCAGAAGATATAAACAGGCTAATTCTGATATAATCACATGCATAAACATATCCTTCCAAGCAGCTGACACACATGCCTTACTGATGTTTTTATTCATCTCAGACATTATTTATGCAATGCAATTTGATACCTGTTTGGGTGAGCAGCCTTTGTAAAGATACTTGTACAATCAGGGAAGATGAAGACTCAATAAAATGGATAATTAATGCATATGCTGGGAAATTATGTAATTTGAGGTATATTTGCATGTGCTTGTATATTTTTGTAACATGCTTCACTTTTCCTTAACTCTGTTGTGATATCTTTTAACAGCAATGTACTTGATTATTGTTAACTGAACAGTATGAGTTTCACTCTTTTTAATGCGAAAATAAACAACAGTAATTTTATAGCCTCACCACTTGTATAGTTGCAGAAATGGACTTTAGAACCTCAAGTAAACAACTTCTGGTTTTAATGTCTCTCTTCATACATGCAGTTCTTTAACACAATATAGGTGATTGCTACCAAGCCTGACAAAGTATCAGTGATGATTTATCTTCTGCAATTGAGGTATTTGTAGCTAAATAAATTTAATTTTATTATTTTCAGAGGTAAGTCCCTTTTCCTGGAAGAATATCCGTATCAGAGTAAAACTGCTCTCACTAAAACCCTCCCATAAGACTGTTTTCAAGCTAATATTAAGTCCATTTCACTGTTTAGCACACCGCAGGAAGAGACAGAAGAAATGTTCACTAAAATTCAAGAAATTGAAGTATGCTGTCTAACCTGCAAACAACCTTTCCACTTTCGCAGATAAATGTTACAAGTACCCTTTATTTCTTGACAGCCTATATTCTTGGGTCCCAGGTGTAAATACTTTGGAAATTCGAGATACAAGGCTTTCAACTGTATGCTGAAAGCTGTAAATATCAGGCACAATTTCCTTTTATTTTAATGAGTGTGTTGCCATGGAAACTTTGCAGTGGACTCTGGGTTTCATACTCAGAACTCTTGAGGTTTCTGGCAGTTCCCTGATGGGTCCTGTCAACTGCTCTTTTCACAGGAAGTGATAATAAAAATTCACTTTCCTGTTCAGTGAACCTTGAATGAACTGAAGGAGAACAACCTCAAATTCGCTTGCTTGCTCTCATTCTAAATTTCATATGCATGACTGATAGTATGCTACTTAACCCTTTCAATAACTTCGTAAACAGCTGAGATCTGTAACTGTGAAAAACTCTCTCTTGTTACATGATCTCGAAAGACATTTGCTTTTCACATGAAGCAAATATTAAACCTGACTTCTTACAAATTTATAAATGCTGACCTCTGAGTGAAAAGAGTGAAAAGGAAAAAGCCTCAACAGTTTTAAGCAGAATACTTTTTTTCTTTCCAGAACTATTTCCTGATCTAAAACATTCCAAAGTAATGGCAGAATGAGGTTAATTTCCTGTTTTCTGATTTTTAATACATTTTACTCTGTAGATATCTCACACCGGTATGTCACATTAGTGAGTGAAAGGCAATAAAAACCTCTAATCCCTTTGCAGTCTACAATGAGATATTTTTTCAGCAAAGTTCCTACATTCAGAAAGTTCTCCTGTTGTACAATACCTTATCATTATGAAACTATCTTTTGAGAACTTTTCCCTGAAGATTTTTGCTTTTACTGCTGAGAGAAGATTCCTAAAATTCACCAAGAACACGATCACAAAAATGCCTGCAGTTAATCAGGCACCTGTGCTATTGTTCATCCCTTTGCTCTGGTTTTACATATTTTTTAATTTCACAGCTGCCACATTTCAATGTATTGACCCAAATACTATATATTAAGCTAACTTGTGCCTTCCATGGCTGACTTTAGATGTATCTGCAAGGCAAAGAATACAACTGCTTGGAACAGGTGCTGTTGGGTGTTTACCGGCTTGCATTACCGAGTTTCAAGAACAGCTTCGGGAAGATATTGCAATTCTAGCAGCTCTGGCATATGGCCAGCCTCACTGGAAGGAGAGTGACATAACATGCAGCACATAGGCTGCTGTGCCCTCATTGTCAGGTCTCCACTTTACTGCACAGTCAGTTTCTTAGGTTAAGAAATGATGAATCATTTTACCCAAATGTTGGTTTTATCGAGAGGAACCTCAAAACATACAAGCAAACAAACAAAATCCCCCAACTGTTGCAGCTGCCTACCTACCAATATAATAAATAGAGTAAAAAGTAGAATTGCTCAGTCATTGCTATAAATTCTACATAATGCTACTTAATCCTGCTTGGAAGTTTTGTGTGATTAAGAAGTTAGAAACCAGTTGTTCAACTGTTTAGAAGGGATCAGATGATAAAAGGAGGGAGGAAAATAAAGTAGTATTAATTGTCACTGATAACTCATAAGTAGTTCTTACAGATCCTGTTTCAAACAGGTAAAACATTAAATGGGCTCAGATCTAGGACTTCCTTTTGCCTGGTGATTTACATAAGAAAACAGGATGACCACATCCGTACGTACTTATATGAAATGTATGCAAAATAGAAAAAAGATGTATACTTTTAAGGAACTTCATTATAAGAGAGAAACAGCAGTTTTTCTACCTGAAACATTACTGATCAAGTGGAAGAAATAAGGCAGAAACACAAAAAGAAAGGAGAGTTACAGCAGCGTGGTGTGGAGGTATAGCAGAAGCCTCTAGACTTGATGAAGGCTTAGAGGACTGAATAGCAAAAGGACTGAGAGCTGACCTCAGCTTTCCTCCACAAGATCCAGGGGAAGAACCCTTAGGTAAGATACAATCAATAGAAAGAACATAAAAATATTTTATATTAAGAATTCACCAGTATATGTGTGCATTTTTCTCTACTAGAATTTTAAATATCAAGATTGCCTGTGACTCCAAAAGGTGTTTGCTACATAATCCATCACTACTATTCTTGAAAGCAGACGCAGAGGAACTATTACGGTTTGGGGTGGGCAGCATGACTAGATGATGAAATGGTATCTTCTGATGTTAAACTCCAAGAAAGCGATTACCACTGTGTGAATGGCAAAATCTCCAAATCCCTTCTCCAATTCCACAGCACCACCACAAAGACAAAAGTTCATGCTGAAGTGGCCAATAAACTGCTGGATTAAGGTTCACTATTATCACTCTCAAGTAAGTGTGATTTTGCAGCAGGTGTTGCTATGTTTTTGCCTTTATTATTGTCTCAAAATATACTGATGCCCAACTGACTTCAGTTCAGGCAGAGCAACACTTCACAGCACTGTGTTTCTCTAGGTGGGTGTAGACTTTTCCAAGGTCAATAGCAAAAATTAACCCAGTGCCCCATTTTGCCTAGGGAGGGTATAATATTGTCCTACAAGCATCTAACCAGAAAATATGCACAAAAATAAAATTCATTCACATATTTCATATGATAAATATGGACACTGAAAAATGCTCCTTCTTATGATTTCCACACTGACCACTGACATTCTTTTCACTTAGAGAAAATATTCAAATAATGATCAACTGCACCGAATTAATAGTTTCTGATTTCAGTTACTCTCTTTCTAGAGCCCTACCATTTCAGTGTTTGTGTTTTCCTTTTGACAGTGCAGTCCTTCCTTCATGTTGAACTACTTTGTTATGGAGGAAGCATTTGCATTTTTTTCTTTGCACACTGACTATTCCCATTGACTTCAAATGTTCTTGAAGTCAAGGGAGCTGTCATATACATAAGTCATCACAGTGTCAGTCAGACCATCAAACAGCAATCACCACACCTACCCACTTCTACAGAAGAATTCAGTCATTTACATATGGCACTTTTGAACCCACAGATCCCATACACTCAGAGTTTTGAAGAGTAGTGAGGACAGAAATGAAACCATTATATGTGTCAGTAGGGCCCACTATGAAACAGCCTGCTTTCTGTTTCTTCTAGTAGATAGCATTTAATGAAGCTATTACTAAGCTTAAAGATGGTTAAAATTAGGATCAGTAGTGTAATAAAACAGCATAGAAAGTGTAGGAAACATTAATCTTTACTTATTTCTAGCAATATATCTCAGGCACTTGTCCTTCAAACTGTTTGTGTGGTAGTTTCACAATCTTATCAGTATTCTACTGCATACAAGAAATTAAAACAATTGTTATGTCAACATGCTGAGGCAGTATTTATAGTGCTTCACACAAACAAACAGGTTGACAAACAACAGGAAGGAAATAGACATTAAATCACCTCAATGGGAGAAAAGAAACCAAAACAAATAATGGAGTGGGAGAACTATGCCACTAAATTATGTTCATGATATGCATGTCTCTGCCAGTTATCACTGAAGTGGCTCCATTTTGTACGTTAATGCACACAATATGCATGTTTTAAAAATTGGTTCAAACATCCTTTTTTTTTTTTTTTTTAATATTTACCGTATAACTGAGAGAAGGGTGGGTGGTTAAATTCATATAAGGTGAGACAAAGCTATTTTGTTATAGAAAAGGGCACCATAATAATATATAAAAAACAAGACTGAGAAGTAGAAGACTAGTTATAATAAATCATCAACAATACTACATTTTTGGCCATTGTAGCTAACAGGAATCAGATTTGCATTGCCCACAGCAAACATTTGGTAATAAACTGCAAAACAGCAACAAAATACCCTAGTTTAAAAAATTTAAGTGAAACACATTGAAGACAAGGAAATCAAACCATTTAATATAAATTTTATTTTTCTTTTCCCAGGATTTCTTTTAAAAACTTCTATTTCAAATCATTAGTGTATGACAAAGTGTCAACCATCCCATATTTCTTTATGGCTGATGGGAATGAAAAATTGTACCATGAATTCCAGAAAGTAAACATCAATTTAATTCTAATTTAAGGTACCTAATTATAATTTAAGGTATTTTATTATAGTCCAAAAACTAATATTCAGAAAACTAATGGAAAATCCGTTATGGGTATCAACCAAAAAAAAAAAACATAAGAAAGATAAGGATTTACTTAAGGCCAGTCAGAATGGTTATTTGGAAAGTATGTCTTGTCAAACTAGCATGATTTCTCAGCTGTTCATTGTGAAGCAAAGTGCCTAACAAAGATTCTTTTCCATTCAGCTTTTTATTTCCATCTGCCTCTGACTTGCATAACATAAGCTGTCTGGAGTATAAGAGTTTAACTTCATATTCCATGACACTCTTTTTCTTAAGAAAAACTCTATAAAAAATAAGCAAGATGTACATTGGACAGATTTTAAATTGATTATAGGTAGATCACAGTATGGGAATCCCTTTTAATGATGAGCAGTACTCTATGCTATTCAGCACTTCTGTCACTGATGAAGAATTAAACACCGTATTAATTCTAATGTATTCTGCAAGTCATTCAGGAAGAACACTGATAATTAGAAGACCAAGACAATCGCATGAAGCATTCTTGTATTGCTTGGTAAATTCACAAAATGAATTTAAACACCACTAAATTCAAAGTAAAATATGTAGAAAGAGGCAGACTATACTTACAGAATGAAGGACTATATCCTGGAAAGCTGAGATTCAGCTGGGAAGTGCAGGATGAACAATTTGATATTCATTCCCAGTGGTTTGCAGAACATTCTTCTACAACAGCAAAAATAAAGGCATACTTGTAGGACTGCATAGTCAGTTGAGGCTAGTAGTGAAATGTTGCATGACATTTTCTTATTGCTATTTTTTTAAAATGACATTTTTAAATCATCCAGAAAACAAGTCATAAAGATATTTAAAGGTGGAAAGAAATGTCTTTCTGTGAGAGACTGTAACACGTCATTCGGTTTGTTTTATAAAAATGCAGACCAAAAGGGGATTTGAAAATATTGCATAAAACCTTCTTGTAGAGAAATATTCTGAAAAGTGTCTAATCCAGTGGCAAAAACCTGAAACAAGACAAATTCAAATGAGAAATTGTGAGCACTCTGGTAATATTGGCAGAGATAAGTCAATGAAGGAAATTATCAAGAGAAAAGATGTATTCCATAATTGCTGATGTCTCTGGATGAAAAGTTTGACTCAAAGAAACAAGATATAGTTCAGTAACACTGCTGATTCAGCCCAGAGCATGTCCTACTGGGTGAAATCTCTCTATCATATGGAGGTAAAATGCATTTTTTGCTTTAAACTGTAAGAATGACTGCTTTCACCTCCTGTTGTCTTTTATATGCATCACCCAACCACAAGAAAATCTATTGTCCAGTGGTAATTGAACCGCTATTCTTAACATTGTTTTTAGTGTTATTCTTAACAAGGTACAGGTCTTAAATAATTTTTCAGTAAGAAGAAACATCTGCAATCTCCCATATTGGAGTTTAGAGGTTGTTGACAGACAAAAGAAAGGCACTGGTCCATTTTCAGGCTTATATTTTCATTGAGTTCTCTGATTTAAAAGACTTCTGCATGTTATTCTTAAAAGGGATAAAATTATAACCTCCTTTTTCAATGTCTGGCAGGGTCATTGCCAGCCAGTTCCAGGATGGACCTGCTGCTGGCCAAGGCCACGCCAATCAGGAATGGTCTTAATGCCACTGTGATAACATATTTCAGAAGGGAAAAAAAGTTATTGTGCAGATGAAAATTGCAGCCAGAGAAGAGTGAGAACACCTGAACAGCTTTGCAGATGCCAAGGTCAGTACAGGAGGAGCAGGAGGTGCTCCACGTGCCAGAGCTGACCCGGGCAGCCCATGGTGCAGACCATGGTGAGGCAGCTGTGCCCCTGCAGCCCATGCAGGACCATGGGAGTGCAGAGATTCACCTGCAGCCCGTGGAGAACACCTCCACCAGAGCAGGTGGATGGATGCCTGAAGGAAGCTGTGACCCCATGGGAGGCCCATGTTAGAGGAGGGTCCTGGAAGGGACCTGCCGCCCTGTGGAGAGAGGAGCCCATGCTGGAGCAGGTTTTCCTGGTAGGACTTGTGGCCCTTTGGGGCACCCAGGCTGGAGCAGCCTGTGCCTGAAGGACTGCACCCCATGAAGAAGTGACCCACGTGGCAGCAGTTTTTGAAGAAATGTTGCCGTGGGATGGACTCACGCTAGAGGAGTTCATGAAGGACTGTCTCTAATGGGAGGGACTCCACGGGGGGCAGGGAAAGGACTCCTCTCTCTGAGCAGTGGCAGAAACAACTGACTGTAATCCACATTCCTCATCTCCCTGCACCACTATAGGGGAGGAGGTAGAACTTGAAAGGAAGAAGGGGTGGGTGGAAGATGTCTCTGAAATTTATTTTACTTCTCATTCTCCTGCTCACATTCTGTTAGTAATAAATTTAATTAATATCCCCACTTTGAGTCTGTTTTGCCCGTGATTGTCATTAGTGAATGGTCTCTCCCTGTCCTTATCTCAACTCATGAACCCTTCATTATATTTTCTCTCCTCTGTCCAGTTACAGAGGTGAGTGAGAGAGCAGCTTGAGTGGCAAACCAGTGACATCCAGCCCGGGGTCATCCCACTACGGTGTCGTGTTTGTCAGTTTAAGTATGATATACTTTAAATGGTACAAATATACAACTGTCTGTTTTAAAGAAGCTATATTGTCAGCTGATACCTTTAACACTTGTGCTCTAGAAACCAACTGTCATTAAAATACCAGTCAAATGGTGCTCAGAAAGGCTTTGAGTCATACAATGACTCAAGGCATGGAGTCTTGCCATGTCTGGATTTGGTTTGATGGCTCTGGACTTGGAATACACCCCACAGAGACTGTACAACACTTACCATGAAGGCTGGGGTGCAATGCAAGCTGGTTACAGGTCCACCACAGCTAGTACAGAGAACAGAGCAGAGGATCAAGTTGGTCAGAAAAATGGTATTCACCTTTCCCCTGGACTGCTGCACACATCTGAGACTGGGCTTTCTATCTGACTGCAGCTTCTGAACCTGAGTGTCCAAGCCTTTCCTGAAGCAGGGATGATCAACTCTCATCTCTCTGTCAGCTGTGTGAGGAGAAGCTGGCGGAGGTGGGACTGTTTACCTCTTGAACTGCAAGGTTCAATGCTACCTACCACTATAGATGAAATTCTGTCACTGTAGATGTAAAGACAAGATTTCAGATAGGATTCAGGGGCTCAAAGGGGATGACTGACACCTCCTAATGCAGAATTCACTAGGAAGGGAAAAACCTTGATCAAGAAGGCTGAACTAGAACATATATTTCTATATCCAGAAATATAAACCCTGGCATGAAGTACAAGAGGGTTTGGACAGATACCACAGCAAAATGTTACTTCTGGGTTCTTAGACTTCACAGCCTTTATGATATTAAACTGGAGACTGCATGTATCTTAAACTTATGTGTGAGGGCCAAAACTCAGCAAACAGCAGTTAGGAGCTTGGTGGATTTAAGCAACAAGACTTGGGCAACAGAGGCTGAGAGAAATCTCATCACCTGAAGGACCAGACACTTCCTCACAAAACCTGTTGGTGTTCAGCCATGTTGATTAGCCTGTCTTCTGCAGCAGGAGAAGGAAGGACTTTAAGATGATGTTATCAAACAATGTTGAAACCCCTTTTTCTCTCTCCTCCATGTAAATCCTTGTCATGGAAAATATTAACCACTTGTGCAACTGTAGCAGAAACTTGTGTAACCCCTTAGTTAACATAACCCATCCTCCTCATTAACATGTCCTGCCCCAAGATCCTTAAATTGTGTTTCACGTGTTCAATAAACTATTCCAGTTTCTACCCCCAAGACTGGGATCATTTAGTTTTATAGACCTTTACACTTAATTGTTGTAATTATAGCTGTGGCCAACTAGCCACATTCCAGTTTTTAAGTGTATTCCTTAGTTTCTGCTGTAGTCTAAACCCAAGCTCTTTCCAAAATCTAGCTACACCTCTCCACGTTGTTCCAGCATGAATTCAGGTTGGGTAATGTGCATTGACAGACAAGATTTCTGGTATTCTTGTCTGTCTCATCCTGTCAAAAATGCAAATGAGATACATGACAATGGCCAGGACATGCCAAAGTTCATTCACACTTCAAATAAGCATATCACAGAGTGTCTGCAATGTCCCCAAGGCCTTCCCTTCCCTCCCTCTTTTTTCCAAGAAAGTGATGAGGAAAACATATTTTGAAAATACCTGGCAGTGTGAATTCACACACTAGATAAATGCTTTCATAACCCTTTAAGGAAAGCAGATTGACAGCTTACTCAAAAAGGAACACTTCTAAACAAAATGCTTCATTAACCAGCTAAAATGAGAAGTTCTTTCCATGAATAAAGAGGCATCTTCTTGAGAATTATATTCCAGAAAAATGTTGCAACTGACATTGTGCAAAAGTGACAAACTATTTTGCCTGATAAAATCTTGAGAACATTTCATTTTGTGTTTCAGATATTTATACGCATGGATTTATATTTTCAAGGCCAGAAGGCCTCATTAGATGCCTTGCATGACACACATCTTTGAATTACAACTTCGTATTCTTGTACGGTTTTCAACAATTTCTGTTCTATCTAACACTTACCTTTCAAAGAGGTGTCAGGTCTTGAGCTGAAGAACCACTAGGGATTTTTATTTCATTTCTTTTATGTTTTCCAATTTCCTTTGAAATACCTGCCACCAGTTTTACAGCTTGAAACTTCAGCCATTTTTATGGATATTTGGAATATTTAAAATGCTTGAAAACAAACTGCACAGACTGAATACTTACTGAAATAGCAGCTAATTTTTAAAATCTAGGTTAGTGCAAACATGAAAGCAGGAAAAATTCATTTTTGCTATCCATTCAGATTTGGGTGGTTTTGCTTTACTTTTTTTGTAGATATTTACATAAAACTGATAATTGATCAATTAGTTTTTCAGACAGACTCACCTTAATTCTATGGAAAATCGCATAGCCTTTCAGACTCCTGGTTGCAGGTGTACACTGGAATCTGGCACGTTCCTTCTATGAGATATTACAAATTAGTCTGAGGTGGCACTACTATCTAAATCCCTTAACTGCTTAAAGAGCATTAGAGTTGCAGGTGCAGACACTGTGCTTGTTTCCTTGAAATTTTCATCTTTACATGGGAAATTAGTCAAGGTTTCTTGCACGTGCTTGTCATTGCCAAATAGGCATAAAATTTCATGTACATAAAAGAAGGATGCAAGCTGAATAGTAACCAAATTAAAATTGTGTACTGAATACAGATCTTGAAGAAAACTGTAATGAAACTTCTACTGGCCTACAGTTGAAGTAGATAAAGATTTTTTTAGCAGTTAAAATATGCAAACATAATTTCAAGATTCTCTTTAATTTTCCCTGTAACATCAATCTGCTGAAGCGCTCAAATGGTTAATTGATGTGATAATGTAATTCAAATTTCTTTGTCTGTGGGCAAGGTTTTATGCAAGAAAGGAATGCTAATAATTTCAGAAATGTTTTGGATAACTTCCTTACTGGTTTTAATTTGCGGTTTTAAATGGGAAAATAAAGGAAAGGTTTAACAATAGCTGCTTTCATATGAGTTAAATACTTCATGGAACTCATCCAAGATATGAAATTCAAGGAATTTCTGTAAAGCCCTTCTAGTGTTCAGTGGAATGAAAGAACAGAAAAATATTTACCAACAAAAATGCATAGTCACAGCTCACCAATATATTTTCACCAGTCTCTACCTGATAGTAGATTTTTGTCTTCTGCATAATGAAATTAGACTTTGAAAAGAATCATTAAATACTTTCTCCCATATGTTAATATACCAACAGAATAAAATAGAGCTTTGTTCTCTCTATTTTTAGTATTAGTTTTCTGTACACTTTAGGTTTTTGCAATATTAAGGATGTTTTCATGCTTCGTAAAGAAGCTGTTTTCCAAAAAGTTGTTTCTATTTGTGACCATTATATTACCAATAATACCAAAAGAAGGAGAGAGTGGGGTAAGAATTTCAAATAAATGTATCAGCACTTGTCTATCAAATCCTTTCTCACACCCAATTTCAAGAACTTTCTTTTTAAAAATTATTTAGAACAAGTAAAATATTAATTAATAGTACATAGGTGAATAAAGGCCTGGAAATTATTCTATGCAATCTCCATCTTAAGTGCAAAACAGTGGATTAACTACTTAGCAAAATATCTAGCAATCCTTTAGCCACACTCTCTAAACAATCTAAAACATGCAAAGTTTTACAGAGTAGTACTTTTGATCCAGTTTACACTTGAATGAGTTTGCAATGTTTGAAGTATACATCAGGTTTAGCTAAAAGGAGAGGAGCACCTGGAAAAAACAGCAATTTTAGCTAAAGATGTTGTGCTGGAAATGCATTTTCTGTCTCTGCAAATGCAATGAACCCTGTGGTATGATTCCAATTTTTTGTCTAACAGAATAAAAGTTTTACCAGATTATTTACAATCATATGGTGCACACAGTGGGGGGCGGGCAGAGAGGAAAAAGTAATCGCAAAAAGCTTCCACCTTACTTCTCATACTGCCACAAATTAATTAAAAATTCTTTATGCTTTATTCCTCACTTTTGAATTTAGCTGACATTTATATCAGTAAGAAAGATATTGGTAAAACCTGTAATTGCTGTTTCTTCAGTAGAGAAACAAAGTTTAGGAAATTCAGATTGTTTTGATAGATTATGTTCAGAAATCTAAATGTTGTGTGTGAGTGCATTAGCAAACATCTGTCCAGGACAATGATATCTAGTTTACAGAATAAGCAAAGCCTGCCATTGTTTAT
This sequence comes from Hafferia zeledoni, assembly GCA_035583235.1. Taxonomy (NCBI): domain Eukaryota; kingdom Metazoa; phylum Chordata; class Aves; order Passeriformes; family Thamnophilidae; genus Hafferia; species Hafferia zeledoni. The sequence continues at coordinate 18,353,774 of JAWWEV010000043.1, forward strand.
ACCTAACTTTTTAACAATGGTCTTAAGTTAAGTATTATGTTTGGAGTATGGAAAATACAGTCATATGAAAAGGATCAGCGTTTAACAATGTAAGATACTTTTATCACATATTAATTGTTTTACACAATGATTGTTTTAATTAGATAATAAAATCAAGGGAAGTCACAAAACCCACATAACAAATTTTTCATATAATTCAGACAGTAGTATGTGTATGTGCAATTATTGCAGTTGCATGAACAAATCAGACAACTGTATGCACAGACACAGTGAATTATGCACACTTGCAGATATAATTATCCTGTCTGTATATTCATTAAGGCAATTGCCTACATGTAGAAATTAACCATACAATTGCATTTTGAACATGCATACATATGGCTAAATAGTCACAAAATCAGGATCACAATCCTTAACCTATCATTCATGAGCGACATTACAGACTTAATCAAAATAAGAAGGGTTAGAGTAATGGAAAGCACATGAAAGTTCTATTTAGTATATTTGTAAATCATTGTAGGCCTGAAGAAACATTCTTTAATGATCTTTACCTGTTTGAAAATAATCTTTTATCTGTATGAAGCAGACGAAAGTGCTTTTCCATTTTGTCCAGGCAAATATAATTTTCCATGAAATGTTAGAGAGAGAGTTATGATCAGAATCAACCTTTCTCTGTCTCCTGCTTCTACTGCTCAACATGTCTTTTTATCTGGATATATGTTCTTAGCTTCTCTGCTCAAGCACCAGGCCTCTGCTGGTGTGTAAACCACAACAGAATGACGAATTGCGCTAGTCTACCTCTTTCCCAGATTATAATGGGTAAGGCTTGGGTTTTGATATAAATGAGACCTGTTCGTTGCTTCTAAATTGCTTACTCACACTTTTCTCTGAAAATTTTGCAAAGCCTAACAAAGGCAAATACGCACTTCTGCACTGTTAAAAGTGTATGAAATTTTGTCACTTTCCTTAATTGAAAAATGAATGAGGTTCTAGCCTTCTCTTTCCTAGATGATTCCTCAGCTAAGAGTTTCCATCTATTTATGTGTTCTGAGATCACTGCAGTAAATGGGAGCATTGTAAATTAACCAAATCACTAACAAAATGAAGGAAGAACAAGGGAAATGAGAAATTTTGGAGTGGTAGCACTATGTGAGCTAGGAATGAATGACACAAAATGCTGAAAAACTGGGACCAACCTCTTAATATTTCAGTCTTATGTGTAAGGAACTTAACTTTTGACATTCCTTTTTAATGCAATGATGTGCATTAAAAAATGTTTGGCACTAGGAGTATTTTCTCCTCTTTCCAAGAACAATCAGGGGTATCCCAAATACCTGTTAACCATTCTGCTCAAAAGAGTTATTTTTTCTAGGGTATCAGTATCTAAACGCCTACCACAAGCCAGATCTCTGCTGTGTAATTGAAAAGCAAACAAATAAAAATCCAAACCAAAACACAACAAAAAAAATCGGCCTCCACAAGCCAGTTTTGTTGCATTCCAAACACACTGGAACAGCTATAACAACAACAAAACCTCAGCTTTTACTGGGCTTTAATATGGAGTTGATCAGTTTAAACAGCTGCATTAATAAACAGTTTGGAAACCACATTCTCTCACGTTGTATCATCTTTTATTAAAAAATCAGCATGCAACAGTCTCAAGTGTCCCTGAACAGAGTGTTCTCAATATTCATGTATCACATCTCTATTATGTCAGTACTTTTACTGCTTTCATGAATATACTAGATCATTAAGTGCTCTTAAGAAGTGTTCCAAATCCTTTCCTAGAGCTGCTGAATCTTCTCACATTCCAGCTAAAATGCATTTTGGCCAGTTTTCATCTTGACTGAATCCAAAAGTATTCCCAGTTTATATAAGGTAATGTTTCTGCCAGTGCAACAACTTGGCTGAATAGTACAGAGAACAAGTGTCTCTACACAACTGCCCAGCTTGAGGTGAGAATTTCCTCTTAGTTTAAGTTTGTTTATATTTACTTTTTTACAGGCTTATTTACTCAAAAAGTCACATAAGACACAACACATTAATTTCGTAAGATGATTCATTCATTTATCAAACACATTTCAATTACACTGTTGGTTGGATATCACCAGAAATTAATCCCTTCTCTTATACTATGTAGTATAATTTTTTGTATTTCAATTATGATCACAACCTGCTGAAGTGTGGACAGTGAGTCTGTGGAGGAGAGAACAGATAATTACTTAGTCTACAAGGTTAATGAAAATTAGCACAAAAAGTTCTCAGCTGTTTGACACTTGTACTTTTCTGCAAAGAGTGCACATCTTTGGTGTTACAACTGATCTTTATTAGAGGGTGTCTCCTCCAAAAATTGTGTTGTAAGTGTATTGAGAACACATGAAAAATAACAGTATGCTCCTTTCTAAAAAAAAAGTTTTCATTTTAAATGACTGATCCATCAAGTCCTGTAAAATAATTTAGGACATTTTCCCTCCTATTCAGGTCTCACGATAAATTAAAACTTTCTGGTTTTGTAATCTCGTAGTCAGCAGCTGTAGTAACAGAACAACGGAAAGCTGATCTTTGGGTTTTTTTAGTTCACAGCCTTTCAAGTAGTATGTTAACACCCTTTTCAGGTAATGCCTGCATTTCTCATTCACAGTGAAACCTCTGTGATCCAAATGTTCTCTTCAGTGAAAACTACTGTACAGGTCAGGGAAAGTATGGAGCGTAAGAAGGAATGAAAACTAAGCAGAAGAATGAGATTTTGCATGTATTTTGTTTGAAGATACTAACATAAACTACTGGAAAGATGGGATACATAACTCAATTAATACTATATTGTTAATTAAGAGTTCTGCATGGCAACAATAGTTTCAGATTTTTCTTCCCCATCATCATTTCTCTTTTATGTCTGGGAAGGAGAGAAGATGAATGAATTCTTTGGGATCCCCAAGCTAAGATTGCTGAAAAAGCTGAAACATTTTCAAATCTTTAAATTGCTTTTAATTGTGACTCTTGCATATGTTTATCTTTTAAAAAGTATGTAAATTGCTAGTTCTAATATGTTTATCATAAAATAAATAATATTTCAGAAAATTTTTACAATCTAGGATGATAGTTTCAATAAACAATGTATTAGAAAAAAATAAGGTAAGTTTTCATCACTCAAAATTACATGAAGGGGCCTTGCATTTATCAGTGTTTGTGTAGTATCATAGTTCTGATTTGTTATTTTACCAGCTCACAAAGACTAAGAGTGCCAAAGGGGGCATGTGTACTGATGGGCAGATCAACACTCTTTTTCTTTGCTTTTTTTTTTTTTAAATTCTGAATCAAACTGAGTACAAAAGCTGAACATTTTTACATTTAATAGATGAAATAAATGTTCAAACATCTCCAGAAAAGGTCAAAGTATGACTTGCAGGAAGTGCTATATTGACAACATTGAAAACCAAAATCCTTAGGCACAGAATAAATGTAGTTCAGCAGCAATTATAGATACTAGTTCTGATTTTTCTGCCATCTTCATGTCACATAATATCAATGATTTCTACAGGAAAAAAAAAAAAGAGTTTACTACTTTCTATCCTATTAAAAGACAAGCAACATGTTACACCAACATTCCAGGCACTGAATAGGCAAAGCCACATAAAAACACAATTATTTCTGTGATTTCTATTTACGGTGAGTTTTCAGTGCACTAAGAATAAAACAAACAAACAAACAAAAGCTTTTAAAGTCCTTGGCCCATCCATAAAACATCAAGCCAACTTTTTTTAAAAGGTTGTTTGGGGGTAGGGGAAGGCAGATGATTAAGGAAAAAGATGAAGAATAAGTAGAACAGAATGGACGGAATCCTAGAAAAGATGCATTTTGTTCTGGATAGGAAAAACTAATTATACAAGTTGCAAGATTGATTTTTATTTTTATGTGTCCTCTGATACAATTTGTGTATGTTCTCAAATATAAGCATTAAGATCATAACTAACTGACTTCATGAGGGTTTTTTTAATCAAAATAAAATTCAGATTTTTTTTTTTTTAAATTTATTTCCAGGTAATATTCTACCTTGAGCCCATCCTGCCTCTAGGGAACTCCATGAAAATAAAATTTAACACCACATGAAAAGATCATTGTGTTCTCTCCTTTATGATCATCTAGAAAGAAATATCAACATTTGGTGAAGAGAAGGTTGGGCACAAGACTGCCAGAGACTTTCTGACTCACGTAGTCTAGCTGTCTGCTATTACGACAATCATATCATATAACCGCTTTTATAAACTAAGCAGATTCTACTTTAAAATTAATGAAATCGATTCCATTACTTCTATCAGAAGGATATTCCTCATTCCTTTGATGATGTGCTGGTTTCAAGGTAAACCAGCAGGAGAAATTAACTCAACACGAGAGAGATTATAAATCAGAGCCACAATTTAA
>JAWWEV010000043.1:18358751-18373069 GCA_035583235.1 Hafferia zeledoni
AATAGAGGGGGTAGAATACACGGCCTTGATCACCCCCACACAGTGCCAGCTGGTCTCACCTGCTAAACTAGGACAGATGATTCCTCCAATTTCTGACTTAAATTTTATAATGAACCTTTGTTTGTGTGCCAACAATGTCCTTTAGATTAATTAGTTCTTCTCCCTCCCTTCTGTTTATTTGTCTCTGATGCATTTAGAGAGGAATCCTATCTCTTTGCAGACTTCATTCTGTGAGTCTAAGCCAAGATTATTTTATTTGCTTATTGTCATATGTGCCTTCTAGTCCTCCAATCACCCCTGAACTTAAATACATTTTACTTCTTCAGCAGAGAGTGCTTCCTGTATTGTAATATTTTAACCTGTTTCTATTACCTCAATTCTCTTTTGTGCCAGTAAACTACTTCTTCCTGCAAGATATCCCAGCATACCTCTGATTTCTTGATAATTATGAACTGCATCAGTTCTACACCATTTAATAAGCATTAGTGACTCCAGCATAAAAAGAAAATCAGTGAAAGTATTAAGTAAGAATGGCTCCAAGACTGATCTTTGAGGAACTTCAGTCCTAACTTTCTTCAGAATTTTTCTTAATGGTAACTTGGTGTCATGTTTTTTTCAGTCAGTCTCAGACTTAATTTCCAATTTTAGTACTAATCTCTTTTGCTGACTGGTGCCATAGCATCCACTTTACTGAACTGTTGGTAGATTAAACTTACTGTTTCCCTTGTCTAAAAGTAACAGCTCTTTTATAAATTAACAATACCTTGCTAGATTAGCATAATCTGCCTACAACAAACTCATTAATATTTGCTTTCTTTTCCACAGAACTCTACATCATTCATTATTCTTTCACTCAAACTTTTTTATAGACTTGCATTAAAGTGAGGTCATGCTTTTATTTTTGTCCAAAATATTTCTTCCTCCTCTATTAATTATGCATACAATGGTGGTTATCTTCCAATCAGATTTGCTTGAATCACTGTGTTGTCTTCTCTTTTAATGTTCTGGGACAGCCAGAAGAGAAAGTTCAGTATAAAATATGGAGTTTAAAGGGCATAGGCTCAGGGTCCTTCTCTATTTAGCAAAAACTCTAACTGTATGTCTTTTTAGCTAATTAATGCATAGGCCTAAATTCAAAAACATCCTTAAACTGAGCAAATTTTTACTCAGAAATAGTATTTTAGCATCTTGTCCACTATGCAGACACCACAACTTCAGAACTTACCTGCTGCTTAAAGCACAATATGTTTGACTATTATGTAGCTTCATTCCTATTATTTTTCAAGATGAATGAGACCGTATGTTTTTTGAGTGCACCAGTGAAAGGATTACTAAGCCACTGCTTTGGATATTGTAGATATATGTACAGCTTTAGCCATCAGCTACCCTGTAACCAGTGAAAAACTAGTGAGAAAGCAGTTATGAAATCTTACGTGCTATGCAGTCTGTTAACCCTTAACTTGTAAATAAACCTCACTTGTCCAACTGAAATCAGAAACAGGATATATAAAGCTGAGTATTTCTGGATCTCAACAGTGATGTGTATGTGAATTACTCTTTTATCACAAAAGGAAAAAGCTAATCCTTCATGAGAGAAGGAAAAAAGGCCATTAACAGTCTGCTTCACACTTCATTTAAGAGAAAACATCAACAGGCAGTGGTTGTAATGGACATCATACTAACCTTTCTTTCCTTCTGTCAGCTCTCCCTTTCCCTACAGGGTGAGGAGAAGAAAAATGAAAAATTTAAAAAAAAATTAAAAAATGAAAAGGGGCTGGGGGGAGGGGAAAGAATTGGCAGGATGCATTAATATGTATATGAAGAAGAATGATAGCTAATATTATGCCACAAATCTGGGCAAGCATGCACTTCTGGAACCGTAAACAGCAACTAAAATTACATACTACTCACTGTATAACCTGGAGAATGTCTAAAAGGTCTCAGCCACAGCAGAGTAACTTCAGAATTTATTTCATAAGTGAAAAGGCTGCCTGAGGGTGACTTCAAATAAACTCCTTATGTGTGGGCTCAAAACAAACCTGACGCTGTTGTATTTATAGATCTTTTCTGGAATAAGTCTACAGAAGGCTGCATGTTCTACCGCTTAGAGCCAAAGAGCTGGGAATAAACTCTCCAAAGGATACCAGGTGCTGCTCCCAGTTGTGCCATTGACTGACCTCTTTATGCCTCAAGCTGCGCAGCTGAAACATTGAAGGCTTTTTAAAAATAAAATCGAGAACTCTGAGAAAACCAACAATAGCATGGTTTCAGGCAGGTCATGAAGTCAACTGATGGCAACTCTATTCCTGGCTCTGAACTGTACTCAGCTGAACCTGGATGAGTTATTTAGGGCAAGCCCACACCACACAGCTCAGCAGAGCACAGAGTTGCCTAACAGGAAACCAGGTTCAGAACCTGAAACTAGATAGTTGCAGCAAGATACTGTTCCACCTGATCTAGCTCACTAATTATCTCCAATTTGGGCTAATTAACCCAAGCAAACAGGCCAGGCTAAATCAGCTATACTGACTCATGTGCACAAGTTACTCTCTTTGAAAGGCTTTGCCCTGTGTTGGGCAGCTATACCAATCAGCCAGGACCTCCCTAACCCAGCAATTATGCTGTAAAATGCACCCTGAAGTCATAATACCTAGTAATGGTGCACAAAACATTTTTTGCTTTGATTTTTTGTTTGTTTGTTTGTTTGGCCATTGAAATCTCTAATGCAAGCTTTGTTCACACCTCTTTCAAAATAGTGGTAAGAAATTATGTACAAACTTAAATACCAAATACAGATTTATTCTCCCATGGAGGTAAAATTACTATAATTTGAATAAGAACAACAGTTTTAGTAATGAAGTAAATATGTCAAATAAAAGCCAAATAAAGAAATATATTTTTAAAGGACATGAAAATCATGTAGTTTTTGGAGCCATTATCAATACTGAAAGTTGTAAAGGAGATGAAAACAAGCTTGTTTAAAAGGAATTTCAATTTTCTTTCAAAACTCCAGCAAGTTTGAGATGAAATCAAGGAAAAATATGAGAGTCTTTCTCTTCAATGCCATGCTTTTCTTACTGGAACACCTGAGCTCAATGTTGCCACTGCAATCCTCCCGTATACCTACCCGCAGGGTCTATTCAGATGTACTGGCCATGGATTTGAATCGTGTGATTTAAAGGGGTGACAATTGCCAAACACAGCCTTTTGTTCTCTTCAAGTGCTCATGAGCAAGTCCTAAGAGCAGTCAAAAGGCTGATGCCAAGGCTCACTCTGTGAATCAGCAATTGGGCTGCTCCCTTACAGCACAATCTAAGGCACGCTCAGAAAATAAGGAATTAGGATGGGGGGAGGTTAAGGTACTACCTCTAATAGAGTTTTCCCTGATGTTTTTCATAGAAATTAGATTAGTCACAAGACCTTTTTTTGACATTTTAAAATCATCTAATAAGGGATCTTCCACTTTTGCTCAGATATAAAATCTCTTTCACTGATCTCAATTTGCTGAAAGCAAGGAAGAAAAAAATCCCACTCTGTCCATTAGGATGTTTTAGCTGACTGTTTTATATAGATATTTGCTATTAAAAGCATTCAGTAACTTCAAGTTGATTGTAAAAATATGTAGTCTGTCATGTAGGTTTACTAGACATTAGACAGTCATTTCAAGGCTCTAAAACATTCTTGCTTTTCTCGTTTTCTTTGTCCATGAAACTATGATGATTTTGGAAATCTGTTGGTAGGATTTATAAATCCCTGTGTTAGCATGAAATTCCTATGGTAGTGACTGACCATTTAGCTGGGGAGTAAGTCATATGTCAGCAAGGATGGTACTACAGCCTCCCCAGAGCAAGAGGTCCACTGGACACTGTATAGGAAGACTTAGGAAACACAGATTTGGGCTTGAAGGAATAGGGCTGGGGAAAGAGGAAGGATAATAATAGCAGTTCTTAAAAAAATGAAGGTGGGAGAGGAGTAATTAAAGGTTTGTTTACAGAGAAACTATTTTGCATTTTAGGTTCACATAGAACAAGGAAAAAGGAAACCACAAGCACTGTGATTTGAAGGCAAAAAAGGTAGCAACAGGGAAATTTGGTTTACACCCTACAGCCAGACACATCCAAGAGAATTTCTAGGACTTTTCAAAAGGTAACACAGGCAACATAAATCCTCCATTCTTCATTTCACAAGTACCCTTAAATATTTCCATCAGAAGCTGACAAAAAACAAACAAGAAAAAACAAAACAAAACAAAAAAAACCAACTTGCATGAGTATGTAAAATCAAGTAGTGTATCAGAAAAATTAAGAAAGTAATTAGAGACTAATGGTTGTCCCTTTCATTTTTTTTTATCTCTTGCATGAATTAAAGCAACAATTACTTGTGTAGGCTTATTGACATATGCATAGTATACATAGTGTCTAAGCTAGCACTGATCCAAATTAAATCAGAAAGCAGGAATTGTAGCAGCCCAACTCTAAAGCAGCCAATTAGCATCGAGTCAACTATTGTTTTCAGGACCTGAGCTGATATGTCAATAGGTGTGGAAATACTGGTTTATATAATGGTTTGCCTGAAACTCAACACCACACTTCCTACAAGGTAAAAACATGTTTGATTAGCCTTTGCAAAATTCACTGTAGTTGTGTTGTCCCCCTATTTTTTCCTTAGAAAGTGAAGCCATTTGACACATTCTGCAAAAGTTCAAAGTGTTGGTAGGTTACTACAATGCAAGATTAACAAATAATCTCCACTGAACAAACTATTCTATGATTCTATGATATACCAGCAAGGTTGAAAGGAGATATGATATTGCAATTTGTGGAGCTCAAGGGAAATATAAGAATTTCCCAAGGCTCCTAATATGGTCTGACCCATACACAGCAACCTGGAGTGGCTCCATCACAGAATTCTTATCCAGTGCTGTGCTACAAGAAGAAAACTTCATGGCACTGGGATTGACAGCATTGACAGCATTAACATCATTCGCATGTACACACAGCTGTCAGAGAGAGCCTGCTGTTTGAATTTACTTCAAGGAAGCACTACATAGTTGCTTTCATAAGACAAACTATGGTTTTACTATAGTAAAGGAACTATTCAACACCAGTGACAAACTCTAACATCATTGGGAAAGTGCAATGAAATTTAGAAAAAATTTAAAATTTAGCAATTGCACACAGTTTTTGGTTTCAGGTTGTTGCTGTATTCCGGTAGCAGTTATGCATAATAAATTCCACAGATCATAATACCTTGATATTCATTTGAAACATTAACCTAAATCCAGATAGGAATGTCTAGTGTTTGGAGGGGGGTTGTTTTTAAACTGACTTATACTACAGTGAAATAACCTAGTTTTTTTGTGCTATGGTTGTGCTAGCATCAAAAAATATATTCTGTACTCCAACCAAAGTAATTTTGTTTCAGACATGTTTAGATTTTTGTCCATAGAAATGCTTGATAAAGGCAAATAGGAATTTGTACTTCCATATATTTGCATCAAAAGTATTATTAGATGTTGCTTAAAAACAATCAAACAAACAAAACCCCCAAAATGCGAGAACAACAAAAACAAACAAACAAAACTGCTACAGAAACTGGCAGTTTCCTGAAACTCCTTATGAAGAACACATGAGCAACCTTGACACTGTGTTGGAAGCTACCCTTTGTGAACTGGTAGAGCTCTTCAGTAGTACTGATGCAAATTTGAAAATTAAAAAATCTTCATTGGAATGTGACGATTTGTTGAACTCAAACACTTCATCTAATACATCAGCAGTTGACAAGATCTCACTGGATTGCTGCCTGAAATCCTGGAAGGGTACCAGGCTAGGGAATGAGAACTCAATGCTGTTCATGTTTCAAGTTCTGAAAAAAAGCCACCAGAGCAGAAATACTGCCTTTTTGCCATCCGTGTGGCAATGTGTATTTCTTTATAATACTTGCCAAAACACTGAAGGTAGAAGTAACACAATATTCCTTGGGAGACTATTTTGGGACTCTACAGTGAGTTTATATAGTCAATACATAGCAGTATCCTCTTGGCCATGTACAGGTACACCAGAGAAGAATCCCTGCCATAAGTGCCATTAGTGACATTAGTGTTGTTTAAACAACTAAGTGCCTCTTCTACACAGGGGTTGTTAGCTCAGGCACAGCACTATAGAGCTAACTACATCTGATTGCAAAGGCATACCCTGAGCATCTTAACACTTTTTAAAATACCTTGTTCTGTTTTTCTATCTCCAGTGTGTAAGATACTTGTAGTTTTTCTGATTATATCCCAGACTTACACATGATGTTAGTAGTCTTAGCTTTAATACTCTAATAAAAGAATAGAATCAATAACATTGACTAACATGGTCACTCAAAACTAGCCAGCAGATTTCTAATTGCAAATATCAAGTATCAAATATTCAAAAGAGCTTTTGGACAATAAGTTTATCATACAAACATTGAAATTAAATTTCAGTAATTAGGAATTCAAGAACAATAGTCTATGCCCAGGCATCTGGGACATATAGGAAATATGCTATTCACTTCAGGCTTTTCTTTTACATTCTATATATGCCTTTGTACATCCTCATCAAAAAGCTATCGGTAACAATTAAAAATGAACTAAGCATGCTTTGTTTGGTACTGCTTGATCTAGAAATTACTAATGTTAAAGAAAGAATTGTGCTCACCTCATTGGGCTTTACTGTGGGAGAACATCTGACACACGAGGATTGGAAGAAATATTACAAAAAATAGATATCAGAAGACAATGATGGAATAAAGATGACCAGGACTTTCAAAGACATTCATACAGACATTATAGAAGTTTAAATATTGCATTTTTATTGTATGGTTTGCAGTTTCATAGGTTTTTAATGTTAAGGTGTTACCTCCTCACCTTCACAAATGGCTTCCCTGTTGTCATTTTTCCCTTAGTCATTCTTCCATGTTGGAATATTCTTCCAAGTCTCTAAAACAAAATTCAGAACTTGAGTATATAAACTAGCAATGATGATCCTACTCTTCTGAAATAAAAAGTCTTCCCATTTAATCTCTGAATTCCAAATACAAGAGCACCTGATCCACAAAGCCATGTTGTTGTGTTCTTTATTAAATTTAAAAGCTTAACAAGCTTATCATATCATGTTTCTTTGTTATCTCTTACTGTCCTTCTTTTTCCCTTATGTATTTTTTCTGAAGAAAATATTAAAGGAATAAAATACACATAACATCGCTAAAAATGGCTAAAGAGCTATTAGTTAAACCTTTTATCTAGCATCAAAAGGAGAGAAAGTAAGAAATGAAGTAGAGCTGTTTGTGATCCAGGATTAGTAACATAAAAGAGACTTCGTATGGTTCTCTGATGTGATAAAATAACTAGTTCTGTAGCTGACAAACTGACTGGTAGATGACACTAACACGACTTCACCAAGATTCTAAATATGGTTCCCAGCAGTACCATTTTATCCAAGTTGGGATGTTATGGCCTGGACTAAACATCAGTGAGTTCACAGAGCTAATGGTTCACACTTCAAGGCTGGTTACAAATGAAGCTCTTAAGGGCTCTATACTTGTATTACCTGAGTGTAATATATTTGTCATTGGTCTGGAAGAGATGGAATTGACACTCGTCCCATCTGTAGATGGCAACAAAATGGTCCATGGACCACTAGGTCACCATCTAAAAGCACCTACCCAAACTGGAGGAACACAACAGCAGGTATCCTATGAAAATCAACAGGGACATGTACATTCCAGTACATGGGATGGAAATACGCACTTTTCTGTACAGGCTGAGACTGACTGAGCCCAAACTTGCTTGAGAAGCAGCTCTTCTGCAAAGGGACTGGGGCCTCAGCACACAGCTGTCAGCATCCTGGATGCATTCCCCAGCCATCCCAGGGTTTGGATGCAAGAGGTAGCTGCATTCGAGGCCAACTGGTTGAGCAGAGCCACTGTGGAGAAGGAGCTGTAGGAACACAGAGCAGGACTTCCCATCCTCTGACCCTTGGGAGCTGCTCTCAAGTGAGGCTCTTGGCCACTGCCTGACCTGTCCAGGATGGTATTGTGGCCCTGCCTGTGCCTGTCTAAGGCACTCTGAACCTGACCTGATGGACAATTTAGCTAAGCCCTGACTGATTTTCCACGTTGACCTAGGACCTGTCTTGTCCTCATGGACCTGCCTGGCCACCACCAGGATGTTCCTGAGTCTGGGCACCAGCCCAAGGCCTGCCTTGCTCACTTCACTCCCATTGCATGGGGCAGACACTGGCTGGAGAGACCCTGTCTTGGAAGCCCTGGCAATGAGCTCAAATTCTGGCCTCCCACCCCTCAGGGAGCAGCCAGGTCTCATTGTGCCCTAATGACAGACAGCCAAGCATGAACCAGTGTGTCCTGGCAGTGAGGAAAAACAGCAGCTTCCCAGACTGAATCAGCAGAAGCACAGACAGCAGGTCACAGGAAGAGATCATCCCTCTTGACCCATATCTACTAACAACTCTGGAAAACTGTGTAGAATGTGGATCCTCTGAGTTCACAACAGATCAGTGAACTGGAGAGAATTCAGTGATGGGACACCAGGCATTGAGCTGGAGTACTTTATGCACTTGCCCCATGGAGAGAGGCCAAGGGCCTGGGCTTTCCAGCCTGGAGCAGCGATGGCTTCAGATGGAGCACACAGCAGCCTGCACGTACTAAAGAAGGTGCGACCAAGGAGATGAAGCTAGGCTCCTACTGAGGTTCACAGCAGGAACAGATGAAACAACAGCCATAAAACAAAATAGAGAGGTTGTGATAAAGTGATTTTTTTTTTCTCCATGGCAACAGTTGAGCATTGGAAGAGAAGCTCTTCAGTTTTCAGAGATTTTCAAGACCAAACAGCAGTTTGGCCAGGATGACCATGCTTTGAGCAGCAGGTTGGACTGACACTTCCTAAAGTCTCTTCCAACCTGCCTGGTTGTACTTTCCCAAGAGAACATCCTTCTGGAAAGCAATGCTCATTACTCTGTGATCTAGCAAGGACAGAGGGGCATAATGTCCAGTAAGGTATTTGGTAATGGGCATTGAATGGAAGTAGAAACACAAAGAATTTTAACCTCCATGCCTTTAACTGTTCCACAAAATTGATACACAAAACTGGATGTTAGGCAGCTCTACTTGTGTTAGAATCTCATTGGTGACTACTGACATTTCATAGAAGGGCTAGAGAAAATGACATAGAGGATTAGTGCTTGAAACACAGAAGGCTAGAATATCTTTCAGATCAAAGCTCTTCAGAGTCAAAATTTCTAGTATGACCTTTCTCACTGCCAGTGCACAGCATCTCAGTGCATCTGGTCTGGAAATCTATGTGCATGTATCTTCTACATGTGCACAATAAAACCAACATTTTTAGGACATGTTGAACCTCCTGGGCATGCACAGAACAAACCACATTTCACATCTGCAGGTGGTTTGATGCACATGGAGCCAATTTGCAATATTTTGAAGAATTCCAGATGTGTGGCTTTTGATGTGACCTGCTAGGGCCTGGAAAAACACATAAAGTCTTCAAAATCCTTGTATAGAAAATCTCTGCCCAAAATAATCAGAACATGTCCAGGAAAACTTAAATATATTGTAACATTCACAGAAAATTTTAGCCACTGCCTGACTCTCTCTCCCAATATCCAGCAGCGGCATGTGTTGTATGACTACTGAGCAATGACTGATAGGAAAGATCTCATATTTCTCCTCACACCTACAGGGCCTGCCTGCTTGAAGCAATTTACAGTCTCCCCCACTTTAAGAGATAAGAGATTTTGCAGAAAATTCTACAGTATAGCAGACTTAAGACTGATAAATCTCTCAACAGTACCAGTTAGTAGGTACTTACAGATGCTTACATAGCAGTCTGTTGTAGTTTGGAGTTATTATGTAAATTCTCTGCCCTGCCATTAACAGCCCAGGCCCATAACTGCTGGGCCTGGGCTGTTAGTGGCAGGCCAGAAAATTCACATAATAATTCCAAACTACAACACAGTCCAAAGAAATACTCTTTATACATGTGCCTGACAGTCTTACCACATACACATCTCACTGCCCACAGCCGTTTAACATGGAGAGCGATGGTTCTCTACCCTTAGTTGATCTAAAGATAAGAAAAAATAGTAAAACCTAATAAAGCTGGGAACACCTGAGGAGTTCTTGGGAGTTTTTTGTGCCTCTCAGTCAGCAGCCTTGAGGTTGCAGTCTGTACCACCTGGTGACATGGTCATAGCTTCCTGTTGTTACCTACAATTCTCTCTTACTATCACACATCTTTTTTTCCACTGATTACTGCACAGTCACAGCAAACAGCTTCAGAAACTCAATGGCAGCTGCCACTACAGTTAAGGAGAATAAAACCAACTAGTACTCTGAATGGTTTATTCAGAGATCCCATAAGAAAGAAAAAGCACGTGATTACTTCTACATCTCTGTTGCTGCTGAGACAAAAACAGGATGTAAGTTCTTGGTACATAACTTTTGTCCTAGCTAAATCCACCCTGGTACTACAAGGAAAGGAAACAGGAACATGAAGTAAAGGTAGTAAAATATAAAAAGCCTTTTTTCATGAAAAGGCAAGTAAATAAATGGTAATGTCAGAAGGTGACATCATGGACTGCTATAGGATGTCCTTCCATAAAGGAACTCTACTAGAAATGAAAAGCAGCCCAATTATCCTAATTTTAGAGTGTTATTCTTTACAGGATATCCAGAAAAGGAAAGACAGGAACTAAGGTTGCTCTGATAATCTGTTCCTTCTGAACTTTTCAGCTCTACCTGTATAGTTTATCACAAGAATTTGGGATTTAAAACACAGCAATTGGCAAAGGGGAAAGGGCATTTTCCTTTCTGCAGTACAGGTCATATTTATACAAAATAAAACTGTGTCTACAAGCAATTAAAATATGTCATTAACTCACAAGACAAGGGTTTAATTGCCATGAAATATATATGTACATTTAATTTGCTGCAAGCTTCATGTCCTTGTGCACACATAGCACTTGCTTGCAGGCTGGTTTTGGTTTTTAAAGCAAGCATCTTAATAAGTAATCTGTGTAGTTCTGTTATTCAGTTTATGTGTCAAATATGATGTGTATTCTGCAGTACAGTCTGCTTTAAAGAATGATATTCAATGCAATATTTGTTTTCAAGCACATCCCAGATCATTCTAGGAACAGAAGAAAATGAGCTAACTAAATATAAACAAGTCATCTGTGTTCTGTGTGCCTATAGTACAGTTGCCTCAAAGATGACAGCAGACAAAAAATGCTGAAAGTGTTCATTCCTCTTCCAAGCTTGTTGCATTTTTTCCTTTTTTTTTCCACAATGACTCTTACAGGGAAGACTTATATTTAGCAGTGGCTTTCTAACATCTGATTGCTAAACCAAATAATGTAGGCAAAGTTGTGGCTGGAGATAGTACATAGAAACAGCAAGACCATAGAAAAGGAGAAAAATGCACGCTTATGCTGAAGCATTCTTTTGTTTAGCTCTTTTGAGAGGACCTCGGTGACCTTAGAAAACCTCCAGCTGCAGCCCGTGAAACTGGGTTAGGAGGCTCAGCTGAGGACCTTGAGAGCCCCCTACAGGCCATTCATGCCTGGTAACGCCAAGGAGATTGATCCTTGAAGCCTGCTTTGCTCGTCCTCGGCTGCCTTGATGTGTGTGTGGATGAAAGACGTGTTTTATTTGCCATTTATCACAGTAGGGGTTTTCGTGTGCACCAGTAAGCCATCCCTTTAACGATGCCTTCAGCTGGCAGCATTATTCGGCTTAAATAACTACTTGCCAAAAAAGGAAAAGAATTTGTCCTCTCCCTGAAATTGTTATTTCATTAGGGTTCCTCAAGAGAACTCCAATAAAGGATTTGAGTCTATTAATCACCCTCCACAACCTTCTCAAGTAATTAGTCTTTAAAAATGTTTGCTACCTCCTTAGTAGTACATAATTTGACAGTGTTCGGTGAATCAGCTGAGGTTCAGACTCACTAACCTTTAGAGGTTTGGCCTGTCTGAGCTCATCTGGACCCCCAATTGAACTGAAAGCTGCACTTTTTTCATTTTTTGTGGCAGGTTTATAGTACAGCACTGCTGGACACCTGCCATGAAGGAAAACTCAAAACATAAATTCTTCATAAGGCAAAGGTAGGAGGTGGCACTGAGAAATAATGCTCTCATGCTGTGAGAGACACGGTGGGGAGAGAGGGGAGAGCACTCATTCTAAGACAGATGTAGCAACAATTACTCCTGTTTAACTACCTAAACGGGTAATACTAGTTTATGGGGCCCCTCTGGTGGAAATCTTTCTGCCATTGCTCTGCGGACTTTTTTTGGCACGGATTGTGCATTCTCAGGAGAGCATTGCAGAGACCTTGCTGACAATTCCAGATGCAGACCTCTTGAAATAAGTGTAAAGTGCAATTTTCATTGAAGATGCATACATTTTAATTACAAATTACATTATGAACATAGCTAAAATATTTTCAGTTTATTTTATACATAAACCGGACAATGAGGCAACTGCATACTAGAAAATATGAAGTGGCAAGCTTCTCATGCACAAACATATTTGGCATCACCAGGTAACACAGTTCGCATGCCTTGTTGCTTTTTCTTAGAATTTCCAGTTCCAATGGCCTTGTTTCTGGTAAATTAAGAAAGCTTGCAAGTATCTCTCTTAAATGCCAAATACAAACTCCTGGAATATCCCCAAAGTGGCCTGTGATTCTGTAATTACATATTCACAGACCACTTTGGGAACACTCTGGGGATTTGTATTTGGCATTTCAGAGAGATACTCACAAGCTGCTCAAACTAGAGCTGTTTGGAGGATAAAGATCTCATTTGTCTATATTTTTTTAGATTCAGACTTCTGATATTTTGTTCTGATACTGGCCTGAAAATGAAGTCCTTCACATTATTTTGCAAAAGAGATTTTAACTTAAGTGTTCATTTTT
The DNA here is from genome assembly GCA_035583235.1 of Hafferia zeledoni. NCBI lineage: Eukaryota > Metazoa > Chordata > Aves > Passeriformes > Thamnophilidae > Hafferia > Hafferia zeledoni. The sequence continues at coordinate 18,371,728 of JAWWEV010000043.1, forward strand.
AAATTAGGTCCTTCTGATCTTTAGGTTTAATTCATAGTTCTCTTCTGATACTGGACAGGTAGATTCAAATGTGTCCTCTGACACTATATAGTTTGGGTTTCAGGGGTGGTTGGCAAGAAAACTAAAGATGCCAGCTCAAATCTATGCTCTTCCTGCAATTGTGTGCAATATTTCACCTGAAATCAAATTTAATTATTCAGACAAAACTGTGTGACAAGAACACTGATATTCTGGACTGGAATACTTTTAAATACAAAATGTCAGTCCAATAAATGCAAACAATGACTATCATTTTTGTCAATGTGAAATATATGACTGAAAAAAAGACAACAGGAATTTAAGTAGAGAGACATTAATTCAACTTAATCCAATGCAAGTTACCTGTGTTTTTCGTGGGAGTATAGGGTCATCTCTGGCTGTCAGAAAAGTATAAATACAAAATATTTTCAGATGGAAGCCCATCTCTCCAATCAAAAAGATTTATCTCAATATTCAGAAAGAGCCTCTGTTGTAACTGATTTACCATTTTAAACTCCTCATGCATAATAGGCAGCACTTGCATTAGCAAGTTATCCTGTTTAATTAAATTGAGAAAGAGTTCCCTAAAGTCAGTAAATGACAGTGTATTATATTTCAGTATTTCTGGCCATATGGTATACATGGCATAAAAAAACCAACCAAAAGATGGACGGGCCTGAAACTTAAGCAGAAATCATTTTGGGGCCAGAGGCAAGGGCTGGTATAAGCCAGAGTTTTCACACAATAGTTCTGTCCTACAGGCCTAAATGTAAAAGTACACTTTTATCAGTGGACATTTATAAATAATTTTTAAAAGGTGAACATATCAGTGTGCTGCCATGGATCTAAATAATATGTCTTATAGGCAAATGTGAGCTCAAAAGTCAGTCCTACTGTATCTATTTGCCAGGAAACAGACTTGCCATCTCTATAATAATTGCTTATATCTTTATTAAAAACTCTGCTAAGTTTTTGCATGCATGTATGTGTTTATGTCTATTTGTACACGGAACAGTCATCACAGTGCCTGACAATGAGTATCTGAAGCCAGTTGGTAAATGAGCAGCATTGGATGGAAGGGAGAGGGATCTCTGCTTTTCCCTTGTCCGAGGGGGTGCAGAAAAGGGGACAGAGACCAGGTGTCCAGGCAGTCCAGGCAAGAGAGAGTTTATTGGGACAATCCCTCAGGTTTTATAAAATCTCAGGGGAAAGATGCCAGGTCTGGGGTTGGATTGGGTGAAAACTCAGCAACGGGAAGGGTCTAAGGTCCATTAACCAATGGATTTAGGACACGAGCAGGGCTGGCTGAAGCCCTGGCCCTGGC
>JAWWEV010000043.1:18373169-18401748 GCA_035583235.1 Hafferia zeledoni
AACAGCAAGTCTCTTAGTCATTCAAGGTGTTTCTCCAGCACTGTCCTCCTTGGGATTCATTTCAGCATTTTCCTACAGGTAAAAAATGCCTGAAAACACCATTCTCCAGCTGGTTCCATGAGGATTTAGTGTTGAGCACGAGGCTCTGAGACAATGGAGTTTCTTATTTGCTTGTGCCTAAGACACTGTTGGGGCTGGTAGGATGCAGAATGTGTCCCACAGGTCCTGCTGGTAAATTCAGGTTAATTTACTTATTTTAAAGAAATAACTGAGTGACATACTGTAACATTTTGGGGTTTTTTTTATTCCTAGACTGGAAATCTTTAACACAAAAAAAGTTAGTGTGGTTTGGAGAAAAAACTCTATTGTAATAAGCCTCCCTCTGCTGAGCAAAGAACATAAAGTAGCAACACACCAGGTCAAGGTTTTGCTGTGTTGTTTCTGATTTTTCAATACCTGAAAAAAAGTAATTCTTTTTAAAAAGACTTCCTAAACCCCAACTTGCTACAAGATTATAACTACAAAAAGCAAATGAAAATATGAGCCTGAAACACCTGTCAGGGTCCCTTTAAGAATATTCTTCATAATGATGGAAAAGGATTTAAAGTAATCTCCTTATAGATGGTTGTAAAATCTCAATGACTGAGGAAGATATAAGAATTAGCAGGTAACAGGACACTGAACTTTTACAACATTTTTACTTCAGAAGACAGGGGAAAGGAAAGGAATAACGTGAAATCTGATATTTCTGCTTTAATTTACGCAACTTGTTATTCTTCCCCTGCTTTGAGTTGTGAGAATAGAAGCTATTTGTTAATGTTCTGGTTCTCCTCCTGGCTCATGTAAAAGGGCAGACAGATAACATCAAGTGGCTGTGCAGGGATACTGCATGTACTTTTTTGCTCTACTGCTTAATGATATGGGGTTTAATTAAAAAATATATGGTGTCATATTTTCCATGATATTATTGCTTATAAGAGGGGTCTGCATTACACAATCATACTGACTATGTCATGTCCCAGGCAAAATATGCTAGCCTTTATCTGCTCACATCTGTTTTAAGCCCCAAATAGCTAAGTTTGCACAGCATCTCACTTAGGAGCACTGAAATTGTCCTGTCCTGTGTCCAGGAGAGTGGAAAAAAGATCAGAAGAAACCAGCTGATGCATTCTCCTTCCATCTAGGACTTTAAAGTTTCCAAAATGTCTTTGTACATGCAACGTATATGTATAGAAAAAGAGTATAAATCATCTTTAAAACATGTAGCTGGTTAAAACAATAGCACAGCTGAAAACTAGAATGATTGAAAGTGGTTTTGTTCCTAGGTTATCAGGAAACCTGTCCCTATTTCTGAAGCATCGTAATTATTCACAAGCATGGGATTCATCACCCTGATAATCTGTGACTGTCCCATAGGACATACTTTCCCCCTACATGCTGAGAATGAATCTTGCTGTGACTGCTTACCTAAGACTTGCAGTATTTTTCAGTTCCTTGATTGTATAATTGAAGTAACAAATGAAAATCAGCTAATAATGAGTGAACTTTCAAACAGATAACCATTTATACTAAATTACATTCAGCTATGGGCTTTCATAAACATATTAAAATATACTATATAGAGGTCTGAATACTAATAGTATATAATGTATCATAAACGAAACAAATTTAACCTTTTTTCAGAAATCTGTTTGTGAGTCATACTTTTAATATTATGTCAGCTTTATGTTTTTTAAATGTAAAACTATGAAATGCGACAAAGGCAATTTTATGGGCTTATTAGTACCTATAAATGCACACCTATAAAAGCTATGTTGCAGTTGTAAACCCCTATGATGTAATTTATACCTAAACAATATTATTTCATATGTTTCTGTTATATTTCTATCTGCCCTAAAATGGAAACTTCATATTAACCCTACACAGGGAATCTACATAAATTATTGCAATATGTTTCTGCTATTATCATTCTGAGATGCTGGCATAAAAGAAAGATGTATAGTTAGTACCACTACTTCTATTGTGTGTTAGTCAGAAACAGAGACACTTTACTTCCTACATAAGTGTTATGGGTTTAGCTAAGTAGGCCTCAATTTAGGCTTTAAATTTCAGACTAGGCCTGAGACTGTCGGCTGACTTGAGCTGGGCTGAGCTAGCTAACAGCTGACTTCTTTTAGCCAATGGTATTCTATACCATATTCCAACATCATCTTGAAGTGTAAGAGCTGGTGTGGGAGTGGTTTGGTCAGTTCCTTCATAGCTGTTGTCTCAGAAGGATGCACTGTGGCGTCCCAGGAGGGACGGGCAGGCCCAAGCCCAGAGCACCAGCTTACCATCACGTTACCTTAGGGAAGTAAAATGTTTGGTTTTTTCTCTCTGCTTAAGTCTGTCTCTGGGGAATTGACTTCTCTAGAGTGATTTGTAGTTAAAATGGTGGGATTTGTGTTCACTGGGGAGTGGGAAGTTATTTCTTGTTATTTCTAACTTGTGTAAGTGTGTGTTATATCATAGTTTACTCTTAATTTTCTCTTTTCTGTATAAATATATATAGTTAGCTTAAGCATTAAACTGGTTTGAGTTTCTAGGGTTTTTTCCCTTCTTTTTTCTTGGGAGGAGGGAAGCCTTAACTCTGTATCGGGCAGTTGGTGTTTTGCCAGCTTAACCCAAGACAGATGAATGGTGGAGAATGCAGGCAAAACCTCACTTTTTTTCTCAATTAATCCCTATTTGGCTGCATTAATAAATGATGTATTGCTCTTTGATATTTTAAAATATTGAAAAGCAGTATTATTTGTCCTGAAAAATTAATACCTTTTATTAAAATAAATATATTTGATACACTTATTTACTTAAATCGTAGAATCATGCATTGAACTTCTGTGAGAAAATTGGTCAGAAACCCCCTGGCTGGTTCTGAATCTTTTTCTACTTGGATTGCATTGAAATTATGTCTTTCATAAGTACAGTATAGTGGTACACCTTCCATCTGGAAGGAATCATTGAAATGTTTGGTCAGCCAGTGAGACGGTCAAAAATGGACTTTATTCAAGGGGAGAATATAGCCATTTTATTGTACAGCTTCTTGCTTAATATAGGGTTCTACAATTAAGGGGCAGGCAACATGCAAAGCAGGGAATAATAGTTCTTATCTACGGAATTCACAGTTTATTTTTCTGATAAGAGCAGAGACCTAAAGCTAATCTATTATTCATGAAACAAGAGGGAGAAGAACAAGAGTAATGTGACATAGGTCTTACAGGTCTTGATGCAGAGCAAAGTTTACACATACAAGCTCCATTTCTTTCAAATGCAAGAGCCAGCAGATAAGCGATATCTGCAAACTTTGATTCAACTCTGTTACTGGCGTTGCTCTCAGGTTCTGCTGTTTTTCCAGGGAATGTCAGATCTTCCACACAATCTTCCCACAGTTGGGGTGATTTGTGACCCCACAAGCCAGTGCTTTAGGTAAAAAATATTCATAGAAAATCTACCACAATTCCAGGCTGACGTGTCTCTGACCTATAGGTCAGAAATCCAGAAGTTTTAACTGACGTAGTTAATGTCCTATTGTGAAGGGACATGATGCCATCTCTCTCAAGTAAGACCTCTCAGGACTGCTAGAGACAGAATCACAGGTTAGTAAATCCTCTTCTCTTCAGCAAAGAGAAATTAAATTTGAGCTGCTAGAATAGTGTGCACCATGAAGGCCAGAAGGGTGAAAGGAACTCCAACTGCTCCAAACCCTCCCAACTCCCAACAGTGTCATCCAAAGGGCTATACACTTCTGAAAACGTTCATAGTGGTTTCTGTTTGGTTATGAAGCTTTTCTCATTCACATAATGGGCACATCCAGCTTCTAATGGGCCTGGAATATGTTAAGCTTAAAAAAATTTTGAAAGGTCTAAAATTAGCAGTGTGTGACAAAAGCTGTCATTTGGAAAAGTAGTCCCTCAAGACACTTGATAAATCATGGAGAAGTAGATTCAGGTGACAATAATAATTCTCTTGACCTTGTCAATGGTATGAATTTCTACTCCAAAAAAAGTTTCCCCTCAAATTCCATAAACACAAGGAGTATTTTTGGTGAAATGAAGAAGGAAGGAGAGAGCACAAGTGTTTTTAAAATACATTTTAGCCTTAGACTTTTTAATCATTTTCCCCTCTATTCTTCATCTGTCTTAAAAAAACACCACAGTCCTTTCTAGTCCTTCTCTCAAAGTGCTGACCACAACTCTGGGACAGTATCTCCAAGCCATCTCACTTCTGTGGAAACCAACACAAATGCAGGACATTTGCTAAAACAGAGTTGGACTAGCAATACTGATACATTTACTGATACATTTTCATTAAGAACAGAATTTCTGATGTAGTGTTTTTCCTTGTTCTGACTGTGTGTAAATTGCAGATATGGCAAGCACAGCAAGTGTGGATAAGTAAACTGGTTTCCTAGAGACAATAAAAGCAGAAACTATAAAGCAGCACATCCTCCCAACTGATGTGACTATTTAATGGTACTGATAACACAGAGAACAGACGTAAGTAGTCTCACTGTTTATACACGCACAGCGTAGTTCCCCAAATAGCTGAATTACTTTCCATATAAGATCATAAAATCTAGATAGAATCTCATAGGACTGCTGTTAATCAAGTGGGCATGACTATGACGTTCCAATATTAGTATTATAAGCTAAATATAGCAGCCAGCATTTCTGGTGCCCACTTGTGTTCATTTCTTCTGTGATGAGTAATTCATCTGTCTCCTTCATGTTAACAGTGAGCTCATGTGTATTGGAAAGATTAGCTTCTATCAAATCCAGGGCAGAACTCAGGCGAATAAGACATTCTTTTTTCACTTTTTTTAAAAAAAGGAGCACAAATTAGGCATATGGACAAGTAATTCCTGAAACCACTGAATGTCCAAGAGCCTTTCAGCAGGACTTCAAGAGAGGGAGGGGAAAGAGAAAATTTCAATTTATGTAGAAATCAATTTGATTAAAACCTTCAATTTTAGCTCTGAATGTCACAGGAAGTAAGGGACCACAAGCAGACATGCACTATCCTCAGTGATCAATATGTAGTGCTTTGTTTCAGTTAAAGGGCATAAATGCACTGACTTCAGATTATTGAGTTGGTTTTACGACTGCTCTGTGTGTCTGCAGCCGCATGCACCATTCAGGGTATGTTGAGTCTTTGTCCTCTCCTTTACAGAACTCCATAATTTAAACTGTCAGCTGAAAGCAAAAAATTACATGGAAATACTGGTCACTGAAAAAGGTGACACACTATTTCCTAATTTTTTCTGCTTTCTAAATCCACTTTTCAATTCTTTAAAACTAATGTGCAGTGTTGTATGATTAGGAGAGTAAAAAAGAGGCAATAGGCTAGGCCTCTTCCAAAACCTTTGTTTTGTCTAAGAGTTTAAAAGTTCCTTACTGTGTCCAAAGCATATAGCAGAAGCAAAACATAACTGGTAAGAGAGGGTTAGCTGTCACAGACAGCTGTAAGACAGCAAAATTATTAAGAAATTTCAGAATGAAATGTAAAAGAACTTTTCTTCACAGCTGTTATGGTCGGAGAGTCCAATTTGTCTTTCTGTGTACAAATGACAGTAAATTTATTGAAAGATGTCTGTAACTAGAGATAATTGTAGTTCACTTTACATCCATAAACAATATGGGTCCTCTTGATATTTTGGTTTCAATCAAGCCTTTTGACAGGTTTAACATTTATTACAAAACATATTCCCTTATCTGTATTTTATACATATATGAAATGCCTTTTTATAGAATATCAAAACCCATCTTATTGACAAATACTATTGCACACACCACACTGGATTCTACCATGGACAAACTTACAGACCAATGTGCCTAGGAAAGAGCTAAATTCAGAGGGAAATCTCTTATGTATTAGGAGTTAGTTTTTGTTATTGCAGTACAGAAAAGCATATCAAATGGCTGTGTTTGTCCATCAGTGCCTTAGGAAAGAAATTAAGAAGACACATTATAGTCCACTCCCCTTTGCCTTTGGGAATCATTTGCTGCCAATCACATACATCAACTTTACCAAAGTTGTGTAGAGCAAGGAACCAAGAAAGCTGCTTGTATTTTATACCTCCTTTCTTCAGATAAGACAAAAACACACCAGACCCTGTAAATAGACATAGAAATTTAAAAGGTCAGGTCTTTACTTCCTTCTGTGCCCCTATGTATCTGAATCTGTTCTGTAGTTTTTACCTTCACTATGTTTCCGTGTACATGTATGTGAAATTTCAACAGCCCGATTAAATTAGAGGTGACTTTTTAAAGTTACACTTCTGAGCAAGAATGGGGGCATAACTAAGGATGGAGCAGTTTTAGTCTTAAAAAGAGTCTATTTGCATAATTATATGACTGGCTTACTCCACCTTTTAGTATATCATTGCTGTAACTAAAGTGCCCATGTAGCAAGAGCATATATTCTTTCCACTTATGCCTATAAAATTCTGAATTAACTCACTGAGTTTACATCTAGGCTGATAGGGATGACAATCCTGATATCAGCAACTCTTATGAAAGTTGTATTTTCTGAGTATGGCTATATGAACTAACTAGTGTTTAGGTGAACTGAATTGTACCATTGATTTGTGCTAGTGCTATACTTCACATGATTTTACTCTTTGGAATTAATCCAACGTAAATTTCAATACTTGACTGATTTGGTGGGGAGGGTTATCATCTAATCTGCTAGGTTTTCAACTATGAAATAATGTGCTTGAGGGATGTGCAGGCTCTTTCACACAGAGAATATTGGAGAAAAAAATTCACTCTAAAGCTGCATAGCCAATAGCCATATTTCAAGTGATCTTTTTTTGCCAAACATTGTGTTTGTCCCACAATAAAAAAACTCAGAAACTGCACATGGAGGAGAAGGTAGCTGCTGAAATTTTAGATAGCTTAAATTATTGTATTCATTGATGTCATAGCAAAAATCAGAACTCTGGTAACTTCAGAGTGAAATAAGTGGGAACTGAGAGTAATTTTTAAATTACATTAATTTACCGTTATATAAAGAAAAAATCATTTAAATAGTCATACATTACATAACTGACATTTTAAATAAACAGCTTGTTGCTAACAGCCTGACAAGCATCTTCAAACTGAGGATGACATTGCTATTGTGATGGTGGAAGAAGTGCCTGTCATGTATTCATGTACTCACTGATGGGAAAGGGATTCATCTCACCTAACTTCAGGCCTCTGTCAGCTACAGGAGAATTTCAGCTCCAGAGTCAGACATAGGTATGCATTCAGTGTCTTAGCTTATGAAGTTAAAGTCTTTCCTAATCTAGTCAACTGAGTCAGTGTAGTACAGAGAGCTACTGAGTTAGTCAGAAGTTGGTGACTATTTCAGGGGGAGCTGAATAACTTTCTCACTTCTGCTGGCTGTATTGACTACCTCTGACATTCATCTCTGTTTTATAACCTGTGGTGTTGAGCATCATCTGAGATTCCCCAGATGTCCAAGATGTCAGCTGGAGGTTTTCAGGTATGGTATGGAGCATATAGGTGATTCACATCCTTTTGTTACAGCAGTTGAAGACTATGTTGTATACCTAGAGGCATCTCAGGTAACGTGTGTTAAGCAACTGACTTGCACCCTCATTGATAACAGTAGAAACTTAAACATCTGGCTCACATGCAGTCACCTCCTTATACACATGTAAATTTAGTGTCTCAGTCTGTCTCAACATGGATATCTAATGTGGTTTGAGTTGCTCAAGACATTTCTAGTTCTTTCTCCTTGATTCTACTTAGGCCACCAGCCATATTCACCAGCTTTGCAGACATCTGGAATACCCTAGGCAAGAAATGGCACAAATACATATGTTTGGCCTGTTGAAGACTGCCTTCAGGTTCTAATCTAATGTAGTTCTTAAATTTCCTCTCTAGACAACAGAAAGGCAAAAATTCTTCCGTGAGTCTATTAATCTTACTTGAATGGTGCAACATATTTTTAAAACTGATTCTCTACTGAGTACAGTGGGTAATAACACAACTTTCTGAGAGTAAAAAAATCAACTCTCAGGTAGACAAAGTGGTGAGAGAGTCCAAGAGTGCTAGTATTATTTCAAAATGAATCATAACCAGTGTTGACTTGGCCTGTGTTGAAGGGCCACCTGAGCACCCCCAGTACAAATAATTTACTGACAAGAAATTACAGAAAGGCTACAGACTTGTTAGGGAACACAAGCTGCAGAACACATTAGATGGTATTACCATGCAGGTCCTCAAAAAGCCACCAGAATAATATGATGCTTGATTTACGAGATACATGGCATCATCCAAAGAGTCATTGCTGAGTGCAAATTGTCTCTGAATAAAAGATTACAGAGTGGTCCTTAAGAAGAATCATGGTATTTCATTTCCTCTCATTTATCTTGTTGTTATGGGTTTAGCTAGGTGTAGACCTAAATTTAGGCTTTAGATATCAGAGTAGGCCTGAAACTATCAGCTGACTTGAGCTGGGCTGGGCTAGCTGACAGCTGACTACTATGGCCAGTAGTATTCCATACCATATTCCGACATCATCTCAAAATATAAAAGCCGATGTGGGAGTGGCTTAGTCAGTTCCTTCAAGCTGTGGTCCCAGGAGGATGCACTGTGCCATTCCAAGAGGGACGGGAGGACCAGGCCCAGCACTGGCTCACCACCATGTTATCTTAGGGAAGTAAAATGTTTGTTCTTAGTCTTTCTCTCTGCTTGGGTCTGTCTCTGGGGAATTGAGTTCTCTGGAGTGATTTGTAGCTAAAATAGTGGGATTTGTGTTCAATGGGGAGTGGGGAGTTATTTCTTGTTATTTCTAACTTGTGGAAGTGTGTGTTACATTGTAGTTTTCATTTTCTTTTTTCTGTATAAATATATATAGTTAGTTTAAATCTGTTTTGAGGCTTTTTTTCTTTCCTCCCTTTTCTCAGCGGGGGTGGGGGGAGGGAGGCTGACACGCTGTATTGAGCAGTTGGCCTTTTGCCAGCTCAACCCGAGACACTTGTATTATTTGTCTCCTATATTTGTGTGAATATGGGAATGCCTTATCCCTGAAACTCTTACCTCCAAGTCAAGGGACTGCTATGTATTCAAGCCTTGGCCTTACACTATGCACTTTAAATCTTCAGTCTGGTGCCCAGACCTGTGCTTGCTTTGTTTGCATTTCATCATGACAGAAGGTATATAAATGTATATGAAGCAAACATCACCATATACCCAACAGGGCTTATCGAAGCAGATTGAGCACAGGCCTATCAGACCAGAACTTGTTTGTGTCATCTTGAACTGGGCCATAGGCAGAGCAAGTTCAGGTCTTCAAAAAAAAAAAAGAAAAAAAAGAAGAAAATTTCGTGTTAATTTTAGCCAAATCTGTAACTAAACATCACTTGCTGTATAACTTTTAACATCTCAGGATGGCTGTTTCCCTATGAGACGTCTTAACATGGCTGCAGAAAAACTCTGACAGGCTTTTTTGCTGCTATTCTGCTACAGAAACATAGGGACCTTTGAACACCATTTCATGGCATGTGATAGCCAAACCTGTGGGCTCTTTGAAAACCTGAATTGTGAAACAATACAATATCTTAAAGTTTTCAAAACTAGTACATTCTATTATGATACTGTTGTAATATTTTGAATGTAAATTCTGTAATATTTATGAAGACAGCTCAGACACAACAGGCCTAAACTTCCATTCACCCAGACAGAATTTTATCCTCCTTCAAAGAAAATCAAGAAAATACTTTGTCTTCTGCTTGGATACTATTGCCTTTTCAACACTTTACCTCATTTTGTAGAAGGACATTTATCAGATCATAAAAATCATCTAACACCTCCTTCTGACTGAGAGTTGTTTGGGTTTTTTTACCTATAGAGCTATACCTATGTACATTGCTGCAAATTATTAAAGGTTGTAGATGTTATGTAGCTCTGTGGCTTTATTTTAATGTGGAAATCTGTCTTTATATTTAATTGGACTCATAATCTCATTAAGAAAGGCAGTACATCAAAAAGAAAGAAAAAATCCATTATGTAACTTCACATCTGGAGTGGGGGTGAAAAGGGTAATAAGGTGTAAGTGAAATCCTTTTCAGCTAAGATTTTAGTAGAAGTTGCATTGTAATTCGACTGTTCTATGATCAATGTTTTATTCAAATTTAGTAATATAAAAACTAAGAGTTTTGACAAATATGGTTAATAACATCTTTCCCAATATTTTATCAGGGCACACATTGTACAAAATTAATATAATATAGTTACAATAATGTACAGCAATCCAAAAACTGGATTTAAGAATTAGTTAAAATTATTCAGATATGTTATTATATATTTTTGACAATTTGATTTTGTTAACTTTTAAAATGAATGTAACATTTATAATTGTAAATGAGAAAATTAGCATCAGAGCACATAAAAAGAAGAGGAATCATTATGCTTAGCATGCATGACTCACTGAAGTGTGGTGAGTAGGAGGTTCTGTGTAGTAACCTGAATTGTACTGAAGATAAAGTACATTTTGAATTCTTTTTTTTCTCCATGTAGCAGAGATGAATAGAATTTTGGATATTTTTCTGAACCAACTTTATATAATTATTAAAGATGTACAAGCTGTTTTATATAAACAGTGGGATGGAAACTGGCTAGAGGAACATAAGCTAAGGCACAAAACTGAGACAAGTCTATCAGCTTCTATGAAAATGATTTCATATTGTAATCTGTATAACTTTTATAGTAGGGACATCTTCCAGATGTCAACTGATAGAGCCTAAATTATTCCTTTCTGTAGTTTTTGCGCTCAGGTTTATACAAGTCAGTAAAATCACATTATTGCATGCAGATGCTGAAAACACTGCTGATTTCAGTGCTCTGCAGTCTCATTCTTCATCCTCCTTATCCTGACTCAGAGTGTAAGCACAAAAAGACTTCAAGCCAACCAGACTTCAGAAATACAAATTTCTTCTATAATGAGTAATTGGACCCCTGTCTGACCAAGTGGACAGAAAAAGCTAGTATTATAACATTTTACACTAGGAAAAATTAAATAAAAGGATAATTGTCATTTACACAGAGTGCACAAAGAAGAAATGAACAAAGCATGAAGTTGATTAAGCCCTGCAAAATTTATCCCAAAATCAGAACAAATATAGATTAATTCCTATTGTCAAATCACTGTCTTAACTCCATAAAATTACTTTAAATATTCCCCTTCATCCTGTTCTTCCTTCAGACCCATCTTTCCTCCTCAAGATGAAGAAATTGTAATGTAAATTCTGGAGGCCTGAACATTTTCACTTATGTTTTGTTCCACTACAGAACGTACAAGCATATTTTTGTTGCATTATTCTTTGCAGCATTTTCATCAGTAAGAACAAGTGTGATAAATTCATTCTGTATTCACTGTTAGATATTATTGTGTTTTAAAAGTTTGGGCTATCTAAGGAAGAAGAGGTACCATCATATAACACAAATGCTGGCAAGTGTTAACTACTTATAAATAGACTTTTATACACATGAATTGAATTATTGCAGTAAATGTACTGTGATTTCTATGGATTTTTTTGAAAAAAGGGGGAAATTTATATTTCCTACAAAAAACAGAACCTGCAAATTCACTACCACTACCTTCTTCCTGAGACTCTCATATTCAGTGCTTTGCTAACAAGTTCTCCACTAACTCTGTAAAATGTCTCAGTGCAGGTAAGCAGGTCTTACCCAGAATGATTTCATTGCATGACGGAAGGAAAGGTCAAATCAGAAAAAAGTTTGGGAGGACTAGGGAGGGGACAGGTAAAAATGGAAACAGAATGAGCTGAATCTTATTACAAGCAGTTGATCTCATAGGCTTTCTCTTCAAGACTGTTGAACACTGCTGTAGTTCCCTAAGTGACTTGCAGCTCTGTACACAGAGCAATACTCCCCCTCCCAAAAACCACCTGCATAAAGTGAACTTAATTTATTTTTAAAAGCCACTGAAGATTGAGTTGCTGAGATACTTAATTCACATCATATACAATTTTGTGTGCCTGTAAAAGAAGACAGAATCTAAATAGATAAATCAATGAATCATCTATTTTAAACATCTTTTTTTAAGTTGGATGTAACCATTACGGTAAATAGGGGGCTCAAGACAGCAGTCAGGTAAAAATGGAAGTAGTAGGCTAATGAAAGGAGATTTTTAAATAGGAAATTATTTGAAGGGTAAACTGATGCCTTAGAGGAAAGGGGTGACAGTACATAGAGAGATAAAGTTATAAGTTAGTCTGAAAACGCAAGCAAGATCATAATTCTTTCAATCACCCTAACCTTCCTTGATTTTGATTGTGGCCTCAGGGCATGAGTGCAACACAAACGCTAAATAATAAACAGTGCAATAGGTCTTTAAGGCATTCTCTATTTCAGTGGGGCTCTTGACCTATAAACATCCTGGAAATAGTTTTTTTGGCACTGTCATAAATAAATTGAGCCATTTGTTGCTTGAGGGGACAATTCTGGCAATATTTTTCAGAACATAAAATAGGCCATGGCTGCTGACAGAGTTTGAACATGTCCTTTCAAGTAAAATGAAAAGATGCTAAAGAATCTGAATGAACTGGAAAAAAAAGAGTAGAAACAAAAGTAAAGGTCACATATTTTTCATTCATTTTAAGTTTAGAGCAAAGCTTCAAGACTTTGATATATTTACAATATAAGAGTTAAGGGCTGGCCATGTCTTGTTAAATGTTGACTTCCTAAAAATAAAATGAATGAACAAGTTGCTAATGTTCATAAAACTAAAGTATTTGCATTAATTGAAACGCCACATTATTTCATTTATTTGGAAATATTGAAAAACACAAGCTTTCCAACAAAGGTAGAGAGCTTTCTTATGAGAGAGTGTTTCTAGAATCAGAAGTCCCAGGACTTACAGGATATAGGATCACAAAAGGGCTCAAATGTTTTGCACTACACTAAAAGAATTCTGAAATCAGTTTTCTGAACAAAACAAATAGAAAGGAGCTTCACACCTCAATGTCCCAAAATTGGTGCCCAACATCAACAAAATTGCTTGTTATCTTACATACAGACTTCTTCAGGTTGTGAAAAATCTTAGTTCCCTATTGTATAATTGTCAGACACCAGATCAGTAGTTACTGAGTCAGAACCACCCTGTGGGAGGTGCATGTTTGTGGGGGGGAGGTCTGGATTGGTCGAACCTCATGGAGCTGTGGTGGCATCGTATCCCTCATCGCAGGCACCTGGAGCCTACACAGGGAAGCTCTGTAGTGTCTGTCAGTCACAAACAGCACAGGAAAACCGTAACACCCACAGCTCCTGGAGCCCCTGACCCAGCTCAGACTGGCAGGGACAGTGAGAACATGGCTCCTCACCCTGGCCTGGAATACCAGAGTGGCTGGGGGATCAGAGACCCCGCCTGGGGGAGTTGGTCATAGGGACCAGAGGAGGTAAAACCAAAGGCCTATGTTTGCCATGTGTCATGGCCCTGCCAGATGGATGTGTGTGAGCTGGTCGGTCACAAGGTTCCAGTGGTAGCCTTATCATCTTTCTCTCCCTCTTTCTCTTTTTCCCTTCTTGTTTCCTCTGCTTCTCTTTCTCTACTCCTTTCTTGATGCTTTGGATGGCTTGCAGCTGGAAGTATTGGATCTTGACTTAAGTGTTGTGCATTAGTATGTGCTGGGTTGGTATGGTGGAACATTTTATCTAGCATGTGTAGTGCCCTTTTTGAACCTTTGACAAGTTCCCCCATTTATATATATGCATTAAAGTAAAACTCCTGGCTGAGCTGAGAGATTGCAGATCCTGGATGTTGCAATAATGGACAAAATTAAAGACAAAAAAACTTGCAATTGTATTCAGCAGTTGTATCTCTTTCCTGGTGGTAGTTTTGTAGAGTAATAAAATAAAACCAAATCATTCAGGCTGGAGAGTCAAAACAATTTCCTATATCTGGAATTAGTCATCTCTTGTAGAGGAGGTGAACATTACCCCAGTAACATTTATAGTTTAAATCAATAAATATGGTTCAAATGTGGCAAGTACTCTGTGAGAATTCCTCCGATTTAGAGGATGAGGTGTCTTTGTCCAGAATCTCATATGACTTTCACCTACATATGACCTGCTTCACCAGAAATGTCACATTGTTAACCAAAATTATTATGGATTGCCCACGCACAGTTAGATTTACCCCTTGGCAGGTTGCATTAAAGCTGGAGATCCAATAAGCCCCAGATGCCAATTTCAGTGCATTTCTGATGGGTAGGTTAAATACACTTTAAAATATAGATCTGTTTATGCTCATCCATCTTTCCAACTATTGTTACCCTGTTAAGCCTTACATGATTTCCAACCACAAGCGGTTTTCACCTAGAGGGTAATGTTTTGTTGTTTTTGTTTTTTCTTTTCCCATGACTAGGAATCCAACTTTCCACTTGCTTTCAGAAGCTGTGTTTCTTTGCTTGGCATGGATGTACTGCTCTTCTATTTGTAAATTAGCTTTATTTGTGTAGGTGTGGCTGGCCTCTTCATCTGGACTGGCTGCCTCAAAAATTATCAGTCAACCATCACAAAACAGCAAAACATAATTACAATGAAAAATCACAATAGGGCAATTCTTTTGGAAATCTAGCAGCAAAAACATGCTTCTCACAGAACTGATAAAGCTTTCAGAAACATCTCTTTGAACTTTCTCTTAAAATTTATAGATTCAGAAAAATTAGAACATATCCTGAGGAGTTCAGTTTCACCAAGTACCTGTCAAGTCTTCTGATCAGCCCTGCAGCAGTTTAGTTCAGGGTCAGAGATCCCAGAGTTGCCAGTGTACATGCCAGCTGGAATGGGAGATTAAAATATGTTGGAGGGAGTGGTAGTGAGGAAAAGGCGTTGTTCTTTCCCTGTGCATTCCTGCAGTTGGCAATCACACTGCCACAGCAGTCCTGCCTGAGCCATACCCTCTAGGACTTAAGAAATGTTTGTACTTTTTGTAGTAGTAGAGCAGATTGCAAATATGAAATTGCATTTATCATATAATTAAGAAAGTTAGCATACAATGCAAGCTGAGGTTTGAATGCTACCCCTGTACCCTAGGCTGAGAGTACTCAAGTTGTAATCGACCTACCACAGGTAGCAGTGTATTTAGACAATGTTCAGTGGCTAGGTAAGGATCCAGAATCCTCGGCAGACACGGTCTTCACAATCAAAACATTTACTCTTATTGGAATTAACTAAACTTTAATTGTTTTTCCTGCAGTTTTTCATGCCAGATATCACCTTAAAGCTGATTCATTCTGATGTTTCTGAAAAAATATTCAGTCATTTCCAAGAATGCTAGCAGAGGAGGATACATGTAGTGGCTGTTCTGAAAACCTCTTGATCACTTTCAATGAGAAGCCTAGATAGATCAAATGCACCTGTGCTTGACATAAGACATACACAAAATAGAGATAGAGAAGAGGAAAATGAGGGGAAAGAGAAGAAAAACAATGGGGATAATAGTTAAATAAATCTTCTGCTTCCATCATAGCTTATTCTTTCTGGGCATAGCATTCAAGACAATCACTTCCCCGAATCTCTGGCCAAAATTTATCAGATGTTACTTTGAATATTGTACTTAATGAGGAAAAGAAAATAAGCCACAAACTTTACCTAGTAGGAGTATGTCTCATCACATTGTCTTCAGGTAGCAGAAGCAATTTTGCCTGACATCTTCCAGTTAGTAATAATGCCCTGATTTCATATGCCACTGGCATACTAACCCATTGCTTAATTGGTTAATAAACAGGTATATTCAATAATCATGGTGGACTGTGCCAAACTGCCAGTCTTTGTTCTAGAAACATATGCTGGCAATTATAAATGATGATTTAATATAAGGATCTGTTACGAGCAGTTTTCAGTTGGGATGAATTTATACAGAAGAGAAAGGCTTTCAAGGTCTTCTGCATGTAAGAAAGAGAATAAGCAAAGTAGCTGACATAGTGTGGGTGCTTTCCCTTGGTCAAGTGGAGAGGGTGACAATGAAAGCAAACACACGCAAGATCCATCCAGTTTTGCAAGATATCAAGCTGTAAGGATTCTATGAAAACAGTGCTAAAAGACTGCATTAGTACAGCCAGAAAATACAAGTAGATAATCAACTGACAGTGAAAATGGCAGGGTGGATAAATCTGGTTCAACAGGGAGTCTCTATTCAGAGGGGCTGACACTGCTGTGTCCTGACACAGTTAGGAGGGCTGCAGTGAGGCCGGCATGTGGCTCTGCCAGAACAATGGTGATTGACTACAGATGGGCACTTCCTCTCCAAAAACACTCATCGCAGCGCTCTGGCAGGGAGGCATACGCAGACACAAGCTCCAATCTCCATGGCAACCACTTACTTCAGCGTGACATCAAGCCCAGATCAAAACTCCATAGGCGTCAGATAGTATATGCTGTTTCTTTCCTTGAATTAATAATATTGATTTAAAAGACAGGTTCCATTAACTATTTCTTCCCTATGCTGAGGATAATTATTGTGTGTGGTGCCAGTATTATTCTGGTGACTTGAAAACAGGAAGCACAGCATCGAGTTAAATAATTCATGCTGTGCTGCTGTTCACTCTGTTCTGAGAAGCAGAGTTTTTGCTAAGTGGGCATGCAATTTCAGCACAGGGGTGATAGGATTACAAAATATCTAATTGCCCTCTCATGTGATAAGATTACTTTTCTAAAAATGCTTTAATTTTTCCAAGCAGAGGCAAACAATCCAGAGAAATTACCAAACAAGAACGGTCTGAATGAATACTGCTGAGATTTTCCTTTTGAAAGCAGGGGAAAATGCAGTCAAGGCTTCATTCTCCTTGGGCCCTGTGCCCTTCTCCTCCCAAAAAAAGCTTTTCAAAAGTAAACAGCCAGTGATGAGAGCCTAGTGACGAGGGTGTTCCTTATATTACTCTTTAGGAGTACTCCCTGAGTCAATGACATGATGTTAGCAGTCTCTGCAGGACTTCTCAGTAATCTTCCAAAGCTGCAAGGTTGGTAGTTGTGATACAGCGTCTCAGGGTGGGCTTACTTGTAAAATCAGAGGAAAATGGAAGACAAAGCATCAGGTTTCTGTGATACATGCAGAGTGACTCAAGGAGAAAAGCCTCAACAAATCAGAACAGCTCCACTTCTTAGTGAGGGCTGTAAATATAGGATTTTCTTTTCAATCTAAGCAGAAGTATGTTT
This sequence comes from Hafferia zeledoni, assembly GCA_035583235.1. Classification (NCBI taxonomy): domain Eukaryota; kingdom Metazoa; phylum Chordata; class Aves; order Passeriformes; family Thamnophilidae; genus Hafferia; species Hafferia zeledoni. Next base: position 18,390,398 of record JAWWEV010000043.1, read on the forward strand.
GGCATCTGAACAAGCTGTTGTGTTTACCAAAAGAAAGCTGCAGATTTGGGGATATATTAGGAGACTGAGTATGTGATGGCATTCAAGAATGTCAAAGATGCAACAGGTTTCCTGGGCAGTAGGTCCCCTATTGCCTGAGCATATGCTCTTATTCACTTTAAGTGTTGATTAGTAGTCTTGTTTGGAAATCTTGAAGCAGAACAGATTTCTTCAAGGAATTAGAGGCTCATCTGATTCTGAACTTGCATTGGGGCAAAAATATGTACCCCTAATGAACTTTCACAGCAGACTAAAAGGTATCCACAAAACTCAGGTGCTTACAGAACTAAGCAGTTAAAGGAGGCAAGAACAGATGTATTGCTTCAGACAAAGTGTTTATCTAAATCAGTAACCAGAAGCCTATGCCAGGAGAATGGAAGAAGAGGTCAAGAACAGGCCACCAAGGGCAAGAACAGGGAAATAACAACATTTTCCTATTTTTTCCCTGTCTACTTTCTGCAAATGGTAATTAGTAATCTCCAAAGGATAATTGCTCTTTTTGTACTCTTTCTCTGGAAGGAAAAAGCCTGTTTTCATCCACAACATCTTTGGTCAAGAAATTAATAGATCTAATACTTATTTTAACTATTTTGTTTTATTCTGAAACTGGCATCTACTACATTTATCCAAGAGCCTGTAGTTCATGAATAGGCAGTGAAGTGTCAACCACTGTGAAACCCTTCTATGTCATTCAGGAGTGGAGTAGGAGAAAGCAGTCTGGATTGCTGCCCAAGTTTAGGTGGATATTTGAATATATGAGTCTTCAGATAGGTGAGGTTTAGATGGACAGAATTATTTATCTAATTATCTATTGTCCAGCTTACTAAAAAAAAAAAATAGTCACAAGATTAACCTACAATGTGTGGTTCTAATGGGACTAGGACAGTGAAGACTGTACTGGTTTTGTGACTAGGAAGGATCCAAAACCGGAGAGACAGGACCACTTAAATAATCTGAATGAGCTGAGATCCTGGATGCCAGGTCTGTACTAAAGTTATTCCAGATATTATGTAATCTAAGACATCAGTCTGGATTTCATGTGTGGTCTGAAATCCCTGTGCACATGGTGTATAACCTGCCATGGTGGTTCCTGCCAGCCCCATGAAGCATGAGGTGTTTGGCATCACACCTACTATTTGCTGGCAACTGGCAGCCATGGACATCCTTCAAACTGAGGGTTAGGGTCTGGGCACTGTGAAGGGCTGGTGTTTTCTGACTAACTCAGAGAAACTGACATTTCTAAATGGATTGTAGAAATGTGCTAGTCATAACATTCTGTTATCTTCTCTCCAACGTCAGGAAGCACATGCTTAGTTCAGCCATTCCGTCTAAATGATTTTTGCTGTGGAGATCTCAGTGTCTTTTCCTCAGCCATCTGTCAGCGGTACTGACACAGTTCACAGGGCTTTGGAATTAAAAGTCAGAATCCTCATAACCAAATTCAAGAAAGGGGAAAAATATTAAATATTGTTTTCTCTCTTACATACACATACATACATACATATATATATATATTCATATATATATTTGGGACTTGGTCTAGATGATGTATGTGGGTTCCTTCCAACTAGAGATATTCTATGACTCTATTATTTACATAGACACACACATACAAACTTAATGAGAATATTCCATCTCTATTTCTACTCTTTAACACCATTAAGATAGAGGGTTTATTTTACCCTACTGTATTCAGTATCACAATGTTATACTAATATACGGGAGTTGTCTGTCATAGGCAGACTCCAGGCCTATTGTAATGCTCTCTATGCAAGCAGGAAATAAAAAATAATATGATCTGTCAAGGCAACTGATATAAATATGAAAATACACATGAAAACTAAGGGAGACAAGAGAATACATTTTGAAGACGGTTTATAGATTGACATAATAGCTGTCAACCAGAAGCACAGGAGATCTTAGCACTTCATTAGAAACAACCTATCCAAAGGGTGAGATGCAATGCGAAAGAGAATGAAGCCGGTCATTTGGAAATACCTACTTGGGGATGAACACATTTGGGACAAAAGTGAGAGAGGAGATGCCAGGACTAGAGAAGAAAGTTTAAGACCTACTTTCTTGTGAAATTTGCCTCTAAATAATTTTAAATGGTCAAAAAATGTTATCTTAAGCTGTATCCAGTCTTAGAAGTCACAAAACCAGCTAACTTCTTTTCCCACACAAGGCTGCATAGCTCATATTCTGACTGCATCATTAGTCAGATAGCTGAGTTGCAGCCAAAATAGTTGTAGGCACATGAGAAGGATAGACTTTGTAGGAAGACAAAGTATCTTTTATCAGGTTACCTGAGACAATGGAAAGCAATGAACAAGCTTCTGCAGATAAAAGTCTTTCAGAGCAGGAAAACGAACGGCATTGTCTCTACTCATGTGGAGTTCCTCTTGTAAGATTTTTATGACACTTATAATTTCAGGCAATTACCTTATATAATATTTATATAATGTTGGTTAATAGTATGCTATAACAATATTAGCATAGTAACATTACCATTTTCTAAAGTTATGTGATTTGCAGTGAAAGACCCAGCAAATGAAGATATACAGTAGAGTGGTTAAACATCAGTAGGAATGTATAGACAAAACAGATATGGAGATAAGACCCTGAAACAAAAGCTATTGGATATCCTTTCAAAATTGGACTGTTTTCTGCTCATTGTGTCATGATTTATATAAAAATTATCTTTCAATCCCTGCAGTATAGACTCTAACTACAATTAGAAAATCATCCCAACATTTTATTGTTCATATGTATTTTGACATTGGTTTCTCAAGGTGTATAAAGCTTAACCAATTATACATTTGCTTGTCAGACCACACTTACTACATTTTTGCATCATTGGTTAATTATCAGTGAATTAAAAAGAGAAGTTGAAGTGTCAAAGACAATGAAATTCCTGCAAGCTGCATGAAGAATATTTCTTGGTTAAAGGAGAGTGCCAGAAAGGGAAAGACAGGCAGAATTCATCTGTTGTATGTCGTGTTTTGGCAGCAGAACACACGTACCTACTGGCCAGTCAGCCGAACATACTGACTGGCAAACACAAACATGCACAGCTTTGGGTAGTCACAGCTAATGACTAATTTCATCTGTTCTGTGGTTCATAGAACAACCTACTCTTATAGCCTTATCTGCAGAAGTGTTGCAATACTAAAAATTGGCAAAATTGTCAGTAAAGAAACGTTGAAGACATATGTTATTCTCTACTGCCTGCATGATTCAACTTCACATTACAAATAGCCTTACAAATATGTAAAAGCTCCTGAAAGCCATTATTCTGTGGCATGACATCCTACCAAACATGGTGCTGAAATGCCACAGGAGTATATTCAAACTTCAATATGCACGATTCTTAACATCTTATAAACTATGGCTTGGCATCACTTGAGAGTGAAAACAACAATTAATCTTTGCCTTTAGCTGGTATATCAGAAACACTGTGGAGTCCTGGAAGAGAGATGTATAAAAGGAAGTAACTAGGGTACAGCTGCCTGATGTTGGAAGCTGATCTGAAATGCATGTTTAACCCATGTGGTGCTCCTGCCCATCCCCCACCACTGAGCAATCAAACACATCGGGGACTGTTCCGCTAAACCCCTGTTATTTTCCACTGGGTTTACCTTTTAATAGGATAAACTCCATGATCAGGAAGACCACAGTGAAGAATTCTGGTGTCCCCATCTGAGGTCATAGGAGGAGGACTTTGCACTCAACAGCAGTCCAGCTTTAGCTGATGAAACCATAGCTCCAAGATAATTCAATAAATGCTATTTGCTGTATTTTGCCCGTGTTTGCTGAAGAGACACATTGGAAATATAGGACTGCAGAAGAGGTAAGAAATATATCTGCCCTGACCTGCAATCCACCTGGAATCTGCATCTTATTCTCTGCACTCTGAAGAGGCTGAAGTGACCCATGAGCTCTGAAGGGTCTTTCACCAATGCAGACCATTATACTACTATGTGTTGCTTATTTCCTAGGCAGACAAATACTAGAGTGAGTAAAGATTTGCTAATAACTCACTTGTAGCAGTCAGGTGCAGTGATTTTGGCCCTGTTTATGTTATGAATCACAATGTGGCCCGAATAATTTCTTAAAATCTGTGCTAGAAAATATGCTGAATGCTAGTACAATGTAAAAAAAGATTAAAAAAAAAAAAGGAGAAAAAAAAATCTCAAAATATTAGCACTCATCTGGCCACGTTGACTATTCCCTTATAAAATAATATTTAGTATTGTGTATATAAATTTGAACACTGCAATAATAAATCTTGGCACTATAAATAGACTGACTTGTGAGCCCTGACTTTTAAAAAGCACAGTTCTATTCTGAGCTGGAACAATATGTTGTCCTTGGAAGCCTGTTTTAAAGCTTTTCTTTAAGTACAGGTTTTCTTCAACATTTTTTCACCACAATGCACTGCTCCATTGACAGTAGTAGCAGAGCAGAAAAGAGCTTTTTGCAAAGAATATGTTTTGTTCGTTTGTGTGTTTTGCACATATAAGCATCATTGAATGACTGCAATTTCATTTGAGGGACAACAAGAGATCTTCAGCTCCTCAGATAAACCAAGTGCTAGGAAATTGTTACAGTATGTGCCTGTCTGGCCACTCATCTCTTACTTTTCCTGCCTTAATCAGGCCATGTTGTTACAGAGTAACAGTTTTCTCTGCTGGAGGTAAAAAAAAAAGCAAAATTTAAAAAATTTTAAAAAGAGATAAATTGTGTTGTAAAGTATTAGTACTCGATAATTCTTACATAATACAATTTCCTTTTAATTTCATACTACATCCTCCAAAAATTCAGGGAATAAGAAAGAAAAATATATTTTAGCAGGAAATGCCTTCTTCAGTGTTGTGGTTGTGAGAGCATGACCAGGCCTTGTCCCACAGAGGTCCCACATGCATGTAGTCAACATACCTCCCTCTGGGGCTGCCCACAAAACCCAGGGAATGCCACCAGCATGTTAAGCAGCAGTCAGTCCCTGGAGACTGCCTGTCCAGCTAGGATTTCTCCTTAACGAGGAGGAGGAGGGAAGGAAGTGTTCTGAATTATAAAAGCAGAATGGAAAGCCCCTGAAGTGACAAAATGCTGAATTATTCATTGTGCAGTTTCTAATTGTTCTTGAAGTTAGCAATACTGTTTGTAGTTATATCAGTTCAATATTGCCCCACTGTACTAGAGAAGGGAGGGAGAAGGAAAAACATCACTGAAATGCTTGCATAGTCCTGTTGCAGTCGGACAGTGAGCCAGAACTGAGAATTAAGTATGTATTGCGAATTATTTATAGGCATACCTTATAATCTCAATTGTGATATTTAATAGAGTTTCTCATTAAAAGTCACAGCAATTGCTGCTCTAGATCAGCTCAAACCCACCTGATGCCCAATTTTTTCATGGTAGGTCTCTAGCATTAGGTGTATATCCATTAAGTGCTTCAGAGATAGCAGCAAGAAACCCAGAACTGAATAATTATTAGCTAAACTGTCCATGAGCAAAATATTTTCCTGTCCTTCATGGAACGAGAGAGTGGCTGGACAATGCCTGGAAGCATAAAGATGTGCATTCCATTAAAAGAAGAGAATCACAATTACACATGGCATTATCCAGATTAACCTGCAGCTCCATTTTGAATAGGTCTGAAGTGACATCAGGCACAGTGACGTCAGACAATAACAGCTCGTTCCATATATTAACTATGCAGCATATGAGAAAAAATTATATTTCAGATGCTGTTTTTTTTATTTTTGTCTACTTTTCCCTACATAAGTAAGCAGGTAATCAGGGACATCCACTTGACACAGTCTTTCCACATCATTATTACTCATTCCTTTGTTATTTCACATTGTGAAAATATGTTTCTGCATTTAAATTAACCTCCCAACCTTGAATCCCACATTTCAGTTTTCCAAATAATTTCTGTCATCTGGCTCTAAATTCCTTCTGTCTTTACTGTAGCCTTTTGAGATGGTAAGACTAGGAGTCGTTGATTCATGTAATGGCATTATACATGCTAACATGTTGTTTCCTTTTTGACCACCAATGCAGAATGAGCAAAGGTCAATTAGTCCGACACCACTGCTTATCCTTCTAATCAATATTGCCTCATTGTTTCCTTGTCCCTCTGCATCTGCCTGTCTGTTGGTGCACTCAAATTGCACGATCTTTCAGGCTGCAGACTTTTTACTGTCTCTATGTAATGGATGTGCACAGTAGAAGCATGATTAGTGTCTGGAAATTCTCTTGCAGTATGAACAGTTAATATACAAATGACAAAGATAAAGGGCTCACATTGTAGCCTTAGATTTTATTTATTTATTTATTCCCAGAGTGAGTTCAGCTAATTTAAAACCCAGTAATGTGTTTAAATCACATTATTTACTGGAATATGCATTACTTAGCATTTATCTTTATTGAATTTCATTTGCCATCAAGCTGCACATCCAATTCACTAGTTTCCCTGAATCTATTGAATATAAAGATAGATTTTCTGTCATGGTAAGTCTCTGTTCTGCAGATAGCTAGAAGCTAGGAAGATATACCATGGGAAATATTAATGTTTGGCTTTTTTCTTGGTATATTCTTTTCCTATATACTTGCTATCAGAAATAGGGACCTGGAGAAAGTTGATTTATAATCTCACCCAGTATAGCTCTTCTAGTGTTCTTAGGTATTTCTGAAGTTTCCTGAGTTGGTTAATACTAATAGCTGGGTCATATACAGATTTTGCCACCTTTTTGCTCCTTTCTTTCACATGAACAATCTTGACTTTATGCAAATGAAATGAAAGCTTGGACCATCTCTCTTTTTTTCTTGATAAAACTTGAATGCCTTTCTATTGCTTACCGAGTTGTTAATATATGACAGCACTTTTCATGTAAAATAATCATTATTTAGCTTCCTCAAATCTTTCAATGAAGTTATAGCACACACTTAGAAAACCATTCAGTTTTTCCAATCCTGTTTTGCGTAACAATTCATTTACATACATTGAAAATTCTTTAGGGACAAAACCCCATTGTATTCTTGTGTGAAGTCAAGATTTTTTGTTTTCTCCTTACACCAGAAAATTTTATAAATTACATTTTAATTAGTTTCAAACACTGTACCAGTTATTCAAAGAAAACTTGTCAGTATTCAGTGTTCAAGATCTTTCTCAAAGCAATTTTAGATAGATACATGTCATCCCCTCAAACACTCACACAAATTTTAGGAATCATAAATACAAAATCTTTCAATTAGAAGTTGCAAACCTCTGTTATACTCTCAAAAGCTTCACTCTCAAACTGTGGCACTCAGACACATGTACAGTCCTGTGCTCAGGAGCTACTGCTCATCAGTCTGTCAATTTGTCTGAGTGTCTTTATTTCTTATAATACTTGATCTTTATTAAGAGGTTATCTTCTGCAAGGGGTAGAAACTCTTTATCTTTCCCATAATGTTCTTTTTAATTGCTTCTCCTTGATGTTCATGCAAACCAACCAATTAAATCTCTAAAAGCTTTCTTTTTTACAGTGTAGCACAAAATGCTATTTTTTTTCTGTTTAGCTATTTGCTATTCAAACTCCATCTTACCTCTAAAAATTTTTGTCTCCTGTTTTATGTGTAACATCACTTGAGTTCAATATTCTGAAAGACAACTGTTTGACTGACATAATCTGGAGAGCCCTGTTTGGTACACATGCTACCCTCCCTACCAAAATACAGGCTTGCAAACACTGTACACTGTTCCCTGTTTATTATTGTAGTTACTGTACATCCAGCATGGCCTTAGGATCCCAGAACTGGCTGATGTTAATACACAAGGTTGGGTTCAGCACCAAGAGCCATATGTGGAGGCTGTGCCTCAGAACTCCATCCTAATACACAATCACAGGTATCCTCTTCATGTCTCTGATGTATTATTCATTAATGTCTTTAAATTAGCATTATTTTTAAGGATAGTATCTCTCAGCACTGTGACATATTTACGGAATTAGTTCTCTCTCTTTAACTCCAGCTTTACTGACAGTGACCATTGGTTTCTGTCTTAAAGGACTACTTTATTGTTCCAAATATTGGGCAGCTTTAACACCATCAGTATGCTTCAACAAATTAACTAGATTCTCTCTAAATTAGCATACTCTGACTCTGCAGGTTGTCCACTAACTGATTCATTAATTAGAACAAGGTAGAACACTACCTACTGTTATAAGGTAGAGTTTATTATGACTGAAGATAATTAAATAGATAAGTATGAAATCACTCAGAGCATCATGAAAATGCTTCCCTAGAGCATTTCCTAGCTTGGACAGTTTAAATTAAAAAGGTAAAGAGAATTCTTTCTAAGCTCAAAACTATATTTTATTTTCAAGAAAAGAAGCTTTTATGCAGGTCTAGGAAAAGGTAATTTGGAGTGTTGCTCATATTAAGATGAAATGCTTTTGACTACTGAAACTTTTCTGCTTCATCTCTTTCTTGTTTTTTTCTGTTTTTGTTTTTTGTTGTTGTTGTTGTTGTTGTTGTTTTGTTTGTTGTTTTTTTTTGCCAGCCACAGTTCTATTGCCTACATCTACAGCAGTATATTAAATGGGTCATGGATCCTTCTGTGGACTTGTGGCCAGCTGGCACTGCACAGCTCATATTGGCCCATAGAGCTTCACTCGCAGAACAGAGTAGCCAAGTCCAAATGGCCTATTAGGAATGATCTCTTGTCCCTAGTGACTCCCTCACTGGGCCCAGGCAGAGCTGGCAGAGTGCAAAACCAAGCTAGAGATCATACTAGCAATTAACAGTATAGTTAATCAGAGAAAGCTCTTGAATCCATGCCTAAACTATTTTGCTTCTCAGCACAAACGTAGTGATTGTGTTTCCAATAGGACTGAATAAATACTTTTGATATAGTTGCAGTCTTCCAAAATAAAGAATAAATGCTTCATTCTCTCTGGAGAACAAAAAGGAATAACCCAAAAATAAAATTAAATTACCAGCTTATCTGATGCTATGTCAACTATGTTACCAGCTTCCCAGAAGTTATGATTTATAAACTGTAGGTAAGACCTCACAGGAGTGGTAATTGCAAGACATGTATTCCCTGATCTGAAAAGTGTATATTTTCCCCTAATTCTGCCTTAAATGATGAAGAACCTAATTTCAGACAGCAGTTCAGCTGGAAATGCTGTCAAGAACTTGGTGGGATGGCAGGTTTGCTAATAGAGAAATAAAAATGCCAACCACCAGCAGAACTGCAAAAAGCTGGTGTCTGTGAAGGAGACCAGAGTTGAGGTTTGGTGCAGCAAACTCCCAATTTATCTGCCCATAATTTACATATCTGTAAATTACCACTCATGGGAATTCACTACTCTGTGAAGTCAGCTGCATCAAAAAATTTTTTTTGTTTTCCATGGGACTTTGGGTAGGGCTCTTAGAGCTGATCAGAGTAGTCCTCTTTAGACCCATTACCTATGCTCAACCAACCGTCTGTGCATCATGACTTACTGGGAAGTGAGAGAATGAAATAATGCCTGCAGATTTCTGTCCATTTAATCCTGTTCCAATAACGTAAAGATCTTCAAACTAAAGAGAAATAAAATACTTAATTACAAATGGAGCTGGAGGGAAAACAAGTTTTCCAATCTGTAAAAAACTGAGATGGGTCTCTTGGTTTGAGACTGTGCAAAGTGCAGAACAGCTTGCAAAGCCTCAGACAGGAGGAAGCCAGTGTATATAAGCGCTAACAGCTAGGATGCTCACTCACCCTGTGAGACATTTAAGTATATGCTATGAATGCTGCGAAAGGTGGAATGAATCTGAAAGAGGAGGAATTTGATCTTGCCTGTCATACCTCAGGCATATGATCTAACCATCAGATTTTTGTATGTGATTGTGATAGTTTTGATCCAGGCCTTCCTGGATCCAGGTACAACTAACGAAATGCCCATTTTCCAGGTATTCCACACTGGTTTTTTAAGTAACAAGGGAGTATAAATAAAAAAGAGATAGGAAGTTTCTCTTCTTCTTCTGGCGAGGTCTGGGAGCGGTGAGCCTCTGCGTTGGTCTCACTTATCAGAGCCTGTGACCTGTTGCAGTGACTGCCGTTATCTGCCATGCGAGAGATCAGAGAGTGCTGGCCTTCTTTCAAGGGAAGTTGGTGAGTATTTGGCTAGTTCCATATTGTGCTAGTTCTTGGGGGTTTGATTATACTTATCCGTTCTGTTATGTCCTTCTTTTTGTTCCTGTTTTCCCCCTCCCTTTCCCCTTTTCCCCTCAGGAGCTCCCTATTGTATTTACAAATTGTATATATAATTGTAAATATCTGATATATATATTCTGATATAATTCAGTATAATTCGGGCTTTTGGTGGTTCAGGTTTTTTTCCCCTCACTTAAAAGAGCAGGAGGGGAGGGGACAGTTTGGCCTCAGCAAGGAAGCCAGGCCAAACCAATACAATGATTTTTTTTCCTCATGTTTGTCCAAAAATATATTCCCTTTTGTGTTGATTTTGGCTGGGGTTAGTTAATTTTCTTCAGAGTGGCTATGTTTTGGATCTGTGGTGAACACGGTGTTGACAGTGTAGACGTCTGGCTGTCTGGAGACCTCTTACATGGCTGGCACAGTGACTACTACTGCAACAAGGGATTGAGCTTTACGATGTGTCAACACCATGACTGAGGAAGCTCAAACTAGTATGTTAATAAGACTGGGACTGAAAGGATTTATTTGCTCTACCTTACCAGCTACTGACTCTGTTGCCTCTACTGGCTGCTCCTGGATGGTCAGACAGGAGCCCTTCCTGCCATGTCACGGCACTGTTCCTTTTCGCTATGCTCTGGGTTACTTGTGCTTCCTGGAACCATCTAGATTCCCTTTGGTCACTCCCAGCATGACCCTCTCCTCTCCCAACTGTCTGCTGAGTCTGAAGACAAAATCAAACACTTGTGCTGTATGACTGAATGGCAGACACATTTTCAAAGTTATTCATGTTCTTCTATATTCAGACTGCTGAAGTATCTTGCAGTTCATATTTTCTTTTTTTATTCTCTTCTGCTTCCTTTGCAGTACTGTTTCTTAGATTTCCAACAATCCAATCTCTTTTGTTTCTATGGAATATTAATGTTTTATATTCCCTCAGTACTTTGATCTCTCTTTAGTCTTTGTGTTATATAAGGTAACATTCAACTAAGAGATTCATGTACTCAGAGAGGAGATTTCCAAAAAATGACTGGGCAATTTCAGAAGTGATACCAATCAATAATGGTTGCATTTTCTTTGTTTTCTTTCTAGGGGTTGGTTGTTTTTGTTTTTGTTTTTGTTT
>JAWWEV010000043.1:18401848-18423353 GCA_035583235.1 Hafferia zeledoni
GGGTTTTTGGTGGGTTGTTTTGGGGGTTTTTTTAGGGGTGTGGGGGGGTGGGGGTGGGGAGATTGTGTTGGTTTTGTTTTGGGTTTTTTCTTCTTTTTTTTTTAATCTGTTCATGCTGGATTTTCTTTATCCATGATAAAGGAAAGTTTTGTCATTCCCTTCAGTAGAAGGAAGAATCTTAAGACAGTATTCAGCCAAAGGGAATAGTAAAGAGTTGTGTTTCTCAGTGGGTTAGAGCATAGTGCTAATACCACCATGGCTGTGGGCTTGATTCCCACAAGGACCATTCACTTAAGAGTTGTGGGTCCTTAAGAACTCAAAATATTCAGCAATTCTGTGATTCTGGATCTAATGGTATCTGTCTCAGAATTTTCTGCAGCTGTTTAGTAGAAAACTCTCTATACATTTAGAATGAACATTAGTTAATTTCTAACAGTTATGATTTAAACATATTTGTGCCCACCAAACAATACACATTTGAGACAATAAATATCAGACCAAAGGAAAACCTTCATATGTTTCTCAATCATTTACACAACACAGAGCTAGCTATAGTTAATTGACTACCGTGATGATAAAGCAAAACCAAAAAAAAACAGAAGCTATTTCATTTAGTAAAGAAAGCAGTTTATTAACAGCTGCTTTCATGTGCATTGCTTTAATATTATCCTAGTCTTATTCTAAACTACTAAAACCAAAATTTTCTAATTTATGAAACCCAGCAGAAATATTCAGGATTTGCACTGTATGTTTTATAAAATTACTTTCTTGGTCATGTAACTGATTTTTCAGTAGTTTAAATGCTCTCATTAACAATGAAGCATTTATAGTTGTTGGAATTCTGACAAATGAAATCCCATCTTTTTCTTGCTCGGCTTCTTTTTTTCATAATGGTTCAATATTTCAAGCTTGAAGGCATTGGAAGTTGTGTAGAACAATGTGCATTTTTAAAATACTTTGTATATGCCAGCTACCACATTAAATTATATATCAATCAAATGACAATCTAAAACGTGTTAACTGTTCTAAGACATTCTATGAACATTTAATAATTTTATTGTGATGCTTGTAAAATATGTAGCATTTTTGTGTATTCCCATGCTTTTTTTCATCATTAAGTTGATAACCGTGAACAGTACAGCTGCACTAAATGCATTATATGCCATTTCCCATCGATATCTTCATCCAGTATTTAATGCTGCTCTTTGCAATATTGCCAACATTGCCAAGGTCATCATAATTTTTGTAAGTTATACTGACAGATAATGACCTCAATTAAGCCAACAAGAAAACGTGAAAAGAACATCCCATGCCTAAATCAAAGGTTTCTCCTTGTTCTGACAGAATCAATCATGACAGTATTCCTCTCAAGAAATATAACAAGTCCAATATATTGGCAGGTATCCTTTACAGTACAAGCCGTACAGGATCAAGATGCATCAGCATAAGCTCAGTATTGTGACTCCTGTGGCATCTGCTGTTATCTGAAGGGGAACTGAAAAAATCCATTGGCAATAAGCTATGAAAGGGAAACTTTCAAAAGTTTATACAATTACAAAATTTAAAAATTATATTTGATTTTTTTAAAGTGTCGATCTATTGTTCAAAGATTATCCTCCTTTAGACTTCATACCTTCTTTTCAAAAGTATGTATGCTTATAGCTGTGATACATATAAATAATATTTTCAAAACATCATCAAGGTCTTGGCATCCATCATCTCTCAGAGGGTCTTATATCTCCTTTTCTTTAATTAGCAGTCATTCTTCTTGCACTGATATGAGGGGAAAAAAGATATCTGACAGCTTCCAGTATCACTATTTTTGACATATTTGAACAATACTCTAAATCTTTGAATTTTACCAGAACTTCAATTTTACCAGGCAATGCATACAGAAATGTGCTTGGGTTTGGGGATTTTTTGCCAGCTCTGAATAAGTCTTCATTCTTGCAAGTGTGACATACTAAACAAGGCCTTTAATATCTATCTGCTTGGCACCTGGCCAGTTTACTTCTTTCACTGCAATTATAATTTTGGCAAGTTTTTGACACAACCACGCAGTCATGCTTCTGTCTGGCATATAGCAAAACATTACATAGGGTAAATTATTAATAATGATCAGCACTTAAATACCTCTTCAAAGTCCTTCACGCATATTAACTGATTAATACACAGCACTTGCATTGGAAATTAAATGCCTTCATAGTAAAATCACAATGTACTACTAGAAAGTTGTGCTGTGATTATATAGAGCTTTCTTTAATATTCTTTCTCTGGTATGAGCATGTGTTTTCCCAAACTGCTTCAAAACACAGGCAACAATTACTTACTTTATTTGCAAAAACAACTAATAGTAATTTCCTTCTATTTTAAGTAACTAAGATTAAAGTTTTACAAAGCAAATCATAAAACACCAAACTACTACCAACTTTAAATAAGATCCAAATTTCTTTATCAGGATTTCTTACGAGTTTAAACCTAGAGAAAAAAAACAAAACACTCTAATCTCTTTCTGTCTATTTATCACATATCTTGGCCAAAAAATTAATTAATCAGATTTTCCTGAAGGAATCCAACACCTCACAACTGGGTGAATCAACCTATTTCTCAAATTTTTATATGCCTTCAAACCCAAAACATTTTGTCTTCTTATTTAGGCTACTATAAAATTTTATCTCTTCTTTCTATAATAATGGATGATATTTGCAATGTAAGTAAGAAATGCAGAAGTCCTACACACATGTCTATAAGAACAGGACACCTGCAAAGCTGATGGTAAAAAAAAAAAAAAATAGCATTGCAATTGCAAAGTCAAACTCTCCAAACTTAAGTAACAACAGTTTGTCTAAGCATTCATATTGCAGTTCTCCATTATATATTTGGCATAGCAAAGCCTTATTTTTTAGTTAGCACAATACTTTTCTATAAAAATGACATCTCAGTCCACAAGTTGGACAGTTTTCATCTAATGAGCAGATATTTGTTATTTTGCCTTTCCTTATTGTTCTTCATGGCATCTTGGGCTCTGTTTCCTCCATGCCATTAAAATCCTTTGCAGTAGAAAGCATCCTTTTACTCACAGCCTTTTCTACCCTTAGCACCACAGTCATATTGGAAAATTTGTTAATGCTTATACATATCCATTCCAATATTGTGAGCTAAACATAAGTATTAGTATTGCAGATAAGGAACTAAGACAGCAAGGGACCAAAGCACTCATTAACTGTGCCTGAAAAGTCCTGGAGGGTTGGAATTATGCAGCTCTACTCAGGGCTATATATTGTGTTTTATATATTTATATGTGTATATATATATATGTGTGTATATATGTGTGTGTATATATATATATATACACATAAGCATGAAAGACTTTGTCCTAGTGTTTGAGACAAATTTTAATTGTATTGGTTACCAGGCAGGCTTTGCATAGACCCTGACCACACCTGGTTTATATCCATCAGCTTCTGTAACAAATGACACAAGACTCTGCTGGCAAGAGAGTCGTTCCTTACTCAGCTTTGATTTCTAGCCTGCACACTGAATGGAAGCCTGAGGGAAATCCACTTTAAAGGCTTTTCAGAAATATCGGTTACGATACATGTATTTGAAAATTATGTCCTAGACCACTGAAGGTTATCTGACAATACGGCCTTGGTTCCATTCAAGAATTTGACAGATGCAGTGTGAAATGTTTCATTTACAATAACTGTTACGTTAGCATTAAACAAAAAGCACTGTTATTAGAATTGACTTTATAACACACTCTGCATTAATAATCACATTTCTGAAACCCTAATGAACTTATGCAACTAATTAACTCAGTTTAGCTAAAATCATATTGCCAGCTGATCTGTAATATAACTTCCCATAGTCATGCATGCAATAAAAAAGATGGATTTGTTTTCATAACAAAGCAAAAGTTTAAGACCTCATTACTAAATATTTAGTCTTCTTCAACAGCCCTGGACCCTTTAAAATTATTTATATGTTTATGTGTGTTTGGTTTCAACAATGCATTTCAGGCAGTTCATCCCATGATTGACTGATAGTATGTAATGCCTTTGCATCTGTTTCTGCTTTCATAGAAAAGGATATGAAGAAGAATTTAAAATAAAAATGAATCTAATCAGGTAAGGTTTTGGTAGTTTTCTTCTTTATATTTCATCAAATAGCAAAATGAAACTGGTTCAATGGTCTGATATCGCATCTCTACTATAGAGTTGAGACTGGGTAAAAATTTTTTTA
Source organism: Hafferia zeledoni (assembly GCA_035583235.1). Lineage (NCBI taxonomy): Eukaryota > Metazoa > Chordata > Aves > Passeriformes > Thamnophilidae > Hafferia > Hafferia zeledoni. Next base: position 18,406,094 of record JAWWEV010000043.1, read on the forward strand.
CTCCAGTACCCTGGTCTTAATTATTTCCTTCAAATTCTACAATATTGTACATAAGAAATAAAACATAACAATAACAAAAAAAAAAAGCTTAGAAGATAATGTGAAGATGTTAAACATCTGTCATGCACCTTTTTACATAATTAGTTGCACTGCTTTTTTCAAGAAGCACAGATAGTTAGCAAGCGGAACTACACTGTGTATTGCAAAATGAAGCAGAAATCTGTCAGTATCTAAGGAGCTGAGGAACACCAGGTCCACTGACAGGTGAATATCCTCATGCCTCTAAATTGTAGTGTCTCTTCTAAGCTGTTCCTCAAGTTTTTGAGTGGCTTACAAGAAGTTAAAAATTGGAATTACTTTCTTCCTATTGCAAAAGTAGAATTTATCCCATATATTATATTCAATGCCATAAAAAGTTCAAGGACCCCCAGGTATTGCCTTTGGATGAAGTGAGAGGCCAAACTCAGAAAAATATCCTAAAATATCCTAATAATGCTCTTTCCTCCTCCCAGGTTTTAGATCCTTTACTACTTTCATAGAATATCAGTAGTGACCAGAAATGACAGTAAAGAGGAGGGAAGGAGGAGAATAACAGTTATCCAAATACAGGTCATCACAGGTGACATAAAATGTGTGTGTTATGGGTTTAGCAAAGTAGGCCAAAAATTTAGGCTTTAAAGTTCAGACTAGGCCTAGAATTGTCAGCTGACTTGAGCTGAGCTGGGCTAGTTAACAGCTGACATCTTCTAGCCAACAGTATTGTATTCCATACCATATTGCTGCATCTCAAAACAGGTAAAATCGAGTGTGTGGGAGTGGCTTGGTCAGTTCCATCATGGTGGCACTAAGAGGAGAACGTCTTGCAGCTCCTCTATTGTGCTAGGTCCTGCTCCAGCTGCTGCTGCTTGCATTTTGTTTGAGTTCAGGGAAGTAGAAATATTTTGTTGTTACTCTTTCTTTTTCTTGCAGGGTGTCTTTTAAAGTACTTATAAATCTAAAGTAATACACTTTGTATTAATTGGGGAGTGGGAGGGTATTTCTTGTTATAGATATATAAATAACTTGTGTAAGTGTGTGTTATATTGTAGTTTTCTCTTAATTTTCTCTTTTTCTGTATAAATACATATAGTTAGTTTCAGCATAAACTTGGTTTAGAGGTTTTGTTTTTCTCTCCCTGTTCTTTTTTCCCTTGGCTGGTTGGGGGGAAGAGGAACCCTTTCTGTCTTGGACAGTTGGCATTTTGCCAGCTCAGCCCTAGACAGATAAACCCATGGATCAAACCCATCACAGTGTGATAATTTAAAAATCAATCTAAAAAGACATTCTTAAAATGTTGCATGTATGCACCATCAGAGACCCTTGTTTAGCAAAGATGATTTACAAATTGTTAGCAAAGCAAGCACCACTTGTATTTCCTCAATGGTTTCTACATTTTTCCCAGCAATGTATTTGCTATTATGTGCAATATTTTACTGACTGACTACACAACAGATTATTACTTTTCTAATTTTTAAACATAACTTCCAGTAAGGTCTTTAGAAATTATATATGACTCATCAAAGACTCATGAGTCATCTTTTTATGCTGTGGAATTCCTAGCGCTAAAAATTTGCCACATAGGTTAGTGGCATTTATAATACCCCCAAATTGTCTTTGACAATCAATTTTATTATCATAAATCATAGCTTATTTTCCAGTTTAACATGATCACATCAGAAGAAAATACAAACTCTTGGTTTGTACTGGGCGCTGTTTTGGCCAGAGATGCCCTGGAAATACTCAGGTCAGTTTGGATGGGGCTCTGAGCAATCTCATCCAGTTGAAGATGTCCCTGCTTATTGCAGGGGAGTTGGACTAGATGATCTTTTAAGTTCCATTCTAACCCAGATCATTTCATAATTCTATGATTTTAGACTACATGAGTTATATGGGTTGCACCTGGAGCAAATTGACAAGCAAAACTCTGACAAACTATGAATCCTTTATGAAAAGTATATGACTAAAATGCTATCAATGCCACTTATGAGATAAAATAACCCCAGTAAGCTGCAGCTCATAATACATATCTCACACACTTAGAAGCCTGCAGAATGTATCCACCACGTCAATAGTTTATTAGCTGCATCACTATTTTCTTCCTTAAATCTGAATTACTAATTATATTTTAAAGAAGATGCAGTACAATAGAGTTTCTCAGCCTTCTGTCCACAGACTGTTCATGGTATATGACATCAGAACACTCAACACATATATGCATGGAACCACATATGTTTTCTTTTGAAGGATACATGTGAGTGCTGCCTACACCAGCACACCTGAGTGGTTTATTAGAGGTGCCATTTCCATCTGCAGACATGCACTATTAGATGGTTAAATCTGCACACAGGTCACAATAAATAGTTTTCAGTCTCAATAGTTTCAATGTAAACACTTGCAGCAGTTACAGTTTGGTACTGAAAAAATGGAGATGTTTTCTTAAACAGTAAGTACTTTATTTGTCATTCCTTATATACCTACTGATGCATTAAATGATCATAGGATATGAAAGGGTCTGTAAATGTATTTCACAATGTTTAGGCAAAACAAAAGCTGACAATTTCCTGTACAGCCTAAGACATGGTTTCAAAGTTGTGCTAGCAATATCAAATGGTGATGCATTATATTGATGTTAAGTTTACTAAAAAAATTGTTCTGGCATCACTGTACAGTTGGCTGTTTATGCTCTGAGAATAGCACAGTCATCATTAGAAAGCAAATGCTCATCATTAACTGCCCTTTGAGGCGTGGAATTTTGGAGAAAGAAGCAAACTATTTTGACCCCTGGGGTCAGATAGCAAAGGCAAAATGCCAAGAACCGATCCAGATTTTTATTTAAGTTGAAGAATATTTTGCTTACCAGTGAAAATTCTCAAAAATTATATAAGACTTTTTCCTTTTCTTTTTTTTTTTTTTTTTTATTTGTGTGTGCAAAAGGGAAAGAGGGTAGACGTGGTTTTTTTGCTTCCAAACTGACAACTTTTTCCCTTCTCTATGTGTGATACACAAAGAAATGTGAACCAGCAACCCTCTCTGCGGCTTTTATCCTTTGTGAAGGTTACATTCATGAGATGTAGCATTGTAACCGTAGTAGAACATGATATGTTATTCAGCTGGGATTCTTGAAGTCAAGTTGTTTACACTTCTCTTGTGCACTTGTGGTCTCAGTCCATAGGTCTGTTTATACTGTTCCTGCCAAGCTGAAAGCAATTCTGTCACTGCACCATAGGCTTCTACATAAGATTTAGCATTGCAGTGAATTGAGTCAGTGGCACTGGCAAGCAGCCAGATTTCATTACTGTTTCAGGTTTTCTGGCATTTAGCTAGTGTCCAGGTCAGGTCGCTATAAGAGATATAGTAAAGTAAACTGTGTCTTCTTTTCAAATTTAGTTTATTAAAGCTATTATTTGCCCAGAATATTAGGTGAATATAAACCCTTCTGACTAAATTAATTGCCTGTATGATGAAGTTGTAAAACTCTAATTTAGATGCCTAAGGATCACATATGGATTTTTCTCATCTTTAAAAAAGCTAAAAAGGTAAAAATTATTAAAATAGAGAAAATCAGCATCCTTTTCCAAGTTTCCTAACTATTGATTCATCCTCTGTAGAATAAAAAATTATAAGGAACTTGTATTCTGGATTTAACTTTGTTAAAAATTAAGCAATCATTGCTAACTCTGATTGCACGTTTTCTGTTATATGTCCATTGTGTAAAAGCTTGTCCCTTAAATTTAATAATGCTTATTCATTTTTATATTTTATTAATTCATACTGATTATACCAACAGCTTCCAATTTAGCTTTTCGTTTCCTTGATGTTTCAGTCTATCTGAAAACTTTGACATTTCTCCTAGAAAATTAAATGCTACCACAGCTCCCCTTACTGTCTGTCATGCTATAATTTTGAAGTTGTTCAACTGTCTGCCATGAATGAAGTTTTAAGCATCTTGAAACAGTTTGAAGTACATTTTAAGCATCTTGAAGTTTAAGAGGCAAAAAGAAAGTTCTGAAAAAATTTTCAAGTCTTTAAAAGTAAAGCAAACTAGTAAGAGAATGAGTATTTGTTGCATCAAACCATGTTAGAGAAAGAACTAGACATTTTCCTGAACCCTTGATGCCAAATCAATTAGCGCAGCCAGTGTGGTACAAAGTGTTCATATGCGTGTAACAGTAACCTTTCAACTGTTCTTGGGCTGGTTGCTTCACATTACTTTGGCTCATATGCTGACTGTACCTCTCTTGTGGGAAATCACAAAATGTATATTGGGCGAAGTACAGTTTGAAGAACAGAGCAGCCTGTCTCAGGAAATGGAGAGGAGAAGGGGAAATAAAACAGGTTACCTAAGTCTCTCTCTCTCTGGGGTTTTTTTTTGTTTTGTTTTGTTTTGTTTTTTTTTTATCATGATCACTTCTCCCCCTTTACCTCACTTCTACATTTTTTCCAAATGTTATGTCCTTCAAGAAAAAGTTTTTCCTGCATAGAAGCACACTTACAGACCATGATACCTAGTAAAAAAAAAAAATTAAATGCCAAACTTATGAGGTTACAAAAAGATTCATGCAAAGTCATGCTCCTTCTTCATAGATTTGAATGATTTTTTTTACCGTCTTATGTACATATATTCCAGCAAAGAAGTAAAAAGCATTGACACCTATCTCTTTTGGGACCAAAGAAGTTTCTGAAGCATCATTCCTAATACTACTTCATTACTTATCCATGTTGATAAATAGCTGGGGTGAAAGTTCTTGGTGTATAATGTTGCCAGAAGGGAACCCTACTGTGTTCTTTCCCGTCAAGCTTGGTTTCATTCCATGGTTTGTTTCCTGCCAATGTACTGTATTTCCAAATAGTTTACACACAAACATACCTACCAGCAAATTACCCTGCCACAAAACATGTTAGAAACTGCCTAAAACCTGACAACTGCAATGGTGGTGGCAGAGACTGACACTGCTGAGGAGCATTAGATGGGACACTGCTATGGATGGGGTAGGAGGAGGGTGGTGACCAAGTGCCACAACAAGTAACAAACATATGCAGCCACAACCAGCAGTTATTGCCAACATCCTTAATTAAACCTTTAGGCAATTCTTACCCTAATTGGTTGACTGCTCCCTTGTGCTTCTAAAATAGTTTGAATTAATAATGCTGAGATATGAATTGTTTGTTACTGGTTCGCAAGGCATGACCTAAATCACGCAGTACTTCTTGGTTGAGTTTTGTTTCCTAAGCATGGGTCTTTAGTTTAATTTCAGATGTTCTGGAGTATTTGCAATCTTCAGTCTAGAAAAGTACGGATCTCCACAGTATCTGTGACTAACCTGATACAGAGATATTTTAAAATATTTCAAATGGCACTCCACAGAGGTGGTAATATCAAGCCCTCTACTTCCAAATCTGAAAACAAATTTCTTAAACTGAAGCTTATCATCAGAGCACCCTCTGCCATCTTGAGACACGTAGAAGGAGAATTTGTGTACTTCTGAATGGGTCATGTGAGACGGAGCCCACCAAATGCTGCTGTTTTGTGGCAGCACTTAGAATTCCACCTCTCTAGGCAGAGCATTAGAAATAACTCAAGAAATCCCACAAGAAACCTACATTCTTGTTCTGGTCAGTCTTAGAGACAACATAGGTTAAGAACAGAGATATGCAAAGGCCCAGATCTGTATTCATTGTGGTTAGGAATAAATTTGGATTTGCAATATATTTATGTAAGAATGTGGTTGAAAGTGAAGAGATTAATTTGAAGAAATAGGAACCTTATAACTTTAACATATGTAGAAACACTTTCTAGTTTACATACCAAAATTAATTTGAGACATGTGCTTAAATTAATTTAATCTAATTTTAGTTTGCTAAATGTTCTATGCCTGGACTAAGTTGTCCATATAGACTCCCTCTGTAAAAACAGAACAGGAAAAAAAAAAAGCATTTATATGCCCAGAAACCAATCTATCTTACCTGAGACACATTTTGTCTAAGAAAAACCAGTATCTTAAAATTCTTTTCTTAGCTCTTACCTATATAGGAAACCTAAAAAATTGTGCAGATTAAACAACAATATTTTAGGTGGTTGAAGATAAATGAGATGAAACTGCTGCTGTGTTTTATCCAGACAAGCCTTGCTCCAGCCACGCACAAACTAAAAATCCTACCTCTAACACATTTATTAAAAAGGAGAGGATGAATACATTAAATGCTGCTAGAAGCTTTTAATACAGAATATGGATGTGGATGTATTGGTCAGTGAGTTATAGGAGAATATTCTCCTTTGCCATCGAAACATCATCTTTCAAGACCATGTCATTTTTCTACTGTGAATATCTGAATTGTTTTTATTAAAATAAGGGCATGGCAAGCCCTGTTTTGAATTTATGACAAAATAGCACCTATAAATTTCAAAAGTCAGAGGTATACATCTTGCATTCACTTTGTGCCTTATAAAACTATTAACAATTATGGGAAGGGGGAAAAAACCAATTCAGTCAAAATGGAATTCAAACCTATACGGAATCCAAAATAGGTCTATTTATAAGCTCAAAGACTCCATAAGAATCACTTTTTTCTTCTGGAATATCAGTTTAGAGGCATTTAAACTATGTTAACCTCCAAACCATATATGCCATACTGTGTCTGTCTTTAAAGCCATTGAGGGGAAAGTGGCCCACAAGCAGATCCACATCCTGGAGGAGCAGATGGACACTAAGCATGATTGTTTCTCAACCCTATTTCACTAAATCTGTCAAAAAGATAAAACTGCATTCTATTTGAGCAAGAGTCCTAAGGAATTCTAATTTCTGTCGTCCATAGATTCAATAATCTAAACTCTAATTCCAATTATACTATAACTTAAAGAAAAATAAACCTTTTGACTGTCTTCTTTCTGGAAAAGCATGAACAAAAATATAAAATTAATTGTCTCAGTTCTTTGCAAGTGTTTTAACTTGCGTTACAACAGTTTAGAAAGGGATAGTTGAAACTGTTATAAACCACAGTTCAGTTTACAATTCTACAGTTCTTTTTTGTCAGGAATGACAGAGATTGTTACCTGGAAAACAAAGCCTGTACATTGCACACAGCCAAAGGGTGACATGAAGCCAGAATGCAAACAGACTTTCTAAGGAGGCTGCAAAGGTTTTTCAGATAGAGGGAAAATAAACACTTGTAATAGCATTGGAATGGCTGAAAATTCCTGCTTATCCAAAACCAGCTCCACTGCATGAGGATACTATGGGGAAAGGAGTAATATTTGTATCAGTTTTAACAATGACATAAGGTCCTCAGACGCCTCTGTAACATCATCCTGCAGGAATGCAGTTAAATTAAAATGCATTGCTACAGAAACCAGGCGGGGATAGTAAAGCAGTAAGGTAGAAAAGGAACATTCCCTCAAACTTAAAACCAAAACACTTTTGCCCCAATCCTAGCAGTATGGATCTTTTGAAAAGAAAAGACTTTTACCTGTTAAAAAACAAAACCAAAACAAAAAAACCCCACAAATTCTCCTAGGCCAGGGAAAGGGAGATGTTAAGTTTCTGTAATCAGATTAGAGTTATAGAGAGTTACCGCATGCAGACAGAATGTGATTCTGAAAGGACCATGGGTTTGACGTTAAAACCCATGCTTAAGTGGGACATTACAGATTTCTTACTTTAAATCTATTTCTCCAAGTGCTGTTTACTTTGGAAAATCAATCATATTTTGAATAGACCTAATCTGAACCATTGCATACAAGTACTACCTACAGACTACCGAACTGAACTTTTGCTGATGCTTAGTCTTTTGGTTAAAAAGAGGGTAAAATTCAGAGTCTGGCCAAATTTTATGATACAACTGAATCAAAGCAAAATAAAATACCTAGAAATAGTAGTAGAGAGCTAACAATTGAAAAAGGCAAAAGACCATTTGGAAAAAAGGCACATCAAGAACAAGGTCACAAAAAGATAATAAAATCCCAAGAATTATAAAGCACAAACAGAGAAAAGGAATTTCTCATGAAGTTCTAGGGGATTTTCTAGGGAAAACCTTTAAAGGTTCAATAAATCATAGGTATTTGTATGCTTATTGAACTCATTTTCTAAACCTCCTGAAAATTTTTACAGTATTTATAACAGGTTGGAGGTAATCCAGGACATGACATCTTTCTCTGTATAGTTTTAAACTATTCCTTGGAATATCATAGACAGGTATAAACAGATTTTAAAAAATAAATACTTTCTTAAAAGCAATCATAAGCTACATGGTAATTTGACCTGCAGACTGTAAGAATGGACAGACCAATATTTGCCTACGTTGTATGCCATCAATTTAAGAAAGCTTGGTTTATTACTTTTCCTCTGATATGACATGAAACCAAAACAACATGCCTGTAGACAGAATGGAATAAAGAAGATAAAAGGAACATTATCCTTTGTACAAGGCACATGGACTATATTTACAGTGTCTTTTGATTCAGGTTCTAACTCAGGTTCCCTTCTTGCCCACTTTATATGGACTTATTTTGCATGAAGGTGCAGACTCGAGGAAACCTCAGAGAATACCATGTCCTGTGTAAACACACCTTATGCAGCTATTCCATTCCATGTCACCTGTCTTTGCTGCTTTGTGTGCTGATGTGCCCAACATCAGGCACACCCACCTACTCTGCAGTTTCCCCAGAAAGCCCAGTGTCAATGCACGAGCAATTGCTCTTGAGATTTCAAATCAATAATAGTTTAACTCATTTTTAGGCAGGAGGCATGATTCAGTGAGCTACAACTGTTCACCCTCTAGTACACTAGCTATGTGGAACTGGGTTACAGACTGCTCCGGGTGGTAGATTACTCCTTTTGCACAATTATAGACAATGTCAAGTATTAATGCACAGAGAGTCACTGCAATAAAGATATTTCTCTTAGAAACTGAGAAAAGGCTATATTCAGCCTGAGAAATGACACTTTGACAAATCATATTTGCTCATATTAGCTGTTGGAAGGACCAAATGTACCCAAGAATGGAACCTTAATTTATGAATTAAAAATGTAAGAAACTATTCCATCCTCAAGAAAAACTACAAGTAAATCCTTGGAATAATCCACCAAAAAATGAAACCAAATACTTCCAATCTTACATGCAAGGTTTCCTCCCAGTGAATCTCCAAGTGAAGCTTTGATATATATATATATATATATATACACACACACATATGTATACATAAATATATATATTCAGATGACAGAGCCAGAGAGGGGACCAAGTAGAATAACAGAACAATAGGGCAGATGTTTCATGAAGCTACTTTACCCTGACAGTACATCAAGTCAGCTGGAGGCAGCCTATACAGCTTCAAAAGCACTACTGAGTCAGTATTTTAGATCTTTTTAAGGCAACAGAGGTAAAAAGGAAATCCATATGGGATCTTAAACTGAAAAATTCAGAAATAATTGACATTTGTAAAAACTGACCCAAAAGTTCAAAACAAAACACATGTAGAGTCTATTAATAATGAAATTACATTCAATAGTAAGAGGTTTCTATGGAAACCAAGCAAGTAAGACTCATGCAATAGAAATACTTATTCTGGCTTTATAAGGAGCACTAGAGTATCACATGGAATTCTGTTTTCATATAATGTTCCTGCTGAAAAGATTATTTATACATGATTAAATCCTAACCATAGTTTTGTGATATTTTGGTATGAGGAGCCAGTACAGTAATTATAGTTAATGTACATGAATAAATGTGAAGTTCAAGCAGGAAAGATATGTAACATCTTTACATAATTAAAGTTGTGCATAATTTTCTTTTTTCAAGTGAAATGTGATCAAGAAGACATGATGTACTAACTCCAGCTTAGCATACAATGCTAAAAGCAAGAAAATTAACCAAGAACACATTGGAACTGGTGTAACCATATGCCAACTCAAAGAAAATAAATCAGGCTTTCTCAGGACATATACTATTCCATTCTTCAGCTATTACATGAAGATGACTTAGGTACATGTATATATGAGGTAGAATGGCAATTAAATCTTCACATTGTGGCAATTTTGAAGGACTAGATTTTACTTCTTCCTAAAGGATAAAGAAAATTAAATTTTAAAGCCATCTTCTACAAACTGAAGAGGTTTGAGCGATGACACCTGGTGATTAATCTCTCTCATGAACAACAATTTCTTAACAACAGAGTACTTAAAAGTTTTGTGAGTTGAATTAAAAAGCTGTTGCATGTTTATGTTTCTCATGTCTTCCCATAAAAGGAAAGAGCATAGTTTCATATTCAGGATATCTCTCTCCTCTTAAGGATTTTTCCCCTCCTCTATCACTATTTTCCCTTCAGCCTTTTCTTCTCTTTATTTCTTCATTAAATAGATGCAAACAAGAAAAAAGAGTGTTCTATAGTTTTCTAAAAGAGTGTGATTTTTCTTGTAATGAGTAGCTTCCAGTCTCAGAGGACTAGCATTCAGGAACTGTGCTTAGCTGAAAGTAATTTAGGCCACCCAAAGAGGAGCTGCAAGAACTTCTGACACCTTTCCTTTACTTGTGTTGTGAGGAAGAAGTGACAGTAAGTTTAATTCGTACCATCTGAGGCATAGCCATTCTTTTTTGTATTTTGAAAGTAGGAGGATTAGAATCAAGATTTCTCCTCTTGTTCTCATTTTCTCCAACTGTCAGTTTGCAGTAGGATGTATTAGATGAACAGACTTTTTTCTTTTCTCGTTTGAGAGCTGCAGTGTAGCCCTTATTTATCTGATGATAGCTTTGAAATGTCATTACAGCCTTTTCTCACAGCAAAGAATCTTCATATAAAAGCATGTCAGCATGTCAATAGCTTTCTCTGAAGCATCTCTTACTGAGTATGAGTTCACACTAAACACTATTATATACTAAGCAAAAGAATTTGAGTTCCTTAAAATAGCTTTAGTTAGAGATTCAAGAAGCTTCCTGTCTGCCCTTTAGTACTACTTAAAAATGCAGAATTTGCTTCCTTACCTTTTCTTATCTTCCAGTAAAGAATAAGAAAGCAAAACCACCTATCTTATGAAGTAATTTTTAACACTAAAAAGTTCTATGTTAATGCTACTCTATCAATATATGTGTTCTGATGTCAATAAGCTACAGTTGGAAATTACTGGGAAATGTGAGCAAATAAATAACATGTTATTCAGGGAACACAGTCTTTGGTGGGACCTACAAGAATTTTAAATTCTGTATGGTACCGTATGGTAACTATTAGTAGTGTAATCACCAGCTTCAGCAATCCATGATGCCCACTTTGAATTTTCTGCTGATAGCCTCTTACAGCCTCACTGGAACCATGACCTGTTCACAAACTAATTTTCCCTAAAACTGCATGCCCATGAGGTGGATATTCTTGAGACCCAGCCCTCCAAAAGAAGGTTATCTCCTTCAAACTGAAGTCAAGCTACCCCACAGGCACAACAGACACATTCTTCTTATATGAAGAAATAGAAGCAATAACATTAATTTTTGCTAAAATATTTTAAACAAGACAGATATATCCTCATATGACCTTCTTTTTCTTTATTTTTTTAACCTGAAAGTTGAGTTTTATTGGGTTCATTCATCTTGGTTGACACCGAAAAATCAGTCACAGAATCACAGAAATTCCAAGCTGGAAGGGATCCACAAGGATCATCAAGTCCAGCTCATGGCCCTGCACAGGACCATCCTCAAGAGTCACACCATGTGTCCAAGAATATTGTCCAAATGCTTCTTGAACTCTGTCATGCTTGATGCTGTGACTGCTTCCCTGGGGAGCCTGTCCCAGTGCCCAACCAACCTCTGGGTGAAGAACCTTTTTCACATTGAGTGACTCCAGTCTCTCATTCTGTGTTTCAAGGAGAGGTGCTCCAGCCCAGAGGCCCTCCTCTGGTCTTGTTTCAACAGATCCATCTTTTTTCTGTATTGTGGACACAGGATTCTAACTGAGGTTTCACAAGGACAGAGTAGAAGGAAAAGAGATGGAAGAAATCTCCGCAGAAGATCCTCCCTCCTGCAGTCAGGTACCACTTTAAGCTGAGTCTCTCCTTGTTTTTTCACTGCTACAGCTCTCACTCTGTTGCAGCCATGCCTGTGCTTGGCCATGCCTATAGTCCATGATGATATGTCTGTCCTTGACTTGGGCTGCATGGGGCATCCGTGGGCAGACTCCCTTGGCTCGACATCAAGGCATCCCTGATCCCATATCAAATGTAACCATCTCACCCCGGGCCACCTCAGCATGCAGGACCCCAGCTGTGTTTATGCCGGTACCCATCATCCCCAAGAACATTTGCTTCTCAGGACCAAAGCTTTGAGCCTTTCATGAAGTTGCCTTGGAGACACTGTAGTTTGGCAGGCAGTACTGCAGATGGACACTGGAGGAAGTGTGCTGCCCAACTTTCAGGGACATTGGTACTTTTCCTGAAATGCTGTCTGCTGTTAGTACCTTTATCTACTCTGCTCCAGATTCACTTCAAAAGCAAAGTGAATAAAGGACTACAATGTATTTTTTACTTGAGTGGAAAAAAAACCCAAACCAAGTAACGTGCCACAAAGCCACCATACGCTGGAAACTCACCACATTTTGTACTTAGCATACGTGACAATCCTTGAACTACTGTGGTAATTGATCTATTTTTTTCCTAACTGAATGTGTTATTAAATATAAAAATGTATCCTTGTAACTTCAATACACATAACTCTTTATTAATGAAATTTATTTTTTCATCTGTCCAAACATACATCTGCATTTTTATACAGAGATATCAAAATACTTCAGTAAATTCCTCAGCAAAAACTGTCTTCCCACAAATGAGAACATACAATGTGTGAATCTGGCTCTTGGGAACTGCTGTACACCAAGCTGAAGTCAGACAGTTTGTCTGACTGGAGCATGTGACTACCTGTTTTGAGGGAACGTAATCACAAATAGGAGAAAATGAATTGGACAAAATAGTAAGACATGGTACACAGAAATTGAAAATAAAGGGCTTCAGAAGCTACACTGTAAAAAAGCTTTCAGAAGTGGAATAAATGCCATTATCACACAGCAAGTGGACTTTGGAGATTCAGAGCTTTTACTGTAAATAGTTGCAGTATGGGTGGTTTTACAATCTGCTCATAATTGTAGGAAATATTTAGCTACTCCACATAAGCACAGGGAATAATGCTTGCACATTAACAGGAAGAATAAGTCTCCAACTTTCTCCAGAGGAGTTATCTACTCCTCTCCCTTAGTACCATTTCCTTATTTTGTTTTGTGAGAATCTGATGGACTGAAACTTGCTCCTTCAGTTATAATAAATTTCTTTTTATATAAACTCATTTGAACAGTGGATTAGCTATCCCTATATTTCAACTGGTAATAATTTATATCTCTTTTTTAATTTTCACTTATTAATATACTTAGAAAAGTATGTTTGGAATTAAAGTCTGTCTTAAAAAAATATTCCAACATGTAAAAATTAATATAAATACTGCTTCTCAACACTTATCAATCTCACAGAAAAGCTAAAATGCTTGTCAAAAGAAAAGGTGATAAAATTACATCAGTACATTTTAAAGAAGAGAGGAAAGGAAGTATCTTACCCGGAATCATGCAGCAAATCAATTATGACCAGGGAATTGGCCAAGCTCATAACTGAAAAGAATGCTTACACTATGTGTATAATAACAGATCCCTTTTTATCTAATGCATTAGATTCATGAGAACGTTAGAACATTTTAATTCTGCAGTTTAGAAATCATCTCCAAATTAGAAACAACTCATATTTCACAGAATTATATGAGCATTCAATATTTATAGAAATTAGAATACTTATAACTGTACAAAAGTCAATTATATTATGGCCAAAGAGAGGCAATTTTATTAAAATAAAAAAAAAACAAACAACAAAACAAAAAAAAAAAAAACAAAAACAAAAAGACTAGTAGCAGGGGTTGTTATTTAAACCCTACCACATCATCAAAACCAGCCAATTTTGGAATATGCAGCTGTGGCAGCTGTGGGTCTGTCAGCTCTTACTTTTGTTTTCAGGTGAAACTATGGACTAAGACTGTGAAATGTTCAAACCCTGTGGAAAAGAAAAAGAGGATGGATGTGACAGAAGGGTGGATCCAGGTGTCCTGAGGCTTATCAAAAAGATAAGATGCAGAGTTGCAGTCTGACCTTATTAACTAGGTGAGTTCTGTATTTCAGTCCATGGAGGGCTTTCTGAATTCTGACAAATGTAGCACATCTGTCAGTCTTTTCAAGTTTACCTTGAAGTCTCATCTAACAGCTGGTTTCCTTTGGCACCACCTTCTGTCCAACATTCTCACATTCCTCAATCACTTTTTTGGGTTGCCTTCTGGTCTTAGATTTTTCAGCAAAACCCCCTTCTCTTGCAAAAGGTAGCCCAGAAACTAATGATTTCAGAAAATGTTTTTAATCTGAGGGTATATGCTTATATGAATTAGCCTTCTATACTTTAAGGAGGCTTATTAACAGGAGGGAGAGGGACTTTTGAAATGGGAAGATAGCAACAGTGCAAGGAAGGAGGTCAGTCTTAGATAAGAAAAAAATTCTTTATTCAGAAGGTGGTGAAACACCAGAACAGGTTGCCTAGAGAAATTTTGTATGTGTCATCCTGGGAAGTGTTCAAGGTCACGTTGGATAGGCCCTTGAACAAACTTATTTAGTGAATCATAGAAGCATTAAAGTTGGAAGACATCCAAGATCACTGAGTTTAGCTTTTGACCAAACATGACCTTGTCAGCTAAATCATAGCACTAAATGCCACATCCAGTCAGGAATGGTGAATATACCACCACCCTGGACACTCCATTCCATTCCAATGCTTGACTATCCTTTCAGTGAAGAAATTCTTCTTGATATCCAACCTGAGCCTTGAGGCTTGAGGCCATTTCGTCTTGTTCTCTCTCTAGTTGCCAGGGAAAAGAGGCCAACCTCACCTTGCTACAATCTTCTTTCAGGTAGCTATAAGGTCTCCCCTTAGCCTCCTTTTTTCCAGGCTAAACAACTCCAGTTCACTCAGTTTTTCCTCATATGACTTACTTTTAGAACCTCCAGCACCTCAGTATCTTTCTTGAAGTGAGGTACACCAGTACATGAATGGCTTACCTGCCCACAGCAGGGGGTTTGAACTAGGTGAGCTTTGGGCATCCATTCCAACCCTAACCCTTCTGTGATTGTATGATTCTCTTCTGTTTTGAAAATATTTACTATTTAACTATCAGAAAACGCTATGAAGTGAGTATGTCTTTCATCTCAAATATTTTTATTACAGATGAAAACACTGGCAGAAAAACTGCAGTTTGGCTTAGATATTGAATCTGAACATATTTGATATATAAATTATCAAGAGATTGTAAACAGGGAATCTTCTCCCAACCCAGACTGTCTTTATGAGCAGTCTCACACTTAGTTTAGCTTTCAATACAATCAATATTGCCTTCCTCTCCCCTTACTACAACAGTAACTTTTATCTTCAAGATATAATATTAAAAAATTCTTGCACAGAACAGAATATTTTTCATGGATCACACTTAAGCCAGGGAGAACTTAATAACAATAAGCATCTCCAGAAAATCAGAGCCTTATGGTCCCAACACTGCCTATCAACTATGGACAGTACACAGGTTGGAAGGGTTTCTGACCTCTGCTATGAGACCACACTTAGTAGCAAGAAAAGAATTTTCTCCACAACAGCTCCCGAAATAACATTTATTAATACAAGTATGTGACAGTTATTGTGGGTTTTGCTTTGCCAGTGATAACGTTTAGCAGCAAGATTGTATTTAATTGATGACAAAATACCCCAAAAGAAACCAACACAAAACACATTCTACAGACAAGCATGCCAAACTTAAGTTTCCATACAGCAGTGTATCCCACTCCCATGACAGAGAGAGACTAGAAACAGAAAACAACTAACTAGAAACATAACCACCCAAAAAACTTATCTAGACCCACCTCACTAACACAGGGCAATAAAATAGCTTGCTCACTACCCTTTCTGTAACACAAAGCAAAAGGAAAGAACAGAGCTGCTTCTCATCAACACACATGTTGAAAAGGAACTGCACTCTGCAAAAGAACACAACTAATATAAAGTGTATACTTAGTAAGTGGCAAAGTGTAAGGCAAGTTACTGTTATTAACATTAAAGTAGCAAAACACAGTTAGTAAATAAGGTGCTTATACAGTAAGAATCAAAGTAACTATAAGCATGATATAAGATAGACTATATAAAGTAATAAGCTTTGTAAAAGAGTAAAGTATAAGATATAAAATATAAAGTATAGAGAGCACATGGTTTGTCACCTCTACATTATTCAAAGAGGAAGGAGGAGGCAGGGCAAGTTGCTAGCAGCTACCCCAGCAGAGACAATGACATTTCTCCCCTATTTTTGCTCATGGCCAATTTCTTTTTATACTTTTTTTTTTCTTTAGGTAGTTTAGGTGGCTCTAGTCAATAATTGGTCTTGGGGTGGTAGACAGCATGGGCCTGAAGGGCTCCCTGTGTCTTCTTAGAAGATATGGCAAAGGAGGGCCATGTCATCTCCACAACATTCCACCCTTTGTTAATCTTATCAGTCTAGTTTTAGCACTTTTGGAAAGCCACTGGGATGTCTCTGTCATCTGACTATGGTTCTGGGAGCACCCCTCCAGGGGGCTGAGGTGTTTCCCTCAACTCATCAACACCTTATCAGGGCTATCATCCCACATACCCTATAAAAAATTACATTAACCTAATGGACTTTACATTTAGGTATCTAATAACCATTAGGGAAATGGATGCACTGGGAGACTTCTTCCAACACAAAGCTCTCTGCTGGCAGAGATGTGAACACAAGCACAAAGGCACTAAGAACAGACTGGCTGCAAGACCAAACACAGGCAATACTGAGAGTTGTGGGTTTCACCTTAGTATAAAGCAGTTGTATTTATAGTATTTGGTTGTATTTTTAGTATTTAGTTGTATTTATGTTAATTTAGAGCACTCCTATGCACAATTTTTCTAAAAATGACTCAGTTGATCAAGATTTATTTTAGAAGTCATACAATGACTGTTCTTCAGCTTTCTAAATAAGATGTATATCTGTGATTTCCTCTCATATTAATACTGAGAAATAAAATAATGTTATGGTTTTACCCAAGTGGGCCTAAATCCAGGTTTTAAAGTTCAGACTAGGCCTGAAAAAAATTGTCAGGTGATTTGAGCTGGGCTGA
>JAWWEV010000043.1:18431730-18445878 GCA_035583235.1 Hafferia zeledoni
GTCTTTTAGAGTGCTTATGAATCTAGAGTAATGGGCTTTGTACTAATTGGGGAGTGGGAGGTTTTTTTCTTGTTATATATAACTTGTGTAAGTGTGTGTTATATTGTAGTTTTCTCTGAATTTTCTCTTTTCTATATAAATACATGTAGTTAGTTTTAAGCATAAACCTGGTTTTAGAGGGTTTTTTTCCCTTTCTCCCTTTTCTCAGCCGGAGGCTAACTCTGTCTTTGAGCAGCTGGCGTTTTGCCAGCTCAGCCCAAGACATATGACTAAGGCAGGGAAGACTCAATGTCAGAGTTGGACTCAGAATTCAGTCCGTGCACTCAACAATCTTTTCACCTATAAAGTGCTTAGCAATTAAATCAGCCCATGCTTCCATTGCAACAGCAACTTGTGCATCATTTTCAACCATGTTAATGTCAGGCAACAGACATATCTGGAAGGTTATATAGGTTATGCACATGTGATGGATTGACCTTGACTGGCTGCCAGACACTGACCCAGCCATTTTCTTAACTCCATGTCTTGAAAAATATGGAGGAAGAAAAATCATGAAAAAGCCCATGGGTCAAGATGAAGACTGGGAGGTCAACATCACAGACAAAACATACTTTACCTTAGGAAAACTAATTTATTTTATTGCCCATTAAAATAGATTTGGAAAGTGAGAAACAGACAAAAACTAAATACCTTCTCTCTTTTTCCAAGCTCTATTTCACTCCATTTTTAATTCTGTGTGGCAAATCAGGGTTGTGGTAACTCCACAACAGCTCCTCTTTGTTAATCCTTCCTGCTCACCTTTCCCCTGCTGCAGCATGGGTTTTTCCCACAGGCTTCAGTCCTTCATGAACATCTGCAAAAACTACTGATCAGGACTCCACAGTGATGTGAATTATATGAATAAAAATTTATCCCCAGCCAAATATGTTACAGTGAAAAGTAAAGTAAAATGAAAAAAAAATATAAATGCTGATATTTAGTTGCATGGGTCAGCGTGACCTTGCAGAAAGTAGTGATGGGAGTGAAAACTCAATCACAAATATAGGTGAAAGAATGAAAGCATGTGAAATTAACTCAAAATTGTGAGAAGCAGAACACAGAGTAGGAAAGGAGGCAGTGGGTGACACTTGAGCCAGCTAAGCACAGTATTCACCTGAAGAACATCTATTACTGAAGAGGTCTTCTTGTGAAGAAGGAACTGGCAGCCAGTTGAGGAAGTGTCAGTGGCAAATTCATTCACTTAGAGACAGCAGCAAAGTAGTTCAAAGGAGAAAGATTAATAGATCAGGGTGAAAAACACAGAGAGGTCACTGATGCTGAATTTTAGTTTAGTCAAGCATGCTCACACAAATGGTTGCATGAGAAGATTCAGCATGGGAGATGAATGTTCGGTTCCTGCAGTAAGGACTCCTCCTGCATCCCTTCTCTTTTGGTTATGCAAGTCTCCCCTCCTTTTGCTTTCTTTTTTATTTGATATAATAACAAATTCAATGCAACTCAGTTCCTTCCCTCTTCTAAATAGTGAAAAACTATTTTATTAATTTCTTGCGTCTCATGTAAAAAGTAAGAAATTAATGCAATATCTTCAAACTAACACTCTTTTGTGTTTAGTTTTTTTTTTTTTTTTTCTGGCTTGTAAATTTACACTACAACTGCAATTTCTTGGTTTAGGGTTCATCTCCTACTCTCTTTGGAGTCTCACACAAAAGAACGTGAGAACTAAAGTGGTAAACCAGTATTATGTATGTAGTCAGTAATCTTCCTCTAACCCAAAATAGCCACTGTCCTGGTCTTCCAAAACGTTTCTGTGTAACCAGTACCTAATCATTGTATTCTCCAAATGACAGAGTAGTGCTTTAGTAGAATTTCGTTAAGTGTGTATATTGAATTTCCTCTCACTCATACACAGCTTTTAACAAAGAAGTAGTAAAGGACTTCAGGATACTTTTACATGACTAGAAACAAAAGTGTGTCTTATATGACATGCTTTAGGACATACAACCATGGCCATGTATGCAGATCACAAAGCTACAGAAATTAGTAATTCAATCAAGTAACACTAACTTCTCAGACAATGAAATTAACAGGCTCATAGCAAATATTCAAAGCTATTAAAAGTTGTATTCTTTGACTGAGAAGATTAAGAGAGCTTAAAAAAACTAGCATTCAGTACTGGTGTTCAGAAAAATGCACTTGAAGAGAAAACCACATTTCAGTATGTGATGAATTATATCTTTTCTTACCTCCAAACATTATAAACTGTTAGTGCTGTTCATTCAGTGTGATTTTAATCTCTTTTACATAGGAAAACTTTTTTTAAATATGTTTTATAAGTATTTTGTAATGCCAGGCATTGCCTGAAGTGTTAAAATATTCAGTAAGTGCAAAATTATGCCTGCTCTAAAAATTGTTTTTCAAACATTTTGAGTTCTATTGGGATACAAAAATGAAGATATCTAGTTGTTTAGCAACTATTTATTTTTATTGCTCTTTAGCAATTAAATGCTTTGGAAAGGCTTTGAGATCTTTCTGCTAAATTTTAAATTTCTGTGCTAACTCTGTGCTTATAGTTTTCATCATACTTTTCCGATTTCAGTAATTTTAAAAATTTGATGTGTTAGATAATTCCAAACAAGTAAATATATATTCAAGATCAAAATCAATACTCTGCAAAGTCTGTCCTGAATATTAAAAATCTTAAGGCATCATAAGGTATATTGATCTAGTCAAATGGAAGTTGTGAGAAGGGCAGTGTTAAATGAGAAAGCATAAGAGTGATTTAAAGTAGCATTCTAGAACTCAATTTAGAAGGCTTCTGATTTTTTCTCATAATTATTTTTAGCATACTCACATTTACTTCCTGCTTCCCTTAATCTGGGAATGTAATCTTTTCTAAAGAAAGCTCATCACAA
The DNA here is from genome assembly GCA_035583235.1 of Hafferia zeledoni. NCBI lineage: Eukaryota > Metazoa > Chordata > Aves > Passeriformes > Thamnophilidae > Hafferia > Hafferia zeledoni. Next base: position 18,434,643 of record JAWWEV010000043.1, read on the forward strand.
GCAACAATTAGTTTATGTGGGATATTGAACAATTAAGCTATTGCTGGCCTGAAGCTACAGTGTTCTAATTCCAGATACACTCACATGATGGTACTATAATTGAAAACAGAGAGTGTAAAAACAACATGCAGACACACTATAAAACACATTTTCAGTAGCTACAGAAGAGGCACACATTTATAATCACAGAAAATTAGTAAGAATCTAAAAATAGTTGTATTCATTTCCTGTACATTGCACACCACAAATTAATTATTTTCACACTGTGTTGCAGGTCACTGAGGAATTAGCTGTAAACATTCTGTCCTCCTGAGTAGATTAGTTTATCAGTAGCTATATGAATGCTTTTCCACATGACTCTTAATCAGGAGTTAAGAAAACTATACTCAGGAGTTATCACATCTAATCTGATATATTTGATCAGTGTTATCAAATCATTATGAAAGAAATCTATTCTTGGTGTATATTACTTTATGAAGATTAATTGATCTTTTACTAAATTTCATTATACAGAAGGTCAAGATAGTGAGTGTTTTATTCTTGTAGATCATAGTCTGAACAGAGAGTGTAAACAAAAAAAAATAGCAAAAAAACCCCTTTTCTAAATTTTTCCCCTTGACACAATTGAAAAGTCCCTTAAAATACTAAAGCTAAGATCTATACTAAAATAAGAAGCATATAGGAGCCTTTTCCAAAGAGTTTAAAAGATATTTAAAATGGGCTGTAAATCCAGATGAAATGTAGAAGAATGATTGCATGTATGACCTTCATGTAACTTAACCCAGGTCCTCAGTAGCAACTTCCATGATTAGATGATGGCTCCTTGTTTTCCACTGAGCAATGAACATTAACCCGATTGTCAGTACTACTGGGTTTGAATCTTCCTGACTGCCCTCATGGACAAGAAACTTTTTCTTCAGAATCTTTAGATGATTCTCAAAAAATAATGTTATACTGGTGAATTTTGAAAGGAGTATCACATTTGGTGAAAATTTTGCCTAGCAAGGAATATTGGTGTTGTCTGAAAGTACATTTCTGATGTGGGATCTGACAGTATTCTGTGACTTCATGATCCCTGCAGAACAGAAACAAAATGCCTCATTCAACAGAACTGTCTGAGACTATTTCTTTCAAACTTTTCCACTGGACTGAGGTCTACCTGTCTGAAGGGAAGGCACTTTTTTAATTTTGAAGGGACTAGAAATAATTTTATTAATAGCAGTTTTTCTCCATGGCCTACCAGCATACACAGTCCTCTGGACTGCTCTGCTATCACTTGATTTCTGTTAGCAAAGAACAAGACCATTTTTGACTTACAACTATTGTAATAAATCACCATGTTCTAAAATGAATTATGTATATGGGTTATCTGGACTGAGAACTGAGTTGAGATTTAAGATTTTCTAAGTCTGAGGAGATTAGAGCTTTGATAGCAAACCAAAACACTCTTCTGATATATGTCTCTGGGCAAATCATCAGACTTTTCATAATTACCAAAATTGTCATAGTTTTTCTATAAGGCACAAACTAAACATAACAGAATAGCTGCAAACTTTGGATGGTATGGAAATATATTCCATTTTAAAATGGAACTTAAGTTTTAGCACACAAACTATATGACTTTATTTCAAGTTAAAGGCACACTGATTAAACTGAACAGGAAGGGGAACTAAAGATCACCTCTGTACATGCAGAAAAATAGGAGCTCCTCCCTTCCTATCTTTCCTATTCATTTCTTTACTCTTTCCTGCTATTTGACTGCTTGATTTTTGGAAAAATAAAGATCCTACTTTGTCAAAGATAAACCTAATTTTATACTTTCTTGTAAGATGTTATCAAGCGAAAGAAATCAGTTGTAAACCACAGTTAAACAAAGTTATTTTTATGATTATTAAGGTGCCTTTTTGAGTCTTTTTTTTTTTTTTTTTTTTGTAATTAGGCTTTCTCAAAATTAAACCATGTTAAAATGACTGCAGAAAAGAGGAGGTGAACAAAGGAACAGGTTGTTCTGCACATATCTAAGCCCAGATGAGTGGGTATATTCCAGAAATTAAAGAATTCAGGCCAAAATAACTTGAGCAAGCTGTTCTGAGAGAAGAGCCCAAACTGCTTTTCACTCTGCAACTATGTTTTTGCTCATGCAACCAAGAAAATAATAGAGAAAGTGTCAAAACAAAAAGTTTAATTGTTATTTCCTTTTCCTATTTCATTATGTAGTAAAAAAATCCAAAAATATTCTTGGTGTTGCTGAGCAGGAAAAACCAACTCAAAGTGATATGATTTCAAACCTAGTCAACTCTTTTGGCAGTTAGTAAAAATTGAGTTAAAAATGGTATCTAAGTATCAAGAATTTCAACAGACCATTTTTTCACCCTTACTTGACATAAAAATTACTTTAAACTGGTGAACTATTTATCTAGCAATTTATCTAGCAAAATGGAGATAAGCTGATAAGAAGTGGAACATGGGCTTGATACTGGAAACCTCATGACTATAACCAATTTTCCAGCAGTCAGTTAACAGAAATACAAACCTGGAGCTGGACAAAACTAGTTTTCAAATTAAAAAAGAGAATAAACACATAGTACCTAACATAACAAGCACCATAGTGCCTTTCATAGTAAATTCAGGTGTAACATGCAGCTGAAGAACAGTGAAGAAAGAGAAAAGTTCTGAAAGCCCATCAATAAACATTTAAAATTACTCCAAGTGGACTCTAGAATGAGAAAGAAGAAACTGGTAACAAGAAAAACATATTTTTTTCAGTGAAGGAACAGCAACCTTAGGACTAAAACAGCAGAGGAATCAGGAGCATAACACCATGATGAGGGGTACAAACTAAGAATGTACATAACTATAATTGGGGGGTTTCCCTTGGATTTTTTTTTTGTTATAATTACAAACAATTTTAGATAATTTAATTAATTTTTTCTTTAATTAGGCTATTAAGATTTCATTTGCACTTATTTATTGTATTTGTTTCTTTCCTTTATATGTAGGTGTGCTTCCTTTTTGCCCATAAACGTTGTACACAGAGGCTCCTTTTGAAGCAATATACTTATTCAGATGATGCAAATAAATTCCAGGAAGAATCAGAAAAGCCTCTGTCTCAAGTTTTTTAAGCTACCACACCACATTATGAATGTCTGTATTTGTCATGTTACAGCAATGTATCAGATTCCACCTCACTGAGAGACACAAAGTAAGCACTTCTGTGGATAAACTGCCAATTCAGTCTTTCTTCCAAATGACAGCTCTTTTTAAAAATAACAGCTTTACAGGGATGAAGCCCTAGGTTATTTGGTATGAAGACATTTACTTTTGAATAGCATAATTTAGGCTGAAATATTTATCAGTTTACATACAGAGAAAATCACTAGAAAGCACTCAGCTCTGTCCGAATGGCACTGTCTAAAAATATTTTGTTCTTCCTTTTCCGTAATAAAAATAAGTAAGCTTTTATAATGAAGCTCTTTCATTATTCTTTGAAAACATTGCAAAAATGCTTGCTAAGGTTTGTTTCTGATTGGTATAAGTTTTATATCTCGAAATCAGGTCTAAGAGCTCATTGCAGTATCTAATGGCAGTAAACCAGACTTCAAATGGCTTTGGGTTTATAAAAAAAAAAAAAAGAGCATTACATTACTTGGATGTGACTGGAGCAAAGGTCCTAAGCAATTCTTAATGCGCAGTAAGTGACAGGTCAGCTCTTTTTGTGGAATGAAAGCACTATCACTTCAACTGTTCCATTGTGCAAGAATGGGAGCAGAGAGTAAGAGAATTCCTCTTCTGCTCCTCCTGGGGGGACAAAAAACCCCTAAACAAACAAAAAACTGCATTATTTTTAGTATCGTTTCTGTTTCATGAATTGTGTTCATCTGGATTGAAATGTGCAACTGGAAAATCTCTAAACCCCACAATGAACTTAATCACACATCAAAGTTAAGGTAAGGAATCAGCCTGAAGCTTAAGAAGCCAGACATATACTCTGTACATATACTCTCTTTAAGTGGTAGGAAGCATACTCTGAGTCTACATCAAAATCCTTAGTGATGTCTTTCACAGAGGGCCCAGAAAAATCAGCATAACTGAGGAAGAGAAACAATCTAGAGGAGAGTTAACTTTCTGCAAATTTGTAATAGAGATATATTTGCCAAGAGTCTATGATCTGAGGGTGAAAAAGCAGAGCAGACTCACTATTCAAAACATGTACTACCTGTACATTTGACAGGCAACAAAATGCAAGGTCCTTCATTTGTGTGTGCAGGTACACTACTGCAACGCTTAAAGTGCATGCTCAATACTACTTTTGTTTGAATTAGCATTTTTACATTGAAAAGTTAGAGGACTCTGATGCAAAATGGAAAAATATCCATTCAGTCTCAAAAAAAAAATTCTAGAGACATTCACAAGCATTAGTAATTTAAGCATTTTTTTCTTCTTTAGAGACCCTCAATGCAATCTCAGTATCCTCAGTATCATCATTAAAACTTTCAAAATAATTCCTTTCTAAGGGATTACAGTAATATGTTCCAGAATATGTGATATGGTGAGTAGAAAAGTACAGATGTTAATTGTTATGGTTGCTTTGTTTGTAAGTTGTTTGCAAGTTGTTTGCAAACTTATCACAAAACACTCTTGATGGTAAATGCACTGCAGAACTGAACATGCTGTCCTTAACCAAAAATGTGTAAGGATGCCCAATGATCAAAATAATTTTAAAGCTTGACATTTGTCATTTGGCAGTGCATGGCTCTAAGAGCTTATACCTTATTCCAAATTTGTAGTTCCAGCTCCTCAGTTGAGAAGACCATCTCCACCCATGCTCAGTTCCACCAGTCTTCAACCACTAATTTCCCTTTGAACAAAGGACTAGGTATCTCACCGTTCAGTCCTTTACATATCAGTACATCAATTAGCCATCAGTCTAGCACGGGCCTACATAACCTGCCTATGCATGAACTTAAAAGCAATGCATTTGTCTCCTCAGCACCTGGGAGGCACAGAACACTGTTTGATCTGCCCCAACTATATCCCAGTCAGAAAACCCTCTAATAAGACAGTATATATATCTAACTACACCTGGTAAAATTCATGGCTTCCTGGGACAGTGGTCATTTCAGCAGCTACGCGTCACGTGGAGGGAGTTAAAATGGAATGGGTGCGATTGCTATTGCTATTCATCATGATGAATTTCCTATAAGAAAGGGAGAAGGAAGGTGAAGAATATTATGAGAAAAAGGGGAGAAGTACTGTGAAGAATAGGAGCGACATAGGCATGGGTAAGATGTTGTAGGAAGACTGATACTACTGCATAAAGGTAATATAACCACCATGCTCATTGTCTGCTCTTTTCTCCCTAAAGAGAAAGCAACAGCTTCACTTTGTTGCTTTTTCACTTTGTGGAAGAGAAATTACATTTTAAAAGTTTTTTCCATAGGTTTTGGGGCCTCAGGCCTAACTGGCATTATCATCTCTACCCTAAAAAGCCAGGTGTAGAAGATAGGCAGCTCAAACCACACTTCAGATTTTTCATGTCTAGTCCTACTTATGCTGCATAGGTGAAATACTCCTTATTTCAAAACTTTAAAGCTCCCAAGGTTCAGTAAGAAGAAGGCAGCATGTGTGTGATAAAAGACTGATGTCTGGCCTCTTGCAAATAGCAAACAGGAAAATATAGCCTATGGAAAATGTTAGGACAGAGGCCCTTGAAGAGCTTGAAAGACTGTCAGTGACCTTATTGTTTATGTTGCCGAATCCACAAGAGTGCTGCCAGGGCAGCAAAGCAGTGGTTCAGCCAAGCCTTCCCTGTGGAATGTCATCAGGAGATACAGGCACTGGGATTTCTCTTTGCTTCTGAGCTTTCTATAGCACTACAAGTAATGAGAAAAAGCTAATTAAATTAAAGTACATTTTTGTTGACTTTTAAAAAATATTATTATTTAAATCCAGAACAGATTTGGAGTGATATATGCAGGTTACTCTTTGTGTGAAATAAAGTCCATCATTCTGTCCCTTAGGAGAAGATAGGAGAATGGAGTTACCACAAATTATACATCCTTGGAAGTGGAAGTGGTGTGGCAAAACTCCCCCTGTTTCTCTACACTCAGGAAGGGCACAGCAGGCTGGCTCTTAAATGTCAGCAGGATTAGAAGACAGCAGTGTGCCCTTGCTTCCTGACAAAGAATCAGCTTAGCCAGCACAGGATTTCATATCCAGGCAGCAAGGACAGCACATACTTTTCTGAGTTGTTTGTTCAAATACCACTATTGATACATAAACGCCAAATGAGTGGAAATTTCTCAGGCCATTGATGTTCTCAGGTATAACCTTTGAGCTTCAATGCAAAATTAGTGGTGTCTCAGCTGTCTGCCTACCACACTGCTTCATCCTTGATAAAATTAATCTGTGAACATCTTGTACATGCACATACTACTCTTGCAATCTATTCATAAAAACACTTCCACAACTGATGCTCATAATGATTCTGGACTACAAGAAAGATGGAGAGGGACTTTTTACAATGGCATGTAGTGACAGGACAAGGGGGAATGAATTCAAATGAGATTAGATATTAGGAGGAGGGTTTTTTCTGTAAGGGTGGAGAGGCACTGGCACTGGTTGCCTAGAGAAGTCATGGAAGCCCCATCCTTGAAAGTGTTCAAGGCCAGGCTGTACGGAGTTCTGAACAACCTGCTCTAGTGAAAGGAGTCTCTGCCCATGGCAGAAAGGTTGGAACTAGAACATTTTTAAGGTCCTTTCCAAGCCAAACTATCCTATGATTCTATGATTTTCTGATGCCAATGCAAGGGGAAAGCATCTGTTGATTTGACATGACTCAGTGAAGGTCATCATAGATGATCAATGCATATGTCCGTGAAATAATATATTTTCCAACAGAAGTGCTGACTGTCCTGGCAATAACCATCAGGATTTGTTTTCTTGAATATCGAAACAATCCAACATCAGAGTTCCATTATATGAGCCCTATAAAAAAAACATTTTCTCATGAAAACCAAAGTTTTGTCAAAAGTCTAGTTCATTGAGTTTACAATTAACTGAAGTGGCCGCACTTTGGAAATTCAATATAACTTGTAATTTAGTGACACAGAATTTCTTATAATTTACAGAAATTATCCACACTGGCTCCTCGCTTCATATTATAAATAGGAAATTATTTGTCACGTCTGAATTTATATTCACTAGCTTTAGAAAAAAAAAATCCCATTTAACAAAATACCTGCTATATTCTTCAAACTCAGTTGATTATTAGAGAATTCACATTAACTTCAGGACAAAATTCAACACAACAGAATCAAAATGTGATTTTATATTTCTTTCTGTGTTTCAAGGAGGAAAGAGACATTATTAAATCCCACAGTCTATAAAGAAGCATGTAACAGTCAAACTAAAATTATATTTTAATGCAAATCCAGTTTTACTTTGTAATATAAATACAAGAGTAGTGACAAAGCTTCTCACAATGACCACCAAAAACAAATACTATCATCAACAACCTTCTTGGTTGCAAAAGACCTTCAAGGCTTCTACCCCCAAGATTCAAACTGCACAAATAAATTTATTTCTCTTCTTTTCCACAAAGAAATATTTCTCAACATCCACCCTATTATTTTCATTTAATAGAAATGCACACACTAATAAAAAGTATTCAAAGCAAGAGTAGGTATGGTCACAAAAATGGTCTTCTTACTTGTATTCCAGCAATGAGCCTTTTGACAATCACTTATTCTAATAAGTTGCAGTAAGAAAACTGAAAAGCCTCTTCAAACTCTAAACCAGACATCTGCCTTCTAGTCTCATCTCAGAAGGAATTGGACCCGTATATTTCTCTAGGATCAGGCATTTTGACTTTTCCTTACTGAGTTTTCCTGAAGAGCAGATACAGGGGAGAAGAAATCTATAAGGATAATTTGTTTTAAGTCTTGAGTGTTCTGATTTTTAGATTCCATTAAAAATTGTGGAAAAAAAATTTCTCATCAGCACTCTTGTCAAGGTAATTTTAGAAGCATTCAAAGAAGTAATTGAGACCAGCAGAAATCACCATCTGTATTTTATTCTAAGAAAATCCAGCATTTTTGTAGTAGTTTAATTCCCATTAACTATTAACTATTTCCATTAAATATTCATTATTTAATTAGATGCATTAAAACAAGTGAGTTTGGGTTAAATCAACAATTCTTTCTAACAGCTCATTGATATTCAGACAAAGATAACAGTATGCGGCAACTCTTCCCACTTCACAACGAAAAATTAAATAATAACCACTTTTTTTTCCTCACCTCTTAACCTCTATAGATGGAAAGACTATAGGGGTCAAAATAAAGAATTGAAATTGGGTTTAGAGTGGTGAAGAGTGACAGCCGCCCAGTCCCCTCCTGCTAGGAGATGGAAATGTGCAAGACAGAAACAAAGACCTATATTCTAAGCAACACTGGGAGGTGATCCCCAGGGAAGTTAGACTGACAAAGTTATGACCTAATTAAAGAACATCTCCTACACGTTGTCATTGTTCCTGCAAGTGTAGGACAAAATACTTCTATCCATAATGTCGGTATTGACTGGAGACAAGATCCAGCATTATACTAACACCATGTCGTGACTCTAGGATACCTGTGTGTAAGACCAAAAAAAACCACTTCCCAAGACCACCTTGCATTTTTTTGTTTCAAAGGATATATCTGAACTTTGAAAACTGTTACGTTAGTATTTTATATTATCATCCCAAACTTAAATGAAATAGTGTTAAACTACTTTTCCTGTTAAGCTGTGTGGAAGTGATATGCCGTAAGTTTTATTTTGTTTAGTAACTTAGGTATTAGAGATTTCCAGTGAAATGAGGATCTACTGCGAAGCTGTGGTTCCACAGGCACAAAAAGCCATTGCCATATGGCACTGCAAACAACTGAAGTTCTGATTCCTATGCCTATTTTTCTCCTTCTTTAGATCATCAAAATTCCTGTTGCAGCTGCAGTGTGAACCACATGATGTCTGACCTAGACCATATTAAACCAGGAAAAGAGTTCCACTCACATTAAAGTCACTAGTAGTAAGTGACAATGCACTCTTTTTAACAGTAGGCAAATGTAAGCATTCCAAGCCCATCAAGTGCAGTTAGTGTACCCACACTGCTAATTAAGATATGCTTTTTACAGTGTGAACTCTGCCATGTAGCTCATCATTGCATCTGTAATATTTTGTCAGTATCTAATTTGTTTCATTAGCACTGTACAATCACAGTAAGTAATGCACATTGACAGGGATTTTTCACTTCTCTCTACTGCTCCTTCTCCAGAAAATTTCTATGAATCGTTTTTTGAGCATCAATAAATCAACAATAAAAGCAAAGATTCTGAAAGAATCTTCAGATTTTTTTCTCCTCAGGGACCATTAGATATTTTGTAAAAATGGACAGAAACAATGAACTGTACAGGGTTTACACTTTTTTTAAACAGTAAAAGTGAAATTTATAATAGTTTTAACTAATCAATAGAATTGAACATTAGATGTCATATATCATTTTTTGAGGGAAACAAAAAAAGCATGCTAGCCAACCATGGAGTAATTTTTTCAGTAGTAACAATTTTCTTCCAACTATCCAATAAACTAGGATGTCAATAAATGTCAACATGACCCTCCTATATGATTTTCACCATATCTACCCATGTCTGGCATGAAATTACAGTGGAAATTGTCCATACTAAGACAAGTAAAAAAGAGGCATTTTGTATTCCCAAAAAATGTGGTGATAAATTCTTTTCTCACTATCAATTAATTATAAAACCTCATAAATAGTAGGTTTCATTTTAAAATTCACTATTAAGGGTTTCTGTGCTTTGAGGATGAAAACAAAATTAAGCACACTTAAAAGGAAGAATTCTTTACTAATAAACTATGAAACTATGCTAATTGAAGATGAGAAATCCTCACGTACAATCCCAAACAGAGAGTAGCTGTACAGTTAGGTAAATGGGTTTCTGATGCCAGAGAAGACCAGGCAGGCAAAGGTTCATCTGCATGAGGGAAAGGTGGAATACTTCATATGTTATCTAGAAAAGGGTGGAGTGAGTTTGGGGTGACTGTGGATACCAGCAATAGTGGGAAGGACAGAACTGAAGCCAACTAGACAAAATTTGAATGTCCATTTTATTTACACAAGAAGATCCACAAGACTAGGCACAGGGGCACAAACACATTTGCTCAGAAAATAATACAGGAGTAGATATAGTTGAAGTTGGAGATAATTATGCAAAGTTAAAGAATTTTCCCGGAAAATTGAAAACACCAAAAGCTTTGGGTCTCATTCATGTCACAAAGCATATATAGGCAAAGTAATGTTGGGAAGGTTACAGAAGACCTATTACAGACTATCATATATGGTACCATAGATAACATCTTGGATAAAGAAACCACTGAGCTTCCAAATATCAAAAGCTAGAAGAGGAACTGCCTTGTTTTTGCATTATTTCCTTAAATATATACTAGTTGTCACAACCAGAGATAGGTTTCTGATCTGGAAGAACTTCTCACCACCAGAACAAACATTCTTACATTTTACTACCTTTTTTTCCCCCACTGTTTTTGACAGAAACTCATTTGATGCTCAGAAAATTAGATTAACTCACAGTCATACATCTTTAGTGCCTGGTTTATTCAGTGGGATTTATAATCAAAGTAGTTGTATTAGGAATATCTTACTATTTTGTCAAGGAGCCGCAGGTATTAAAGGTATTAAAAGAGAAACCAGTAGTTATGTATGTAAATACATTGCAGATGGTTCCCTATTGATGAACAACATCTTTCAGAGAATAATGAGTTTGTCTGATGCCAATTAATGTTCAGCACATGCTTCTCCCTTTGTCAACATTTCATGTACTCCAGAAGGAAATGAATGAAAGTTATCTTATGGTAGTTGATCATTATATTGGTACAAAAAACATGCACATGGTATCCATATGGACCACATATAGTGCTTTGTGAAATCTACACATGATTCTGGCTTACATACACATTAAACTAAGTACAATCATAGAATCATAGAATCGATTGGGTTGAAAAAGACCTCTGAAATCATCGAGTCCAACCCTTGGTCCATCTCTAGTCCATTTACTAGATCATGGCACTCAGTACCACGTCCAATATGCGTTTAAAAATCTCCAGGGATGGTGAATCCACCACCTCTCTGGGCAGGCCATTCCAATGCCTGATTACTCTCTCT
>JAWWEV010000043.1:18446600-18483757 GCA_035583235.1 Hafferia zeledoni
CCCCCCCCCCCCCCCCCCCCCCCCCCCCCCCCCCCCCCCCCCCCCCCCCCCCCCCCCCCCCCCCCCCCCCAAGAAAACTAATAACAAAGGAATGTTTACTTCCCGAACCAAACAGCTGTGAAGCAGTGACCAGGCCTAACACTTCCAGCATGGTGACAGAAGGTCTGCTCAGCACCTGGCCATGAAGGGGAAAGAGAGCTGGGCGCATCCTACACATCTTTTTTATACCTGATTTGGCATCAAATGATACGTACGAAATACCTCTTTGGTTGCTTTAGTCAGGTGATACTTGTCTCCTCTAATTTATGTAACATTATCAGGGCCTACTAAAACTAAGGCCTACTAAAATTAAGGCCTAATCTAGGCCTAGCTAAAACTAAGGCCAAAACTACCACCCTGGAAAATTCCCAGCTAGTGCACTGACTTGCAAGAGAAATCAGTCTACTTTCACCGCAGGCCCTAAGAGCCAGCTTTGAGTCTGGCACTTCATTCACTGTGGATCAACGGGGGAAAAAAAGCAGGCTTTGCATACTAAACTGTGATCTAGGTTACAGAGGACTAGGTGTCTTCCAAGAATGATACTGTGTTGTGTTATTTCCTTGCAGGTTCTGATGACCAACTTCCTTTCTGTATATTTAATATCTGCTAGCTCAGCTTATAGAAATAGTCAGGTAAATAACTAGTCCAAAGGAAAAAGAAAAACCACAAAACCCAAAAACAAACAAACATACAAGGATCAAGCAAATATAGCACTTTAAATGTCACAATTTGCTTGTTCCATCACTCTTCAGTTTAGTGCAAAATGCCAAATTGCTGGACCAAGCAAAGAAAATTCTTGCTGAACACACTGAGTTTTACCAGGTTTGGGTTGTTTTGGTTTTTTGAGTTTTTTTCATACTGCTAATTTGCCATTCATAAGCAGAGAAAAATTTTTTAGACTCACAGTCTTCAACTTGTTGTTTACCTCACTTCAAACCTGGTAGCTCTTGCTACCAAACAGCACACCCAGAGCTTCATTTAGGTAATTTCTAAAACATGGTGTGTGGAGCACACCATCTGCTGCCACTTCTGCTTTTGTTACTCTCCAGCAAACACCACCTTTGGTGCCAGGAAGACTGAACAAGAGATATTAGAACACACAGCACATATAGCGCAGATAGGGATGTCTATAACTGAAGTTCTCCCATCTTATTTCTGTCTTCACTGATGATGTCCACATCATCTCTGTTTTGGTCCCATCAGCTCTGACTTTTAGTTTACAAGCTTTTGTGAGCTACAACTTCTTTCCTTAAGGCTATCAGAGTAGACATGCCCAAACATATATACTTACTTCCTGTATATATCGGTTTAAAACCAAAGTACATGCAGAAGATCAGCTGACAGATGGTCTGTTGGAGAAGGGCAGAAAAAGAGACCTTCAGACTAGATTTGCCACCTTTCTCCATTTATACTTCTAAGGAGCTTCACTATAGGGCCCTCTCCCCTTACCTCATTGGTTTCTCTAACTGCTTAACAAATGGTTAATATATGTAAATCATTGCAATAAGTAAAACAAAGAAGGCTATTTCTGTATATATAGTTTCAATTGTTTCTAATTATCTTGCAGTAATTAGATGATAGAAGCATTGATTAATTTTTTTGTATGATTCAGAAGCACAATGGGCACAATTACCCCATTTGGCCAGGTGACAGGATGTCCTTGCAGGCCAGGAAGCAGAACTAATATATTTTTAGCTCAAGAAACCAGTGTCTTTATTGGCACTTTTTATGAAGCAAATATAGAAAGTCTGTATTTTTAGTTTATTTTATTTTGCTCTGGTCCTTGCACTGAGAGGCTGTTAATTTCTTTTGATTTTCAGGTCTGTGCTAACTAATAGGGTCAAAGTTGGAGTGAAATTTGTTGCTCTGCCCTCACTGTCATATCTGCATTAATACCATCAAGCATAATGTGGCTTTGTTTTGACTTGGTTTTGCTGATAGAAGATTCTCTCATCACTATTTTTTTTCAACGTCTGAAGTTTCTCTTTGCTCCACCATACAAGTCAATCCTCTTGACTCACCATGGTGAGATATGCTTTGAGCAGAAAAAAGTTGTGTGGGGCCCAGTACATAGAGTGTTGCCCAGCTGAGGTCTCTGGAGCTCTGCTTAAACTCTCATTATTTAAGCATGTTGGGAGTAGTGCCACATAGGTGCCCACTCACACAGACATCTATTTAAATAGCAGCAGAACTGAGCGTAGGCTCTGTGACTATCTACTGGTAAAGAGTCCACAGCTCACAAACCTCCATACTGTTTAAGACCAGCACAGTCCCTAACACAAATTTGACTACTGCTCTTTCCAGTTATGTTTGGACATAGTTTGAATGTGCTGCACATGTCAGAGACTGTTCCTAAAGATTTGTGACAGCTGTGTTTGGGAAGAGGGAAAAGCTGAACAATGTGAGACAAGACACAGCCTCAGAGCTACAAAACAATTCCTGTCCTGCTTTATTTAGAAATTGTCAATATGTCAGCCTAAGCAAATTCAAAACAGGCTCTTGGGTTGTTGATTGGTAAACTAGTCAAGATCCTTATCCCAGGAGGTGAAGTTCCCTATAAAATTTGAGTGCTGGCTCCACAGATGATCCTTCCTAGAGGTTGGAGAGTCAGAACAGATGACCACTCCCAAGACACGAACTGGTGCTGGAAGACACAGGTTAATAACTTCTTGTAGTGTACTCAAGAAGAAATCTGGGTCAGGTCAGGAGTTCATGTCCTTTGTACAGAGAATTATACTGAACTGAACACGTTATGACACAGCCTCACAGAACAGGGAGAGTTTACATTCTGGCATTTGGGGTTCAGTAGGTGACAGTGACAATGAGGCTTCAACAGCAATATTTTATGAGAAACAGAAATTGCCTCCAAGAGGTAAAGGTTTATATCAACAGTTGTTTGCTGACAGCTGGGATGGTACTTTTTTCAGTATAACAAAACCAACTCAATATACTTCTATATAACTGATATGAGAGAGTGACTGGAAAATTCCTAATTCCTGGCTATTTTTATTCTAATTCCCAAAAGACATTTACAATGCCTTGATGGTAAAATAAAGAAAAATTCAGTCAATGCTGCTGTTGTGAACTATGTGTGTCTCTCAACTGCATATACTTCATATGCAGTCAGACTCATTGTCGCCTGCAGAGATGTTAACTTTCTGATTTAAAACTCCATTGATTCATAAGCATTTAAACTCTATGAGTAGATGTTTTTGTAATCAAAATCAGTACAACATGAAATTGTGCAATCATTTTAATAAAAAAAGGTTTAATTGCTTTTCTCTGTTACGTGGGTGGATTTCCAGCTGAGACACTGAAAATATGAAAACTCTTAGATTTATTGTTGGATCTTACTTTATTCCCTTGCAGGTTTGAGCATATAGATTGATTATACTGCTTAGCAGTTAAAAACAACCCAATATTTCCTTTAGAGACATCCCCTTAGAAAATCCTCACACAGTATAGTAGTCTGGCATTTGTTCAGTTTCTATTCATTTGCAATCCATGAACACCAACAACAAAAATCCACTAGAAGTACAATGATCTCAAGCACATGAATCCGGGAAATCAAAATGTAATTTCATGTAGGAGACTAATTGAAGTGTCCTTTATTTTTTTTCTTTTTATGGATGCAATTCCTGATCCTTCTGCTTGCTAAATTTCCCAGGAAATAGACTATGGAACTCTAAGAAGGCAATTAGTATGAGAAATAGTAAAATTATCTTTATAGCTGCATATTATTGATTTTTTAACTCAGTAATCATCTCACCATTTTCTAGACTTATAGACGTAAGTGATCAGGGATTTATACTGTGTGATTGTAATAATAGATACAAAGAAGAGATTTTTTTTCAGTGTTCAGCAGTTATAGTCCATGATACTAAATATCCTGTTCTTGTGAAAATTCCATCTTGGAGTTTTCTATAGTTGAGAGACTTGTTTCCAAAGAATATTCTATAATGAAAAACATACAGAAAGCTAAGACTGCAAAACTGTGTGTATACAGGTATGGATTTTAAACCAAATGTACCAAAAGACAATGGAGTAAGTTTGCTACTCTACATGATTTGCAATTCTGGAACATAATTTAAAAAAAAAAAAAGAAAAAAGAAAAAAAAAAGGTTTAGCGTTTACTTATTGGCAAAGATTCACCTAGTTTTAAAAAAACAAAAGGTTAACCATCAACTCAAATTATGAGTTGACTGAAATCATATACACATTGCTAAAGTGAAATTATATAGACATTTCCTTTTGAAATATGATATGTATGTTCATTTGGGAACAATTTTTAGACTGATAATTTTCCAAATCTCTCCTAGTCTGGACTCACCATCTCTGGAAGTATTCAAAAAAGTTGTAGATGTGGCTCTTGGAGCCATGCTTTAGTGGTCAACTCGGCAGCGTTAGGTTTGCAGTTGGACTCTCAAACATCAAGGTCTTTTCTAACTTAATTGATTCTATGAAATACAGACACCCTTCACTCTTCAGTTCTGAGATAACCTTAACTATATTAACTATATTCCTGTACAAGAATGTTGCAGTTCATTAAATGACATTGAATAGTAATGTCTGACAATGGGTTTTAATTTTATACTTACACATTTATAAAGGCCTGCTTCACAAAAGTGTTTTGGATGGAATCCAGTCATTTTAGTGGAAAGATTACTAATGGCGATGAAGGAATTATAGATGGGTTTCCATGTATAAACATATTGTCTGTCCACTCTTACTGCTTCATCAAGCCAGCACAACTTTGTGTAGGTAAGATGGTCGTTTTCAGTCTGTAGTGAAGAAAAAAAGTCAATAAAACTACCACTTCATTCCTCATTAGCATGACTGCCTCAGACTCTTAGAATTCTTAATACATGTTGTTCAGAATAAAAAAGAAATGTTGCTCATATCAGGTCCTCATCTTTGCAAGCAGAGATGTGGCAGAGATGCTGTTGTTCTGCCTATGGAAAGCTCTCAGGATGTTTTTGGCTTCTGGAATAGTTCAGAAGTTCTCAGAATAAGTTCACAGATGCGTTTTTTGAGACATGACTTCCAATTATGACTACTGAATTAAAAATTTAATTAATAACAGAATTAAAGGTTTAGTTGCATTTACTCAATTCTCAAATCTGTGCAGGGGTAAAAAGTCATACTGCACCATGTATGTAGACAACATATGTTCATATATTTGTTAAATTTAACCTATCTCTTGCTTTATGTGATCATGCAAATGACAAATTCAACTGTGTGCTGAACTGTGATTAGAGCATTTATATGGCATTATAGTGACTGTGCCAATAGCAGTATTTGTATTTCCCTGAGGTAAAGGGAATACAAGTGAAGTTTTTCAGATACTAAAAGAGTGTGGATATCTCCAGATCCCCACTGATATATGTCAGGGCAGCAAAACATTTTTTTCCCAAGGTGAAGATAGGACCAAGCATCAGATTTAGTATGGGAGCTTGGTATTTTTTATTGGATTATTTAGAAGGACTTTGAGCTTTATTTCTATACATTTCTATGTTCAATCACTACAATTTCAACTTCTGGATTCTTGAAGATTTAGTACATATTGTACAGGCAGGCATATAACTGGATATGAACATTTTAAAATCTGCATTTTCTAGTCCAAATATTGGCTTCCAATTTTCTTGTCTGTGATTTTATTTGTCTCAGGCTAATGTACAGTATGTGATAGACCAAATTGTCACAAGGAAATCAGAGTGTCATTTTCTTTTTCACAGATAGATAAGTGAGGTCAGAAGGGATCACAATGGTCATTCAGCCTAATCTCATTTATTGCTTTCAGGCAATGATTCCTGCATCTATCTAGACTGCAACCCATATTTAAAGACTTTGCCTGTCTGAGACTTCTCTCACCCTCTGAGAGTTATGTTTGATAGGTGGTTAGCCTCAGTTAAAAAAAAAAAAAAAAGGAGGGTGGGGGGGGACGGGGGACAGAGGATGAATTTTATTTTCGGTTTGAACTTTGACCTGAAATTTTAGCCATTTTACACATTTCTTTTCTATTAGGTTATAGAGCGTTTCACATAATTTAATGGTCTAAGAAATACACCATGCAAAAATATATTTCTTCTCCTATGTTACAAAACGTCTATAATAAATCTTTATTTGTGTACATCAAAACTATAGTTCTAAGAAATTTACACTGTATACAAAAATAATCAGAATTCCAGTAGATTTGGAAGCCAGGTGTATTCTAAAATGAACTTAACAATGTCAAGTGAGTCAGATTTTACTGTCAATGACAGTGTGTATCTACCTAATTTAATTAGTGTGAGAGTATATTTTGTGGGTCCTGTTTAGTAGAAAGGCATGGTTGAAATAATGAACACTAACAGCAGAGCAGCAAACACTGAAGTAAATATAACCATTTAGAAGCTTAACAATTTCTTTCTTTCTCAAAATAAAACACACTGGAACTACAAATCTTGTCTGAGAAAAGGCAATTTGAATATAACAACACCTACATATTTGAACACAATTAGCACAGCACTGTTGTCAATCATAGAGATGTTCTTCATATGAGCAAATAAAATATGGAATGAGGTTCCCTGGGTCAGCTTCTTGGAATAAAAATAACATTAAACCTCAAACATAGGCAGTGGCAATACATTAAATGTTTATTAAGAAGTCATGTCAAGTACTGGGTATCTATAAGCTGGAAAGGTAAGAAATTAAAGATAATGTAGAAATTAACAGATAACAAATGGACAGTGGACAGAGTTTAACACAGATCACTTTTTTTTTTAGGGAATTGCCTGAGTAAAATAAAAAAAAAAAAAGTTCTCCGACTTGAATGGTCTTTGTTTTAAAGCATGGACAGATAGAACTACTTAGTATTTCAGGGAAAAAATTGCATAGGTTAGTAATTCCTATATATACATGCATATTTATCTTATTATATATTTATATATATAGATCTTATATTAATTTTTGTATTTTGCCTTTATGTCTTTGTCTATTTGTATTTTATATCTTATATGCTCTATGAAGGCAACTGGCAACTTCTGTAAGTATGAGTATTCAGGACAGATTTTGTAGAAAGTGACAGAACTACACAAATGCTGATTTGCAGAGTACACAAGTAGTTTTGTGTTTTGCAGGAGACAGGTCAAAATGGGTTTTGGCCCCAAAAATGGTTTTTTTCCATTGGGATGGTAGGAGGACACAAAAATAAGAATCTTACTGGTTAAAATGAAGAAAAAATGGTCAGAAGGGAACAATATTGCTAAATCAGTAGTCTAGCAGAGGGAACGGTTAGTCATTAAGAGCATTTATGCACTTGGGAGAACTAACAAAATAAATCCTTCTGCAAGTTGCACGCAATAGCTTGCAAGTTGCAGAATAAACATTCAACTTTAGTAGAATATTATTCACTACTGATTAAAAAGTTGACTAGCAAAGCCAACGTGGAAAACATACAAACAAGATATCAAAAGAAAATAAGTCAGAATTCAACTATTTGCAAATACTACACAGCTACAGCAGGACAAAGAATCCTTTATCCTCTTATTTATTTCCTTGAGCCTTTAGCATACATTACGCACTCCACTGAAAGTAAGGTTTCAGTTGAGCAATCTGTTTGTCCCAACTTCAGGGCTGGTGAATAGAAACAGTTGCTTTGAACGTGCCACTTACTTCCACACAGAATTACACCTGGGAACAGGTCTGGTTCTGCTGTCAAGATTTAATCTTGAATTGGACTATATGGGAGAAGAGTTGCAGGCAGTTTGACTAAAATTCCACCAAGTCAATTTGTAATGAAATGCTAACAGGGCTCAGTAAGAGAGGAGATATTTTTGCAGATATTCTCTTTTTCTATTTTTACCTTTTTTTGACATAGTTTTCAAGCTAAACATTTCACTTTCACACAGACCATCGTAAAAAATGTACGTCTATCACTGTTATCACAAAGCTGTGCAATTTTCTGATTTTTCAAATCTGTTGATCAAGATGGCTGACAGTGTGGCAAAAAGTAACAGATGTCTAGAGTCTCAGTCTGCAGAGATCATCATTAAGTCATTAGCAATTATCTTCAAATAATTTCTGATGGCCTTATATAGAGGTCTTTCCTCAACTGATAGCATATATAAACTGTCAAATTTAGTCTGTCTTCATAAATTTTCCTGATGCAAAATATTTGCAGATTAGTCTAGTCCAAATATTTGAGACTGTTGTGTGTTTTTCTGTAGCAGAAAGCACGCTTGACACTTTCCTGTGCTTTAGAATCTTCAGCAATTTCTGAAATGTATCAATACATATTTCATAAATATTTCATAAATATACAAAATATAAGAGATAAAAACTTTTTTGACCTTCTTTCAGTTAATATTTAACATGCTTTATGAAGAACTGGATCATCAGATTTATTTTTCAAAAATAATAATAATTAAAAAAAACCCTGGTGATCAATTTTATTCTGCCCTCCTTTCAAAATCGTCTGAAATTACCTCCTGCTCTGTGATAAAAGAATGAGTTGCCTTGATTTACCCTAATACATACTTGACATCGATGTAATCTTATTTTTACTTTCTCAGCAAAGCAGTAATTACACCCAAGCCTTAAAATCCAACTTTGAAGAAAGGTATAATTATGAAGGAAAGCCTAGAATTTAAAATGCTTTATATTTTATTTCCTAGATGTCTGATTTTATTCCACATCTACCAAATAGCCAGTGATGTTATTCAGTCAAAAGTATGGAACCAGCCACTCTCAATCAACAGATCAATATATATTAAAGGCAGAGGAGATGTGCTTTTAATTATATAATTTTAAGAGCAAATATTTTGATAATTCATCAGTTCCCTCTACATCCCTGTGAAAAAATAAGAATTAGGTTTTGTGGAGTGTTCAATCCCTTCTATTCTCACTAATCTTGCCTTTAGGAAAAAAAAAAGATTAATTTAGAGAGGAAAGAACTGTTCAAAAACCATTGGGTGAGTGTCAAGTTACCTGCTATTTCATATTTGCATTTATCACTACATTGACAAATAAAAACCATGCAGAACTTGAACAGACGTGGAAGAAGTGAGGGGATTTACAGAGGTAATAAGAAACAATTCATGTTAATGGAGTTCCTTTCCATCTCCCCAGCCCCTTCTTCCACCTGTACAGCTCTTCAGAGAAACAGGCTTGGGATCAGAATATACATCGATGACTGGGATGCAAGCAAGTACCCAGAGTTAAATCATGTCATTTCATCAACTTGATCAGATACTAATGGGGATTGTCAATTTTTCCAGCCAATAACATCTATTTTATTTCACATAAAATCTGAAGAAAGGGAAAAGCTGGCATAAGTATCACTGCTGCATTTGTAGGTTTTATAGACCCTGGAATGTCTCTGTGCCATTTTTCAGAACACTGTAATAAAATTATAGCTCTTGTCTCCAAGGAGAGGGATATCTAGAGACATACCTAGAGCCATGTGGTATGTGCTAAATGCCATGTGCTAAAAGAGAAAGTGTTCCTACCACTTTTGTTCACTTATGGAGGGTTTTACTCCTTAAACAGAATGATTTTTTCTAAGCCCAAATTTGTAGGAGTAAAGGAGGCAGAACCTGCCTTGCCATAAACCATTTGTTCCTTCTGGAACTATATTTACATTTTTCAGGGTATGATTAAAACCAGAACTTTTTGCCAGAGACATTTGAAGTTTAAATGCATGTTGTTGCATTTTGGTATTTGTGAAGATTACTGTAGTGTATTATCTTTAAAAGTGGAAAAAAGCCAACACTTTCGAGTTGTTTGGATTGTACACATTCAGAGATTACATACTCATATAACAAAAAAAAAAAAAAGAACTTTGTTCTGTTTACATAATCAGGCACTAAATACGCTATAAAGAAACTTCTTCAAGCTGATATTGTGCAGTCTTAAAAATGACTGCAGTGTTACAGACATTATGTTGTTTCTTTTATAACAACTGCCTTTTGGCATGGTACAGCATTAGAAAGGCCAAGTAGCAGCACCTCCACAAGGGAACCCCAGGGAATGAATGAATTACTTTAAAAGTTATTCCAACTCCTTCTCTGTTCCTCTTATTTCTAAGAGTATAGGCAGCAGTGGGAATTGGCTGACATCTAAATATTGATGCCTCGAAATCAACTCTTTTTGTATCACTAACAGGCCATTTCAGAGATTCCCTCTGCCTTAGAACACAAGTGTGTTAATCAGAGATACAGAAACACATAAATCATAGAATCATAGAATAGTTTGGATTGGAAAGTACCTCTGAAGGTCATCTAGTCCAAGACCCCTGCAAGTGAGGTTTCTAGGTTTCTCAGAGCCCTGTCCTGTCTAACCTTAATGTTTCCAGGGATGGGGTATCTACCACCTCTCTGTTCCAATGTTTACCATTACAAAAATCACCTCATTATAAAAATCTTCTTCCTTATACCTAACCTAAATCAACCCTTCCTCAGTTTAAAACCATTCCCCCTTGTCCTATCACAACAAGCCCTTCTAAACTGTCTGTCTCTATCTTTTTTATAAGTCCCCATCTTTCTTATCTCCTTGGAACCTTCTCTTTTCCAGAACCAGCTCTTATAATCTCTGTGGCCCTCATCTAAACCTGCTCTAACAGGTTCATGTCTTTTCTAGGCAATCTGTGTCTCTGAGGAAAAATTAGTCACAATCTTTATATACTTTAGAATAACTTACATTGCAAGTTAACTAATAACAATCTGGAAAAGATTTAGTAATGCAGGGCATAATTGCAAAGGACAATTTGGGGCATAAATTGTCTTTAATGAATGTAAGATTAACAGTTCCAAAGAAAGAGTGGCTTGCATGCTGTAGCATCCTATTCCTACAAGGAGTTTTATGTGTTCAAACAATCAGACTTTTTTTTTTAAGTGATCAGGAAAAACCTGCAGACCTGAGTATCAGACAACTTACAAGCAGGTAGATTTGCACAAAAAGTACTTTTTGTCCCTTACTTTGTTATAGAAGTTCAAGTTAGCCATAGACTGAACCCATGTTCAATATAGCAAGCTCAAATCCAGCAGACAGGTCACTGCATACCTAAAGGCACTTCTGTATTTCCAAGCATTTAGATTAACTAAGTCAAGCTGACAAGAACATTTACTAGATGTATTTTCCTCTTTATGTTGTGCTTAACCCACAGCCATGGGATCAGGGAGTGCTCTTCATTTCAATTTAGGTTTTCTTGGCTCTATGATCTGTTCCTTTTATGTGTAGTCCAGCTGGTTTGTTTGTGTAAATTTTTAACTAAACCATGAACATAAGCCTTTTTCACCTCCTCTGTTCCAATTGCCACTTGCCTTGGGCATATATCTGGTCACAGAAGGCATCCCTTCTATGAGTCATTCTTGACAGAAACACATGGCTTGCCTGTAAACTTGTTACTATAGACAGTCTTACACCTCCTGCCTGCTTCTCATATACATTGCTGAAGGCAAGTAAGGCAATTCACTGGAGCTCAAAAATAATCTCAGTTTGAAAAATAAGCAAGGTTTTCTATATAATCCTCTTCTTTGCCCACACTTTTTTTAGTCCAACTTTTTATTAAAAATGTCCATTTTATTGTCTGCTTTTCTTTTTTACCTGCTGTGTTTTCAAGATTCCAATTCTCCTGAAGGGTAAGAGTACAGTATAATAAGGAACTATGGGAGCAAGGCCAAGGGATTAGACTATCAAATGAAGTCTATCTTAGGAGATGCTGAGCTTTTGTTTTTGTGAAGGACTGAGCTTTCTTTTTCATTTTGCAAATGGGACTAATCTGTTTAAAATAGTGTATCCTCATTCCAATGCAAAGGACTACATTAGAATGCTCCCAAGAAAAGTAAAAGTGATTGTTTGCTGTGCATACATAGAAATTTGAGCAACTCTTAAGAGGAGTTTCTTTGTGATCTTCACCAATATATGGAGATGGGAGTAGATTAAGAAGAAGTGAAAATGTTTGGAGAAAATAAAAGACTCCATTGTGACACTGTTAACAACTCCTGACTCTGGTGAGTTGCTATACCCTGCTCATGGCACAAGCTAAACTTGTTCTAAATTACAGGCAGAAAATAAAAGGGAAGGCTGTCTCATTGCAGGACGCCAGGGCAAAGCCCATGAGCACTTCTGTGTGCACATCTGTCTGTGCTTATATGGTCTCAATATAGTTTTGACTCAAAGAGCAAAGTGCTGATTCTTCCTCACTGTGTACATTTCAGAAACTAGTTTTATAATATGTAGGGGAAGAACACTCCAGACATTCACTTGTTTAAAGATTTAAATGAGCAGATTTTTCATTTTCATACAATGAATCGGTCTCCTACAAAAAGCAGAGGTTGTAACTGTAGACATAATTTATTATATAATTTATTATATCACATTACTTATTAGATTGTATTTCAGAATATTAATATGCAGTGTAGCAAACACTCTGGGTTGTCTTAGTTAGATACATACTGTGAATATGAATGGCATTTGCCCCAGGATTTAGGCAGGACTTGAAGCCGAACAGCAGAAGAGTTAATATATGGCACACAGTGGGACTGCAATGCCTGGAATTCTCCATCAAGGGAAGAATCATTGGAATAATTTAACTTAAGGAAACTGGGCATGCAACAAGATCCTGGGGAGCTATGCAATTAATGTTCTGTCTGCCACATTAAAGATTTACCACTGAGAAGGTCCATTTGCATACAACATACCCCCAGTGCCAGGAAAAGCTTCACTTGCTTTCACCACCCAGTATGGCACCAAACAGCAAAAGTGAGATGCTGTTTTGATTCAGTTACTGCTCAGCTGTATATCAAACATGTTATAGAAACAGGCCTTGACTTCAACATGTTTGGTTTGGATCAGTGAATTGAGCACTTGCTGAGCTCTGGAATACAAATGATCAACCTATCTGTCTGAGCACTTTCCCTGTTGGTGCAACACTCTCACTGCCTATTGCTAATGCAGTAATATGTATGCAGTGCACAGCATTCTATGTGACTGCCACTTGACAAAATGTGCCAGATCATCATTGTCTCCAGACGAGACAGATTTATTATAATTCAATATGTTCCTCGTGAGCACTTTTTTCTCTCTTATGTTACAGTCTGCATAGCATTCAGAATAATAACTACATGCTCTTATAACATTGCAGCACTGAATTCTTGTAGCTGAAAAAATAACTTCCTTGGCTCTGACAGAAATTCACCCACAGTAAAACCTTCCTGTTACTGAAAATTAATATGGGATTTCCCTGCCCCATCCCAAAATAAGGAGTTCATGAAGTAAAGCTAAGTGGAGTAATTTTTATTTATTTTAATAAAATGTTTTAAATATTCAAAAACTGGAAAGCCATTAGCTTTGCTGCATTGCATTGCAGATAAAATCCCATTGTACAAGGGACTGAATTATGAGATTCTTGATGCAGTTTTTTGTAATCTCAAAGTCATATAAGGCATAGCAAGAATCAAGGAAATCTGGGCAGGACTAACAGCTGTTCTTGCTAATTTAAAGCTACTCTATATGTTGGGACTGTCACCTGATAATAGAAACAGAATTGTTTACAAGTGTTCCACATAGACTACTCAAAAGTGCACAGGCTTCACACTTTCTACAAGAATTGAGATCTTTTACTGTGGATCAGTCATTTCAGTTGACTTTAGATGCCAGGATGACCTTTACAAAGTGCTATAGATAATAACATTGAATATGCAATTCACCAAACATGAATATTGGCACATTTTGGCTCATGAATATTTACTGCAAAGACTGCTGCTGACAGCATCTCAGCAGCCCTAATCTGCAGGCTGGCAGTCAGCCAGGTTTCTCACTTTTCCCAGACATAGGGAGGTATTTCAGTCCTACTGGCCAGGAGGCAGGAAAGGATCCTGGCATCCCAATTTGATTTGCACTCCATCTGTTAAGAAAAAATAACATCTCTGGTTAGAGGTAATAATGAAACTAGATTGTCTAGCATGCACCACACCCACTATCCCCCTGAAAAGTGTGTTAATGCTATAGCAAACATTGCAGTATCAGGCAAAATTGTACTTTGCTTCCCTTTGAAATTGCTCTAAGGCAACATCAACTGTGTGGGTATCAGGCCTAGGCATTTCCTTCATATGTGTCTGTGTGTATATGACACTTGGTTGTCATGCTTCTCTAACAGTTGCTTCCTATATCCACCACAATCCCTATCTCCTTTTCTCCCTAACCATGGTTCCCAGCCTGGAATGGCTTGCAGTTGGGTCACATCACCTTAGATATTTGCTCGTGGATGATCAGTCCAAAATAAGGGCCTGACATTTCCCTTGGCAGTCTCCTCACTCTCTCACAGTTTCTGCTGTTACCCACTTTCTTCTCTCCTTTACCTCTAGTGTTGATAAGTTGACATGTTGCTTTCTTTTCCTACTCCAGTGAGTGTGAAGGAGAATGAAGCTGGTGATTAGTTAATTGACAAATTATTAACTTTTATATAAAAAGTCCTTCTCTCCCTCTGAAGATTTTTGTGATTTTTGTGGGGTTTTAATCACCCCATCTTCCTTCCCCCTGCACTGTTCCTACTATGTTAACCTTTCTTCACATGTCATTTTTCTTCTGTTCTTGTTGCTCTCCTCTCTAGAGTCCAAATCTGGAGGTATAAGCTGAGACTGCACTTGTTTAGTGGCAGAATTACCTGCTGGATGAGGTGTAACTGGATTCTGGATGTCTTACTGAGGCACCTGAGCAAGGTATTCATCTTTTTGAACACTGTATTAACTTACACCTGTGAGTTCAGATCTCAAGGCTCAGTTCTGGTTTTGCAGGACAGATCATTAGCCTGTTCTTGTCCATTTTGTATGCCTTTATTTTGTTTGTCTTACAAATGAGTTATTCTGCATTGCTCTTCATTGAATTTCATCCTATAGATTACAAACCCTTTATCAAATTTATCAAGACCTTTTTAAATCTTAACTTGTATCTCTGTCCTCCTCCTTCTGATTATTGTAATCTGCATTGTATTGGTATTTGAAAGGATAATTTCTGATACATCATTCATAGGAAAGTCCTGATTAAGCAAAATCTCAACAGAATCCATCCAATTCCTCACTTGGTTTCTCCTTCCATATTTGGCAAAAAGCTAAGTACAGCTGAACAGGCTTTCAAACAGCTGTTTATTTACACTAATTTCACCCAATCATGTCTTCCTATTTAGCATGTACAGGAGCACATCAGCAGTCCTACTCAAGCCAAAATAAATCTCATTCCTTGTTTTCCTCTACCTGCTGAACTGATTAATCAGCCAAGGATTAAATGGGACTGCTTGACTGACCAATTTTGGCTTTTACTAACCATATGAAATTTTAAATGTTTACAGACAGATCATACCTTTTGTTTTGGTACTTTTCTGGTCAGTGGTACATTTCTGTGGACTTGTCATCTCCTTTGGAACAGATTATTTTTTACTATACTCTTCAGCCATTTGTTGTCTAAAAATTGTCAGAGGTCATTGCTAATAAAAAAGACACACCATCTAGTTTCAGTGATGCTTAAAATGAATGTCATTAACTTAGCTACACTTCATATTTAAATATTCTTCCATTTAGTGATTTTACCTGTCATCTCATAGCTTTTTAAATTTATATTTAACCTCTAGTCACAATCAATAGTTTCAGAGGTTTGAGAAACTGAGTATTTTATTTTTTTTCTGCCATTCATCTGTTTTTTGTACCTGTATAATAGCAGACCTTAAGCATTGAAGTCCTTCTGCAGTCACTTGTAGACATCATCAAAGGCTGACTTAACATTTAAAACCATCACTACTAGCGTACCTTCATTTGGTTCAGAATCCCCCTAAAATTTAACTTTCTCATGCCCTATGAGACAGGTTTTTTCCAAGGCAAGCACGAATTTTAAAAATTAGTGGTTTAAATTGTGCTGTAAAAACAGTAGATATACTAAAAGAAGGATGGAGAGGATGACACATAACAGGGCAGCATGCACCAAATAACACCTGAAGTACAGCTATATTACTTTGAAATCATTGGATGCAACCACTGGATGCAAACTCTTAGACCAGCTACTTTCCTTTTCTGCAGCAGTATTATATCCATCACAATTAGTAATCCTGCTGGGGAGCAAGGTCTGATTTAAGATGCCATTGATCTTGCAGTGAGCCTTTGTTCAACAGTCACTCCTATTCCTCATGTATTTCTTGTTTTCAGTCCTCGTGCCAGTATCTGGGCCTTTCCTTGCCTACCCTGAAAGCATCTCCTGCTAGCTGTGCCTGCCTGCTCCACACCCCCACCCTGTCCTCCCTCCCCCACTAGCTGGAACTTGGATTTTAGGTTTGCTTTTTTGGTTGGTTCTCCTTGCAGAACTATTAGTGAGTAAACTGAATATTTATCATTTTTCTTTTCAATTGTTCATAATCAAGGGAAAGAAAAAAACCTGAAATGTGAACCTTTTATAAATTGTAAAGATTTTTTTTACTGTCAATTCCTTATTGCCTCCTTCCTAATTCTGTACCTATTATAATAATTACTTAAACTGATATATAATGAAAGCAGTGATGATAATCATCTCACATCACCTATATTTGTCAATATGCTTTTGTCTTAAGCCACCTACAATATCAGAACCATAAGTAAGATTTAATATGCTATAATCTCTCAGTATACATTATAAAAACCACGAAACTTTTAGCAGAAATGTCACAAGAAAATAAGTTAGCTTGGATGTGCAATAGCTTAATAGTGACTCATTTATAATGGTTTTCCCCTGAAAATTACCAAATTCTGTTGAAAACCAGATGAAGATCTGAAGCAAACCTCTGAGGTAGATATGACCACATATTACACAATACAAGCACCAAAATTTTAAGGGACACACAATGTCATGAAGCGAGATAGTGAAGTCACAAACAGAGCTCAAGGAGCTCCATTGCCAGTTCCTGCTTGAGCTACTGGAGCATGACATATTTCCTGCTTTTTGGAATTTGCTTGTGCTAATATATTGCTCATTCAGGGCTTATCTGTTTCTGACATTTGTCTTGGTGCTTAAACAAGACAGAATCCAGGAGGTTTTTCCAGCCACCACACACTTGCACTCAGCAATGCCAGGGCCTGCTGCAAGCCCTCTGGGTAACCCTTCAAAGAGGTGGAGATGCTGTGTCAAGTCCATCACATTTCTCACCTCTCCCTCCGCTCCTTTCTTGACATGCAGACTGTACTGTGTGATGCATTCTGCTCTCTGCTCTATCAGCAAGACCAGTCCAGATCAGAGGAGGATCACACCTCAAATATTCAGTAAGAGCACATTATGTATGTAAGGATTTTTCTAGCAAACACCCATACAGAGCATCATTTATCATAATCCTCTCCTTTTTTAGTACAAGTGTCTGATCTAAGAAGGCACTTGCCACTCTCCTTCCTCTCAGTTATTGAAGATGTGTGCTGCTGGTAGCAAGGTCAGCATGTCATCTTGCCCTCTGGTAACTGGTGAGGTTCATGCTATAGTCTAGACATTTTTAATTGGAAAACCCATATTTTCCTAACAAAACCACAAATAGTTTATTTATCTTACCCTCTGTCACAATCCCCACCCTCCTGTTTTTTCTTCAACTCATTTTTCATTAATACCAAATTTTTTCCCCCCTATGTTTGTATTGGTGAAGATGAAATGGTATTCTCCAATTTCTTCTTACAAAGCAGAAAACAAATTTCATATTATAGGGAGAGACAGGGGTGCCCATCTACTAGAACAACGGTATTAGAAAAGTAAACAGAATTTCTATCCCATGGGAAGTGACATTATTTCAAGATCCTCTGTTAAAACAAATTGAAGGGAGAAAAAAATATTTAATTTTTCAATTCATAAATTTCAAAGCTTTTTTTTAACTTCAACATTAACTTTCAGGGCACTGAAAGAAGAAAGAAGAGAACCAACCAAATGGCAATTGACACTCTCAAAGGTACAGAAAATGAATTACAGAGTGAAAGAAATTTCTTTTGCTCAGCTTTGAATCCTCATTTCAAGAGAGCTGTACAATCAGCTGGAGAGAGTTCAGTGAAAAGACACTCCTGTGGAAAGAGTCAAGCACTGAAAAACAAGGTCTCTGAGGGAGGATTTCAGGAGTTATCAGAAAAGAAAATGTTGAAAGTGACTATTATTTTGTAAAGATATTTTATTTTGGAATTAAAAAACCAAGCCTCTGACAAAAAAAGAGAGACTTCTTACCCTTGCTGAAAAAGGCATAATAGGATAAATGAAGGGAAAAAGTCAGAGCTGGGTAATTTCAACCTTGAAAATCTTACCTATAAAGACAATCGGACACTGTATTAGAGAGGCAAAGAAACTGAGTGTGTCTCCAGGGTTTGGAAAACTTGAGCAGAGATGACAGTTTCAATAATAAAAATATTATAATCCAGTTTATATGAATTTTTGTACTATGTTTGCACTGCTCTTTATTGTCTCTAATTGTTTGAACTTGATTGATTGTTATTTCTTCTTTATGCAGTTCAGAAATAGAAGAGAAAGACTCATGTGTTACCTTAACTCCAAGGCCTGTTTCTGGCCACTAGGCCATTGCAATAATGAAAGCTGCAAAGTGTCAATTCACAGATTCACATAATCACAGAATGAGGTTGTCAGGGACCCCTGGAGGTATCTAGTCCAAGCCTGCTCAAGCAGGGCCACGTAGAGCTAATTGTCCAAAACCACATCCAGATAGTTTTTAAATGTCTTCAAGAATGGAGATTCTGCAAGGTCTCCAGGCAACCTGTGCCAGTGTTTGGTCGCCCTTACAGTAAACAAGTGTTTCCTGATGTTCAGATGAACCCTTCCATGTTTCACTTTTTGCCCATAGCCTCCGGTCCTGCACCAATGAAAAGAGTCTGGTTCTGTTCTGTTTTCCACCTTCCTTCAGGTATTTGCTCACACTAATAAGTTCCCCTGAGACTTCTTTTCTCCAGGCTGAACAGTCTCTCAGCCCATCTGCTAGAAGAAATGCTCCAGTCCCTTAATCATCACTGCCCTTCACTGAACTCTCTCCTGTATACCCATGTCTCTCATACTGGGGACCCCAGAACCAGACACAGTACTCCAGATGTGGCCTCACCACTGCTGAGTAGGAGGGATCACCTCCCTTAACCTGTGACAGCACTCTTTCTAATGTAGCCCAAGATATTGTTAGTCTTTCTTGCCAGAAAGACACATTGCTGGCTCCTGTTCATCTTGGTGTCCTCCAGAACCCCTAGTTCCTTTTCTGACAAGCTGCTTTGCAGCTCAGTGACCCTGAGTGTATTGGTTGTCCCTCCCCACTTCTCCTTGTTGAACTTCATGAGATTCCTGTTGGCCCCTTAGTCCAGCCTGTCAAGGTTTCTCTGTATAGCAGCATGACCCTCTGGTGCATCAGCCACTTCTTCCAGTTTGGTGTCTGTAGACTCACTGAGGGTACACTCTGCCCAACCATCCACATCACTGATGAAGGTACAAAACAGGTCTGGACTCAGTGTTGACCTGTGGAGGACACCACTAGTTACTGGTCTCACTGACACTGCAACACTGATCACCATCCCCTGGCCCAGCCATTCAGCCAGTTTTCAGTCCACCTCACCGTTTGCTCATGTGGACCATATACCAACATCTTCTCTCTGAGGATCCTGTGGGAGGCAGTGTCAAATACTTTACTCTAACCCAGGTAGACAATATCCAACCTTAAACAAATAGTGGAAGAAAACATTTTCATATTCCAATGAAAAAGTACTTTCCTGACTGATTCAATATTGATCTGTCCCCAATTACTGGTAGATGCAGTGGTTTTCCATATCCTCATTCTCCCTAGGAACATGCACTGGGAGTGCTGAGAGTGCAGCCAGGATGTTGAGGATATAAAGCATACCAGACACTTGGATAACTGGAACTCTAATTACCACGAGGTGTTAAAGCAGCCTACGTTGACATCAGACCAACTCAGAATGCTTTTATCTGTTTCTGTAATTGCAGTGATCAGAGTAAGGTTGTACCAAACAAAAATAAATAGTATCCTTCTTTCTTTTTATTCCTACAAATTGACAAAAATGCAATTCAGTGAAGACAGATTGGAAAAAAAAAAAAAAAAAAAGGCATTTTCTGTTAAAAATGATCAATATAAGATGGGCTTGGAGTGCCCAGTTTTCTGCCACATTTAGTAGGGGTGGGGAAGGGGGAATAATACAAATAGGGGAATCTTCTTGCTTTCTTGAGCAGCTACCCAGAAGGTCTATCACAAAACCACAAAACCAAGATTTATGGGCATCTCTAAAACAGGAAACAGCCAGAAGAGTTCATTTTAGTCAGTGCAATTCATACAATCAAATGAGTTTATCAACAACCTGGATGAAGAGATAGAACGCACCCTCAGATGATGATATGAAACTGGGGGAAGTGGCTGGTTTACCTGAAGGCTGTGTTGTCATTCAGCAGGACCTTTATAGGCTGGAGAGTTGGATGAAGAAAAACGCAATGAGGTTCAACAAAGGCAAGTGTAGGGTCCTGCACCTGGGGAGGAATAATCCCAAGTACCGTACAGGTTGGGGGCTGATCTACTACTGAGTAATTCTGCTGAGAAGGATCTGGGAGTACTGGATGACAAGTTGACTACGAGTCAGCAGTGGGACCTTGCACCAGGAGGGCCAATGGTATCCTATGTGCATCAGGAAGAGTGTGGCTAGCAGGTTAAGGGAGGTGATCCTCCCTCTCTACTAGGCCTTAGTGAGGCCACATCTGGAGCATTTTGTTCAATTCTGGTCACCACAGTTAAAGAAAGACAAGGAGCTACTGAAAAGGGTCCTGCAGGGGACACAAAGATGATGAGGGGTCTGCAGCATCTCTCTTATTTAGTCTAGAGACAAGAGGACTGAGAGGAATCTCATTAATGCATTCAAATATCTCAAAGGTGTCTGCCAAGAGGATGGTGCCAAAGTCTCAGTGCTTTTATGTGCTCGGATATGACCAAGGATTATCCCAGAATCTGTTTTGTCTGTCTTTTAAGTAATGAGACATAAATGTAAAGTTCCCATTCTACTTCAGTGTCTCCACCTTCTCCAAGAAAACGCAATTTATAAGTGGAGTGAGATGAATATAATAAGGATTATGGTTCAAACTCAGTTAAATAGGAAAAATCATGATCACTGCTGTTTTCCTCCTGCCTCAGAAATTCAATTTATGATGCAAAAAATCCCTGAAGCTCCCCAGCATTTTAGCAGCTCATCAAAACTAAGTTGTGAGTATTCTTCCACCGCACAGACTCCCAAGATCTTTCCAAAAAGCAAGGACTGTTCAGTTCCTCATATGCTAGGCCCTCAAGCCCTAAGGCAGTGTGCCAGGATGGGATCTGATAAGAGAAAGTAAATAAACTTTTCTCATCACCCCTTCATAAATGGCAGTCATTGTCTCTATGGCCACTAAAAGAGGATAAAGAAAAAGAAAGTATATTTCCTGTCTTCTTTCAACTGGGAATCATTTTTCTTCTTTAAAAAAAAAAAATTGAAATATTTCCGTGTTTTTGGAAATTCCAGTTTTCTCTTGATTTAATATAAACCCCTGCAATGATGTAAGTAAAAACTTCCTTGTCTATGTGAGCAATTTATAAAATTATACTATAAATGTTTGACTCCCAGCTTTTAATAAAGTTTGACAAAACAGACAAGACCTTCATCTGTCCTGAAGAGAAACAAACACTACATATGCCTACAAGAAGTACAAGGTAACTCTGAAAGGAGCACTGATCATAATATTTAGTTAAAAGACATCATAATTACCTGCTAGCTAGAAACTTTGTGGTGAGTGATTGCAGAGCCTACCTTTGTCGAGTGGCCCGGGCATCAGCACTTAAGACATGGAGCACCCCAATGCAAGTGAACTCAAATGCTCAAAACTGTCTGGAACAGCATTTGTCTCCAAACAGATCATGTTAAAGAGGAGAATCACAAATACTTTTGAAAAACAGGAGGAGTCAACTTGGAAAGAAATGTAAAAGTGTAGACATTTGTAATGGGGGAGAGAGGCCTTTTACCAGAATCAGCAGCAGTCAAAACTTGGATTGACACTGGCACAAGCTGCATCCAGCATCCCAACCTATGCTTGGATCAGGTAGAGCTGCTTTTTCACTGGACACTACTCACTGGCTAATTACATACCATTAGTAAAACAATAAACTGCTTTGATATTTATTTAATTTCAACTACGTGATTAAGTAAATTTTCCTTGCAACAAAACATAATAAAAGTTGCAAAATATTTTGAGTTTTCCTGTTTATTGAATCCTTCTACAATCTCTGTTTTGCAGTAGTCTCATACTTCAAAGCATTCCCTTACTTCATTACTTAACAAGTGCAACAACTGCTGCACTTACCCTTTTTCAGGTTAAAATATAGACATTCAAGAGCTAGACCTCAGAAATGCACAAAGTCATGTGTAATAACATCCTCATTTGGGTGACAGAAACCAAACAAAATAATGGGTGATTTGGAACAATGACTCTCCAAAGCAAGCAACAAGACGTACTGGTCAATCTGACATCTATTCCTCCCCAATACGCCCACAATTTTGTTCCAGAATGTTTTAGGCTTTTATTTTTCTGTCCAGAATGTGTTTCACTATATCATTGACAAGCTATTAGAGAACATGTTTATTTTTTAGATCCACAGTACTTTTAATTGAAAGAGCTTCTTTGGGCTAAACAAAACTGTCCTAAAACTTAGTACTATGCAATATATCACACTAGCCAGTTCCTTTCACATCAGTAAGTAATTTAGTTTGCTGTATGCATCTCTTTGGGAATGTGATGAAATACTGTCTTAACTTTCAACAAATTCCATTCCATGACAAATAAAGGAAGAAAAAATTTAGCTTAGAGACAGATTTAAGCCATCCTAACATTTTTTGCATCAGACATCTCCTATTAAAACATTATATGATGAGTCAGGATGATCTGATCACCAACAAAGACACAGAAGAGAATAAGGCTATGAGAGAGACTATATCAATTTTTATCCCCTACATAGAAGCCTCTGGAGATACAAACACAAAAGTTTTCTTAAACTCACAGACCCTCCATAAATTCAGTGGGATTTATTTTTTTGTGTACATGTTGCCACTATGAAATAAATTTCTGTCTAAACTAGCTCTTCTGATTTAAATTGTCTCTCCACATATTTAATAAAGAATTCTGTACCCTTTATAATGTACATTAATCTCCTCCCCTTTCCCACTTCTTAACCAAGCACTTCATGCATTTGATGCACAACACTGACCATTTCTCTGCCCAGTGTACAGCTGATGGCACGCCAGGCAAACATACTGGCACACGGGCTTTCAGGGCAAAAAGCATGATGCTACTAAGCCCTGACAGTACCTGCCAGTACCATGCCAGCCCTGCATGTCCTTTTCTCCACTGCAGCCTTGAGCAGCATCCCCTCCTTTCTGACCCAGCCAGGAAGAATGTCTCATAACATAAACCATGGCAGTATGCAACTTCCAATGTGATGACCATAAAATATAAGTCTGCACTCAGTTTAGAGCAGTATCTTCCTCGTGCTTAGCAGGTCACCTTGCCACAGTAAATACTGCATTGTTTTGACAGATTGTCTTAGAGCACTTACAAATTTAGAACAGCGCTCTCAGTGGGAGAAGAATTTCAGGCATTTCCTTTTTGAAGTAAAATACTTAGGTATTCATTAAACTGCTTTGTTGTAGCCTACTGATACAGAAACTTATTGTTTGTGATTACTTTTCTCAGACACCAACTAAAAAAAGGATGGAGAATATTGTGAGTCTGTTACAGAACTTGAAGTGATGGCAAATCTTTGTTGAACTGGGCAAATGTGAAAGAAAGCCACAGGAGCTGAATACACAACAGTGCTGCACTGTTAGCAGCCTCAGAACTACTTTTAGTAGCACAAATTTATTTTGCCTGTTAGGCATAACTTTGAGTAGAAACAAGTATTATTAGAAGACTTTATTGTGCATCTTTTATACTACAGAAATACTAACCTTTCACCTAGTATGCTGGAATTATGTTTAATCATGTATTTTATGCTGTATATATGCCATCTAATGGTAAATAAGAATAACTCCTATTGTTTCAAATGGAGCAGTATTCAGCTACTTTTTAGCCACAAATTCTATCATTTTCCAATCCCTTTTTTCCTCCCTCTGAGTTACAATGGGATTGCAAACTTCAGACAGGCTTTTTCTTTGCAACTTGGGAGGTTTTGTTCCTACTGCGAAACCTGCTGTGCAAAAAGGTCGAAGTTAAACAGAAGCAGTAGTGTCCTGTACTGCAGTGGAACAAGCTGTGACCTCAGGGACTCTAATTGAAGGAATCCTTCTAGTAATTGTCAGTTTCAGATCACACTGGGAATAAATCAGCATGGACTGGGAAATTCAGCATTTCAGCACCAACTGAAACAAAAATACTTCTGAGGAACTAGAAGTTCAGAATTATAATGTTCTCTTATTTGTGTAAATTATAGCTAAATTGCTCCATTTGGCTTCATTTCTAGTCTAAATTAAGCTGCAAAGATAAAACACTGAGTTCAAGTTAGCTGTATTTTTTACTACAAAAATAATTGTTCTTGTTCTGCTGATGTTATGACCTTAAAACTGAAGATTTCTGCTTTTATTTTATCAGTTAATCATGACTTTATAAACTTTTGGAAATTATTTCTGCAAAGGAACCCTTTCAGCACATTATATGATATTATCAAAAGATGTTAAGAACTTATTTTTTCTTTTACTTTCCCCAGTATAAATCTACAATTATACTGTATGGGATTAATGTGAATCCAGCCTCAGAGTTCCAAATGTCTGTCATAACAATAGGGTTATGGATATAAAATATTAAATCAGTAACAAATAGTCAAATACTTACAGTTATTAATTTAATGGCTAGTAAAATTAGAATGTGGATGGTCTGAAGACCATCTTTTATTCTTAATTTAGCCACAAAAGGAATAATTCTCAAATAATGCAACTGAGCCTGAATTCATTGTCTCCTGTATAAATCTGTCACTTTACATTTTCTTTAAAAATATTAGTCCTCCTTTTCAATGATGAACAGCATAAATATTCCATCTCTTTGCAACTATAAAGGCTTGAGGAATGTCTAAATTATTCAACTGTCTTAAAACTCTAGATTCTTAGAATTTTAGTGAATCAGTAGAAACTACAAATACTTCAGAAAATTTTCACTGGCATTACATACCACTGTGATTGAAGACATATTTTTTAATTTTTTTTTCTTTTTAATATGTTAAAATATTCATCCTTAGTATATTTTTATCTTTTAAGAACAGTTTTCCTCTTTGGTAACTCTCTAACTTCATGATAGCCTCTCTAGAACAAACTTCCTACAAGACAGAGGGCAAACATGATAACTGCCTTCAACTGTTAAAACTGTTTTCCAAACATGAGAATGATAGTTTTCAACACACATAGAAGAATAAAAAAGAAATAATTTACTTCAGGTGCAATATAGACATCATAAAAATTTCATCAAAACATGAAAAATAATGAAGCACTGGAATAGCCTGAGAAGGTGATGGGAATCTCCAGCATAGTAGGACTCCCAAGCCAGGTTAGAGAACATCTGAAAAGAAGTAACACCAATGGATTTCAAAAGTCTTTGAGGTAACTCTGTCCTTACCATCTTCCTTTCACTTTTTTCCATTTTAATTTCTTTCCATATTTTTATGAATCAGACACTATTTAGTACACTGTAAAGCAAAAAAGGAAAAAAAATTATGGGTGGGTGGATGGATGGATGGATGGATGGATGGATGGATGGATGGATGGATGGATGGGTGGGTGGATACATGAATGTTGTTTGCATGACACTGGATTTCAGACAGTAGACTCCAAACTAGAGATTCTCAGTTAACTCCTGCATTATGAGATTAGGTAATTTAATTTAACTCTGCTTCAAACCTCAGTCTCTAAACTGAGATTATAACAATTTATTTTTCCCTTTTCAAAGAAATTATATGTTTATGTTGATATTTGGAATCCAAAAGTGTGTTGTGTCAGCTGGTAATATTTATATTGTTTCACTAAAAATGTCTTACAATTAGACATGACAACTAAATACCATAGTAGCTATGCTTTATTGTAATAATCAGATAATTTATAGTTCTGTAGATATGAAATGAATAGTGAGAACTACAGAATTATTTTATCCGTAAATATAAAATGTTTGTGTAGAATATTTCTGTATCAATTTCTGGTAAGAACAAACTTGTTACTCAAACATTGAAGATAATCTGTAGGTCTAATTTTTAGACAAGTTAATTTGTATTTTTTCCATCGTTCATGAAAGGCATGAAAAGACCTCTGACCCAAAGGCAAACAAATCTGAAAGTAACAAACGTATTTTCTGTCATTTGTAAATAGAAATATCATTACTGTCAATAAAACTACAGCTATAGTGAGTGCCTGCCAGCGATGTCCTCTCAACTGAAAAAAAAACCCAGTTCAGATTGTGAGCTTACAGCCTTAGCCTTACCTGCCAGGGAGACCTGGGCTGCTGACACTGTGACTGAGTGCCTGCTCTCAGCTCTGACTCCTTTAATCTGTTGGATTCTGCAGAAATGAATTTCTGAAAGATTTGGAAAAATTAATTCTTTCAATGAACATTTTCTCCCGACCAGTATGAAATCCTCAATGGGGAATTTGAATGTTGGAGAGAGGGAAGAGTAATGGACTCTCAGTTCATGGTGGAAACATATCAAGTACACTTTCCTCAGGTAAGTTATTTCTTAAAGAAAAGACAAAAAACTTTCAAACAGTAACCTTTTCTTTCCAGTTAAAATTAGTCAACTAACTTAACTATTCATGGAATTTAGTTCAAAATGCATTGAAATACATGGCATGGTAAGAGCCAGTCAATTTACTATTCATCACAATTTTGCTCATTTATATTTTCCTGGCAATTAATTTTTTTTTCTCTCCTCAGAGGCTCCATTGCCCCTTCAGCAGCTGCTTCTGGAACAAAACCCCCCTTTAACTCAATTGCTCTTGTAACAAGTTAGAACCAGATTCTCATCTCTGACAGCTGCAAATACAGACAAAATGTGTTGGTTTCAGAAGAATAACTTGTATTTTACAGAAGGAAAAGAATAAAAGTTCATGAACTTTGAAAATAATAGTCATATTGTGTCCATTTACATAATTTGAACTAAAGATGAAAGAATGGAAGATGAAGTTTTAGACAGAGCATAGTTTAGATAATGTCAGTGTTTTACCATAAGGCTTACTTGACAGCATCTGCATTTTAGTAAATGGTATTAATCCACACTACTTACTATCCTTAAGTTTTACTGTATTTGCATTGCATTTCTGACACCTTCCTACATTTATGTTGGCTATGCCTCAGTTAGGGCTCTATCTTTTGAAAAACAGACAGTAACCAAACAAATTGGATCAATAGAAGTAGGAAACACATCTGTGCTAAGCTGGCCTGTGTTCCAGGAAAGATCAGCCAATGGGAGGCAAAATGATAAAGAAACCCATGATATTTGTTTTAAGATATTTCATTCTTGATGGGAGTAGAATGATTTCTCAGTTAGTTTGATAACATAAAGACAGCAGATATTCCAAGATCTTCAAAGCTCATCATGGCCCTTAAGAAGACTTAGATAAAATCAAAATGAGAACTAGCAAGTCTGTATGCTTACCCATCATCTGCCATTACAGAAACCAATTACCAAAATGGAAATAAAATAAGGAATCTTTTACATTTAAAGTGCATTAAAGTAGAAGTGAAGAGAATGCTATTTTTGTGCTCATGTCAGTACCTTACCAACAGTGAAACCATTGATGACTGCATCAGCCAATTCTGAATGCCAGTCATATGCATATTCACCATGCAAAATATAATAAAATGGATGTAAATGCATATTTAATGGCATGTACTGGTGATAAAGAATTATGATATTAGGTTTCCTGCCCCTACACATTCCTCTAGAGCAGTTCTACATTTAAGAAAGAATGGAAAATCTGAATATACCCTGACTAAATGAATGAGTCCAGACTCCACTTAGTCCATGGGTGAGCATTAATTTGCTTTTGAAATCTGTCATCATAAGCATCTACATAAGATTATATAAAATCAGACATACCGTAACAAGTCAAGCACCCAGTTAGACCCCTATCTCATGTTCAAAAATAATCAGTAATGGATACTGAAAGAAGATATAAAAAACAGACAGGCATTCAGTGATATATTTCAGGCTAAACCTTCTTAGATTACTCCAATCTGCAGTTTAGGAAGTTCCTGCACCCAATTTAATACTCTTCTTTTCAACTATCTCTGATGGATTATTTTCTCCACTCATTTATCATATTGTTTTTTGAATCCATCTAAAATTTTGTCATCTTTAGTTTAGAGTCACAAGGAGATTTACCATTTAATCAGATGCTATATTTATGTCATAGCTCACAGATTCCAGAGTTGGGCATAGAGCCGCCACAGACCAAATAATGAACTTATGAAATTATTTTATGAGGATCCTCAACTACATCAGTAGTCTGGAAAGACAGAATTAAGAGTAGAAGAAAGGGAAAAAGAAAAAGGAAGAAATTAAATTATTATGTATAAAAAGTAAAAAAAAACAAAAAAAAACCCCAAAAAAACCCACCAACAACAAAGAAAAAACAGAAATAAAATAAAACCTGATATAGTGCAATGGCAAGGAAGAAAAGATGAACATAGCCCATACAGAGGACTAGAACATGTTTACAGCTCTAGGAGAGTTAATACAATCTTGATGTCTGATTCTTACTCTATAGAAGGAATAATGTATAACATATTTTGGTGTACACAGGTAAGATGGGTTTTTTGCTCTCTGAATTAAGAGGAAATGCAAATTTTCACACACACACACAAAAAAAATCCTTAGTTACAAAATGCATAATATATGTCAAATGGCATTCAGACAAAACAGATTCTCTGAAGACGAATGTGAGAATTTTTTACTTCAGCTCAGTTCTCTTACAGTCTCTTTCAGTATTTTTTAACTGCTATTGCATAG
Source organism: Hafferia zeledoni (assembly GCA_035583235.1). Lineage (NCBI taxonomy): Eukaryota > Metazoa > Chordata > Aves > Passeriformes > Thamnophilidae > Hafferia > Hafferia zeledoni. Next base: position 18,475,657 of record JAWWEV010000043.1, read on the forward strand.
AATCAAGAGTGCACATCCTTAGCACCAGTATATTTGTTGGTGCAATTTTTTAATGGAGACTGCATTGAAATGTAGTCTCCTCTTCTGCCAGGGAGTTATAAAAATAAATACTATTTGGATAAGACAGTAGAAAAATATGAAAGACCAAAAAAAGAATCAAAGCAAATATCAAGATGCTAGAGCTATGATTTCCACATGAGGAACTTTTACTGGTACCAGTTGTCCCTGGACACATTGCTAACATTGCAATTTTGTTAGAGTGCACTTGGCTGCCTCTGTGCCTTTGTCAAGTCAGCACATTTCACAGCTATAAATATGTGGGCACCCCAGCATAACTCAGCATTGTTGCCTTTCTTTCTTGTGCATTTCCATCTCCAGTGCAATGTCAGACTAAATGTCTTTTTTTGGCAGGTATTCAATGGCCAGGTTTGCTCACAGGAGCCCAGGATATCTTTCACTGCCTTTGGGGATGAAGAGGGAAACATAAAGCTATCTGGGTTTTTCCACTGAGCCAAATTTTATGATCACAGGGATTGAGTTGCTAGAAGCGTTGAAAACAGATTTGATGGCCAGTCACTGGCATACCAACCCTAGAGTTGGATTCTGTTGGTATAGCATAACTGGTACTTTGTCATGGGGAAAAACAGCTTAACTCACAAAGTTTAAATGAAATCAGGATGCAAAGGAGTTTATTGATTTATTAATTATGTAATTAACCATCTGTCAGAGAACTATGCATTCAGGATAAGAATCAGCAACAGAAAAGGCACTACCTAACCCACACAGAGTGGGCAGTGCCCAGCCACCTTTCCTGCCCCACTTCTCCACTGGGGTCTCTTCCCCATCAGAGATCTTCACAATTCTCCTATACTGCTTCACAAGCTGACTCTTTTCCTCAGTTTTATTGCTAGCTACCATTTAATCCTAATGGTCAGCTTAAGCAAATTTGGAATTTGTTCATTCCATTTTGGCATCATCAGTTTTGGGACAAAGCCCTACTCAGAACAAGCAGTTTGGTGTGCTCACATATGCATAGTGTTTCAATCACTCTTCTTACCCAGGCCATGTTACTTTTCTAAAATATATCTTTAGAACAATGTAGATAGATAGATTAGTACAGATTTGCTCTTCCATGGACCAAGTATAAAGCAAAATAGTGTAAAGCCCTGTTTCCAGCAGGCTCCCATAACATGGACATTTTCAAATAAGTGCTTTCAGAAGGCAAACATTGCCAGAAAAACTGTGCATTGTACACCAGCTAAAGCAAAATCACACCGTATATTAATTTATAGTACCCTGATAAAGATGGATAAAGCTTAACATTTTTTGCATCATTTCTGGCAGTGCAGCTTGAATTTCTATTAGGCCATTGAACAGATGCAAAGCTTTGGCTTGTGGATGGGCATCAACATGGGGCTCAACATTTTGGATATTGCACAGTTATTTCCCTTGAACAGCATCTGGTAAGTCAAGTCATCTGCACTGCTAAATAAAGAATAGAAATAAAGTCATGAATTTAGATTTCTTCAGATAGATTTCAATTCAGTGAAACAGTGCCAGTATATATCAGTTGAAGATTTGTTCCTTAATTTTTACTACTTCTTTTTTTAACAGTTTCTATGAGAAATTGGCTACATTTCCACAAGCACAACTTGAGTGGTGTAAATCTATTTGTGATTTGAAAATGAAAAAATAATTCTATTTACCCTAAGAAATTAAATTATCATTTGTTAGAAGAGTAATGGTATCAGAGGGTGTGATGGCAGGAAAAAAAAAACCAAACAGCTACTACACTGGCAAATGAATTAAGACAGGAAAATTTGGGGGAAAAGGTAAGAAAAATTTTGTCCTTGCAAACTTTATAGATTTGTAATTGAAAAAAAGATACCTTACTAGAAAAATGCAGCAGAAAGTGGACATGTGAAGCCAAATGAGGACTTAGAAGACATTTAAAGACTTAGGCTAAATAGGGTCAGGATGGCCAGCAGAGAAGAAAAACCACAAAATAAACAGTGTTTTCTATGAGTTTTAGAAGTAATATGGAAGAAGAAGAAAAGGAGGAAAGACATAGAAAAGTGCTTGAAAAGCAAAAAGGAGGCACTAGAAGAGAAGACATAACATTTCCACATAATGAATCATGACAGAAGGTCAAAAAAATCAAAAATTTTGCAAGAGGATGGCTGCAGCTTCAGAGAAAGTGTTCCTGGTCACCCTTACTAAGAGTTGTGAGCACTGGTGGACATGTGGATGTGCCAGGTCTTCACAAAAGTTCGAATATCAAATGGATAACAGGAACACAGAAGTAAGAAAAGGTTATCCTACATTTGGGGTAACTTTTAGTTAGACATTGAGGCACTGGAACAGGTTGACCAGAGAAGCTGAGGATGTCCCTTCCCTGGAACTGTTCAAGGCCAGGTTGGGATGGGACTCTGAGCAATCTGGTGTAGTGGGAGGCATCCCTGCCCATGGCAGTGGGATTGGAACTTGTTGATCTTTCAGGTCCTTTCCAGCCTGGCATCCCATCTTAGTGGGGTTCCACAGGACTTCAGCCCAGTTCCCTTCAATATCTTCATTAACAACTTGGACAAAGGACTAGAAGGAATACTAAGTAAGTTTGTTGACAACACTAAATTAGGAAGAGCTGTTGATTCCATCAAGGAGAGAGAGGTCCTGCAGAGAGACCTTGACTCAATTACAGATGAGCAATCATTGGCTGTATGAAGTTAAACAAGGGCAAGTGCCAGATTCTGCACCTGGGACTGGGCTACCCTGATTGTGTGTATAGACTAGGGAATGACAGTCTGGAAAGCAGTGCCATGGAAAGGGACCTGGGGATCCTCATCAATGGTAAGTTGAATATGAGTCAGCAGTGCCCTGACAGCCAGGAGGGCCAACCGTGTCCTGGGGTACATTCACCAGCCAGTCAAAGGAGGTGATTGTCCTGTTCTTCTCTGCTCTGCTAAGGCTTCATCTAGAATATTGTGTGTAGTTTGGGGCACCGCTATATAAAAAAGACATTGAGCTATTAGAGAGCATCCAGAAGAGGGCCATGAGGATGGTGAAGGATCTGGAGAGGAAGCCTTATGAAGATCAGTTGAGATCACTTGATCTGTTCAGTCTGGAGCAGAGGAAACTGAGGGGAGACCTCATTGCAGTCTTCAACATCCTCATAAGGGGAAGCAGAGAGGGAAGTACCCAACTGTCATGACTGGTGACAGAACTTGAGGAAATATCATGCAGCTGAGTTGAGGAAGGTTTAGTCTGGATATCAGGAAATTTTTTTTCACCTAGAGGGGGGTTGAGCACTGGAGCAGGATCCCCAGGGAAGTGGTCACAGCAACAACCCTGCCTGAGTTGAAGTAGCTTTTCGACAACAATGGTGTGATTCTTGTGGTATTGTGCACAGGGTCAGGAGCTAGACTCAATGATCCTTGTGGGTCCCTTTCAACTCAGCATATTCTATGATTCTATTATTTATTTAAATATCTCCTGGAATGAACACGGATGTACTGTGTGAGTATCTACTGTGGATTTAAAGAAAAAGGGTACAGGCTATGCTGGGGGTTAAGCATTGCAACTTTTAATGGGCCATGCTTAAGTACCTTGTGCATGTAAGCATCATATTCCCACTCCCTTTGACTACAGACTTGCTTTTGATCAGATCAGCACCATCATCAAGAAAAATATACAGCTGAGATCACCACAAATGGTTACAAACTACTTGCCTGATACAAACCTAATTGTTATCATCAATGTCCAGTGAAACAAAATTAACTAATACCCATGGGAATTTTACTGCTCCATCAAAGTGAATAAAAACAGCCTGTTCTTGAAATATGACCATTTTTAAGACTGAAGTATTCTGTCAAGAAGGCATTGTGTGAGGTGCTGATTTCTCACAGACAAGGTGAGAAATACTTTCTTTCCCTCTTCTTCGAGATTCCTACAATTTAGCAGTCTATTATAGCAATAATATGCATGGAAAATCAGCTTCCCAACTGAACAGCTCTCACCAAAAGTGTCCTGCAGGTGAGACCACAGGCTTGTGCTCAGAGAGATTCCAGTTTCTTTGATTTTTGTACGGTCTGACACAGTGGCGTGGCCGAGGCTGCTGGGGTGTCTGACTTCTTTCACTAATGAAAGGATCACTGAATATAGAGAGTGAACAGGAGAAAGCACAGCAGCAGCTGCTGTGGCAGGGGAATATGACCCCTTTAAAGTGCTGTTCAGTTCCCTGAATGAGACTGACAGCCCAACCACACAAAGGTAAGAAAGTGCCATAGGGAAAGCAATGGTACCACAACACAGGGACACCGTCATTGTTTCACTTGCCACACGGGAAAAACAGAACAAAGTTTCACCAGTTGCTTTAGCCGAGTTCATTTGACTGTGATTTCATCTGTGGGTTACATATGTGCATATGTGTGTGCAAAAGACAACAGGAAGAAGCACTTAGTTTGATTGCACTTTAGCCATTTGCTGATAATGTGGTTGAAAGCAATTGTGTCTGATAATTTATGTTTTTAAAAGCCAGATTTGCAATAACTGCTTTAAAAACACCGAACAATTTTAAAAGAAAAAGGTGGAGATTGGAAAATTAAATCTGTAAATGGAAGTTAGAATTGGTAATCTAGCATACAATGGCATGAAATTGCACACAAATTGCTTTGTATGCTAAAACTGCATGTAAAGACAAAGATTTTGTTTTTCATTACACAGTTACTTAATAGTCTCAAAAACTGCCTTTTCACAGGGGGGAAAAAAGAAGTAGCTTGGATGTTTGCTTACCAAGGTGTCTGAATATAATGAAACTATTGAAAAAATTCTTACTATGAGGGTCTTGAGACAGTGAACAGGTTGTCCAGAGAAGTTGTGGATGTGTCACCCCTCCACTCCTCATCAAGTTGGACAGGGCTTTGAGCAATGTAGTCCAGTGAAAGGTGTCCCTGCACATGGCAGTGGGACTGGAACTAGATGATTTTAAGGTCCCTTTCAACACAAGCCATTTTATTATTTCATCCCTCTGTGATATTCTTCTTGACAGTGCTGTACCAAAGGCACAGTTCAGACAGTCCACAGCAATGGGATAGATAACAGCTTTCTTAGGAAAATGTCAAGTTAGTACATCAGCTCTCACTGTATAAGACTGAAAGGAAAAGCTTCATGAGAAAGGGTAAACACAGGGAACAAAACCTCCCATGAATGGGAACGAGTAATGGGACTTGGCTTTCTCACAACCTGCAACCTTAGGGATACATAATTCTCCTAGAAACTCCATCTGCTCACATGCTGTCAGAATAGATTTTCCAACAAATATATGCAGAGTCAATTCAGTTGTTCTGTCCAATTTCTTAACAAGTATGAGATCACGGATAGCACTCAGCAGAATGATTCTTACCTGTGTAAGACTGCACATTCCTTACCTCAGAAATGGAGCTCCTAGATGGAAACAGTCTGCACATACACTGATCCCAGAACTACAATTTCTGCTTAGGATTTGTGCTTCAAATGGGCACCCCAATGCACATTTATTTTCCTGAAAAAAAATAAAATATGTATAACTGATGATGTTGAATCAATTTTTAAAGCAAAACCAATGTCTTTTATTCAGCCTCTTCTCTGTATTCAGAAAACCTACCATATTTAGCTCCCAAACTCAGTTTGACAGTTCATCCTTGGATGACCAAAGTTCTGAAAATTTCTTCTTGCATTCAAGCTCCTTGTTATTTTACTTCAGGTAAAGCTTTACTTCAGATAAAGCTCTTTTTAAATATATCACTAATCTAATATCTGGACATTTACAAAAATTAGCTGCTCTGTCTAATTTTGTCAACTACATGATTTAACTACAAGCTGTTGCAATTTAGCAATAAAATCCAGGCCAGAGGATGGGGAATATGGGGATGGAGTCGGTAGGAAGTGGAGAAAAAAAATTAATATCATTCCATCCTTATTTAATGAGTAATGGCTGAAAATAAAATTACAATACCTCTACACTTCACACATATATAGTATCTCTCCAGGATCTTTTAGCTTCAGAGATTCAATGATCAAACAGAAATACATACCAGTGAGAGTGAGGTCTGGGCTATGTTGTCAATGTTCAAAATCTAAAACTGTATCCTGACCTCCCTGTTTAATGGGAGGACAACTGAGTTTCAAATTATATTGAGTGACTAGGAATAGCATACATGTAAGAAAAATACTTGTTCCAGTATTATGACTACATATTTCTTTGTACTCTTTCAGCAGATGGCTTACAGTGACAGCTATTTATCATTGTGACCAATGCTGCCCTTTAATTGACTTTGGTTTCATCACTTGCATGTCATCTCCCCCTCTTTTCCCCTTTCATGGGCTTGGGATTTGTCAGGAACGTTCTTGTGCAGTACAAAGCAAGTGCTAGCGTTATGTGCTCAGTGTAAATCTGAATTCCATAGTAAGGGCGACTTCACCTGTGTTTAGGAAAACCAAGGCAGATTATTCCCTTCATGTATGAGTTTCTTCTCTGAAGAATTGTGATGCCCTTAGGAGAAGGTAATAGAGAACAGTTACATCGGGTCAGGTTTGCCCCCTGTATAACGGGTATTTTCTCTACATGTAGACAAAGCAATAAAGAGGACACTTAGCTGTATGTTTCCTTCAGTAAGGACAACAGTGGGGAAAGGTCTACTTCATAACTGGGATCCTTCATTCATTTAAAGATATATTTGCAATGGATAATTTATAAATAACGATGCCTCAGGGGTTTTTGATTTTTTAATTTTTATAGATTTTAGAAGTACTTGTAACTGTAGTAAAATGTAGATTTAGTGTGTTAGTATTACTGGCAGCTGAAGTTCAATGCTTACGTATTCTAACCTCTATCCAATATCAATGCCTCAAATTCCATTAAGCTATTTAGTCTTCTTTTCAAGGTAGAAAGCTGAATAATATCTTAAAGCCTGTTCCACGAGACATAAACATAGGCCAACGACCTCAAAGCCAGAACACTGGAAGGCCTCCAAGAATCCCTGCTTGATATGAGGAAGAGAGGGTCCCACTCTCCCCCAGACTCAATTTCTGATGAGGTGTGCCAGGGTGGGGCTGGACTGAGGGGTGTGTGAATAGGTAATTGGGTGGACAATATTATAAAAGCCATGGAAAATCAGTGTTCAAGGGGTGCGTCACCATGTACTCCTGAAAGCCTGAGGCCTGACATTAAAAGAATCTACCCTTTTTATCTGATCCTACACTAACTTGGCTCAGAGTCCTGCTTTCTGGGGTCTCTCAAGGCATCATAAAGGACAAAGTCTATTGATGTATCAAAAGACAGCACAGGTCCAACATCACTGGTCATTTTTTACCCTACAGAAGGACTGGATATTGCTATATACTGCATAAAGCTTTAGTTTAACCTTTTCATCACTCAAATTGTAAATATATTTGTGTATCTATCTAGATAGCAGTCAGACAGCTGGCAATATTAATACATTTCATCAGGCTTCACAGAGTGTTGAGAGAAAATGTATCTCCTGCAGGTCACTACTAATACCATTGCAATTAAACATATGTAATCACTTTTTGCTGTCAATAGTGTAAAAGCAGAGGTGTTCACACTGTAGATCTATTATATTTTTATGAATCTGTCTGGGAGGTTTTACAGGACTGAATATAATTCAGGTACTAAATCACATGAAGCTGGTCTGAGTGAACAATTTTGTGTTTGAAAAGGTGCAAAGAAAAGATGTTATTTACAAACATATTAACTTTGATTAGTAAAGACATTAAATACAAATTATCTGACTTTTCTTTAAAGAATTCTTACATTTTAAATATAAAGAAATCTTATATTGTAATTTTACAACTAAGAAGCTGAAATATTCATGACCATTTTATATGTAAAAATGTTTTAAACAAAAGAAGAATGTATAAACATTATATAGTACTGAAAAGATTGATCCTACTGAAAACTAGTGTATGGATTTTTTCCATATGCCCTGTGAAGTTTCCTCAGATGGGCACATATGTATATGCTGTACACTTTAATCACCACACAGGATGGTTCAAGATATGCATTATGCAATTAAAAAAAAAATCGTTAAATGTACAGATAGGATTT
>JAWWEV010000043.1:18485504-18507723 GCA_035583235.1 Hafferia zeledoni
CCCCCCCCCCCCCCCCCCCCCCCCCCCCCCCCCCACACGACGAGGGAGGAGGGGAGAGAATGGTGAACAGGGACACAGATTAGTGTCATAGGTTAGTCCCTGCTAAACATGTGGCTCGTATTGCCTTTATCAGCTACAGAAGGCCCAAAGTACAGAGTCTTGTGGGTTTCAGTAACAGAAATACAGTAGAAATCTGTCCTAATTCCAGAAGTCTGGAATCTAAGTGTCCATTTACCTTAGTATAAAGTCAATTAAATCAGTATGCATTTACATATTTTAAGGAATATTTGCTGATGATACAGCTCAATGTTTTCAGTATTCAGATAATTGTGCTAGAGGATGGCTGGTCAAATGGCACAGAAAGCATATTCTAAGCTTTTCTAAAACAGTTTAACCAAAATTTCCAATACACTTAGTAAGTCAATCTCTCATCAGTTATAAAGCAGCATGGTAGTTTTCAGTTCTATGAGCTTACATTGATTTATGCCAATGAAAGTGCAGGCACGGTTGTAAATTCACAGAGTTCCTTTGAATTCTATGGACTTACATTCTTTATGCAAACCAGTTAACACATTATGCAGAGCTGGCTGTTTACAACCACTCTGTTGCAAGTATCAATAAACTTAATGTATTTCCAAGCTATATTTTCAGTCTAAGCTAATCATCTAGGTCCCCAGATAGTGAATGCCAAGTAACAGTATTTTTTTTTCTTGTGCTATGGCATATTTCTCCTCTTCTAATGTGAATTCATCTGATCTATTTTAAATGCCTACCTTAATAGAGATGAATCTTACCTTAAAACTTCCTGTCTCTGTGGAGATTTACAGTCATCTGAACAGATTAATTCCACATCTAGTCTTAAAATAAAGTGACTTTTTGGACGAGTCTGTAGCTCTTACTCTGAGGGTATCCTAGGATATGAATCAGATGAGTAATTTTAGACATCTAAATTCGGAACAGAAGAAACCTTGCCACAATTCCAGAAGCTTTCAAAAAATCAAGTTCAAAATCAGGAGCTTATCAGTTCATTAAATAATTGTTTCTGTTTTCAAACCTATATGTCACCCAAGAGGATACCAGAGTCATTAATAATATGGAAAAGTGCTAAAAGCATTGCCTTTAGAAAGTATTAAAAGGTGCAAATGCAATGGCCAGAAGTTCAAATATACAAAACTATATGGAACCAATTGGATGTCCTGAGGGAGAAGTACCATTACCAATTTCTCTACCACACTCACCATCAATTTAAAACAGATTACAAATGTTCAGTACATGTTCATACTTATAAGTGGCAGATACCCTGATCCAATCCCTTTAGCCACTCTGTGCTCATTACCTTTTGCTATAGTGAACATATCAAAAATTAGTATGGACAGGTATTGAGCAAACTGGCATGAAAACTAAGTCTACAAGATTTAATTTATTGCTACAATGTGCCCTGATTTAAAAAGAAAAAAAAATCATTATATAAAAATAAAGTAATAAGTTTATAAATGATGAATAATATTATAGTATATATATGGATAGTATTAGGAAAATATGTTTGAAAGTTAAAAAAAAAAATCAACAAAAACCACTGACCCCAGTGTAATAGAAATTTGTAATATTTGGATATACATACTTCCCACACTCATACCACAAAAACCAGTGTGTTAGGGTTAACACTATCCCATTGCCAGTAATCATCATCAGTAAAAATGTAGTATTAAGTACTTTAGAACAGGTATCAATTGCTGCCTTCTGTAAAAGGTTCCAGTAGTTTTCTATTCAAGAAATATTTTTGTTTCCCCTAATTATTTATGGGATTCTCTCCAGCTGCTGAATTAGAAGAAAAAGAGATTTAAATGATCCATGTGAGAACAAAGAATACATATTTTATGAGTTTGCTGCTCAGCTTATGACTCTGCACTGGTATTTGCCTTATCACCTTGACAGTTTGAAGTAATTTTGTAGACTGCATGCCATCACTACTTTAATTGCAATGCTTCACTGAGCAGTCACTTACGCACTTGCTAAGAATTTTCTGCTACGAAATTGTTCTGTCCACTGCCATCAAGCCATAACTTGAGGACTTAATAATAGAGGTACATGTAGCCAAAAGCTAGTCATGTGGAGAGAATGACAACCAGCACCACGCAAAAAAACACTGCAGCCAGATAAATCTCAGGCATCAATCCAATCAATCACCCTTCTGCTAAATGACTCTGTTAGATCTCAGTGCTGCAAAGATCCAGGTACCCTCTTTTTCCAGTGCAGGTTTCCTGAGGTGCTTATAAGAATTGACTTGTTTAACCTCAGACACTTCCATTTTCTCCATGGAGATATAATTTGTCTATCACACTCAAGAATTCTCCATTTCCTAGGTATAAAAAGAAGAAAATTTGTTACAAGAAACAAAAAGGGCCACTTAAAAAATCCCAGTATGATTTTACATCAATAAAATCTTCCTTAGGAGAACTCTAAGTAGCTCTATAAACACTCCTGAATAGCTTGTTATTAGCTGTAAAATGAGGTGTATTCGTCCCAGTTTCACAGAGAGGAAGAGGTTGTATGTACTCTGACTCAGATTTCTACAAAAAGCATCATTACTTCCTAGCATCCATGGTAATGACAGGAAGAAGAAAAGGCACTTCTGACATCCTGATCTGGTCCTTTAAGATTGGAAACAAAATCCTCCTTCCTCACAAAAGCCAAAGGCTTCCATTTTTCAGCATAAAGATACGGAGCCTAAAATTTCCTGAGACTATTTGGGTGGCAGTCCAGCTCAGTATGGAAACCATTCAGGGATGGAAGCATATTAAAAAGAAAATCTCTAGAATATAATGACTGTAGGGGGGAAAAAAGTCCCTTTCTCATAAACAGTTACATCTATGTAATTAAGCTTGGTGGGTATGTTGTTTTCTGGTTCTTTTAACAGTGTTATCAGTAGTGAGAGGAAATTTAAAACTTACAAAGTAGGACAGATTCCTCCTTTACCTTGGAATATGCACTGAGGACACACATCACTCTCAATTTAACAAAATTAAACTTATTTAAATCGAGTTAAACTAATTTGTATTAGGGTATAGGACAGATATATCTGCCAAGAAAACCTTGAAACAAGGGTACAAGCGATCCCATGAGAAAGTTTCCAGCTGGCAAGCTGAAGCTTCCTTCACTGGCACGAGGACAGTGCAGTGCATGGCAGCTTCTCTTTCAGGGTAATTGGAAACTCAACTGAAACAACCTGAGGATTTTATCAGTTTGTGTATCAAGCCTTGTTGCTTAAGGGTAGCAGTTATATAAGTTTCCACTCCAGACCAATTTGGTTTGCTTCTATCTATATCAATACAATTGTTAGTTAACATTTTTTACTGTACATAAACATAAGTGCACTTTAATTGTTTTTTCTCAACCCTCTTCCAAAAAGATCCTAACCCCTCAGCTGGTTTATTTTTTCTCAGCACACATTACTGTAATGACAATATTAATTTTCTCCTACTAAGCATGATTATTTTTAAAGGAATTTTTAAAGAAATTACTTATTAAATGAAAGTAGAGATGAAAAAATGTGCATAAAAACATAAGAATTATCTCTACATGCATCATAATTTTCTATAAAATTTGTGTCCTTTACAGAAGGTATCAATTTCTTAGCCACTTACACAATCTATGGTAAGTACTTTAAAGATTTCCTTTACTAATTAAGAATCCAAATTAACAAATATTTATGTCTAGATAAACAGATACTAAATCTTTATATCAACATTCACTTTTTCCTACGTAATATTCAATGAAAACTTAAGGAAACTGCATATCAGAAAAATTTCATTCTTGCAAGAGTGAATTCCTCAAATATGATGAACAACTAGTATCTTTGAAGTTCAAGGAGAAATAGCAACACCAAAATCCTCTTGTATTAATAGGTCCTGTCATGTTTTCAGCAGGGCTCTGCATATCTCTTGTTTTTTCACTATGAAAGTACAGTTATAAATATACTTCTACTGGAGACACCAAAGCTTTAAGCAACTCAGTCATGCCTTATTGCCCTCTCAGGTGTCCTGAGGAAATTGTTGTTGGTTCCAGAATATTAAATAAGTGAACCCTTGGACAAAAGTAGCTTTGCAAGTGAAAAACAAAGTTTTAGCCTCATCCAGTTCCTTGTCCGTTTTATTGCAAAGTGCCACAACAGTTTTACCAATGCAAATGATGCTGATGAACTTCCACGAAAGGGAAGGTGTACATGCTGGCACTGTTGCCAAGAGGTTGGTAAGTGTAGCAATACTAAGAGAGGTATTACAGTGTCACCAGGGCTGGTTCAGCAAGGCTGCTCCTGCACACTCCTAAGGGATCTGCCAGCACACTGAGAGGTAAATTAGGGCTCCAGCCAAATGGTGAAATGTAAATCCTACCATCTGTACTAAGACAACTGTCTTCAGTTTTCAAAGATGAAGTCAGAAAAATAAGCATGTATCATTTAGTACCTTTCTGTACCTTTAAACTGTTTTTTATCTTAAATATAATTAACAAATAATGAAGAAAAACCAGAAGGAGACAGGATTGTTTTAAAGTATTTTGCTATAATGAACTTATGACTAAAAAGTACTAACAGAGAAATTCAAGCCAATATTTTTTCCAATTTTAATTAGCTTGAAAAAAACCAAAAATTCAAATTTTTATGTATATATATAACATGCTCATAATCATCTTTAAAATTAACCTATTTAGATAAAGTTCCTTATTTATTTTAATGAATGGTTGCAACTAAATTTTCTCATTGTAAATGCAACTACTTTATGAAGGCAATAACCTGAAATAAGAGAAATATTTTGATACTTACTTATACATTTTGATCTCCAAATTAGATACACAAATCATATGCATATAAAAATAATGCAAAGCATTGTTGAAGATTCCTGTGGCAATACCAGCACAAACACATTTAATGTCTGGACCAGTTCCAGTAGTGCATTGAAACATAAGGCAATATTGCATAGTTTGTAAAATTAAAATAATGGGTCAATAACACAAAGTTCCTTCAGATTCTGTCCTTACATACACAATTATAATTCATAGAAAGCTTGGAATTGTTTCTTGTTTTTCAGTGATTTCTAAAAAAAAAATCAGATATATTAAGTGAGGCCAGAAACTTCATGTAGTCAATTCTCAGTGGTACTTCAGGAAAGATTTATTGACCGAGTAGATTGTTTCCTCTCAGATGCCACTGAGACGTGTTCATGGAATTCTAAGATGTTTACAGTAAATTAGAAACTAATTAGTTGAACTGAAATGCCAGCACCTGCTCCTGCATTATTTAAAAGAAGAAAGCGGGGGGAGGGGAAAGCCAAAAAGCATTTAGGGTTTCACAAATGGAGATAATACTTCAGGGACTGGATTTCTCCAATCCTATTTAATCATTTGAAAAGGTTGTCAGAATTATTGGGTTATGAAACTGCATCAGTGCATCTTAGATATTTTTCTTTCCTGCAGCTTTATAGTCATTATTGTATTAAGAGTCTGGCAAACAAGGCCAACAATATTTATGGTTCCTGCCATAAACATTAAAAATGCATATCCCATTCAGTCTTTATGAATCTTGAATTGCAGCAGGAAATGAGCAGTTTAGATGATAATTGACTTGTAAGGATTAGAACAGTTCAGGTTTCCCCCTGTGCAACAGGAAGGTTCATCTGAGGTCTTACAGATAGATGATCATTCCTTCAAAATATCACATCTGTCTCTACTAAAAGGTGCTTTTGTTCTGCTAACTCTATATTGTGACAATAGCAATTATTAGTAATCAGACAGAGCAGGCACAGCTAGCCAAATTGTGATGGGAAAATAAGGGTGAAATCCAAATCAAATATTAGATACATGTGGTATTTTATATAATGCATAACCAAATAATCTGCCAATCCTAATGAGTCTGTAATTTAATCAAGAAAGTATAGTACCCAAGTAATTCTGGATGGGAATGCGTACTGTCAATGAGAGATCCAAAGTAATAAAAATGCTCTGAGGAGCAACTGTGTTTCACAGGAAGAGCAGAAGGAGAAAATTTCATAGTATGGGAATTAAGAAGTTTTCACATCAGAGAAGATGCCCCAAAGTTGTGGCAACAGGTGTGAGGAACCAAAAATGGAGAGTCATGGGAAGAGAATGTTGTTGAGTAATAACAACTGTAATTTAAAAAAAGTAAATTAACAGCAAAACTGCATGCAGCAGATCTGAAATGACTGGGAAAGATCTACATGGAAGGATGTGGGAAGGAGGGTGGCAGAAGAAGGAGAAGGGTAAAATGAGAACAGTCAACATGCTCTCTTTTATTACAACCAGAGTACCATTTCTGGATAGCAGTTCCACTTCTTAATATTATATTTTCCTGATATTCTTTGTCCCCCCAGAAAAAAAAGTCTAAACTCTCATATAGCACGTGTTTATGGAGCCGTAAGCTCATGCTAAACCAGAAGGTGATTAATTGAACTGAAATTATTTTTACATGTTTCAGCCTTAGAAGCACACAAACACACACATAAGTTCCTGGAACTATTTACAGAAACTCACCCCGAAATTGCTCTGAGATGAGCTGTGTGAGCTTTGTACTCCCAGGCTTTACAGAGGGTGGGGTTTGGTTCTTGAGAATGTGCTGATTGCACCACCAGGGCCCCAGTTTCATAGAGTAGAAGATAAGGTTTGTTCAAAAGGGATGGAGAAAGCATTGCTCTCTCCCTTCCCTTTGACAATCTTCAGGAACAAAGTGAACACAAAATGCATGAGGAGGACCCTGCTGGGGACGTTCCCATTTCATTACTCCTTGACATTTACTTACTACTTTTGATTACTACTCGTTGTCACATTGCGCTCAAATTATTGGGGGGAAAAAACCAAAACCAAAGCCAAAACCAAACAAATAAAACCAACAAACGAAAAACTCCCCACCAAACAAACAAACCAACAGAGATACAAAGAACACCCTGGTGGTAAATTGAAAGAGCATAGTTCATGTGTATGGTTCTCTGGTTTGGTAAAATATAGAAGATACTCTACCAAGTTTCAAAGTTAGATTGGCTCTCCTGAGTTGTGTTTGGACTAGGTAAGAAGTCAGAGAACATGGGGTATGTTTGTTTTTACTTGGACTGCCCTAGAACTAAGCAATAGCATTAAAGAAAGAAACTGTTATGGATTTTGCTGGTTCCACATTGCCATCAAAAGAAGTCCCCCTTCTCACTTGTCACAGCTTCACTTTTTGTTCTAAGTCTTCCCTTTGCGTTTCTTTTGGAGATGCTTCTCTGGTCAGCCTTATCATGTGGTTGAGTTTCCTAACAATGGGACCAAACTAAAATTACAGAGCTGAGAAGGCAAAAATAGTAATCTCCCTCTTCATAAGATATTTTGTTTACAGCTATAATTCATTATTCAATTTCAATGAATAATTAGCAAAGTTTAATCATCATTTCTTGCTAGCTGTGTGCAAGAAGCAAAAATCTCTTCTTTTATTTCTTTCATATTCTATCTCAGTATAAAGGCACGGGAACCAAACAAATACCCAAAGTGGAACTTTCTACCTCAAACAGAAGCTCAGAAATCATCCTTAATAATAGTAGATTTCATAAATTGCCCAAGATTCCTGTTAATAAATTAAATATTTTAGTTTTCCAGCATAATTTTTTTGACATTTCTTCTACCCTCTTCTATACTTTTCCCTCATTTTATGCACATGTCCTCTTAAATTTTATAGCTACTCTAATTGTTTAACCTGACCTTCAACCAACTCACCAGATTTAATCTGACATGGTGGTATACTTAGAAGTCCTCTAAGAAGGAAGAAAATTGTCTCTGTATGCCTTGCTGGCTGTAAATTCTGCTATGACTTTGCCTCAGAATTTGGCTTTAAAATTACACATAAGAGCATTACCTTTTTCATGGTAATTGTTCTTTTCATGAAAATTAATTTGAAAAGTTCTTAAGAAAAAATGCATTATTGTAATGTTCTACTGGAACATGTATAAAAACATGTTCATTATTTTAATTGAATGGGACCATTTCACTTCAGTGTGACATTAAACTGGTTATGGTACCATGACATGTCTCAGTATTCACACACATCAGGTCCCCATTTCCTCCCATCAGTGAGCCTAATGAAAACATACAGCACTCACTGTGTTCTCCCTGTACACGCTGTGTGGTGTCTCATGGAAGCACCAGAGGGGATGGAGACCGTAGATCCAGCTCACAGGAGGCCTGAGCTACTCCTGCATCACTTCAGTGTATCATCAAACAGAATGATTCCATCCAAAAAGTACAAACATTTGCACATGGCAGGGGTGGGAGCAGGTGGTGGAGGCACAATTTTTCTCTTTATCAAAGAGCAGAAACTTGAGAATCAGTCATCACACATCCCATGAGTCTCATACAGAAAGTCTAATATATGGGTATTTTTGACACCTCTTTAGAGCATACAGCTCTCTCTATGTATATATATTATGTGACAAATTTGAGGTATTTACATATTCGTACATATTATTCATGTAATGTCCTAACCTAACTATGTCATGACTGCAAATAAAAGTTTTCAGGTGTTTTTCACTTCTCAAGGGAAAATAAATAAATAAATAAATAAATAAAGAGGGACATGAGGAGAGAAGGCTTTCTACTGGTTTTGGTTTTTTAATGTGCTGGCAGCTTTGGAATAATTTTACTCGGAAAATAAATAAATAAATAAAAATTCTCTGCAAAGAAGCACCAGGCACAGGCTAAAAACAGACCTCTAAGAAAAAAGCTTAAAGAGAAATGCATGCTGTCATAAAATTATAACAAATATGACTTGAATTATGAGCAGAGACACAGGCTCTTTTTCCATTTTCATTAAAAATTAAATTTGAATAAAATTTCTGGAAAAACAAAATAAGGATATGAAGTAAAGTTAGGCTTATTATATCATTCAAAGACATATTTTAGCTTAAACTGGAACAGAACTAAATTCTAAGTATTGTTTTCAGGACTTTGTTGAACACTCCCATTCTTTCCCATTCTGGCTTGTAGTTCAGACAAATGGATTGACCAGGTGCTGACACTTTTGCAGAGGATCTCCAGCTCTGAGCCCGTCTGCATTGCTTGGCATCTCCCTGCCCTAATCTCTACCTCACATCACATTCATGGACAAAATCTCCAGGAAAAGCCAGCACCTTTTCACTACTTTTACTGTTGATTAGAGTTCTGCAAACACTAGCAAAGAGGTCAGTTATTTGGAGGTATTTCAAGTGAGTTTTTGCTGCTTTTAACAAGGATCTTTGTTTCCTTGTCTCTTAAAGTGGACACCCATGTGTAGCTGCTGACACATACCCAAGCTCTGTTCTTATTCAGCAGCCAGGTGCAATCTCACTGCCTGAGCATGAGTGCATACATGCATTAATGTCTCTATGCATGTGTATATTCAGGGCTGAATCTAGTAGAGGGGACAGGCAGAAAGGTCTAAGAAGTTTTCAATCGTGCTTCCCAGAGCTGGGGAGCTACTCTTATTTCCAATGCAATATTCTATGATGCTTTCCTTCAGCTACACAAAACTCTATGCTAACCACAGGATGCTTCAAAGAGGCTGTGATTCTTCATTTGTGAGTAACATTTCCCACTTCCCAGCAGGGATGAAGAAACCCTCCCTGGCTGAAGCCTGAGCAGCATGCCTGACTGTACCACATGGCCCTTTTGAAATCAAAATATTGTATTTTCCTTTATGAAACCACTTCTGAACTCATGGACTGGTTGAAAAAGTAATATTAGTGGCTTGAATCATAATGAAAATAGCATGTTTCAAAGGCACTTGAAACAGACAGAAGAAACAAGTTTTGTCTCTATTACCTGAAACAGAAGTGGGTCAGTTATTATCTCCCTACCTAGCACACTCACAAATCCACATTTTTTGCTAGTCACTTGACAAGTAAATCAGAAAACCCTATCATGCTTCGTCAGCAGATGATAAATAATATAAGAATGTAAGTTTCTCTATCTAAACATGTCTAAGTAATTTGGGAATGGAGAGGAAACCTTTTTAAAAAGTACTTTCAATACTTGAGCAAGTCATTACTATGATAATGTTTTATTTATTACTAGTTAAAACGTGACAAAGTTATTTTTTGTTTCACATTAAGTAATATTTACAAAATTTGCATAGCAATTTCAAGACACTATCTTTCAAAATCACATTGCTACATTTTTAATGGGTAGATTAACTGTTCCTTCTCTAAGTATTGCTCGGTATTTCTTTTTCAAGCTGAAGGCAATGCATTAGTCAGGCTATCACCACCATAAACAAATGTAATCTATTTTATCCATTGATTAAACCAGTAGAGCCTGAAGCAACGTTTCACCATCCAGGAAACCAAATGGGTATTTATAACTTCCATTCATGCTCTTTTTGCATATAGATTGTGAAATCATAGAGGAGGAAGCATTTTTGTTCCTGAGCTAATGTATTTAAACAGAAGGATCATTCAATATTGTGAAAGAAGCTTATCACAAAATTTAAATAAATGTTGCAAAGTCTAAACTAAATCTAGTAAGACATTGCTGCATATTTTAACATAAACATGGAACAAGTTCCATCCTGAAACCTGGAACACATCTGCTTTTAAAGAACATTTTGCTTCAACTCCTGGGCCTCGCTGCTGTCCCTGCTCCTACATCTGTGGCCCTGTGAAAAGCAGAACACCATTCACTCGGAGGTGGGAGATTCAGAAGAGGAAAGATTAGACAGTATAATCCACATCTGGTGGATTTTAAGGAGGGTAATGCAAATGTACTTATTTCCAGCACCTGTTTATTAAAACTAAATTCTCTTATACCTACTTATGGTACAATTTAACTCCATTAAATTTTAATTTTCTGAATGAAAGACTTTTGTCAGTGTTTTGGAGTCTTCATTTCCCTTATTTACAATCCCAAAGGTTTCAAGTAGTTCAGAACATAGCTGGGATCACAAAGGATTGTAAAAAAAAATGATAGGTTTGAGTATGTAGTTGGGGTTTTTTTGAGTAAACAAATAGTTTATACCATAGAACTATTGCCTTACCTAGAGAAGATCTACAGCCTCCTGACCATGGCTAAGAGTACTTAACTAGGAGGGCTCAGAGGAAGGCTCATATCCAGCGACTCCTCACTCTCTATTTTTAAGGTTTTGCCTCTCTTAGAACCATAGAATTGTCTAGAAAAGACCTCTAAGGTTTTCAAGTTCAACCATTATCTTAGCCCTGCCATGTTTACAACTAAACTGTGTCCCTAACTGCTACATCCATAGAATTCTGAAAACTTCCACAGAGGGTGATTCTACCACTTACCTGGGCATCCTGATCCAAGGCTTGACAATCCTAGCAGTGGTAAAAATTTTCCAGATATTGAATCTAAACCTCCCATGGAGCAAATTGGTGCCATTTCCCCTTTTTCTATCATTTGCTACCTGGGAAAAGACATTGACTCCCACTCCTACCTTTCAGGTAGTTGTTGAGAGTGATAAGGTTTTTCCTCAGGTTCTTTTTCTGCAGGCTAAATACTCCCAGTTCCCTCAGCTGCTCTTCATCAGACTTGTGCTCCAGAGCCTTTACCAGCTTTGCTGCCCCACTCTGCACACATTCCAGCACCTCAATGTATTTCTTGTAGTGAGGGGTCCAAAACTGAACACAGGATTTGAAGTGTAGCCTCACCAGAATGAAGTAAAGGGGTACAATCCCTGCCCTAGTCCTGCTGGCTGTACCATTTTTGATACAAGCCAGGATGCCGTTGGCCTTCTGGGCTGCCTGGGCACACTGCTGAACAGCAGCTGTCAACCAGTACCTCCAGGTCCTCTTCCACTGCAAAGATTTCCAGCCACTCTTCTCCCAGACAGTAGAACGACACGGGGTTTTGGTGGCTCAAGTGCAGGACCTGGCACTTCATCTTGTTAAACCTCATAAAATTGGCCTTGGCCCCTTGATTCAGCCTGTCTTGGGGAAGACAGAATAAAGTGGTTTTGTTCATTGCCTTTTCTCTTTCCACTTCTTTGACACAGAGAATATCATGAAGAGACTATAAATGTCAAAACTTCTTTTTCAAATAATTAAATTCTGAAAATAATTTTTTAAAAAACTATGAACAACAAAAATCATCATTGCAATTTTTAAGAAGAAATATTTAGAAAAAATACAGACTTTTATTAAAGGTAAAAGCAAACCAAAGGAAAGCCTAGCATTTCTGATGGGAAAGACGGAAGGGATGCAATGAGGAGCATCAGTATTTGAAGTGAAAGGAAAAGTGACGTTACCAACTTTGTCTTACTAAAATTCAAAAACATTTTATAAAGACTCTGACATATGGTGAAGAACCGTTTTAACCTATATGGGATGCTTAGGTTTAGGTGTACCCATAATATCAAATTCTGAGTTAGAGACTTTTGCTTCTAAAATATACTAGATGACACAATTGTTGCTCCAAGCAGAAACAAATTAATTATTTGTAATCATTATTAACCCCCATGAATGACATTTTCAGAGTCAGTATGCCAAAATACTGAAATAATACAAATTGCTAATTCTTCCAAAGCAAATGTAAATATTTTCAGGGTAATAAGGTAAACAGGCTTTGTATTCCATACAGAAAATACAGATCACTTAATTGTATTTCCCAAAATCAATGATTTTTACCCAAGACTCTACCTTGTGGCTTTTGGCATCAGCTCCATATAAGCTTTGTTTTGGGAAAATAAAATCCATTTTGAAGTGCAAAAATTACAAAAATTAACAAATTATAAAAGTAACTTAGAAGATAAAAAGCATCATTCTCTATGACATTGCAGTGACAGAAAGAGACATCAGAAGATAGTAGACCTATTTATAATCCCCCAGAAAAATTAAGTTAATCTACATGGTGCAATTAATCATGTAAATAAATAATAAAGAAAGGATAGAAAAATCAAGATCATTGTTCAACAACACTTGGGAGAAAATGGGAATTGGACAAATCATGGGGTCAGAAAAAGTCTGAAGCTGTCAAAAAGACCTCCATATTTGCCAGGAGCAGTCTACTGCTCACAGCAGAATCAGACAAAGCTGTTTACTTAGGACCACGTCCAAACAATCCATCTCCAAGGATGGATACTCCACAACCTCTCTGGTCCTGTCAGTGGTCACCACTGAAAAGAACCTATCTTAACTACCCATCATGAGGTGCAGTCATTAAACCTTGTTTTCTCCAGGCTGAACAATCCCAGCTGTCTCATGAGTCCCTCCTCCTGTGCCAGAGGCTCCAACTTAACCAACTTTGCTATGGCTTTAGATATGTAGATAAGAAACCAACGCCTCTTAAACCATACTATCTAAAATTATATTATGTCCACTAATAAATTCTATCTATGACATTTTTAAATTGAGGGATGGGAATTTTCAAAAGAAAGAATTTTTTTGTAATTATGAACTATTTAAAGACAATCTGGAAATGCAAGTTTTCACATCAGATTTCTGGAAGATGTATAGTAAATGCTTAGAGCAACTGTATTCTTCAATAAATCACTGTTACTCACACATGGAAATCCAGTAGGTCTCCTCACAGAATTAGGCACCTAATTGTGTGTGGGGGAAAAAACAAACAAATGAATGTCTAAATAAATAATTGTGGTAATTTTGCCCATCCATTTCTAGTCTTCATTCTTGCCTGTACTAGCTACAAAAATATTAAGCATGTGCTGGTGTATCAGACACACACTTAATATTTCAGTTTAGATCAGCAATTATTGTTTCAGTGTGAGTAACATATATTTTTCTGAGTTCACATATGAAATGATTTGCCAGAGCATTTGACCAGTCAAATCTGGTTTGTTCTGCTGACTGGTATTGATTCTGACCAAAGCAGATAGCATTGCATTTTTCAAAACCTAGACTCAATAAATTCACAACTACACCATTGAACTGACAAACCAGAAGCCATACAATACATTTACATTCACAGCTGGCATGCCTTCTCTGATCTTTTTCCCCCAGACACAAGGCTGCAATATGATTTAGTCTACTCTATTATTGCTTTCTGTGTCCCAGTCCATGTTTGTGCTTAGGGACATATGATGAATCAACTGCCAGGGGCCAGCACACTGCAAAAGTGAGAATATGAAGACATGATAAGGTGAAAATGTGATTACAGTTCCAAACTGGCCCCCAAAGAAAGCCCTAATCACCACAACTTACACACCACAATTCAGAGGACTAATATGAATCAAGAGCAAAAAGTCAACCAGAAATTTTAAGAAAACTACTGAAGTAAAATTACAGAGTACATGCCAAAAAATTAATCAAAATTAGAGAAAAAAGGAAAAATCCTTGTGTCTTATTATGTAAGCTGATAAAAACTAGTACGTAATTCACTTAATTTATCAAACATTTTCATCAGCTTGGACAGAACTGTTATCACAATATTTGTGGTTCCACAGATTACCTCCTATAGCAGCTGAGAAACAAAAATTTAGAAAAGCAGTTATGATAATTGTACTTCTCCTTAGCACTGTCAGCACACTGGAGTTTATGCTGCCTGCCCCACTGCTGATGGACAGACACCCCTGAAGCTGCAGCCACACTTGGCACTTGCCACGCATGGGGCTTAGCCAAGGTGAAATGGCTGGATGCTACTGATAAGAGATGTGACGTGGACGCCAAAGTCATGGATGCTCCCTGCAGCATGTTATCATCATTACCACCCTTTATTAAGAAAAAAGAGAACCTTTCACAGTAATTTGGAAATATTTCCTGCAGCCTGAGGCTTTCTGGAAGGCATCACACCCAAGTACTGCTCTGTCTCTACAGTGCTGGACTTCTGAACCTTGATGGGATTTCAATGATGATAATTTTTGACTGAGGCAGGACAAGACTAAAGAGGGCAAAAGCTAACAAGCTGCAAACTGTTTCAGCCCTTGTCATGAAGAAGGACAGCTCAGGAAACTGCTTTCTGTTAACTGGTTGAACTGGTTGAGTCCACTGTTGTCCCCGTGATTTTATGCCTTGATAATAATAAAAAAGATTGGTGCAAGGTCTTTTAAAGAACGCAAATGTAGTATCTTTGACTGCAATTGAAAAGTATATTCTGAACCAAAGATGTAAGACATTTGACCAGTTCAGCACAGCCCCATCTGAAAAGTTGTGCCTTGGCAAAAACAGTTCCCTCCTTTCCCATGTTGTCTTCTTCCTTTTCCAAGGAGTGGGTGACCCTGAAGAGCCAGTGACAGATATCATACATGTGCTTATCATATCTCTTTTATGATGCAAATATGGTCCAGCATAATTTCTGCTGAGCTCAAGCACTTGGTTATTAATTTTTATCTCATATGTCTAGTTTTATTATTTCAACCATTAAAACTTACAGGAAAACATTTGCACTCAGCTATTAAATAACTTACAACTATGGCTGAGGTCTGCCTTGGGTTTAATCACTTTTGGTAGGCACTAGCACAAAGATTTACAGATGTAAACCCTAAGGTCTCTTGTTCAGTTGCAGAGTAAATCCACTAAAGTTTGAATGACTGGTAAATATTTAATGGAACAATAAGCTCCTTGAATTTTTTTATTGTAATATTTCTTTTCATCTATTGTGCCTCTAGAATTTCATACATCAAAATGCAGGAAATAACTTAAAGCAATTTTCAAGTGCCACATTGATTTAAAACATTTCCTCTCAAAATATTCAATTCTTCCAATTGTGTCATGATTAAGCAATAATTGGAAGATTCTCTTCACTTCCCTAATTTTGCTTTTTAACACTTAGATATGTGATGATCTCTGTACAAAAGATTTTAATCCTTTTGTAGTATATGCTTTTGTGAAATTAATCAGTGATAACAAATATGCATAATGAAATTTCTGATTTAGGAGAGGCTAAAATTATTAATGGAACAATAGCATAGAAGGGCTTCTTGAAACCTCTACCCTCTATCTACAATTGTAAATCAATTGGCACTTCTGTCTTCCTTATTGTTCAAATTCATATTATTTAATGGTGATATAGCAAGTCCTCACAGTAACAGAGAATGAGCCACAGTAAGGATGTTAAGGAAAAGAAGTGGAACAAAGCTTATTTAAATTTTCAGTGGATTTGGTTGCACCATGGGTTTAAAGTGCAGTTCTTCAATATAAAGGTGTTTTCTTCTAACAACTGTTGGATAAAATGCTGACCCTATATGCTAAAACTATCTATGTTTACAGTAAAAACCACAAGTTTAGGGAAATTTGATGAATCCACTTTGCTGCTCCCATACCTCACTTTAGTGACAATCATTTGTGTCATGCTTAATCAGGAACTCTAGATTTAGGACACATGGCAAGGGATTTTCTGACCTCTTTATTTTTTCAAATACTATGAAGAATTTTACAGAAAACAAACAAAAGCTAATATATGTCTAAATGTGAAGGTTTTGGCCTGTCTTTATAAATAACCAGTCTCAGTCAGACAGGGCTCAAAAATGCTTTTACACTCATGAATAAGGAGCTAACATGAAACTATTGAGGGCAATCTCCAGCAAGACACCTTAGGGACATAGGGTTAAATGGATTGCTTATATAATATGTTTTCCTCATCCTGTATAAGCATCCTGGAGCATAGACAAAGTTCAGTGATGTGTCCTTCAACCCATTCTTACATCCCTGACCAAAGCAATAAAAGCAAGATAGTACAAAAATCACAAGACAGAAAAATACATTTTTGTATGCTTCTCATAGCTCTCTGTGACTGCAACAAAGAAATCATGAAGCCAGCATTTCTGATCAGAAGAGCATTATCTGATTGAAAGAATCATTGGAATGTGTAACAACATTTGTATGACTCCAACATTATTTCTCAACTTTGCCATAAAGACAGACTTAATAAAGAGAAAAAAGCAGACCTACTCAAAGTATCAAAATACTGACATAATTCTAAGAGGATTCTGTTAGAATGTAGTAGTCTGCTACTTTATGCCAAAGACCAAAGTGTAATAATTTAAGTTTTGAACCAACGCCAGACTAGGGAGGAGAAAATGGTAGTCAAAATCGTAAGTGCTATCGCTGGGATATTCTTCTAAAAAGCTGATGCATCTACTGCCAGTGTCAGTCCCAGTGATTAAAAATGCAATCTTACATGTTTGCAAACACAAACCCACTGTCAGTGAAGGAAGAGTTGGTGTGTGAACTATTGCAGGAGCTTGACCCCTACAAACTGATGGGTTATGACATTATCCTCCCAAAGGTGTTGAGAGAGCTGACTGGTGTCATTGCAAGGGCTTCCCACACTTTTTTAAATGTTTTGGAGATCAGGGAATGCATCAGAAGACTGGAAGAAGCTAGTGTCACCCCAATCTACAAGGGCTTAAGGGAGGATCCAGGAAATTATATCACTTCAGCCCCTGCGAAAGTTATGGAATGAATTTCTCCCAGGGGGATATCACAAGTTCGATGAAGCGTATGATTGGTAAAAGCCAGTGCAGATTCATCAAGGGCAAATCACACTTGGAAAACCTGATTATCTTCTATGACAAAGTAACCTGCTCAGTCGATGTGCGGCGAGTGGTGGTTACCATTTACATGCATTTCTCCAAGGTTTTCAGTATGCTTTCCCATAACCTCCTCCTGGAGAAACTGATGTGTTACATCTGTCTGTCTCAGTCTGGACAAGAGAGTCGTGTGGTGGGCTGACAGGCCTCACTGAGGGCCTGTTGTACACACCCTGACATAGGATTTTGAACTTTGTAATGATGTGCAGCTGGGTTGATCTGAGTGCTTTTTGGTTGGTTTTTTTTTTGGTTTTTTTTTTTTTATATTGCATGAGATATAACTAACCTTAAGAAAATATGTTTAGATTTCATACCCAGTCTGTCTCACACATTTTGTTTGCATCCTGGTGTGTGAACACTCAGGCTACCCAACTGAGGTGGTCATTATCTCACAGCAATCTCCATATCTCAGTTTCCAAGAGGATTTGTCTACTCTTCATTAGCCAAGGTCAAATAGGACTAATGCTTGGCAGATTTGTACCTCATTAGCACTATCTTTATTGCCATTATTTCACAAGCTAACAAAACAAAAAGGAATTATTCCCCTGTTACTCCCAAACGTTCCTACCCTTCTCATTAGTATTGGCATAACCCTTTTCTCTAGGGCAGTTCAGAGCTCAGTTCTTGAAGGAAAGGCTGACAGCAGCAAAATTATGGTACCAAGAGGGACAGGCAGAAAACACTCTCCTGATTTATAATCAGATTCTCCTATTGTAACAAGCACTTTCTCATTGCTGAGCTACTTAGATCAGCTCATGTAATTTGTCACGTACCAGAAACTACTCTTTCTAGCTGACGATGAAGGGCATGTTTCCCTCCTATACTTAGTTCAGAGTTCTAAACACCAAATTCTGTGCAGAATCTTTGGGGTGATATTTTAATTCAGCAACTAATTAAATAAAAATAAAATAAAAAAAACACCAAGGAAAAAATAAAAATAATACCACTGAACATCACTGACCTCTGCAGGAATGAGCTATTTTACACCTGTGAAAGACAGGCAAGGGAAAATAATAGTTTCAGGATGAGATGTGACATGGAGTCTCACGTGCTTTGGATTCTCAGTGTTCTTTCCATATAAACCTTGGTGATCTTTGCAATTGACTCATATCTAAATGCATTCAAAAGAAAACTCTGAGGTATGGCCAGCTTTGGCATAGACAGACCTAGAAATAAGGTGCCCAAAGATAGTATGATTTTCTACAGAAATTGAAATAGACATAACTGTTGGGGAAAAGAGCTGCATAGCGAGAGGGGTCTTCGTGTCCCCGCTGCCACCCCACACGGTACCCCGAGTTCAGCAACCAGATATCGAGGTGTGTTCTCATAGAGATATAGCCCCGAATCCAAAAGGTTAAAAGCAGGAACGTTCGAACTTTATTGGGGGGTAAACAGGTTATATAGGGTTTCGGGGTGAACACAAGGACAATAAAAACTTTTGATAGGCTGAGGATCGCCGTCCATGCGGCAGCCAGCAGCTCTGATTGGCTGGAAAGACAGAGTCCACGTGCCGAGCAGGACCCCCTTGGCGCCAGTGAGGCAGTGTTTACCTGGGGTCTGAGGTTGTTTACCTCTTCTTCAGGCTGCCTCAAGGTTACACTGACCTTGCCAGCCTGAAGCTCTTTGGCTAGTGTGAGTGCAAAAGGAGGCTCACCAAACCTCTCCTACACATAACCTCTTAGGAATAGTGATCCTTTTGTGGAGCATCAGAGGATTTAGCTGCAGTTTCTCTTGATTTCTCATGAGTAATTTCTAGTTGTCTAGTTCAAGCTGGCACATATACAAACACAAGTACAAATACTATGATGCCTGGGGAGCACTTAGATAATAGAGGTATCACACACTTAGCTGCAATTACTTGAAGCAAAACAGGGAGTTTTAGGTTAAGCTAAACTCAAAAGCAGGACTTATCTCACTGCATTAATAGGTGAACTATCAGCTCCAGAGGGTGATTCATCTGAATTAATTTAGCATAAGATATTGCAGTATAAGATAGATCACTTTCTTTAGGTGTTTATTTCATCAACTGTGAAAGAAGCTTAATGACTTGCCTCCACATTTTTAGGTGTCCCTGACAGAAGAGAGAAATCCCCACCTTGGGGACCAACAAGGGCTTTTGTAACACCAGATTTCAGATGACTAAGGATGTAATTTCCTCAGGTCTTTTTATGTAGAGAGAAAAAAATGCAGAACATCAATTTTAAATTACAGTTTTGCACACTTTCTTTGTTGATTCCTCTTTGATTCTTATTTCTAAGTATAAATGAACATTTTCTCAGAATGGCATTTTGTGAGCAAATGTTTATATGAGACAGCCTAGTGTAGGTATTTAATGCAGCTTCTCTGCTAGGAAAAAAAACTTTTCAGTGCAATTTACACTATTTACTATTTACAAACACTATTGTAGGACTGCAATATCTGAGTTTAGAGTGAGAGGTGATGTACTACTTCTATGTCCTGTTTCACCAAGCAAGATAGCTGAGGATAAAACCATGTACTACCACCTAATCCCCTGATGCCCATGACCTAAAAGACTTAAGCGCAGTGCTTTCACTGAACTAGGGACAAATGTGCCCTTACTCAGTAATGACCACAGAGTGATAACAGCCCGATAACAACTTCCCTCTCCTAATGCCAGATCTTCTGGGCCATCAGGAGCCTTTTGACTCCTCAGAGCACCCAGGACTCCAGGGGTTTGGCTTGTCATTGTGTAATTCACTTGCAGTGACACATTAAAAAATTGAAAAAAATTATAAATAAAGGTCAGCTGGAATGCAAGCTTTAGTAGTCTAGCTAGAGTTTTATAAGGTTTATCTTACAGGATTCTTTTTTTTTTTCCTGTGAGAGTTTGACAACTTCTGAGTAGGTTCAATCATAAGATGGGTGAGATGATTCTGTCCTTTTATCAGATAATTCTCATGACTTGGGAGAATCCAAGTTACCAAAGGCAGAAGATAGTAAAGATATCTTTACAACTTAATACATAATCTTCACATTTCATAGTATAATAGACAGACTATAGGGAAATCAAGGAGTCCACAGCTGATGTGACTGACTGACACAGCTCAGACATTGATGTCATAACTAGCAAGTAGACACTCAACTTAAAAACCCAACTACCAGAAGTAAAAAGAGGGCATGACAAAATTCAGAGAAAATGCAATTTCATCCTTAGATTTGCTTTTTTCTTTATTTGTTTTTGTTTTTTCTATCTTGACTGACTTAAGGTCACCTAACTGACTCGTAATTTGACAACAGGGGTGATTGAAATAACTTTTATTTGACCCTTCTTGCAACCCCTTCAAGAACTACTCAGAAATGGCAGCATTTCCTTGCAGCTACAAATATGGTATTAATCCACCCAGGAGAAATGGTTTATCCAGCACTGACAGTCTGTCATGTCCTTATCCGACCTCATCAACTGCTTCTGTAGGGGGCTGCCAGAGGAATCAGTCAGTGCCTTTCTGATTGATTACAATATTGATTTTTTTTTCTTCTTCTACTTAAAAAAAAAAAAAAAGTCCCAAAACAAATGATCCATCTTACCAACTACAAAACTATTTCAAAAGTTTGTAAAAAAAAGGATATGGTCCCTTAACAAAAATATGCAGCTCCAGAGTGCCAAGGACTGAGCAGGTATTTGGAGTCTGTTCCTCACTCTAGATTTTGGTCTCCTTTTGTTTTATACGGCTACTCCATAGCACTGAAAACACACAACAATGATTCTTACAGCAGGATGTATCGGACACCTTTTTAAATTGGTATTTCATTATAAAGTGGGAACAAGCAAAGTAGTTTGTAAACCTGCAGAAAGCATGACACTTTTCATGTCTCTATATAGAACCTTAAAACCATTCTTAAATGTGAAGAACCAACTACAGCCAGTTTATTTTGTATTCCACAAGTAAGACTGATTTTTTTTTAACTATGCTTTTTTAATTTTAGAGGATTTTTTTAAAGCTTGGTAATCATTTTCCTCTATCAAAGGTTCTGCAGCTCTTATATTCACCCTATTTATATGTCATATAATTAGAACCATGGAAGACATTGGAGTGAGGCCATTAATATAAGCTTAAAAAAATGCCTGCATAGACTCTGCTAGTAGCAATCCATCATTTAGGAATTCTATTTCAAAGCTGTTCTAAGTTGATTGTTTTTATTTAAAACTATACTGCTTGGTGAAGCTCCACTAACACTGGGAAGACTAAGTGCAAAATAGCATGGTGGTTGCACTTTGCATTGTTTTGACGGGATTTAAAAATAATATTTTAGGGTATTCTATTAGCTAGATAAAAAATCTGTAGGTTCAACAAAATGCATGAAGGTCAAAAGCTCAACTTAATTCAGTGTCTTAGCTGTAATGGAGCAAAAGGTGTGATTATACCTGAAAAAAATTGCTAAATGTCTTTTTATTAAAAAATGTTTAGATGCTGATCAGGGTTCAAGGAAAGAGGATGCAGATGTGCATTAAGGAATTTATTTCTATTAGATTAGATCAGTGACCTTATTAAAATTCAGTAAATATTATGCAACTCCAGGTATTTTGATTCAGCACTATAAGTCACACACTTCATACCTATTAAAGTATATTCTACCTTTGTATTAAGTATGAGATTGAAAAGTGATTATTTTAAATTATGTCTTGGTTTGAGGGGAAAGAACCAAGATGTTTACTCACAAGAGGGGGAGGGGACCTCCTCCTCAAATAATCAC
>JAWWEV010000043.1:18507823-18527508 GCA_035583235.1 Hafferia zeledoni
CTTTGTTAACGGTTGGCTAGGGTCGTTAAGAGTGGCAGGGGAGAGAATTTACATAATAATTCCAAACTACAACAAATTACTATAGTCGCTTTACATATAGGTATATATAGGACTTTCACATAAATAAAAAGAAATGTTTCATTTAAATTTGAAGGCAGCAGAACACTGAAATTCATAGTAGTTTGGAAACCTATATATGAATTAACAATAAAAAAAGATTGTTTCACATTCCTAATCTCCACTATAAAAAGGGATAAATTAAAAATACATAAACATTTGCTGATTTTGTAATCTGTATTGCAAGTCCTAAAAAATAATCCCAAACAACCACAAACCCTCCCCTTCCCCAGAAGAGCTTAAAAAAAGCTGATTGCACATAACATCAATTTCAGAAGAATGTAAGAAATAATTTCTGAAACTTGTATGCTTGTATGCCTTGATATATTGCAGTTCTATCACTTTCATGAAGTTACAAGATTTATTCATTTATTGTTTGCTGATGTAGCTTTCATTTTAAAATAGAATTTAAAAAAAAAAAAAAAAAAAAAGAAGAAGAAGAAGAAAGCTTTAATTGTGTCCAAAGCATGAAATATGACAACAAAAGTGTCCTTCTCCAAATTATGAACATTAATCAATTCAAGACATGATTTTAAAAAATAACTCATTGGTATTAATGATGCTTTCTCATTAAATAGGCACTTGTGTCAAACATGGTAGATTAGACTCTTACAAAATGGATGCTTCTAGTTTCCAGTGGGGGATTAATATTGATTTTACCTTTGAAGTCTTAAAAGCTTGTGATAAACAATCCATGTCATTCAGAAAAGTAAAAGTAATCATCTCTAAAATACTCATTTTTGTTGACATATATTCTAGTACTCTTTACTACTACATGGTTAATTTTCCCAGAAGACACATGAAACTACAAAATAGAGGAAAACCATCACAGTCACACACAGCATTTGTAAAAACAACACAAACAAAGACAATGAAAATGCTCCTATCATTTTCAATTATGCTGAAATATAAAATATTAATTACAAAACTAAACTCAATAAATCTAAGATAATGCAGGGCACTGTCGTGACAGCTGATATTTCTCTGGATGGACCAGAATCAAAGTTCCAAATAGCAGAGCTGGTCTGCAGATTTTGGGGTGAAGTTACTTGCTTCTACCAGCTTTTCTTCAATGGCTTCTTGAAACTGGCACATGAAATTGGCACAAAAGCAGTGGAAAAGTGATGTATGGGTAATACAAACCCCCAGGTTAATTAACATATAGGTAATTGGGTGCCATATAACCTCATTCTCAAAAGAAGACATTTAAATAGATATATAGAGGACACTAGCCAGGCTTTGGAGGTAAAAATTAATGTTTCCTTTGTTCAGCTTCCAGACATCATCTGTCTCTAACTCATATTTGCAAGACCACATTTGTAAGGGAAAGAGCTAAAAATAAGTTATTTGGCTAAAAATAGAAATCCAGCCGATATTTCTATGGTGTTTAAATTAATCTTGTGGACAGCAAACTGAGTGTGAGCCAGCAGTGCCTTGGCAGCCGTGAGGGCCACCAGCCTCTGGGCTGCATTAGCAAGAGCAGAGTCAGTATATTGGGGGAAGGGATTATGCCCCTCTACTCAGCGTTCCTTGCATCACTGCTAACACACTGTGCTTAGTTTTGGTTGCCTAATACAAGGCAGCAGGTCGATAGACTGAATCAGGTTCAGCATTGGGCTGCCACCGTAGCAGGCAGATGTGCTTGTTCAGCCTGAAGCAGATGGCTGTGAATAAAGAGCAGTGCCCATGCACCCACAGGGAGGTTATAGGAAGATAGACCAGGATCTTCACAGTGGAACATAGTGGGCAGATGAGACACAATGTGCATAAAATGAAACAAGAGGTTCAGATCAGATAAATATTTTCCCTTATACAGATGACTAAGCCTTGGAAGAAACTGCCCACAGAGGGTATGCAGTCTCTCTACATCCTTTGGAATTTCCAAGACCCATATGGATAAGACCCTGAACCGCATGAGTCTAAACTCAGGCTGACTCGTCCTGAGGTCTATTCAACTTGAACTATCCCATGATCTTACCATTCCTTTGATCAAGACAGGCAGCAAGAATTTTTCAGACTTGAGTCCAGAACAATGCCTCTAGTGAGTGCTACACTTCTGAAGCTATGCTCTATCACTGGTCAAATCTCACCCATCTACCTCAAAATACATGTGACTGTCCTCTTCCTCATATCCTCCCATCAATGGGCATAAGCTTTACTCATTCCTGCAGTGTCATGCTGTGTGCTGGGATCTCAGTCCCACCGCGCACCCCAGCCAATTGGGCCATGTCATCAGTGGAAAGCCTAGTGCAGGATGCCAGGGCTGGAGCATTGCTATGGCTCTGGGCAGAAAAGGAAAACCATATAGTTTCAAATTTAGGTACTTAAAAGGGACCTGTTGCCTTACCCTGAACTTTTTACTGATAGGCTTTCTAGCAGTGGAGTGCATAGCATTGAGTATGAACAAACCTAACCCCCAATACACCCTGAATATGTTTTACTTCCCTGATAGCCATTAAATAGACACTAATCAACTGTGTCATCTTGGCTATCTTCAAGGTAGCATAACAGAAATGCCTGAAAAAACTCAGGTGAAAGGATTTGTATGTTATTCAGTTACTCAAAAGCTCATACACCCTGAGAGCTGTCCTCTGGTACAATTCTTAATTGTATAAAGAACTATCTTTGTCTGCTGAAACAAGTTACTAACAATCACACAGTTATTGTAGCTACACTTTTAAGTGTGGAAATCTATTCTTAAAGTTGATGTGAAATATGTAAATTGCAGGGAGAAAGTGCTGCAAACGTGTCTTCCGCCTTTATAGGTTGCAGCCTCTGCCTTGTGTCAGTGCTGCAGCCATAATATGATTCTGCTTACGCTACAGATTAATGTTTCTCTTCAGAACTTTATTTTCCATGTTTATCTCCTGCTGTTACCTTCTTTTCAGAAATCTCAATGTACTTCCAACACAAATGTGTATGTATGAATGCTGGAAGCAAATCAGATGCTTTGTTACATAGGACTAACTCCTTAATATGAGTCATCATAACCTATGGCCATGAACCAAATACGTAAACTCAGAGAATGAGGTCTCTAGGTTTTTCTCAACAGTGTAAGGTAAGCTTGCTCAGAGAAAAAAGAAAATAAAGCAAAACAACAAAGAAAAAACCAAAATTAAACAAAAGCCAAAACCCCCAACCAAATAAACAAAAAGCTAAAGTAAAATCACAAAACCAAACAAAAACTTCCATAAACAAGCCTGGTGCCTAATTTATTTCTATCTTGCTCTAAAGATACCAGTCTCTCTTCACTGTGTCACACCTTGTTCAGCTAAAGGCAGCCTAATCTAAATTACTGACATTTTTTCCTTGTGTTTCTGTGATGCAGTCCTGGCATCTGGGAAAAACTGAGGTTTGGACCAATCAAAATATTGCCTAGGCATCACAAAGATTACAGGTAGGTGTACAGGTGTATAGGACTCATCTCACCTAACCTGTGGTTGATGGAAAGAATATATACTTTTAATGAACTATACACTGCATCTGCAAATAGGCATCTAAATAAGATAGACCAATTATAACCCCAAAAGTGTTGCGAGTTATTTTCCAGACTCTAAAGATGCTAGATGTTCTAGAAAACTAGGTTTGGTCAGCTGAATCCTCTGTATCTTGTGCCTTAAGTACCTTATTTGTAATATTGTACCAGGCTTTGGGGAACCATGAGGACCCAGTTCCCCAATACTGAAGGAGATATCTCAAGTGAAATTTCTTAAATAGCCAGTGGGATTTGGAAAAAAATTAGCAATTCTCAGCAAAGTGTGACAATAGTTAACTGAATGTTTCTGTTCTAGGGGCTGTGGAAATGCATACATATAATTACGCTCCATATTCTACTGGAATCATCTATCCCATGGAATTGTTAAACAGTATTAAATAATACCAGAAGAAAGGAAGCAATCCTGTGAAATAATCACCATCTTTAAGATTATGCTAAATGCTATACTTAATCTCTCTGAGACAAGTCACATTCAGGGATTCCAAGGTCACACAAGCAAATCTTCCTGCAGTTTGGTGCCTATTATGTTAATTCAGCGATGTTTGTTTTGTTTTGTTTTCTCCCATTATCAGCACAGTGGATGTGTTCCATTCAAAACTGTTACTATAGGAACCCTATAGAAACAGCTAAAATTTTCTTTTCTTTTGGATGAAAATATCAGAAAATTGATGGATAAGTTGTTTAGCTAGAACAATAGGGCATTTGATATTTAATCTGCAAGCACTTAATAAGAAGTATTCCAAGTAATGGCACAGTGCTATTATCATATCACTTAGTAAAATGGCAGCAAATTATTGTATTATTCACATCTCGTTGGGTCCATGCTATTATCACAAAGATGCCTTTAAAGATGACATTTAACATTCTCCTTTTACACAGTAAAGTGGTTAAAAGCACATTCAAATTTTAAAATGTTTCTGATCTCTTGACAGCTCACTGAAGCATTCTGTGGGCCCCCCTGCCTCTCCAGTGGTTAACTGCAGCTCTAAAACTTCTTGTAATTATGAATGTTACAGTCACACTAAATTAGACTGACAGTTGAAATCCTGATTACTAAGGACTTATTAAGGACTACTTTGCAACCAATTATGCTGACATTTGACTTGATTTGACAGTTGAATTTACTGGAAGATTCCTCCAAAACAGTACAGAAGAATTTAATTTATATCCTCATCATTTTAAGATAATTGTTCAGGACAGATTCAATAATATAGCACTACAAAATTTATTTTTATCCCAGGTTGGAGCACCAAAGATTGAAATGATAGACAAATAGTAAAAGCTTGTGGTCTTTGTCATGCATGTAGTCACTTATATTTTGAGTTTTGGTGACTGTTATAGTAGGATCTCTTGGAAAAACAAACAAACAACAACAAACCCACACAACTTAGTGCCAGCTTCCAGGAATATTCACTGACCATCAACTTGAGCAAATCAAAAATATGTTTTCAAGTTGTGAAATATTTTTTCTGTAAAATGATCAATATTGTTAAATGAGATTATACCCCATTTCCACTCCTGTACCATTACATGCAAATTCACTGTCATTATATTGATTCCCTGTAATTTCTCAAAGATTCCTGCAATTTAGTGAATTTCACCTGGAAATTCTCTGAAACATATACTCCATCTTTTTTTTACTGTGGAAATAAGAACTAGCAGTAAAAATATTCCCCTTTGGCTTAAGCTGAACTAACATAATTTCAGAGCAGAATGTATAGCTCAAATTTTGGTTTAATAGAAAGTTGTTTCCCAAAATATCATCTTCCCTAAAAGAGGTGACTATACACATAGGTGAAATTATTTCTTCAGTAAAATGTGTCATGTCAATTGGAAAAAAAAAACAAAAAACAACCAAAACCAACAAAACTGGAGAAAGCAGATCCTTTCATCCACAAAAGAATTAATTACGTATTGTCACAATATTTTAAAAGCTATTCTAGGATATAAGAAATTTCACCAGCATGTTACAAAACTAATAAATGAAGGACAAATACTTTAAGTACAGTTTGCTCATTTTTATTTTGAATTGCTGCCTTGTAGAATCCAATACAAAATTCCATGGAGAAAAATAGTTAAGTAGGATTCAAAAAAACAATTCTGCTTCTTATAAGGTACTAACTCCCTCACATATTTCCAGGACTAAAAGAAGTTAAGAGGTGAAGTGAATGTTGAGGTCATTATAGAAATGGAGAAAAAACAGTGTAATTGACACAATAAACAAAGAAAACATGACCAGAATTTGGAGTAGATAGCTAATAGTCTTCAGTTTCCATTAAAATCTGTTTTATAAGGGTTGTTATTGTTTCCTAAAGTTAGGCAAGATACAGATACCAAGCAGTAGGGTTTCCTTAAAAGACTGCATTTCAATTATTTCCTTTCTTGTCTCAGGAAAACCCCAATAAACACAAATAAGTCTGTAGTTCTTCAGCGCTAAAAATTACCAGATTTTTTTTTTTTTCGAAAACTCAAGGGCATTACAATTAGTTATTCTTTTCTGCAGCTTCAGTGCATAGGCAAAAATAGGATAGCCAAAGATGCTGAACACACTCTAAATTGTGAAAATTATGTCTTCTCCTGGGCATAGAAGGCCTTACATCCATTAAGATAATAAAAGAAATCAAAACAAGTTGCAAATCCTTGTCAAAACATCTAATCACAAATAAATAAATAATTAAACAAACAAACAAACAAACAAATAAATAAGAATACATATTTTCATTTTCCCATTTATGAAAAGTTATTCACATCTCTTCCTGATCTGAACTATAAAAATGGCTTACATTTTTACACTTGACTTAGCAAAATAGCTGCTTTGTAGTTTACAGAGATTACTCATGTATAATTTATAGGATGAGATAACTTATACATCAGTTGAAAAAATAAATAGTTAACTGCAAAGTGAAGTTGAACTTAATTATAAAATGAAGTTTTAACCTTTTGGGATATAATCTATTGATGCTAATCTCCAAACTCTGATGTACAAAGCTGGTTTTGAGGATTAATCACCCTGGAATAGTTCCTTAAATGTAGGTTCACATGGGAAGTGCTATGATAATTCCTTTCCATTGTTAGTGTGGAAAGATAGACTTTAAAACTTTGCATAGATAGCAGATTAAAGTAGTCATTGTTTTCTTGGTCCTAGATGTCTATTGCAAGCACAACAGCTAAAAGTAAGTCACAACTGGCAGTGGACCCCTTTGGTTATTCACCAATTCATGGGCTACCCTGGGGCTGGGAAAGTAAAACCTAACTGAATTTTGGTTACCTAGTAACAATGTTGCTTTAATTTTGATTACATGTGATTTGGTCAAAAGATTGCCAAAGGCCTTATGGCAGCTTAACATATTCCTGTATGACTAGTGTCTCTTGGTGAACTGCTGCTCAGTGAGGCTATATCTTTACACCTCAAATAATTATTTTTAAGTGTTTTTGTAGGGAACTTACACAAACTTTACTTATTCCTATACAACAATCAGCAAGTATTATTCGTTTATTTTCTCATCTTTCTCCACTTGAATACGAGCTTTGCTAGTGGCAAAGGTGGTAATAATTGGACTGGGAAGGAAAGGCAGCTTGTGAATAGAGAAGAAAATTCAAAATTACATCTAAAAGCTCTTTTGAAGATTGTTTGACACATAAAAATAATTTCTCTCCTCAAGCACACTAATGTGGTTTGAAAAAACATACTCCAAAATAACATAACTTGGCTTGTCAAAACTGAAAAATCAGCCAGGTATTTCAGGAGTGCTTCCAACTTGCTTGGATGGGTTGGCAACTGAGAAAATCTATGGTTAGAGGTGAAAATCAGGGAAAATAAGCAATATTTTAAAATGAAAATGTTGTTTGGTCTTCACAGATGCTGGAAGGGAAATTTTAAATTAAAATAGATTTTGGAAGTGTATGCTGTAAAGAAGAAATACTGTTCCTTTGAAAAAAATGGAAGGAATAAACATCTAGTAATTTAGGGATACTGAGATGATTAAAGGATTAGATTATCTAACATATGAGAAGATGCTGAGAGAGCTGGAAAATTTCAGCCTAGAGTAAACAAGGTTCAGGGTTATTTTATCTATATGTATGAAAATCTCATGGGAGACAGCAGAGAACGGAGTCAGACTCTTAGTGGTGACCAGTCAAAGTACAAGAGGCAATTGACAGAAGTTGATATACAAAAAATTCTACTTAAACATCAGAAAAATGTTTTTTACTGTGAAAGTGGTAAAAAACTGGAACAGATTACAGTCATAGGTTGTAGACTTTCCATCCTTGGAAATATTCAAAAGCCAGCTAGACAATCCATGAGAACCCACTCTAGGTCAATGCTGTTTAGAGAATTCTGGAAGGAAGTCTCTTCCAGGAAGAGGGAGTCCTTTCTGGATCAGCAAAACACAGCAGAGGGTGCAGCTGGATATTGGTTATTCCATGTTTATCATTCACCTCTTTCTTGTGCCCTCTGTCATTAGTATTGTTGCTGTTATTATTTGTTTTCTTATCTCATTGCTGTTTCCAGTAAATTGTTCTTAACCCACAATATTTAGCACTTGTGTCTCCAATTCTCTTCTCCATCCTGCTGTGGGGGAGGTGCAGAGTGAGTGAGCAGCACATGGTTTCAGCGGGAGCACTAAATCGGAGAATACCATTCCTAAACCACAACAAAACAAAAATGTCAAGTGCATTTTTCAGGTAGAAATAACTAGATACCCACCAGTATACGGCTGCTTCAAATTAGGCATTTAAAGGAGATACCAAAATTTAGTCAGCTGAATAACACTCTGTACCCCTCTACAAGTCTCTAGTCCCCAACTAGAGACTTGGTCCAGTTGACTGAACAAAATCATGTAACATGTTTGAGATTCCCTGGGGGTTTAAGACACTGTCAATATGTCACTTCCTACAGAAGCCCTGAGTCCCTCTAGATTGTCATCTTGAGTTTATTTGGGATACTGTGGATCATCTCAAGTGGTACTTCATACCCATATTCAGGCCGCTGCGGCATAGAGCTAATACCCACTGATTATGACTACAGCAAAGTGGAGGCATGTAGCACATAAACAGAGATATATGAAGACATACTAATTCAGGTGTCTTAATTTTTGAGCTAAATCTGACACATATGGATCCTAAAGGTAAGTAATAAACATCTAAACATTTTATAAATCTGGGCTTAAGCTCCCTAGTGTGAGAAACATTTCCTGAATCTTTACTTTCTCGCTCAGTAAGCCTCTGACTTTATTAAGGCTTTTGTTTCTACTACTGTATAAATGTTATGTAATTAAGAGAGACCAAGAACTTCAGCTATAATCTCATATGCAGTAAACTAAATTATCCTGTGGTTTTATACAACTAAACTCAAGACTATTCTCAGTATCCTAAAATAATAAACTTTTTATTCCAGAGGAGAACAAAAATGTTGAGAACTGTGCAAGGGATAGACTCATAAATGGAGGAAACTTATCATTGAAATAAATGAAGAATGTCCCAATCACTTCTGAATCTATTGCATCATGTGCAAATGTCTATTTGTCTTGTGAAAGGAAGTTTGGAAGTGAAAGGGGATAATTATGAAGAATTATCACATTCTAGATGGTAAAAAAAAAAAAGCTTATTCCTGCTGTCATTATAATTTACTATTGCATTAGGTTCTCGATCACAAATAATCTATAGCTTAGGATGCAGTAATTGCATATCAGTCTATTTTAAATATGCATAAAAAAGAGTAAAAGCATGAACTTTTTACTAAAATAATTACTATTGACTAGTAAATATAAAATAAAATTTTCTCATCATATTGCATTGTAAACATTTTTCTGTCAAAGGTTTTAGTCTTTATTGCTATCATATCTGGAAACTTTTAAATACTTTGTCCTTTATTTCTATGATTTCTTCAGGTCTCATACTAAAATTCTGCAGTCAAATGAAAAGAGAAGGATTAGGCAATTTTCCTCTGTTGAAGTCCACTATCTCTGCTGAATCAGCTAAATCATTTCCCCAGAGGTGTACAATCCTTACAAGTAACTTCACATAGCAGGGAGCTTTTTCTAGGTGACTAGTGGAGCTTTCAAAAATGCAGACATTTCCTCCACTGAGAAAGATATCCTTTGGAACTAGAAGGTACTCAGCAATTGTACATAATGAAGCCTGCACATTAATCAATATAGCAAATTAAATTATTTCACAATCAAATTGAAACATTTTTTCAAGGTCAAACTGCTCTAGAGAAGTTAGCCAGGTGTCTTGCCACTCCTGTTGATTGCAGATGCAAAACCACTATTTTCATTTACACAGGAAAATCATTTGATGCTATGCACTCACAGCTATCCTTTTTAAAAGCCTGTGCAACTTCTGACTCATGGAATTTATCACAGGCCAGCAGAAGAGAAAGAATTTCATGGAAACCTTTTGTTAAAACACTGCAGAGCAAAGCACGCAATGAAGAGAGCTGCATATCTTGCATTCCTTCCGCAGAGTCCACAACACTGCACAGGCTGAGTGACAGTGAGGTATCCTTCTAGCCTCATCTACAAATGCCGTTTTCATCAGATGCTGAAACCCACACTGAAAACTGCCGAATGCAATATGTTTGAAACATGTTAACTCCATGTAATAAGAGAAACTCTGTCACTTAAGCATTGCTTATTGGCAATGGACATTGTTATTTCCCTACACACACTGTGGCTGGACACGTATAAGTAACACATCCAGTTGGTGTTTGTTGACTGCATTGCTAGTGGCAGCTAGCAATTTAAATGGTAACCATGAAGTTAAATAAACCTTTCTAAGACAATATTAAAGATATCTTTTTCAACACCCTCAATATTTGCCTTTCCAAACACCATGCCTTTGTAGTACCTAGAAAAATTTCTAAATCTAAAAGGCATAGCTGTGGTTTTGGCTCATTTTGTGCAAATGAGTTTATACTAACTCATTTGGTTTTGCAGGAAAGCATGTAAAATCATGAAATCCAAGCTAGCGAGAGCATATTGTTGCATTATTCTGGAAAAGATTATAAGGGGAACTCTAATTCTATACGTGTGAGGAAGGGAAAAAAAAACTCAAAACCACTTCTGGTCTTTCAGGTCTGGGTACTTCATACTGGATGCACTAAACTGAAGTAGGAATGGGTGGTTCATGCAGTCAATACTTTGCTGTAGTGGCATTTGTTCCTTTCACTTTCCACATATCAACACAAGAGAGAACACCAGCTATAGGGGCCTGATTTGGGATTAATGGAGGTGCAGTCCCATGTATTCTGTGTGAAAGAGCAAGCAAGGAGTACAGCCTTGCCACAAATATATATAAAATCTACCATGGCAGAAGTTCTCAACTTTTTAATAGGTGTACAAAGTCACTATGTACTCTGTGTATAGGATCTGAAATAGGAAGATATACTTCAAGGTGGACAGAAAACAAGCCTCTGAAATATTTTTTAAGATGATAAGTTAAAGCTGTGACAATTTTTAATATTAAGATAATTTTAATCATATTAAATGCTATCAATAAACCACTGGTTTATAAAAGTGCAAGATTTTTCCCGTAAGAACATGCAACTTAAGAGACAT
This sequence comes from Hafferia zeledoni, assembly GCA_035583235.1. NCBI lineage: Eukaryota > Metazoa > Chordata > Aves > Passeriformes > Thamnophilidae > Hafferia > Hafferia zeledoni. The sequence goes on from JAWWEV010000043.1 coordinate 18,518,999, forward strand.
TTAACTATGCTAAAAGCTATGTTCCATGACTATTGCAACAACATCCATGTATTTAGTATCTAAGCATGCAAGCAGTATGTTAGAGAGCTGTGAGCTCTTGGCACGCACAAACACAACTGTGAAAGGCACATGCCCTCTTACAAACTGGTCCCATGTTAAAAAATTACAGTAATCATCTAATGGAAAAACAGGAGAACTCCCAACTTTGGAAACAAATTTCTGTCACTCTTATGTCACAGTACATTCCCACTTTCTTTTCCTTGGTTCAACTACTGTTTTTTACAGTTATTACGCAGAAACTGTTTAGCGTAGAAGAGGAGAACTGAACAAGTAGATGGGATGTGTCTGAGAGCCTTTCAGCAAGGTATTTGTCTAGAGCTTATTTTAGATTTAAGTCTTGGGAAAACTTATCCAAGGAAAGATAACAGCAATGATCATTTCGAGGTAGGTTGTTTAATCCTTTCTGAAATAAATACCTCAATATTCTTTTCACTTAAGATTCTAATTTTATTAAATTATTTCCAAAAACTCTACACATAAAATCATTACTGATTTGCTCAGATGCATTACTGTCCACTAAGTGTTGTACAATTTGGTCAGTCTGTTTTTTTATCAACCAGTGTCTTCAATTCATCTTTAAAAAATTGGTTGGCTGTTTTGCTTGATGGTTCATGCTACCTGAGCAAAATGTTAAACAAAAATTGGCATTAGTCTTTCATGTTCCTGAAGTATTAAAATATTTCCATTATAGCTCTCAGAAGATAACAATAATAAGAAAAGTGAATAGCAGGTCCTTCCCCTTATGAACAAGACATTGAAGATTAGCAACCAAATGTACTGTTTGATGTTCAAGCTGGAATTCAGAGGAAAACAGAAATATTTGATTCCATTGGAGTTTTCAACTGCTTACTTTAAAAATAAAGCCTATTGTGTTACCAATGAGAATACTAACTTCTCCATGAGAAAGTATAAATGCCACATTATAGAAAATTATGTAACAAACTTCTAAGGGGAAAATTTCTTCCAAGTTTGAAATGTCGTTTCTCATTAATTTAATCTGTAAAGTAGACTAGTGCCAAACCTGGCTCTTGAAGAGTACTGCTAGACAAAAAGATTATCAGATGTCTTCATTATGGTGAGTTTATAAGCAGTTTTAATTTACCATGGGTTGGCAGAGAGAGTAAGAGAGGACAATCAGAACTGCCAAAAATATGAACTAGGAGTCATTGTGGCAGGATTATGGGCTGTTTTGTTCCCAGTTACTTCCTGGCACATTTTCAGCTGCTCCTGTGATTTACCATGTTCTTCCCTCTGCGCGTCAGAATGAGGAATGGTGCACGATTTCCACTCATGATCAGTGCCACTCATACTATAAATGCACTAGAATCAACAGACTCTGGTCTGCTATAGGTATGATGTAAATAATGCATTAAAGAGAGCATGGTAGTTCCCATTAAACTCTGGTAACTCTAGATTTAAATTCACTTGACATGCCCGTTATAAAACCATATCTTAAGTTACTGATAATTTTGCCAGTTTTTAACCACTACATTGGAAACTTTCCCTGCTATCTGTTTCAGTTTAAAACAAAATGAAAAAAAGGAAAAAAGCAAACAAACAAACAAACAAAAAAGCCCTCATGAGCATATTAGATATTTCTTAAAGGACAAAAGTATATCATTTTTGCCTATGCTAAAACTTCTGCTAAACTGTCTTTGAGTAGCTGAGGGTTATCCATGTTTGTAATTTGGTGTAGCAAGTTTTCTTGGGTTGAGCTGGCAAAATGCCAACTGCCCAAAGAACAGAGTTGACCTCCGGCTGAGAAAGGGGAGAAAGGGAAAAAAAAATCTAAACCAGGTTTATGCTGAAACTAACTACATGTATTTATACAGAAAAGAGAAAATTAAGAGAAAACCACAATATAACATACACTTACACAAGTTATATATATATAACAAGAAATAACCTCCCACTTCACCGTTTAATACAAAGTCTATTATTCTAGATTCATAAGCACTCCAAAAGACACTCCATAAGAAAGAGAAAGTATAACAACAAAATAGTTTTACTTCCCTGAAACTAAAACAAAATACGATGTAGCGGCAGAAGGGGAGCAGGGGCAGGGCCTAAGAGAAGAGAATAACTGCAGCACGTTTTCTCTGTACTCCAGCCATGGTGGGATTGACCAAGCACCTCCCACTGCTGCACACATATCTTAAGTTTGCGTCACCTGGTATGAAATACTTCCTTGGTTACCCAGTCAGGTGATAGCTGTCTCCCAATCCAGCCTTCTAATTTTGAGGCCTAGCTGAAACCACTACACAAGTCACAGATTGTTTCTTCTGTTCCCCCAAAAGTTTGCTTTTTTCCACAAGTTTCAACACTGAGAGCATTCTAGAAGATGTTAGAGATAAAATAAAGTAGGTTGGGATCAGATAGAGGAGTTCAGAATTTGGAGCATGGAAATAAACCCAAAAAACTAGAAAGGAGAATAGCAAATAGGATAAACAAGACAGTGAAAAGCCTGGACACAAGAGAAGGAAATGGAAATTGATGGTCCATTTCATTGCTGAGATAGGTAGTCAGGGAAGGGGAAGACACTTTTTGCTAAAGAAGAGGGCAAGGGAACTCTGAGAAGAAATGAAGAAATGGAGTAGGAATGAGGACAATGCAGATGTATATTCCAAGCATTCATTATAACATGTTCTTCTGTGGTCCTTGCAGTGTCACCTGTGTTTCCTAGTTTTTCCTCACAACCACACTTGTATTGCAAGGGTTGGGAGTGCATCATGTGGTGGATACAGCTCAGGGCTCTGCCATGAAAGGAATCTATTCCATTGCCTCTTATCCTATCACTTTGCACATATGAGAAGAGTTTGGTTTTATACTCTTTGTACAGAGACAATATTGTAAAAGTACTTAACACTATATCTTTTTTAATTTTCTTTAAAAGAATAGTAATTGTGTCTCACAGACCTTTTAAGTCAATACTTCCTAACTAGATCCATGGCCTTTATTCAAGGGTATCAAGGTCTCAAGCCTTGTCTTCCTACTATCTACTTTGTCTTCTCTCAAGAATATGTTTAAGGTTATTATTTCTCATATAATTCAAAAGTAACTTAAGTTCGATTACAAGATTATTTGAGATAATAACAAGATTACAATACAAGATTATTAGAGACTAATCCCTTCCAATATATCCAACTACTCCAGTGAACAAAACAGGCCCGTTGTCTGACCCTGACACCCAATGCCAAGGTACAACTAGCTTCCATGGAGCTATACTCTTCTCCTTCCCACCATAGAATGACCTCCCTGGTAGGAACAGTCCTATGCCTTGAAAGACTGGGTATTTGGAGCCAAGTCAAGCACAGGATTTATTTTATGTTCTGATTCTGCTGAGTTTATTAGTATTGTCATAGCCAGCTATGACCCATGACTGGCACTGAGCAGTAACAACCTCACCCAGATTCTTCTAGAAGGGTTGTGCTTCCTGTTTCAAAGGAATAAATAGGCATCTTTCACATAGGAGTCATGTGCCCTTCAAGGGAAATAGAAAGTCATAAGTACAGAACTGGAGAGCACACACTGCATTTAAGACTGACCATCTCATATACAGCTGCCATGTTCAGTTTTTCGCCTGTGAAACAGAGAATAGCATCACTTCTCTCTGACCAAACACGGTGAAACAGACTTACTGATGTCTACAGAAGAGCAATATGACATTGATAAGCAAAACAGGGAACTCCACAGGGGATTTTGAGTAGTGTGAAATAAATGAGAGGTCAGATATTGAAGAATGAAAACAATATTCTGAATAGCTGCTCAGTAAGCAAGCAGTGACTGAAATTGGGATTTTATGAAACATAATGTGTTCCTGTAATTAAGGATGGTATAATGTGCACACAGAGAAAGAGCAGCAATAATATGCAAGACAACCTTATTTCCAGCATTTCCTAACTTTTGAGTCTTTCCTGGCTTCTACTCTGAATAGGCTTCTAACACACTTTTTATGTGTAATACTCTCTACTAATCCAACACTCAGTACAAACTCAAAGATGTAGAGCAAGAGCTGTAAACCACCTGGAACAGTTAGAAAGCAGATTACTGCTAAGAAATCTATACTGAAGTATGTCCCATCCCACTACATACTGCATCAGCTTTAAGGCTGGATGACTACAAAAAGACATGTCCTAATTAGTGAGTAACACTTCATGCTGGCTCCAAAGTCTGAAGTCTTTCCACCTACATCTAAATTAATATATCATCATTCAACCATTACTATAAGACCTTTAATGAAAACAGTAATAGCATTATCTTCTCTGTCACTTAGGATCAACAGCAAAGAAAGGTCAGCCAGGTATATCAAAAGACATTTTCTAAGATGCTCTAAGATCTAGGGTACTTCTCTGCTCCTAGCTGACATTAAATATCATACAATTATGATGATCAAGCTATTCAAAGATACCATATTTTACCTTTACATTGTCATGTGAACTTTTTATTAAGAATTTCCATAGAGGAAAAAATAGTGAAGGGGATTTTTCTGATTTATGGTAGTAGCCTCACTTAATTTGAGCACTTTATATACAATTATTAATTTAATACAAAATGGTTTATAAGTCTGAAGACTGTTACATGTATGTATAAAAGAAGGCTACCCAAACAGTTCTTTCAGATAATTTTACATTGCTAGATGAACATATTTGACTGATGGATATTATATTGGCATAGACAAAATAAAAACATTCATATATATCTATGTATCTCTCATATTCCCCAAAATCCAAAAGATCAGAGCGGTCTAGAGCTAGATTGAACAGTATATAAATCGACTTATAAATAGTTAACTAACTTAAAATATAAGTTTTGATCCAGGATATTCAGACTGATTTAGGGCTCATTCCTTGAGAAGGCTCTTATTTGCAAAGCTTTCTTACTGCAAATGAATTTCATGAACACAGCACACAGCAATCTCTTTCTCAGTCTCCTTTAACTAGAAACTCTTTTCTCTGGGAGATGTTTATGTCACGCAGGGAAGGATTCACTTCATCTAATTTCTGCTAATTAAGAGTTAATAATCTGAGCATGTCACCTTAGGCTAGTCCCTGGGAAGAAGCTGGTCCTTTGAAGGTTGTCTGCGACTTGCGCAGGAATACGGGGTATTTTACAAACATATTGCAAGCATCTGTAATGCAGCAAACAACATAACATAAAGCAGCCAGAAAGGATAAGCCCAAAAGCACATGTAGTCCAACACCCTGCCTGTAAAAGTGGCCAAAATCAGATGCCTAAGGCAGAGTACAAGAAAACACACATGACACTTGACCTAAGTGATCCCCAAGCCTCTAGCTAGCTACCAAGGCTTCAATGACTTCTTGAGTTTGATGTTTATGTGTTTAATATTGTTAATAACATGTGTTTAATAATTCCCTTTATTTTTTTCTCAATGAACTTCACCAGACTCTTCTTGAACTTCTGTAAGCTTTTAGTACACCCAAGTCCTGTGCAAAGGATTTCCACAACTTAGCTAGACACTGGAAAAACCCCACTCATTTGTCCATTCAGTTTGCCTCCTCCTAGTAAACTGGTAAGTTTAAATGTAAGAACTCTTACTTCTTGTATTAGAAAGGAAGTTGATTAGTCCCAATACAGATTCTCCATGACTTTTGTGGTTTCACAGATCTCTACCATATTATACAAGAATTTGGCTAAATCTCCAAACTCAGTAAGTGAAGATTACTAAGAAACAATACTCTTTGAAGAAAGGATTTCAATTTCTTTTTTACATCGAAGTATTGCTAATATATGCAAACAGCTTTTTGTCCTATACTTTCATATAGGAGACCTGATCACATTACTCATAAATCAAGACAGGAGAATTATTTCTTAGTTGCTGATATCTTGATGGTCCCTTTATGATAATTTGATCATAAGAGGGGACACAATTGAAAAATTTGAACATTAGATATATCCTGCTTATGTGAAACTTTTCTGAGTGAGACAAAGCCAGCATAGTCGAGACTACTACATCCATTGTAAAAGATGCATCAAGTGAGGCCTAGGGGCCTGGAGGCTTGCTGATGAAGGGAAAATGTGACTGCTTTAGCTGCCAGTAGTAGCAGTTGATGTGGCATATGCTCTTATACCATGCAATGTGATCAGAAAAAAAACCACAGAGGGCTGCATTTGCACTCTTGGCAGATGTCACTATTTTCAACTGCCAGAACAACTTTTGGCAGTTCAAGTGTAAATTAGATTTGCCTTGGAATTGCTATAACTCAGGCCAACCCCACCACCAGCCAGAGTACAAATACAACAAAACACAAAGGTGGCCTAAAACCACACTTGTTCTCATTCATTTGTAATGTCTGAATCTCAGCTTGAGCTAAAAATCAAACTCATAGCCTGTGGAGTAGGAGAGAGAAATGTATTCACTACCCAGGGCTCATCTGCTCTTGTCAAATCCCAAAACTGAGGCTGTTCTCTGCCAGTGAAGACCTCTCCTGTCTATTCTGCATGCTCATTAACTATCATAACAATAATTGATTTAGATAAGAATAGGACACTGTGGAGCTGAAAACTAACAATCGTGGCCCTTCTTAAGACATCGGAATGCAGCAGTTCTGGCCATGCATGACTGATTTAATATACCTCTGGGAGCACAAGGTTTTCCTGGTAAATCTATGTTTTACAAAAGAGCCTTAGCAAGCCCCTCTTCTTTCACTCGGTGGGAGGAATGGGGTGCTCAGTTCCACTGAAACCCAAGCATCTCATGTGGAGCACAGGCAACCTGAGAAATGTTATGGTTGCTTTGCTCTCACTTATCACAGTAAGCCTTATGAGTCTTATTCTATAGAGGCACTTGGAGATAATTTTGCAAGCTTTCACAGTCCGTCAACATGGAAAAAGCCAAATAAAATATGTCTGTTTCAGGTAATAGTCTCAAATTAGAGGAGTCATAACAGACTCTAAGAAGCAGTGTGAGTTGAGTTCTTCATTCAAGTAAAGCAGCTACAGGGTGACCTGATTCACAACAAATCCTGGTTCTCTTACAGCAGAGGAATATATAATTATAAAAAAACCTGGAAGTAGCAAGGATTAAATTACGTTGCCAGGGCAGTTCATTTCTAAAGGGTTTATTACAGGCATGAACTGCAAACCTGTGATTTTTCTTTTTTTCACATGAATTGATGTCATAATGAGGTTTAAATGGAGACTCGGTGTCTACTTTGACTCCCAAAGGAGAGGGGCTCCCCCTCTAGCCTGGGCACAGTGCCTCCTTCTGCTGTGCTACTTAATGCAAATGTAAACAAAAGGGAGAGTCAAACCGTGAGACCTGAATTCATTTCCAACTGGCTGTCATGGCTTTTCACTTTGGTCTCCTCATGGTTCACAAGGGTACCTTTCAAGTCTGGTTTATACAGAAGATGCTTATACGATAAAAGGGTAAAACCTAAAGCAGAAATACGGTACTGATTTTGAGGTGGAAACAAATCTGCTTATAGAAACAATCCGTGTGGAACCTTGATTGTAGAAATCTTTAGCACTTCTGTTATTGGAACAGCTGAGAATAAAGCAGGAAATCTCAAATGAACAGCTATTTTTTCTACAAACCCTGAAAACTAATGTTTTACTATAAATCTACCCCTTCCAACACATATTGCATCCCCTCAGGGCTAGCTCCTGTGTAGGCAGATTAAGCAGTTGCCTATGGCAGCAAAATGTTAGGCACGGCAAAATGTTTAGAGACTGCTTATTGTGTGATCATAAGCTAGGTAAAGCAGACATTTTCCAGTGTGTTGAGGGTTACAAAAACCCTGGAGATATCACCAGCTTCCCCAGTTCTTCCACATAAAAGTGAGCAATAAAAATGGACAATTTCACAGCAAGGAAGTCTGCTTTGTAAATCACAACTCTGTGACAGAGAATAGTGAAAGCCTGTACCTGTTAATAAATAGATAAGAAGAATATAGAGAAACACAATACTGTAGCATACCAATTAGTGTGTTTTGTACTCTAACCTTCAACAGAATCAGAACTGTGTCATTTGACATATTGAGAACTACAGGGTCATCACCTTGAACTTTTAGACATAGAATATTCAGACTGGGTATTTGAGAAGGCACTTGCCAATCCTGAAGTGGAATGAACAGAAGTATATGAATGTTTATTCATGCTGAGAATCTGACCACAGGGGCTTTTACTCACTGCATTTCCTTTAAAAGAAAATTGAGTCACTATTAATGACGCACATTAAAATATTATCTTAGTAGAGCAAATGTTAAACACAGAGAAAGGATGGCCAGAGATGAAAATGCAGCAGCAGGGCACGAGATGATATGCTGTCTCCAGTGCTAAATTTGTTTCTCACAATACAATCCACCATTGTTCTTTCTGCTTGGTTTATGCTTTCTTTTAGAGCTAGGTCTGTGTCTTCTCCGGGGACACCCCCTTGTCGTGGGGGAGAAGCTTGCGTGCCCTCATGAGGTTGAGAGCTATGCTGGCGG